>OY998134.1:5324978-6524978 GCA_963921915.1 Hyposoter dolosus
GAACTTGTTTGTTTTGATAAACAAGTTTGACCTTCCTGGTCGGAGAGGACACGCAGTTCTGAAGGAGCAAAGCTTTGATCAGTGTCCCACGTTTCTGTAACTCGTTGAGAAATTTTCAGGCCCAACCAAAGATCTCGGAGTTTTTACTTACTAGTTTTTAACATTGCGTTGCGAAATCTAGCATGAAATTTTAATTGGAAGTCCTCCAACGGTATTGGAGAGAAAAATTGTCTTTCGCGAAGAGGCGTGCGGTGAAAAAAGAAAAACGCTGTTTATCTACAGCTTTGAGTATACGATGCGAGAGACTCGTTATCGATTCTTCTGCGACGTGGAAGGGATGGAGAATCGAGAATTTATTCTCGTATGAATTTTTTATCTCAATTATTGGATATATTCGGGACGGTCTGGGTCGTCAGACGCTTCTTTACGTTTGCACTAAATTTTCAACACTCGTTGAGAATTGTGCACGAGGAGAGAGAGAGAGAGAAAATGAAAGTGAAAGAGAGAGAGAGAGAGAGAGAGAGAGAGAGAGAGAGAGAGAGAGAGAGAGAGAGAGAGAGAGAGAGAGAGAGAGCGCGAGCAGGAAAAAGAAAACCCTTGCACAACCCCCGGGATTCCAGGGGCTGCGTTTTCGCTCTCTCCACCCTCCGGCAATTACACTGCTCAGGGATTCGTGTGCGCCCGGCAATGGGCTTTGCAATATATACAATATAGCCTCTACCTCACTGTGGCTTTTCCATCTCTTTTCCTCTTCCTCTCGCCACGTACTTTTACCCTCCTCGTCTCGAGGGCGAGACAAGGAAAGAGACAGAGAGACCGAGACTTTTTCGGAGGGTTGAAAGTTAGGGTAGCTCCTGAAGCGAGGATACCGAGCCAGCAGCAAAATCGCACACCCCTGCTGCAATATCGACTGTATTTCGCAGAGAAACGGCCGAACGATAGACAGAGAAAAAGATAAACGTCTCTCTATCTCACTTTCTCTGTTTCCTCCTGCAGAATGCGAGTTTTCACGACGTTATCACCCTCCGAGCGGGCATCGCGTTGTTCTCTCCCCATATAATTCCACGATGCTTTCAATCCTACCAACAATACCCTTGTTCCTTTTCCCCTTCCATTTCATCCTCGTATTCACTGCTCTTCTATACACTGTGTCTTTCTCCTATATCAAAAATTCGTGGACAACTTGACTCGGAATATTCGCCGCTCAAAATTACCATACGATATCAAAAACTTTTGCCGAATTTTCGTATTTTCAAAAAATCCAGTCTTTTCCTCGTCTTTCAGTCCTCGTCTTTTCACCTCGATCCTCATCGACTATTTTTTAATTTTGTTATGCAACTCTATTTCTTTTCTCCTTCAACGTAAAAAAATAACATTTTATACATTTTCCTGACGTCGTTTTTTGCCTGACAGGTTCTCGCTCGAAAGAGTCAATTCGAAAACTTCTGTTGATTATACATCCTCATTAATCGTACAAGATACTATTCGTTAGACATAAAAATATCCCCACTTCCCTGCTCTACTACGTTTCGAGTTTGAACGAGTATCGTCACACTCTCGTTTTTTATATGTTTTCCTATACATTTTTATCTAACTGCAGTCTCAATTATCGGGGAACCATTTATCGTTCTAGCTGGAACGCGGCGCGCAAAGTATGAGCGCTATTAAAAGATTGAATTCAGTGGAATGAACGAAAGAGAGAGAGAGAGAGAGATTGATTGATTGATTGATTGATTGATTGAGAGAGAGAGAGAGAGAGAGAGCGAGAGAAATTAAAAAACCGCGCAGTAAATTTTGGTATCTCGATATCGCGTGGGAACCGTAATAGTTCTCTTGTCGCCCCGCAACTTGAAAGATTGCCAAGAAATAATATCGACAATGTGCAAAACTGCAAGAAGAGCCTGTCTCGATCCTCTGCTTGCGGAAGCGCTCGATTTTTATTTTATAGATACACGCGCGCGGTATGTCGCGTTTCGGCGAAAGTGAGTGCGGAGAAAAGGAGCAAAAGAGCGAACTTTGTGATGGAAAAAATAGGACGCGGAGAAGCAAAATATGACGGAGCTCCGATGACGGCCTGCGGGAAGGGGGGGAGGGGGAGATATCGAAAATGATTCAAACGCGTGCGTAAATGTGCACCGTATCATATTCTTTCGTACAAACACATTAATGTGTATGGAGAATCCATGCATGTATGCATCGAGCACGCACATGTGTGACTCTGCAAAGCGGAGGAGCTTGTATGCGTGAGCGCTGAGCGCGCGTGCGGCCCCGCAATGACCTTGAGCACTCCACCTCTACTCCCGCGACTACGGTTACTCCTCTACTTCTCCAATCCTCTTCCGCTCCTCCTTCTCCTTCCACCTCTTCGCCTCCTCCGCGCGCGGTGCGGCTCCAACGCACCAGGCACGAACGCCTTCCCCGACCTGCTGTTTTCGACTTTTCTTCCTTCCTTCTTCTTATATATTTCCATTCTCCCTTGCCGCCAAGATGAAACGCGATCGGATACTCGCCATTTTCTCTTTTTTCCGATCATGCAAATTCGCGCTTTATTTTCGTCGTCAATTATTATTCCGTTTATTTTTCTCATTTATTTTGTTTTCCTTGCCCAGTATTTGGAAATACAAACTGTTATTCATCGTAATGTGCGCAATCGTTTTTACAGTATGCCGCCACATTGGATCGGCATAAAAAATAAAATAGAATTTTCTCGTCTGACATTCGACTCGAAATTCAACTTTCATGCATGGCTGAAATGTTACGTATTAGATATTTAAGTTTCATTCCGCATGGCCAAAGTTTTGGTGATTCAGAAAAAAAAATCACGAGGGACAGGAATTTGGAAGAGAAAAAAATTGGGCCCAGCGAGCCGTTACCCTGGGAATACGTAAACCCGTCAGACCCATCATCAAATGTCTTGGTAATTTCTAGGAAAGTGGTAAACAGCTGGCCACTTCCGGGTTATATATTTGAGTCACGTGTCAAACTCTCCTATCCAGAACTAATACCAATAAATAATTTATACTCTACCTGTTATCGAGGTAGCCGAAAAACCCTATTCTCCCATGGAAGGGACTCGTGAAAGGATTCACGAAGAGATGTACGAAAAATCCGTTCTCCCGATATTTTTTCTCGAAAATTGTGAGAATTGAGCACGAAAATTTTAATTGGAATGAAAAAATATTGTCTGAGAAGATTGTTGTCGTTATAAATTGGAAATTACGGTGTCCCCAGCAGAATTTTGGAAACGATCTGCACAATTCGTTTAACAATTTATTCAAAATAACATAGACGAGGATTTTACAAATATTATGTGAATTTTGCATCGTTGGAATGCATCGAAATTCTGTTTTTCATTGAGATTTTCATTAAATATTTAGTCAGAACGATAAAACGATATTTTTCAAGGATCGAAACACAAAATCGATGAGAAAATTGTCATGGTTTTTTAAATTGAAAAGTATTTTTCCTTGCATCCCGAACATTGCGAACTTCAGTGTCATTTCATGAAATGATGGTTACAAAGTCAAGTCTTGAGAAACAGCACCACACGCTAATGAAAAGTTGGAAGAAAAGTGTTGAATTTTTATCGTTCAGACGACTCAATACGTACTCAAGTCAGAGCTGCGTTTTGTAGTTTATGTTTGATGCAAAAGATATCATAATGTTATCGAACTATTTCTGTTCTTATCACAAATGCCGCGTGCGAATCGTTTGCTCGCGCAAAAATTTCCTCGGAAACAAACATCGAATTATCAGCAGCCACTCTCTCCGACTCGACTCTTATTCATTCGTTTATTTATATACAGTTTAATCGTATAGTATTCAAATTCAGTGATTGCATGTTAAAAGCGTGCGACGTATTTTCATTTCTATGTGACCTCGATCAACCGCGGGCTCGTCCATATACATTGACGAAAAACTTTTCATTTTTCTATACCGTTCGGAAGCTCATCACGCACGCCGGTAAGGCCTAGCTTACAGGCAATTGAGTTAATTTCTTGGTCAACGAAAATTATCTCACGTTTGTGCATCTTTCCGTTTCAATGTTGATTCATCCGCGCTCGAAAAAGTATAATATCGTGTAGCATTATCGTCAGGAGCCAAGGCAACTTTCTCCGCATACGAGGAACATATTAGAAGATCCACTAAATATATGACGATATCGTTTCTATAGCGGACAGCTCTGTGTCGATGTATAGGGTGTCACGAAAACCGTGAGCTAACACGTGCGTCCACGAGTCCAAAGATCTAGTCAAATCCACATGACACCACGACGTTGAAGTTTGCAACGTTTTGGATCGAAACGAAGTCCAGTTTTTTCTTCAGCAGGGTTCACAAATTTCTATTAATATTTTGGTGCAGAACGATATAATGATTCTCTTGCGAACCGAAAACCAAACCAGCGAGAAGTTTTGGTGTGATTTTTAAAATTGAATAAATTATTAATGGAAAGAAATATTTTTCGTTCGATGCCAACGTTGGAAACTTCAGGCTCGTATGACACCGTAGTTCGCAACTTTGGAATCCAACGAAAAATACTTTTTCCTTTGATTCTTTGTTAAATTTAGAAAACAATTACATTTTTCGTATTGATTTTGTCTTTGAATCCCATAAAACGATTGTTTTATTGTCCTGATTAAATATTGAATGAGAATTTTGAGCTCTGCTCAAGAAAAAACAGAATTTCGTTGCATTTCAACGATGCAAACTTCAACTTCGTCAAATCCAGTAGAATCGCAATAACAATGAGGTTTCAGGCTCAGCAGAAAAAAATGACAAACAAAAACGAAATGAAAAATAATAATGATGACGTTAGAAATAAACTCACAAGTACGATTTAAAAACGAGTTTTTAAAGGAAGACAGAAGTCATCAGAGTCGTTGAAATTGGTTGTATGGTTGAACGAAGAAAAAAGTTTCTCTGTATGTGAACTGAGATCATTAGCCACGAGTCACGTGGTCCGCTCATTATCAAACGCTTAGTACCTGTCATCGGGCTTCGCAATCGGCGATCTATTGCCGCGTTTTCTCGGCGCTGAATACAACTCTTCACCAGCAGAAGAGTTTTGACGATGAAGCCTGCGCGTTTCCGTCTCTATCTATCTCGCCAAGTTTCTAATACCAAAATTCCACGGACAAACACTCCCACGATTTTCGAGGCATACTCTCGGCAAAGTTCCCCGAGGCCTCGACGCCCCGTGGAAATCTTGCTTCTTCTTTGTACACTAATGCTGTGAGCGTAGAGAAAAAAAAAATGGTGCGAATATGGACCATTTACGTTCGACAACCAATCTTTGTTCTTCTAGTACGAAAAAATTACGGAACATCCTTTTTTTCATTCGTTTCGATTTTTCCATTTCATACTTCAATTAGATTCTTCAGCATTTCTCGAACAAAAAATTCACACAGTAACTTGAGCGCGTCGTTGAATTCGAAACTTCTCAACTGCGCCGTTGTCGATCAGGCAAAACCAATTAATCTTTCTTACTCTATCGTTACCCTGCGAATTTAAAATAAACGTAAAATAAATTTACATCTACGTTCCTTTGGGACGTTGTGAATTTCTTCACTGGGAAATAAATAAACGAAATTTGAAAGACGTTGTGTTCCAAATTAGCACCCAACATTCCATGCGGATGTATGCTTTATCTAACGCGTCTTCTATGATGACTTACGAGGTAACGCGCACGCATCAAGGTTGCCATTAGGAAACGCGGGATATAATTGAACAAAAAAGAAGGATAAAAAAGGTTGACCGTGAAATAAGCCAGCAAACGCGTCAAACGAGAAACTTGTCTGAGAGAGAACGAAAGAGTGTGAATTTATTTCCACCGAGCATCATTGAACAAATATTATAAAATGTATTTGATAATTCACTTGGTTTAGTACAAAGTTGCTTTGGATTTGCTTCTTTTTATTTTTTACACGAATGAAGAACATTGACAGTGATGCAGAAAGCAGAGATTTAAATAGTTGACAAGTTTTTTAACAAAGCGGGACTTTTCTAGGAAGATTGTAAAATTTGAAGCAGCTCGAAATTTTGCTAATGACGTTTGCTACGAAAAGAAGAAATCTCTAAACTCGCGCGAGTTATCTGAAATTAGAAATCTATCGAGAATAGTTCGAGAGCCATCCGAAAGACGTTGGTACGTTAGTAGTCGAGCAGCAGCCGCGTTCTCTTTTTTTTTCTTCATAATGATGAGATATTCGTCACGTTTTGCGTGGGGTCGATGAAACTTTGCGGGGTGATTAATTTCCAACAAACTTTTTGCTGGAACGGCGTCAGGGTCAAGGATTCGTGGCATTGAATCCACTCAGGGATTTAAATTGGGTGGAATTTCGCTTTTTTTTTTCCATCGTCATTTAATGTCCCCCGCTTCGGTGACGGTGATATTTCAATTGAATTTTTCCGCACACATGTGCCTGCGAAGAATTTGAAAAAATTAGAAACTCTCTTGCGTGTGGGAAGAGCAGGTTGCAAAAATTAGAAATCTCTAAATCCGAGATGGGCTCGTGACTTATCTAAAAAATAGCACACGAACGAAGCAGCCATTCACCTTTTTTCGTAACGACGCACTATCGCGGGTTCTCGAGATCGTTCAACTGTTTTGCCATTTTCAACTCGATCTAAATGTTACAGTGATTTTTTTTTGTCTTTTATTCATTGAACAACAGGAATAAACTTTGACAATTATTTGGGCACGAAATCATTTAGATATTCGATCTGAAAATTTAAATTTTTGTTGATTTCTTCGTGTGAAAAAAATGACGGCATAAAGAAAAATGGTTTTAATTTGGATGCAAATTGAAAAGACTGTGCCATTGAAATAACGAAACTGAAGTTTGCACCGTTGCAATAAAACGAAAAATCAATTTTCATTCATTATTTTGATATTTAATGGGATCGTTGCAGTTTTTTTTAGTGAATTCAGTTTTCCAATGGCAGAGAAGACTGTCCCATTATCGTTGAGAAATACTGTATGAAAATTTTTGAACTCTGCTATAAAAAATGATTAGTTTTCGTTGCATTCCAACGATGCGAACTTCAACATTGTATTGAATGATAGCGTTAACCGATCGTCATGTACACGGGAATCAAACGAAAAGTATATAGAAATCTCAAAGCAAAGTCAAAGAATCATTTGACAAACAAGTACCTACGCAACGATTCATTCGTTGTGGCGTAGTTCTTTGATATTCGTTTTCTGGGACACCCGGTAGATATCTTTTCAGAGTTAAAAAGCAATACCGAGCTATTCTGTATGTGTTTGTGTATTTCGAGCCCTCCGGTGCCTAGGCAACTGCGTTCCAGTGGCTAGGAGAAAAACATTGAATCTATATGTTAGATCCAGGAGGAAAGGAGACAGCGCTAGGGAGCGAGGGACAAGGGGAAAGGGGAGAGAGAGAGAGAGAGAGAGAGAGAGAAGTTAGCGCAAACTCAAGTTCTTGAATCTTAGCCGCAGGCAATTTGCCCCACTCGTTAGACTCAAATGCTGTGTCTTTTTCCCTCTCTCTCTCTCTCTCCCTCTTTCGCCCCTCCTTTTTTGGCTCGTGTCCCCCGCTACTTTTTTTTAAACCACTTCTCCCTCTCATTTTTCTCAGTTTTACACACATGTTGCCCTCCTCCTATCTGCACAGGTCTCCCGCTCTCTCTTTCCCTTCCTTATGCTCCGAGCTAGATCGCATGTGCACGCGGAACATCGGCGATACTGAATCTAAAAAAATGACGCTATCAGCCGCCTCCTTCTCTCTCTCTCACACTCTCTCCCGCTTGATCCTCTTTGTCCTCTATAATTTTTGTTAATTCCGTGCCCACAACCGCATTTGCATCGACGTCGATGACCCATATAGGGACGAACGGGGCAATGCCAGTCACTCACAGAACTCGTACATCGCCATCGAAAAATCATTCTTCCTTCGTTCAGTGATTATTTATATGCGACCACATATATGTTTTGAAAAATTTATCATTTTCCCTGCGTTTCTTTCTCAATTTGTAAAAACTTGGTACATTTCAATCGTTTCAATAAATTCTGACCATTAACTAAGCAAACTTCGTAGCTGGATAAAGAAACTGGAAGAAGATTACTCGCTTATTACATTTTTTCGAAACACCATAAAAACGATGAAAGAAAAAATGCATTTTCACAAATGTACATTTTTATTTTTGTCTTCAAAAAATATTAAAAATCGTATCTTCGAACGAGATGTCGGAATAAAAATTTTCAATGATTAACAGCAAGAAAAGTGCAGCAACAAATGTTTTCCTTGCTGCATATGTTTTGTTTTTTTTTTTTTTATTTGTTGGTTCGGTGCTTTTGTGTGTTTGGATTATTTTGCACGCACATTCTACGCACGCGAAGATTAGAACGGAGTATTTTTTTTCGACTATTTCCTCTCACTCTCCCTCTCTCGATCTCCCCTCCCCCGTCAAGTCCGCACTTCGTCTATTCGTTGTCGCGAATAGTGTGCTCTTCGTTGCGGCTGAACCGCCATTTCTCGTGCCCTCCACCCGGCAACGTATTTTTCTTCTCTGTTTTTTTATTTCGTAGTTTCGCGCTTGACTCCGATAGCAGCGGGCCACACGAGCAACATCAGTTACACGCGCGCGTGGGCCACTTTCGAACGCGAGTGCCTCATCGACCACCGCGTGCATCTCATCATCAGCATCCGTTTTTTTTTTTTTTCAATCTCAGTTTTCCGGTTCTCTGCTTCGTGCGATAATTTTCGCGATTAAAATCTCAGTGCCCACGAAGTCGTGTGTTCTTTTGTTTTTCAAGCTATTTAACGTCGATGAAAATTCCCGTTGTCCCATGCAATTTCTTGGGCGACCGCACTATTTTTATCGGAGGAAAAATTCTCCGTGGTGACCACGCGGCCTGTTTTTCATTCTCCACTTTCTTTTAATACTTTATTGGATATCCGCAATACAGCAGGAATTGAAAGAGCGAGATATTGAAAGAGAGCGAGACAGGAAGCAAAAAAGTATCGAAAGAAAAGTGAGAATTTTGACTTGTGAAAATATAAATATTGAGCCTCCGCTCCTTATCTGTTTCTTTCGTTTTTTAGTGAAGCTAATCATTTAACGCGTTTCATTTATTTTCTCGCCAGTGAACCGAGTGGATTCGACCACGAGTCGAGGTACGTTTCTCAATTACACTTGATGAAACTTTGCCCATGTTACTCTCAAACAAATTCTTCAAATATTATACGATCGGTTTGTAGGCAGGAAATTACAAACAAAATCAAATAAAATTAACCAATCAGACTTTTATTTCTTCTGTTATATTCTGTCGACCTCTGTTCCTGTCGATCGAAAATTATTTCTTTCTCCGCGATCGGAATACAACGATAGAAATTATCGACGACCTTACACCAAATTTGTGCATTTTTTAAATCTCGAAATGTTTTGCAAATTGAAACAAAACGAAATGAGCATCAAGTTTCAATGTTTGATATTCCATGATTAAGAAGAATTGCAAAATTCTGCACCAGTTTTATAAAAATTAAAAAAAAAAACAAAAACAAATGCTCGCTGTGGGACTTTTGTCCATTATTTTCCGTTCGTGTTTATATTCAGGTCTGTGAATGTTTCGAAATATATAAAAGCGTTAGTTTATTAACAGTGGGATTAACATGCATACTCGGAATCACAAATTTTCCATTCTCTGCAACGATTTCGCTGAAAACAAACTTTTCCGAAAAACTGTACTCGAAAAATTCAAGTGGGAAAATCGTAAAGAAAAGAAAAAAAATTATAAAAAAGAAACGACGAACGTAACCAATTTGCCAAGCGGCTGAATACTATGATTTTATAACAATAATGTCACAACTACATCGCGCACAGTTTTTCACTGCAATTATTTTGATCGTCGAGAAATCGTACTACGAATTTAATCTTTTGGTCGATGCGTGTACAGATTAGGTTAGATAAGAGCTGACAGTTTGTTCATGTTCAAAGATAACTGTCGTTTCGACCAACTCAATTGTGTCTGTAGAAATTTAAAAAAAAATGAAAAAAAAGTTTGGCGCCAAGTGGAAAATGGGGATCAATGATTCTTGAATGAATTTTGCAATGATATCGTTCGCGAAGACGCTTGAATATATTTAACGCATTAAGAAACGCATCACGCATCGTCGAGCTTCGTTTTGAGGAGAAAAAACTTGAAATACTCGACAGTACTTCCGCATATCGTAAAATGAATTCGCGACCAGGATCGAAAATTCGATCGGCATTCGCGTCGTTGTTGTTTGTAAAGAAAAATACGATAGTTGCATACAATTTGTTGTAGCATCTTCGCTAGAGTACCACGTGTTGAGGAAAAAAGAAAACGAGAATTTTCTGGCAATTTGTTAATAAAGAGAATATAAAATTGTTTATGATGCAGCCGGAGGAGCAGTTGGTCACGGGTGCGATCAGGAAGGGAAGAGCGTACTGGAGGGGGGTGGTGGCAGTGACAGGGGTGGCGAGGGTCACGGGGTTGGCCCAAGGGGTGGCATTATGGACTCTCATCAGCAACAATTCTGCCTCAAGTGGAACAGCTTCGGCAGTAACTTGGCAACAGCCTTCTCAAACCTCTTCAAAAGCGAGAGTCTTACCGATGTCACCCTTTTCTGCGAGGGTAAGTTATGAATCATCAATAATTATCTCAATAACTTTGTTTATTTATTAACATCCCAAGCGTTTCGCAAGTATGTGTTTTTTTTGTTCATTCGAGTTTTTTGTTGACGCTGCATGTTGAAGCATCGAAATTACTCACATATATTAAAAAGTGCATTGTTACGTGCATTGAAATTTCTGCGGAGTTTGGCGCGAGAACTCGCGTATCCGCTCGTTGAATGCACCGCGGTTGATCGCCATTAGTTCGCAACTGTATGGCTCGTAAGCGATGCACTCGAGGGAGGAGACTTGGTTGCAGAAAGCCACTCGGCTTCGAGGACTCCTACCCAAGTGCATTCGCGAAAAAGAGGGTACGCGGGAGAAGCAGAGAAAAAAAAATAGGAAGAGTGGAAATGAGTGAGATGGGGGAAAAGCTGAGAGCGAGAGAGGGGGAGAAAGAGCGAAGTATAGTGCACAGAGGATGCACCGCCGAGTTGGCCTACTCGCCAACGCGCCGATGTTCGTTATTGGCGTTTCTGCAACGGCCAATCCGGTGCCAGCTCGCCTCTCTCTCACTCTTTTCGCAGCAGTTTGCAAACGCGAATAAAAACACTCGTGTTTAGACAAGCGTGCACCGTTGCACACCGCGTTGCATCGTCGTCTGCGCGGACGTGTTTCTGGCTCTCTCGCGTCTTTCGCTCTCCGCGAATACCGCCCCGAGAATCCATGCAGTTATACGTTGCACGTGTGTGCGTTCCATGTATCAGATGCTAGTGGGAAAATCGCGTCCTCCTCTCTTGGCGCATCGACTACTGTATACGTTGCGTTTAAACTCCTCGAACCAACCAGTTGCCCGCAGTCGCGATTGTGCAACCCACTCGTGCACGTTGCAAATATCAGCGATTCGCGGATTCTCTTGAAATTATTGCTCGAGCACGATTACGCACCGATAGGAAGAGATCGAGGTAAAAAAGGCATTTCTAAAAAGCGCCCTAACGGTTTCGAGCATTCGGTTGCCTCAACATTTCGTATTTGCTCATGAAAAACGATGCAATCTGCTAATTTTAATCAAGAAACTAATTTCCGCTGAAAAGTTTCATTTTTATTATGAGGCGAGTGAAGAAAAATACAGTGCATGGTGTTTGTATTCGAAAATTCGGAATGCAGTGTCGCGATGTCTCGTATCAACGACAAGTTGGATTGAGAAGTTAAAAATTCAGGTTGAATTGTAAGAAAACATTTTTTCTCCAGATCGCGACGATAAAATTTTGTGATAAACGTCCGAGCGCATATTTTGATAACATACATTTTTATCTCTGCCGATAAAGAGAAGAAAAAATGACACATTTCGGAAAATGTTTCGAGAATTTTTGTGAATTGACTAAATTGATACTTTTCTCAGCATCGTTTTATTAAAAACCTTCGAAATTTAATGAATTTCTGTCCCTTGCCGAATCGAAATAGAGGCACAAAGAAAAGAAGGCGGTCTCGAGTTATTGGCAAAGAATGCTGGAAATACCCACCGCCCGTGAAACTCTCCTATGCAACTTGCGAGAGTCAAGCAGGAAGTGAATCATCGAAAGCGAATTCCCGAGAATATCGAGATCGGAGGTTGAAAACAAAAATGAAACAAAGCCGAATCACGAACAGCGGAACAGCCTTAGCCGAACGAGAGCTTGAAAAATTAGAAAGTGCATCTCTGGCTCTTAGTTACGCAACTCTCTCTCTCTCTCTCTCTCTCTCTCTCTCTCGCTCTCTCTTGATAATTCCAGTATTTTTTAAATCGCGCTTCGGCTACTTCGCTTTCGCGATGCTCCGTGCTGGGCAGAGAGCGTCGATTATATATCAATCCTACGGCGAAAAACATATTCTGAGATGAAACAGACCGGTGATTTTTATTATTATAATGTTGGGTTTTGAGAGCTCGCAACATCGAAGGGTCTAATCATATTCGAGGTCAAAAAAAATGGTTGAGCAAGCAAGAAAGTGTTATGAGCGTTTCTCGCGTCGTTGCTTCTGAGATTCGGTGAAAACGAGCGTGTGCTCGAGTATGTGTGTGAGCGAGAGGAAGGGAAAGAGAAAGAAAGAGAGAAAAGGGGGGAGCGGGAGAATGAAGAAAAAGAGAGGAGAATATTCGGGCATCGAGGAGATCATCTGAGCGATCGGCCGTATAGGTATTACGATCCTCGTGCACGTCGCCATAAGTAGGTCCTCCGGGTTACAGTTATATCTAACAGTCAAGTGTAACCCCAAAACTGGCCAACGTTAGGCAAGTCGTGTCTTGCGATGCACATTCGGAATGTCTCTGTCTTTTTTTTCTTTTTTTTTTCACCTCGAGTTTCCTTCGGTCAAACGGTACCTCCGAAATGCTCCGAAACGTTCCGCCTTCGACATGAGGTCATAAATAAATGCCCTGTGTGGTTCGTCGCGAGCCAGTTCTCAGATTGTCATTGGAATTCCGATTATCAAAGCTCTGGAAGCTCCTGCGAAACGGTCAATCAATTTTGTCCCATCAGCTTGGCAATTTTTTTAACGAACAACAGAAAAACGCAACGATCAACGTGCGCTCGTAAATTTCGTTTCACCAGTTCGCTTCACTGGTGCAGGTTTGTCCGAAATGACCTCGAAGTTGCTGCAAGTGGAACGCATCGCTCTCGGAACACGTGCTCACGTTCCAAGTCACAGTCGAGAAAAATAACGGGACTGTTGCAATCACCTCTGGCTAGTCTTCCTATCCTTTCATTGTTCACGGAGCATAGTTCCTACTATAATCTTCTTGGGAATGTTTAATGGCGTGAAAGAGAAAACTTTACGCTTCGTGCATGGTACAACGACTTGTACGGCTATGTCAAAAGTCATCGGGATTAATTCGTGGCAGCTTCATTATGTTTACGTCTCGATGAATCGAGCCCGATTCTGATTAAACGAAGATCCATTGCGATCGTTCCTCGATAGACATTTTTCGATCTGTATCTCGCGTGTAGACGCACGACCAAATTAACTCTTCGGGATATGCGTGAAGCTGATCGAAACGTTGCCGGTCCGCGTTGTAAAATCATTTCAAAAATATACGAGCGCCTTCTTATCCAAAAAAAATGTCAATCCAATAGTTTTCTCGATTAGTCGATTTTTAATAAATTTTCTTCAGCTTTCTTTTCTCATTTTGCCTAAAATTTTGTATAGAAACATTCCCGACCACGTGTCGATTCGTTGTACGAAACACATAAGAAAAATATTTGGAAAAGAATCGACAATTGGCATGGATCGAATCGTGAATAAAGAAGTTGATAATTATCGAATGGAAAAAAAAGGAATTCAATAAATAATCAATGTGCAATGTCCCAGTGGGTCGATTTTTTTTTATCAACTGTAATTACGTGTACTCAGTGGCTTATAATCTACGCATAGACAAACAAAGACGTCATAGTCTGTTTATGGGTCGGATAGGGCGAAGGAGGGTTTGGCCATGATCGAGAGAAAAACTGGGTCACCAAAAATTCAACTCCATGCTGCCATAAGCTCTGTAATAATACATCCCGTCCAACTGCGTTGGTTGGCCCAGTGGTCGGACACGAGAATGATGATTCTCTTGCGTGTTGCAACGACCACGATCCAACGAGAGCGCAATCTCAATAGGAAACCCACACTCCGATGTTTGCTTGCACGTGTGACGCGTCAATTCTATGTTATTCCGTTCTATTCGTCCGTATAGTATTTCATGTGAGTCCGTGTCACGGTCTTTGGCTGCTTGCGAGGCTTTTCAGAGCTCGTACGAGGGCCACAACGAGCCACTCGTATCTATCCACACATATACACTGCGCCATATGTACGTGGGTATGCATGTGTGCGTACGTGCGTTGCACGAAGGGAGACTCACTATCATTTCGTATATTCGTTGCTCAACTTGCCCCAGACATATTTTCTTGACACTATTTTCGACCTATGATTTAATCAAATATTTACATTTTATTTCTCATGAAATTTTCAGTTGCGAATGATTCACACGCTACTATTGGAAACAAATATACATATATACTTGATTGTTTATAAAAGAGAAAATCGTGTTCAAGTCTGAACTGTTAGAACTCGAGGAAACCAAAATGATTTTCTCAATTCTTGAAATGATTCTGAGCTTCACTTCATTCGATAGAAAGGCGTTTTTTTTGTTCGTTCAATTCGATGATATCGCTGCGCAGTTAAGAGGTTCTTCTGTGAAATAAAATGATGGGGATTTTTGTTATATAATGATACACTCGTGCTTCGATCGGTCGCCACAAATGTGTGTTGATTTCGTCACGTGATACTTAACACGACCGTCGCATTATTAAGTAGAGGTCACCGATGTAGCGGTGTCAATCGCGTGCAGCAAGGTACCGAATAAGAATGTTTGCGCAACCGTTCGAAAAGAAAGTTACATAACGTCGTAACGAAGCTCGCATCGATTCGTTGCAACGAAATTTATTCTTTTACAAAAAAATTCGACAACATTTGTCGAGCTTTCGTTTTTGTTTTTCTTGATAATTTGCCATTTTTTTGGATTGCGTTATTCGTTCAGAAAAGATAAAGAAACAACTATAATTTTCAATTCACAAATTACGAGCAGCGCAACGAGTGAGAATGAAAGTAGAAATAAAAAATACAAAATACAAAAGATATTCCTGTCCATTTAATCGATTTAATTCAAGATAATCAAGTTTTGTATAATTTTTTAATACAACGCAGTCGATATTTAATAATAAAAGAAACAAAACCAATCACAATGGAAAACTTTAGTGCTCTGGTGAATATTCAAAGAAATGGATGCTCGAGATTTTGCATATCTCCGGTTAGTCCATTTATTCACTTCGAATATGCAGCAGTTGGCATTCAGGCCAAAGTGTCATTTTATTTTTATTCATTTTCGTTTGTCACTCGTACATTGAACTCGTTGTACGAGAAATTTATGAGCTACTGTCGTGCAGGCAAGTTTGTTTTATCAAGATGTCCAAGGCGTCGATGTACATTTTTGAGGTCGTTCAATGATAACGAGCTTGAAATTAGCAGCTGAATATTTTTTACAACCAACAATAAAATATTTTTGGAAGGCAGTATCAAATATGCAATGGCTGTCGACCATTTTTTCCGTTTCTCCTCAAATATTGATAGAATTTCAAAAAAACTGCGTACGACTGTATGTACGACGAATTTCGATGAGTATCTACGACTGCTATTTGGCACTTCAGAGTGCAAGGCCTCTTTCGTTCAGTATTTATTTTTTGTACAAATATTCCATGGCGTCATTTTATATACTGGTATCGTGTTACTTGGGATAACCCTAGCAAAGGAGCCACGTGGTCGAGTAACTGAATGATATATACGCAGATGAGCAGTATACACAACAGCAATATTCGAGCATGCGCGCTTTGCTCGCACAGTGAAATGACCGTGACAAAGTACACTTCCTGGAGTCAAGGTTGACTCGCTGATGCAACAGGACACGCCATCGCGCGCACACCTCTCGGGTCAATGACATGATTTCTTGGCCTCGACACTGTACACAAAAATGTCTTAACAAAACTCTTTCTCAAATTCTATTTTACCAGTTTTTCATTTTTCGATTTCAATAAGCTCTCGAGTGACGAAGAATTTTCGTTATTTCAATTTGATCTTATGAAGAAAAAAAAAAAAGTTTTCCTTCAAGTCTTCGTGCGTGTATGAGAGATTGTAAGGAAATTTTTCATTTTTTCTTACATGTGAATATTTCTCGTCGTACTTTTACCATTTCAATAAATTTTTGGTAAATCTCAATTTCTTTATCGATTTGTTTCGCGGGTCCATGGGTGGTATCGCCTCCTGAAAGATTCCAAAGCCTGGGCATAGAGAAATGTGTTTTTATTTTTTTGGTGGCCGAAAAAATTCGACTTACGAATAAGAAAATAAATACTTGGCAAACAGTTGTCCTTTGCGTATGTATTAGTAAAACAATGTGGTGCGAGCAACTTTGTATTCTACGACGAATTTGTCACGCGCAGAGTTGCAATGACTTTCCTGTGTACACAACGAGAAGCAGCAGGCACACCGGTAACGTTCGCATCGTGTGTTTTTTTGTTGGCCCCCTCTTTGTTTTCGGTCGACGAGCATAGTGGAAGGATAGAAGATATCGCTCTCGCTGAATTCTCCTGAACTCCTAATTCTGCGTTCAACTCCCACTCGCGGTCGTTTCCTCCCCACTAGGTCTTGTTTTCTCGATCCGCAGAGGCGAGTTTCCCCCACTGCGAGTGCAGCGCCTCTGGCCTCACTCTCATTGGCGTTTCAAGTTTTTTCATTGGCTCTTGTCGACGACTCGCGGTCCCTCGAGATCGCTTTCGTTGTTCTTCTCTCCTTTAGCGATTTTTTCTCCTCCATTCTTATTCACATCTCTCTGCCTCTCTCTGTTTTGTGCGTGGTGGCTGAGCGGGTGCAGCTCGGTTGATCGCGCGGCATGTGCAAAGTGTGGCCTTGGTCCCACGCGGCCATTGGCCGGGCACGGGCTAACTCGAGTTTTCGTTGCTCCCCGCACTCTTCGGCCTTCGCGCGCTCTTCTTCGCTCGACTCTCCGTTTCGGTGCTCGTTGCTGTTGATCGTTGAGGGAACAAGCACAAAAAAGCAAGGAAGAGGAACAAAAAAAAGAAAGACTCGAACGTGCGCCTTTGCGGGGCTTTGTACTCTCTGCAACGTCCTTGCGGGACCATTGACCCCCATCTCGCATGTGTGTATACGCATTTATTTGCGTATGCATTCATGTATTCCCGGCAATATCTTTGCCCTTACGATTCGCCAGAAACCCCACTCGAGCGGTTAGCTATTCGTAGAAACACCAATATTAAGCTGTTATGCGCATTTGGCATACTTTATCAAGCCAGATCGTCCTCAGTATTTTTACCTCACCGTTACATCATTTTTCCATTCTCAAACACGAACCAAACATAAAATTCGATTCTCTTTCAGAATCTTTTTATACGCTCCAGTATTTTTGCATAGAGATGTTATTTCTTCAAACGCAATATAAAAAAAGAAAAAACGAAAACAAAAATGTTCTAGAGGTCGTTGCGCGCGGTGTTTCTATTCCTATACTATTTCGTGACGCACGAAGCTTTGCCGAATTTCCGCGTGTCTTCGTCTGGCGTCCAACGCCGTGCAATATATCGCATTATTTTTGTTCCTTCTTCTTCCTGGAACCGCAGAAAAAGCGTAAGGGAGTTGATTTTTTATTTTCGCTCTTATAAATAGACAGCCCCCAGAATAATCGACGTTTTCGTTGCTACGAGTCATAGACTTGTACATCGGCATAGGATTCACCAGCGTGTATCTTAATATACACTATACTCATTTTTGTTTCATAGACGATCGTTTGTCTTCGTTTAGTTTTTAACGGCGTACGCGTACGGGAGCGTCGTCGAAGCTCTCTCGTCGAAGCGAATTCGCTGTGAGAACAACGGAGAAGCGACGACACGTTGGACTCGCATAGGAAAAGCTCATGCTCATGCGTGCCTCACATCATTTTGGAGGTTAAATCGCCCGAGATACCGAGAATTTTAAGACTCGACGTGCCGATTTTTTCTCGACACCGGTGGATAACCTTATCTCTTTTATACTTGTAATATCGCTTCGTGTAGTATGTATGTGCAACTGCGACATTGTGGCAATAAAAAGAATGATCCAGCGCTTCATAAACACGTGGCGAAACCTCAACATCGAATTAGTTTTTTTTTTTTTATTCTTCTCTTTTTTTTCTTCATTTTACTGGAGGGGAACGGATTCGGAGCTTCGAGGTCAAATCTTTGATAAACACCGAGTTTGTTCTACTACACTATATAATAATAATACCATCGTAAACCGCGCTACGCTTTGCCGCGCATCCCCGTCGAATGTATACTCTTCGTATAGCTTACGGCACAATACAAATAAGTAAGTGTCATTCGAAATTAATATCTCGACTTTTATCCAATCTTTTCTCTTATTCTCCTAAATGATTTTTCTCCACATTTCGGAGAATTTCTCACTATTCGGAATGGAAAAAAATAGGAACAATAATTATTCGTCAATCACATCGTATTTGGTTTATAGGGGAAATAAATTCTTCCGTCAAAATTTCTCTTCTTGCAGTTTTTGTTGAGGGAAAAATGAAAAAAAAAGTTGGAATCGTTAATTTTGTACGGAGGTTCAAAGCTGACGATATTTTCGCTTTTTTTTTTTTTGGAATGTTGTGTTAGATTTATTGAAAATTTTGGACGCTTTTCGACAATGATTTCTACGAATTCATTCGACACTGACTGACGCCGCGGCCCCACCAGCGGTAAAAAAATATAATTTCGTCTTATCTTCTTGAAGTAAGCAAAAAAAAAAAAATACCGCATGAATTTTTTTTCTATCAATTCATGAAAATGGGTGTGTGAGTTTTTTTGTATTCGGAAATTGGAGCCAAGCCGGGACGCAATTTCTTTGTTTTCGAATTATCTTGAATCGGTAATCAATGCTTTTAAATTGGCGCGAGTTAATTAATGCACACAGAATATAATTCCAACAACGAGAAAGTTCGTGAAAGCAAATTAAATGATTTTTGGTTCCTCTCAAAATTTAATGTCAATTGAATTGTTGAGAGATGGTAATGTCAAAATTTACGAGATTGCGTAAAAATGCTTACGTTTTAAGTTGCCTCCAACGCGTGGTTGAAACATTTGTTCTACATTTCGTTTACCTTTTTATGTCAATAATACGCACGTATTAATATGTGTACACACATGTGTACATGCAGAATGTGTAACGAGTGATAATATAATGCGAAATGGAGTTTCAATGAGTGGGACATTGACCTCGGTGTTGATCGTGCATAGGGGCCTCGATCCTTGATATGTGCACGATGAGAATTGGCGAGATGAGGAGCGAAAAGGAGAGTAGAGAGGAGGAAGGATTACGCAATGCGCGTGCGGCAAGAGAGCGCGATAATAGGCGGGGAAGTAGCTAAAAAGAGAGGGGGATGAGTTCAAACTCGTAGGATCGAGGAAAAAAAGAGAAGAGGCGCGAGGAGGGGGGGGGGGAGGGAGTTGAACACTCGCATGAAGAAACACACACGCACACGCACACAGATGCGTCACACGTGGACTCTCGCGGTCGAAAATTTGGCCTTGAGATATGAATAGATATCCGCGAAGAGTGCACTGCTCCGTTGCGCAACGACCGACTAAAGTTATTTCTTTTTATTTCGTTTGCTCGTCATCCAACACCTTATTTATTTTTTTTTTTTTTCCATCCAATGCGCCTTTTCATATCTTTTTTCTTTCATTTCTTTTTTTATTCACCATTGTTTGAGAGTGATAAAATGACGGATTAAAGTTTCAACGCCGAACATTTTCGGCGCTGCTCCGCGACCAACACATTCTTATCGTTATTCGCAGCTTGATAAAATAAACTATCGTTATCAGCGATGAAATAAACACGCGGAACTGTTGTTCTGCAAGCGCACGTAGGTCAACGAAACAGTGAATTATGTATATTTATGATTTTTACGGTCAACACTCTTGGCTGCACTTTTGCAGACCAGTGTCGTTTTTCTTTCTGCTATTTTTCATCAAAAGGGCTAAATTCAAGTGATTTTTATTCTCACGAAGAGTCCAACGGTTGGAAATGAACGAATTGAGAGTAGTCAAGAGCATCGAATGAATCACGTTCAATTGTTGAATAAGATGCGATAATTCAGCAACAAAAATGTCATGTTATCGTGAAATCTAATCAAAATCGCAGGACGCGTTTGCAAAATGTTTTCTTGAAAAAATGGCTCACGGCGAACGGAAATTATCGCTGCTATAGCATTATCGAAACTCGTCTATGACCCGAGTAGAGCAGCGAAACAGCAGCAGCAGCAGCAGCGTCATCGTCGAAAGTTCTCGTTGTCATTATGGCGACAACAAGACGCAGTAAGAGCCGCGGTGCCGCGTATATTCGTGCGAAATCCTCGGCTTCTATATACACAGACGTATCACGCGATATATTTTAATCCTACGTGCATGTGTAGCTATACAACGCGCACCCGCACACGTACACAGTAATACGAACACACAGACTCACACACTCGCACGTAGACGTACACACGGTATAGCATGCGCGTAAATTACGCCCACGAACTTACACGGGTGAGTTTGTCCGTGAGGCCTAAAACGACGGTCATTGGCCCCTGCACGCGGCAAAACTCGAACGAATGTGGTTCACATATGTTGGCGCACTCGTATCTTTGTACTTCGAGCATACAAAAAAAATGCTCAACTCTTACTGATGCCAAAATATCGATATATACGTTTGTATCTATAGATATACATTACACGTATTTATATATAATTGTTATGAAACTATTAAAAATCTATAAATTAATATCGATGTGGTGTGGTGGTCTTTCGGCACTTGGAAACTCGAGTTTTTCTTCCTTTTTTTTTTTTACTTGATTGCTGTATGAAAAGTTAAAAATACTCAATTATGGGAACTTCAGTTTATGCAACAAAATGATATTTATTGTTTTTTTTTTTTTTTTAGTAATCATTTTTGTCATGCTTTCCCTGCATTCGGGAGGGAGAGGGAAAACAATCCGATGGGCATTTTTTAGCATGGAATAATTTCGATCGAGTAATCGTTAGGATTTGGTAAAAAAATAAATGTGTTGGTCGTCGTTGCATTCGAAAAGTGATGCAATTCTCGTTTCTTATTAAAAAATGTCATTGATCGTGTTCGTCAATTTGGTCCTGTAAATGGCTTAGAAAATATACTCGATTCCGGGTGTTCCGATACGTTGACAATTGCATTTTCGCCGAAATTTGGGTCTGAATTCGATTCCATCGGAGCGATAATTTTTAAATGAAGAAAAAAAAAAAAAGTTTCCGGAATTATGCGAATAAATGATAAGGACTCGAAAGTTCTAGAAAGTTTATCAGGCATCGAAATCACCAAGGACAAGTAGACGATAATCAAACTCGAGCTCAATTGATTTCCATACACGTGTATCGATATTTTTTACTCCTTCGAGTTGCTAAATTTGCTTTCACTTGAGTAATTTCAGCTCAATCGGAAGAAACGAGTTAAATTTCACTGCCCGAAATTAAAATTCGGGTGAGCTAATTACCGGAATAATGACCTACTCGAGTAAAAAAGTAATTCATGCAGAACTCCAGTTACTAATTGGTTTCAGCTTGAAAATTATTACACTGGATCAATAGAGGTGAACGCACAAATAGAAAAAACGAAATTTTTTGCATTTTTTTTTCTCAAAAAACAATTTTAGTTCATGGAATTTTTCTCTTTCGATGTTAATTTAATTTGATTTTATCGTGCGTCATTCTTTTCGTTATCAAAAAACAAAGACAACGCTGTATACTTAAACCTCATTATCGCGTGTACGAACAACATTTTATGCTAAAGAGATGAGTCTTGACGTCGTCGACCCCGTTGCATGGTTTACCTTTGGAAAAATCGACATAGGCGTTATTTTTTTTATATAGACAGCAGCACATTTAAATCTCGCGTTTAAATATGCTGCTCCATCATTCATTTACGCCGAAAGTTGGTTGTACCAGTTATTTTCCATTGCCGAAGCGGCCGCGAATCACTTTGCGGCCCCGGGACTATTGATTATTTCTGCGTTCATTGTACACTAAAATAGGTTTTTCGTACGTCCGTCTAATGTCAATGTCCGAGCCATCGGAAATATTCGGAACTTATTGCTCTAGTTCGTTCGCCTCTCGCGTCACCTCGAGCGAAATGCATAATGAATATCGCATGTAACCCAATAGAACGACGCACGTTTTCAACCACCCGGAAAAACTCAATTGCTCGCCAGGCCAAACAAATAAGTGACCGCATATTGGAGAACCAGAGTATTTCAATGTCAACGATCCCCGTTTTAAATTATATAGTGAGAAAGTGAAAAATACTACGATGCAGAGCGTCCGGTTACTACAAATGTGGCTCCCACGTGTATCTAGTGCGTACTCGTTTACTTTGTCGCCCTTTTCATCATTTTCTCGCATATAATATATGCATGTACGAATGAATGGTTCACCGTTGGGCAAAAGGGGCTGAAACGAGTGGATTAACGGTGCAACCTCACGCCCTTACGTTCCACAACTGCCAACTCGAAAACGATCAACGCGAGGTGTACCTTGAATCATTATCCATTCATACGTTTCCAGGTCATGTGGTGAGGGATGTCGGTTTCCTAAATGAGCCACAAAAAAGGATCATATGGGAATCCTAACGAGAGATAGAGCCTCGACTTGATTCGTTCGTTATGTACGTTTGTCCGTACGCGCGTGTATTTACATGGAATGTCGACGGTTTCTTCAAGGAACTCGGCACTTGGCCAAACGAAAATTCATCCGCGAACCATTTTGGAGAATGTCCTTGAAGAAGATACAGAAATGACTTATTTCAATGTACGAAACGTTTGGTAGCGATTCGAGTCGTTGTAAGGGCTTAGAAACTCGATACATTTTTCCTCGAGGGTGCGGAGGATGGATAGAGAAACTTACTTCCTGAAGACAGGTGCTTGGCCCTCAACCACCTGGTCTCTTTTGACTATTCGACACTGTATCATTTTCTTTCTTTCTTGCTTTCTTTCTTTCTTGTGTCTCACTCAGCTTGTAATGTCTATTTTCCGTTAATTCCCCAAGTTTCTCACACTCGATATACTTCCTCATTCCAACGATATCACCTTCGCATCAGCTCAGCGACTTGAAGCTCAATTTTTGTTGTTCTCGCGCCTTGACAAGACTCGAACCAACTTTCAAATTATTCATTAATCCCTCGACCACGTGCATTCTCCCTTGGACTTATTTCCTTTCAGAATTAATCTCGAAACTCTTTTCCGCGTTTTTAGATCCATATTCTTGGATTTTATGCAAATTTGAATTAAATGCGTTGGAAGTGTGTCAAGAAGGTGTCGTGAGAATATCTGGAATAAGCCACGATATTGAATTCAATGTTTTTTGAAGGCACACATCGACGAACGGAGGCTTTTGTTTTGTTACATGAGATCCCGACGTATATCGAATGACATTCGATTTCTGAAGGAGGTTGGATCACGACGATACAATTTTCCCATGCTAAATCATGTTGAAAACATAAAAAATTTCAAAAAGATGAGAATTTGATCAAATTTGGTAAATAAATTCTTCAATAATATATATGACGATACAAATTTTTTTAGATTTTTCCACCACACGTGGTACTCGATTAATTGAACACTAAACTTCACGTGTATAAGCATAGCGTTTACATATACACAGGTATACATCTCGTGCATAAAAAGTTCGATTCAACTTTCAATTATTCGATAACCATGTGGTAAAAAATTTTGAAAAAATTTGTGTTTCTATTCTTGAAGCCAAATAATGTTACCACCAAATTTTATCAACTTTGGATTATTTTGATTTCATGATCCAACCTCCTTAAACATTAAATCTGCAAAATCGAAAGTTGCATCTCGTTATTGATGTATAGAATGGCGATAATCAAAGATTCCAGATGTGTTATCAGAGGAGAAATGTTCGTTTTGACACAACTATATGAAATTTGATAAATTTTATTAAGGTGGTTGACGCCCACGCTGAAAACATTGGCCGGGGTTCAAGTAAGTTCGCCAGAGTTTGGAAACGGCTTTTTCGGGTACACGTTACGTTTTGTGCGTGTCTTCTCGCGATATATCGCGCGCGGGTTATTATATCGTATCGCGTTCCTCTAGGGTCGCTCGCGGTCGTCACTGTGGATACGAGCTCAGGCCACCCCCGCCAAAAACCCAAACTTTTCCTCCCTAAACTAGTGTGCGTTCGTATGGGTATCGCTACGCACACACAAGAGCCCATTGCGCACGCACGCACCCACACAAACGCATACACCCACCCACCCTTGTGTGTACATGCGATTCGGTTCTATGTGGACGTTCGTATGGAGCATAAATTATGAGATCGAGGCGGAAGATGGCCTACATAGCCAGCCGCTTGCGAGAAAGGGCATCTACTTTTCGAGCCCGTTGGTCTAACCTCTCTCTCCCTCCCTCCCTCTCTCTATCGTTCTTTATATTGGCCCCTATACGAATTCACTCGCTACCTCGTTCGCTCTCTTCGGTCCGACATACACATATATTCAACGTCGTAAAAAAGGGGTTCGACGCTCGGCCACTTCCTCCGGTTGCCAAATACCAACACAGCAGCAGAGAAGAGTTCCGAACGAAATAGAAAGAAAAAAGAACGATCCGTGAGAAAAAGAAATTGAGCGTTCCTTGATAAATTACGGAACTTTTTCTTCCCTTTTTTTCGTTGCTTTTGCTTTTGTCGTTGTATTCATGAGAAAATTGCTACAAGGATAGATTTTTCTTCGCGACTCTTGTTATATCCTCCGGGAGCATCGAACTCCAGTGCTTTTTTAATTCGTTTCGCTTTATTCGTTTTCAAGAGCTCGCGAGAGTAGTTTTCATACATAGTTTGCTTCACGTTTTTCTACTTATCGCATTCAGACGTTAAATTCGATCGGCTCCGTGTCTCGCGGTTTTTAATTTCTTCAGGTTCGCGGCTACCGAACGCGAATGAAAGAACTGATTTTATTTCCATTGCATTTTTATTTGTCAAAAGAACAAAATGTAATGCAACTTGTTGAAATGCAGCCCTTTAAGGAGGTTGGATCACGAAATCAAAATAATCAAAATTTGATAAAAATTAGTCATAACATTCTTTGGCATCAAGTATAGAAACACAAATTTTTTCAAAACTTTTTACCACATGGTTATCGAATAATTGAAAGTTAAATCGAACTTCTTATGCACGAGATGTATACTTGTGTATATGTAAACGCTATGCTTATACACGTGAAGTTTAGTGTTCAATTACTCGAGTACCACGTGTGATGGAAAAATCTAAAAAAATTTGTATCTTCATATATATTATTAAAGAATATATTTACCAAATTTTATTAAATTCTTATCTTTTTGAAACTTTTTATGTTTTTAACATGGTTTAGCATGGCAACATTGTATCGTCGTGATCCAATTTCCTCAACCAATTATAATGAATGAAAAAGTAATGAAGTGATTTGAGGATTTATTTCAAGGAGCTTTTTTGTCTCGCTTATCGTTACAGGCGTGACGTTCAAAGCGCACAGACTCATACTTGCGGCATGCAGCAAACACTTTCAGGAGTTGTTCGAGGGTATGCCACCCTCACCGGCAGGTCTTATCGTCATACTGGATGGCACGAGTGCCCACAACATGGCGTCCCTCCTCGAATTCATGTACCGAGGCGAGGTTCACGTGTCACAAGAGTCACTCAGCTCTTTCCTCAAGGCTGCCGAGTGTCTTCAAGTACGTTTCATCTTGTTATCTCTTGTCGACTTACACAATACAATACGATAGAATCCCCTATCGCGCAGTTCCGAATTGTTCCAACGAACGACATTCCATTGTCCTTGATTGTCGTGCAATAATTAAATTTATCGTTACTCACATAACTAGCACATTTTTATTTTTTAAACTAAAAAAAAAAAAAAAAAAAAAAATCATGTAAATTTAACGTTTTACCGTATAACGCGAAATGATTGATTATTTTCTACTAGAAGAAATCGTTTGTCAATTTCCAAGTGTAGGTTTTTCGGGATTAAAGTTGGAGACGTAATTGCCAAATACATCATTGCCCAGCCCCAGCCCTTTCTTGCCATTTCCTTTTAATTGATATTGGAAAAAGGAACAAAGGAAACTAAAACAAAACAACGACAACAGGTTAAGGGTCTGTCGATAGAGCACGAAAAGCTCGCGGTCGCTCACAGACACGCAGCCGAGAACAATAACTCGTCGACCGACTCAGGAACCGGAAATGCCGAGGTTCTCGAGGCCGAAGTTGCCGAGAGAGTTATGAAGAGAGAACCAACCCCCGCGCCACCTTACGCGGTACCAAATATCTACAGTTCCGCTCACTATTACGAGAGTCCTCAAAAGAGAACGAGGCTAATGAGGTAATTTTTCTTTTTTATTCCTCGACGCCATCTCCTTCGTCCCAATCAACTGTTCTTTGCTACTATAAATTACGTCGCACCCATAGGTCACCCAGTGAAATGGATGCATTGGGCAGAGTAAGCGTACTCAGAGACGGTGCGGCTTTTCGGCCAGCCTCCGCGCCTCATCCCTTGCTACTGGATAACCATCTTTATCAGCCGTTTACACATCCATCGGAAAATCCGACTCATCCTCACACAGCCCCCCATACACCTACGGAACTTGAACGTGAACTCGAACGTGATAGGTCCGAGGAGAGAGGAAACGGCGAGCACAAGGAGAGCGTTGCGGAAGGTGAGAAACTGTTTTTTTTTTTTTTTCTTTTTAATGTTGCTCAATACTTTCCATTATCCGAGGAAACCTCATCAAGGGAAGCGAACATCGAAAATTCCATGTTTGAAGATTTTTTACAATTGTGAAACTTTTCTAAATTTTGTTCGGTAAATTGCAACGACTCGAAGAATTCACGGATGGATGGAAAAAAAAAGTCTCGTTGATAAACATCGAAGCTCTCGCGTGAATTTCGAGGAGTATATATAGCAACTCGCAAAGGTCAATGAATGCTCCACTTGTGCGCCAATTTTCAGTCCGATGCGGCTAAAACCGTTGGTCGAATTGTGAAACATTTATTTTTGGCACCCTCATCATACCTCCACTAGTATCGCAGACGTTTTCGTCTGCTAAATGTGCTTTTCTGACTATTTCGAACTGTATTCAACGGTTTGGCACATCGACATTTTTTTTCTCCAAGACAAAACAATAATGATGCTTCGTCGATAGTTTGCCAAATGTTTATGAGTCTCGATATTTATTTCACAAAGATTTCATTGCTCATTACATTATGCTACACATTTTCCTCGAGTACTTCGTTTTCGAAGCGAAACTGGCCGATCTTATGAAAGATGAATAAATAATTAATTGTAAAATCATTAAAATCCGAATGACATTTTTTTCATTTTCAGTGAATAATGTTATTTTTAAATTCACGATTCGAATAGATGAGTGATCGCGTTGGTATTTATGGTGTGTTTCCAGATCTACGAATAAAGCAAGAACCAGCGGGATTGACGGATCGTGAGAGGGCGGAAAAATTGGCGGAAAGGTTGTCGGGGGAGGTTTACACGGGTGGCCGAGGTTTCGAACCGTCTAATTACGGTATAACGGGCGATCATAAGCCCAACGTTGCGCAATTCGGACAGGGTATCGTACCCCTTGCTCATCCACCTACACCCGACCTTAGCCCAGCTCCGACAACACCAGCGAGATGGAATTCGAAAATCAACAAGGCAGGCACAGTGAGCACGCCAGACGGTGAGTCCAACTAATTTATCTCCTTGGCTACGTTTCAGCCATTATTTTATCGTGACAAAACATTTGTCAATCGCCGCACAATGCGCAAACGGCTCGATTAACTCGAGTCGAGCCGTCTCAAACGGTAATTACGAGAGTGTGTAATCTCAAGTTTGTTTTTTCTTACCAAAAACCCACCCTGAACAAATAACCAACCAAGACAAACACGAACGACCGTCTAACCCTGCCCCAACAAGCAAAAGTTTGTTAGGCTTTATTATTGATGTTAAAAGTGTTTTCAATTCTCTGTTGTTGTCGATCGATCGGTACGTTTAATTCAGTTATTCTAACGCGATTATATTTTCGTTTAGCAAAAAATTATTTTGACGTCGAGTTCGTGTGTCATTTGGCACTTTTGCTGATGCTTCCTAATCGAATAATTTATTGCGATGCTTCTCGTAACTACTTTTCGATAAATTTTATTTTTTCTAATTTTCTGACCCTCATGGTTTTTCCTCAATCGCCGTGTCTCCTGCGGTTGCTCGATCGAACGACGAGATTCCACTTGGAAAACTCGACAGGCTCTATAGCAACACAGAAGAGCATGAAATTCGTGTCTGAATGTTTGTTGTTTTGAGTTGGGAAGTATAAAAACGAACAGAGTGTGTTTTGTACCGTTGGATGATTCTCGCGTACACCTGCCCTAGCTTCTCGCTCTGACGAGCCATGTTTTACGTAATCTCAAGTTACGCTCGAGTGCCGCTTTTCGTTTTTAATATTGATGCATCGCTCTCAAGCGACTCGAATATATTTCTATATTTATTCCAAATAAATAAGCCATACGCGAGTCCGATTTAATGTTAAAATTATCTCTATGGATCCGAGTATTGAGATCGTCATTTGTTTATTAGTGTGACGACGTCAAATTTTGGGTTGTTTTGTATTTTACCCTTCGGTTGCGCACGATGTTAAAATCTGCAGGAGATCAAGTAAAAGCTGCAGCAGGCAAGTGTTGAAAAATCGAAAAATATGAAAATGACCTTGAGATTGCCCGCGAGTTTGGATCTGAATGAAATGTTCGATCGCATTCTTAGTGCGACTTCGAGCTGACGATACGTTTCAAATAATAAAGAAAATACAACGGCCCGGGAGGTGAATATCGGAAGTCGTCAGACTTGCTGATTCCAAATTTTTTGGTCGTTACATTTGCCGCACACACACACACACACACGCAACCTCACACACTATAAAGCGTTCGGTTCTATTTCCATCTCGGACGTTTGTCTCGATTTGAACTGTGAAGCCATGTTTGACCTTGGCTCTGCACTCATGAGTACGAACTAATAGAGACGATCGATCTGAAGCTGAGACTCAAGGTCAAACAAGTTGAGAGGAAAAATGAGGCGAAGATTGATTGGTGGGATATGGTAATGAGTCGACTCCAAACTTGACTTTAATTTGCATTAGTTTTATCGCTTATTTATCAACCTAAATTACACGGCTTACAACTCAGAATCGAGCGACCTGCTATCTACGATCTATTTTTTCGAACGCAAGCCCTACGAGGCGATCGAAAACGCGACCGCAACATCAAATGTCTCTCGTATGCGATAATAACTTCTAGCCAAATAGGCATTTCGCTTAGTTTTTTCTATAACGAAGAAAAATGATAAAAACTCTATCCAATAAATTTCATGCACGAATGCAGCAGCGATAGTCCCGGAGAGCGCGATGAAAAAAATTCAACGTTTATGTACGACGAATGACAGAAAAATCGGGCTGGTTTTGAGATGAAGAAAAAAAAAAAGGTTTTGTTTACGAAGAGAATAAATTGAATGTAGCATTGGTGAGTAAAATATCGGCGAGTGCTATTTGGGCTTTTCGTAAGATGATATGGACCTATCGGCGGCTGGTCGTTGATCGAAAACATACTCTCGAGCTCGCGAGGGAGCTCGGAAAAGAAAAAAAGGAAATAATCACACGCGCACACATATATGCAAGTTAGTGTAGAAGCGATGCCGCGTAAATCGCGAGCACGCTCGACTATCGCATGCGATTCCAGGGTCGTTTGACGCTGCGGACCACCGTGCTCCTCGCAGCCCGTTGGTTGGTGGGAGCCTCCGAGTGGTGGGGGCCCGAGGTAGGGAGGGAAAACCGGAGGAGGACTGCTGGGAGGAACGCGAGTGACACAGTGACTCACAAGTTCGTTGAACTTGCTGGCGAACGCACGCGTGCTCCTTCAGATTGTGTGCTGCGTGTGTGTCTCCCTGCGCATCTATATACATATCTTTCGGAGAATGTGCAATGGCGGCCAGATTTTTATCCGCAAATTCACGCTCTATTTTAGCTCCAGCCCTTCGCTCCTTGTTCTTGGCATCTCATCAATTTATCAACAGCTCCTTCTGTTGCCCTTCCTTTCACTATTCTCTCGCATCCTTCTCCATTTATAATCTCTTCAATCCAAATTTTCTAGGAATTCATTCGATTATCATCTATTCTGATCCTATTTCTCGATACGAATGCAGCCTTAAAAACAATCGAACCACTTGCCTTTTTTCTTCCTAATTTAAACTCGTGTGTTTGAATAATTGGAAAATATCAGAGTTCTTTTGTAATCGGAGCCATTCGTTCATTTCGGTTCAGATTCAGGTCTTCACAATTTCTACCATAGAGTGGGACTTAATTGTGACTCGTATGGTCAAGGATTTCGGGCCGGAGCTCATTTGTTGCTGAATATCTCGAGCATTCATTAGATTCTCGGAACTTGGATAAAGAACAGGAATCATATAGCACGTAGCCTTGGGCTCGATGATACAAAATAAGCTGCAATCCGATTTAATTCAAATGATTCTTCCAAATGTCTTCTGAGGCTCGATTCATTTGGAATATTTAAAGTTTTTTTTAGTTCACTCGGTACTGAGACTTTCGGGCCTTTTGAAAAGAAAAACTTTTCGTTTGTCTGCATTTTGTTTAATAATGAATTACAAGCAATTACGAGCAAGAATAGATTTTTCAAAACTCTCAATTAGATCTCTTTCTATATTCACTTTTTAAAAATTCACAGACTTTTACGTTCCAGCTCATCATTTTCGATAAAATTACGATTCGTTTTGCTGTTTTCGTTGGTGATTTCTCGTGGATTCGTTTTTTCCTCGTTATTACGATATACACGAAAATTTGTTGTGTCTCAAGTTCAGCGAGCGTTCTCGCATCAGTCTCAAGCAGCTTCTAACGGTGAATTTTTGTTTCGTCGGCTCTAGCGTGGAACGAAGAATTAAGTGGTCTCATCTATTCCTCGGCTTCCCTGTCCTGGCCTCATAGTTCATTCCGGTCACAGTCATTAGAAAGTATCTAGAAACGTGATACACAAAAATTGCACTTGATACCATCAACATTGAGATCTTATAATTATGTCGTTAAATTTCATTCCGCTACACTAATGTCATCATTACGAATACAGAATTCTATAGTAGAAGAAGAAAAAACTTTGCAGCAGTTCTTTTTTTTCCTTCAGCCATTTGATTCTTTGTCAATTTGACTTTTTTTTCAAATGCCGACTGATTCGTAATTTTGTTTCAAAGAAGGAAACCAAGTGTCTCAAACGAAACGCATCGTTTCCCACACTCCGAGAAATCTCCAAGACAAACGGGCAGGATTTAAATAAATTGTTGCGAAATGTATTTCGTGTTTGTTGTGCGAAATCCGTAGGAAATAAGATTTTGGTGAAAGCAAGAAAGGAACGGTAGAGAAGGTTTATCTCGTGTTTGTGTGTGTGTGTGTGTGTGTGTGCTTCTAAGAGGTTTGGGTATTCGTGAGCGTTGCGCTAAATATTGACCAGCAGGTTCTATCTAACGGTGTATCTCTGAGGCTCGTGAGAGTCTCCCAAACAACGAATTATACAGGCAGGTAAGTTTTAAGAGGAGTAGGGCAAGAGGGGGAGAGCTTGTTCTGATCCATAATAGCAGCGTCCTGTCGACGTCGCTTCATAACGGTTGAACTTTTTGGCTTGTCTAACGATCTAACTGCAAATAGCAGAACGCCGTATCGAAGCACACGATGGTTCTCCTCATGTACAAAACGAAGACCGTGTATTTTTTATATATTCCATTAAAGTACCGGCCGCGCTTTGTCTTGGGTGTAATGTTCTTTTAATTGCCACGCATAATTCCGAAGCTAAATTTCAACTACTCTCTTTCCCTCATTTTTTCTTGCTTCGGAAATTCATCAAATAATAACTCTCTCATATCCGTGAGAACTTGTAATTCGTAATGACTACGGAATGTGTCCTGAATTATTTGGAAGATTAGACCGAAGCATGCAACACTTTGTTTTGGCGACGCGCTTTTTCTACTCTCTCCTGCTCCCCTGCTCATCGCGATTGTCCAGCACCTTCTCAATTATTTATCTCGTGCGAAACGAACGTGTACAATGACAATTTACTGCACGAGCTCGTTCCATCGATTATTCAACCCTCGTCAACCTAACTTTTCTCGCAGCTTTGCCAATCCTCGATTTTTCCATATACAATCTTCTTTTCGGGTTTTACACATTTTGAGAACCATCGACGCATTATTTTCTCAACCCATCCCTGTTGCTCATCTAGAAATCCGTTCTTTCATTTATAAAGAGAGTTTGCATTCGTTTTTATGGTTTTACATTCTGACATGGTTATGGTTACAATGATTGATATGGCTATTCAAAAAATGGTCCATTTTCTCATGAATTTTGATTTGGCACTAGAAGCTAGATACCCCGTCCGGTTACAATTCATCAGGTCGCCTTATTCAAACACGTTGTGTGCTAAAAGTAACGGTACGAATTCACGGGCACTCGTAAAACGATGCCCCCTGCTCTGTAAGAATTCAACGCAGAGCTCAAGTTCCGGCATCTATGTACACATTTATGCACGATAGATTCTTAGAAGTCATTAGTTTCTTTTTTTTGGACTTGCCATTTTGGCAAGTTAACGAGTAGGGGCGGCATTTCAAAGAGTTAAATAGATATATGATATATGCATGGCGTTCGCCGTTAGTGGGCAGAATCGAGGTATACGAAGCTTTCGAAATTCGCAGACGCCATTATGGTCCAAGACGAAATGGCCACTGGGACATGCTTCATTTATTTGTAGGTTAAATCTCGACCGAAAAAAATGATCTGCTCAAATTTGTACTCGATATTTTAAACTCATGGAAATTTAAATAAAATATACAGTTCAAACTTGTTGTGTCTTCCTTTACAACATTATGGACTCGATCTTTACATTTCAAAGAAAATCAATGTCCACACCAAAAAAATAAAAAGTAAAGTGAAGTTAAAAAGCATAAATGAAAAGCATCACGATCTTTTGAGAAAATTTTTCTATCCATCGCGGAAATACACTGTTTATCAATTGATGGCAAAACGATTTTAATTTCCATCGATTTTGTTGGATTTTCCGGTGTACCAAATTTATCTAACGCGGTTGTTTATCATGGAATTATTGTAACTGGCCCAACTCGCTCTAGCGAATGTGGTTCCATGGCTCTATACCGTTTCGTGAGACTTGATTTGGGGCTCATGTGTGTTAATAGAACGTAGGAACTCACTGACTATTGATTTTCTATGTGTTGACAAAATTAACCCTCCGTACATGGGTTTGGACTGTCCAGCCCATTCAGCGAATGGGGTGATTTTCTCGTTTTCCGTACCGATTACCATTAAATAACAATTATAAAAAATAATTTTTATTCATCACCCAATGCAAGCTCTCTTTCTATAGATCCAGAACTACTTTCCTGAATTTTTCTAGATTTTTTAAACGTGTCCAAGTACAGTAAAAAAACAATAGGACACCCCAGACCCATGTGTGTCTAGGTAGGTGCGGTTAATATTGAAAAAGTCAGGCGACGATAGTTTACGATTTATACCTGCGCGGGGACAGCGAGAGTGTTGCAAGAAAATTTCGGTGCATCGAAAAAAAGTTGAAAAAAAAAAAAACGTAATCGTGGAGATATTGATAAGAAAATTTTAAAGTTGCACCGAATGCCTTTCCAAGTTATTACTTTTTTTTTACTTCGAAAAACGAAACGAACTAAAATGCTTCCTCGACGATAGACACAGCGATAGCGAAGAAGCAGGCTAGAAACTGAAGATCCACATGTTCTCAATAATTACGAGCTTATTTGTCTGTACAATTTTTCTGGCTACAAGTTCCATGACCCAGCTGACATATATACGACGTATGCGTGAATATCTCGCGGTTTAATATCGACGCAGATAATATTAGCCCTCGAGAGCATGGCCCCCTACCCTCGCACCTTCTCCTCTCTGCTACACGCGGATATATTCAAATAAGCGCGTGCATCATCAGCACGAGAGATGAAAACCAAAATTTAGGGATCCTAATACCACTTGCCTCTGCGCTGTGTGCCCGCATACACTATTTGGGTCACGGTCAGGCTTTGGAACGCGTGACTCTCTCTCTGTCCCTCTCTCTCCCTCTCTCTCTCTCTTTCTCTCCGTCGCCTTCCTTCTTTCTCGTTAGAAAGAAAAAACGAATGGAATAAAAAAAAGAAGAAAAATGGCGGTCGATAGTTGTATGAGCGCGCGTGCATTGCCGCGCGGCAGCGCCAACACATCAAGTGTTGTCTTCCTCTCCCTAGAGAGAGAGAGGGATAGAGACAACGTGCCCAGATACGAGATATCCCAATAGTTGCCTGGCGCACCGCATTATCGCTCACATTTGTTGGAATCCGCGATGTGTGCTCGTATCGGTGTGTCTCTTATTCGGTAACCCGTTTCGTTCGGCTAATATCATTCGCCACTTTTCACTATCTCGCCGCTATTTTTTCTCACATAGATATTCTTCTAAACGCCAGAATATTTTAACATACTATCCTCAGACTCGTGTGTTTCTTTTTTATTTATTTTTTTTTCTTTTCTACCGAAATAAATCTCGATGTACATAGAAATTTTAGTGCAGGGATTTCTTCCTCCGTTCGCTTTATTTTTTACAGCAAACATCTTTTCACGAGAATTTCGTTTTTTTTTCCCAATAATGTAGGTCGACGAAAACAACTTCGTATTACGTTATGCGAGTTCGCCACGTACACAGACTCACACATTCGTACAGGAAAATAAATGGCCATCTAAGAATAGGCCTTCAGTAAATATATATTTTTGGAAACAGCGGATACTGCTTTGTTTGCGCATTTATTTGAGGGCTGTGCCAACTATTTCATTGAGATTCCACACAAGCTTATAACGAATTGAATCATTTTTTGCTAACGCTTTTTTCTCACTCAAAATTTCGCATCCCTACGGTTGTCGATTATCCGAAACGAATTCATTCTCGTTTTTTTGCATCATCTCATGAATTGTCGCGTCTCTGCTTTTCAAGGGCTCATGGGTTCAGTGGACGATCTTTAAAAATCGTATATAGTGTTTGGAAAGGATGGAAAAAAAAAAATCAAGAAAAAAGGAGAAGGAATTATTTTGTCTGGTGTGCGTTCTGCGTAATGAGGCCGGTTCGCACGAGTAGTCAAGGCAGGCTTTACTCAGACCGTCGATTTCCTGCGTAGGCTCACCGAGTCCGTTTCTCCTTCTCTGCTGGCATCGATCTTTCTCCCTCTCACGTAGGGGAATCTCCCCGGCTCCGAGTTATCCTCGCGGATCAAGGATTCTCAATGCAGCATTAAACCGCGTAGGCAAATCGGCAATGAGCATATATTCTTTCTTCTTATTCGAACAGATTGAAAAATCACGTAATCCGAACCGTTAACGAAAAAGTTGAGTGGACATCATGGATGAAATTCATTGCGGTTCGAATTTTTGCCCGAAAACTTTGTTTACAATGTGGAAAAAAGTTTCCAAGTTCTGAGAAATGTAATTATTAAAAATTTGTAGGTTTTCGATAAAATGATATACTTGGCTGTGCTGTTTGCATCGATTTGTGGGGAAAGATCGTCAATCACCAATTAAAGTGGGCGACGACCTGAAGCAAATCGCTCTGATACGAAATATCCCATATCTATGTACATACGTACACGAGGAGTGGGATGCGCACGTAGGCATCCTTTCTTCCTGTGCGCTGCGTATTGATCGGAGCAAGGGCGGTGTACAGTATGCGGTGAGCCTCCGAAGAGTATAACCCGAATTAGACCCTCAACGTTTCATGCTTCGCTGGACTCTCTCTCTCTCTCTCTTCCTGAAATCCGATGCCCTTCCAATCCTATTGCGTACTTTATAGGATAATTTATTCAAGGAGCTGCACTCACAAAAAATTAACATATCACGTTAGACTCAAAAAATAGGTAATTCATAATTAAATGATTATTCGGCTTCATTATTGCGGGAGAAGAAAAGTTTACACATTTTAGTTAATTTCGCATTTCCGGAGACTAAACACGATTTTAATGAATCGATTTAATGAAAGCTAATTCTTTCGTTTCAACTTGGCGAAACCGAATGTTCTTGCGTCCCTCGCGGAACCGTGGTCGTCAAGTATTTATCCCGAAAATCTTAAATCCTTCTCATTAGCCAACAAGTTTCTTGTTGCCTTCCTGTCTCTCTGCCTCTCGCCATAGATCCTTCTAACGAGACGTTACGTGAATTCTTGCCCAATTCCGCTGGGAAACTCCGAGCCAACGCGATATGAAAACAAATAAATGATACTTGGTTGTCGACGATGTACTTGTCGCAAGATTCGGGAGGATTGTGTACGTCCAAAATTACCTTTAACATCGATTCACACCGAACGAAAATATGCGGCGCGTATCAAAATCACACTATTTAGTCTCTCGGGATTTAAATTGACAAGTCACTTTCAAGCGTATCGCAATGGCTGTTCGTGTTTTTGCACGCGACCCGTTCATTCAGTCCCTCATTCTTTCTGCTCTTTCTTTCTTCATTTTTTCTCTCGTAATACTTAATTCCTCGTCACGCAAAATGGTCCACCCGCGATATCGCAATGCTACGAAAAAGAATTAGCTCCACCGAGCATGCACGAAAGCCACCGGCGAAACACCCAAACTTTCGTACGGCTCGGGCTTTTACGACAAAAACATGCAATCTCACTATTGGGTCACGAAATAATTTACGATGAACCTTCCCCGCTATGGCGTGCGAGACTATCGCCAACTCCGCCCCGACCGCTTGCACTGACAGATCAATCACCGATTTTTTTTTTCAAATTCTCCATCCATAGAGATCCGTGGCTCTTAGGACTTGGTATAGATTGCTTAATGGATAATTAAAATTCATGAAAAGTGTAAATTCATTCCCAGTCAAGAACGAGCTCGTGCGACCATCAAGGAATATCTTCATCATCAACTTTTCACGGTGATTGACATTTTCATTTTCGTCGAAGATTTTCTAATGCCGAGTATCCCGAGGATGATTACTGATGCATCTTTCCTGAATGAAAATTCTTATACTCCATCCACATGCCCCGCGGGGCAAGGCTTTTTTTTTTTTATCTCCATATATTTTTCGTTTCGCCCGGGCGGTTATTCCGGGTTCTTTTCACCCTCGTACGAATCGTCAACACGCACGCTGCTGTACGTAATTCAACTGGGAAATCCTGAAATTTTTTGTACACTTCGCCGGGTAGCGAGTATCCGGGCGAGAGAAACACAGAGCATGAAAGTGTTGATAACTTTACTAGAAAATTCGGTCCATCCTCTTCTCTTAGTTGCCAGTCCACTCACCTCTTCGCTTTTCTATTATTCCTCCTTGTTTTTCCTCCCTCTGTGCAATCAGCCAGTACATTTTACTATGAAGATCGAAGGTATACGAAACGTGGGAGAAGCAGGCAAAAGCTAGTGTGTAGAGAAAAGTCTTGCTTCGTCTTCGCGTTCATTCGGTACACTGGAAATGAAATTTTGTTAAAAATCGTCGATATTATGTTGAATACGGTAAACTAAATATTTTTTGATAATTGCAAAATTTTCGTTGTTTTTGCAGTATATTTGCTTTCTAACGAAATTGTCAGCCAAATTTACGAGTGGAACGACAAAAATTTGCTTCCTAAGAGACTTTCTAAAATATTTCTTGCTGCAATGACATAATATTTGGGATTATTCAAAAAAACGTTTGGTCGAACGTATCGAACAAAATATCGATCTTTTCCAACAAAATTTTGTTTTCAGCGTACGTGTGCTTGATCGTACATCGTATACGAATGTCAGTGCTGAAATAAAATTGTTGGGAAATGGTAGAAACGTTGATGAAAGTGCATCGAAAGTCTCAGTGCAGATTAAATATCCCATTAAGCTTGTTTGACAAGTTTCTCTGAAGGTAAAATTCTCTGTTTGGTAGTCGATGCGCATTGCCGATGCTCTCGAGTATCCGTGTACAGAATAGAGTGCACGCGTGCACACGATTGAAAACCTTTTGCAACACATGTGTACAAACGTACGCTTAAGAGGATTGCATAATGAGCAACATATATTTGTACGTTCCTGGGTATTGGTACGCGTTGAATATACACCCAGGATTCGTGGGGTTCGTAGGTTTGGTATACTGCAGAAAAGTACCGTGTGGTGGGCGCGTTGGTATGACCGAAGCTTCCGGACGCTCTCGCAACGCGACGCCACTTTTCCTTGCCTCGGAAACGCCGCCATAGAAAGCCTCACGCACGAATCAATATCCCCCGCGTAACGTGCGTATGCGCGAGCGTTTACCTTCTGACGCGAATGTGCGCGTGCACCCACTACGCACAGGGCGAAAGAAGGAAAAAACGTAATGGCAAAGAGAGGCGCGGTGGAGGGAGGCAGAGGAGACCGAGAGACGTAACCTCTCCGTTGACATGCAAACCGGTGTATGTGATTCTTCGTGAAGTCAACTCTATACCGAGGGAATTGTCGCCGTTGGGAGGAGGGGGTCCTCGCTCGAAGGTCTCTCCTGGCTCGCCTCCATGTGATAGCCTAATATTTTTCGTGTTTCCCGCTCTTCTCACGCCAAACAGTATCGCCGAGCGTTTATGAGCTCATAGGAACGACATTAGAAAACATGCGGGAACGTCATCCGGAATAAAAAGAAGCTTTCGATGTTATTTTCGGGTGTAGGCTCGAGCGCAGCCTTTCGTAATAGGATCGTGATGAACGAACGCAATACAATTCCCCTGAAATTACATTCCTTCCTGCTTTTGCAGTCGTATCAGCAACTTAATTAAAATTGAGATTCAAATCATTTTCTAAATTCAAAGCACAAAGCGGAAACGTCACTCAAGATCGCGGAGGCTAGAATACGACGTTGGTTTTTTTTTGTCTTCACATTTCTAGTACATAACGAAACGGTGTGTTGGTTTTGTTGAGGGCTACTGAAGATTCTGCAAATCATCAGGTCCTTCGTTTAATATGCGAAGCATAGAAAATAAAAAACTTGGAAATAGTTGCCTGATTGCAATTTATATTTAAAAATTATCCGTCAATTTGCGAACCAAGATTTTTTTTTCAATGTGCTTCAAACTTGCAATATTTTTTTCGAAAAATGACATTTTTTTCTAAAGGCGCGCGTAATTTACACAAACAGTCATTTTAGCCAACGAAGTGGGCGCTGACTCTAGCCGAATGTTTAAAATTGTTAAGCATGGCTGGGATGATCGTACGAAAGTAAGTGAGGTGCGGAAAAAAAATGATGATGCGTTGAATAATGATGGCGTTATGATCTATGGGGTGTAGGTTTCGTTTGGAAAGAATATTGAAAGATCGAGCAGAAGCGGATGAAAATTACGTTGATGCGAATAATAAAGGTTTTGGTGAGTATAGTCCGTTGTGCAGGTTATGGTTTTCTCGGTCGTTTTCTCTCATGGGGGTCGCCGACGAAGGGTGTCCGTCGTCGGTTTTCCCATGCAGCGAAGGATCGCGAGACGGGGAAATGCCAAAGAATGAAAGAAAAAAGTGTGAGAGAGAAAAAAGGAGTCGCGAATGGGGTCTCAACGAGAAGACGAGGGTAAAAGGGATATAGTTGTTGACGGTGGACGTTCGGGAGGGTTGGCAAAGAGGAAGAGAGCAGAAGAGAAAGAGAGGGAGGAACGACGGGGCTCCTTGATTTTGGCGAGGGCTGCACCAGGGGCCGTCCGCATTGATTTTCCTCTTCTCCACCCTCCCCGCTCATCTTTCCTCTCTTTTTTTCCATTTTTTTCCCCTTTCCATCCCTGCCACGTTTCTACGGCCTTGCCCATAGATTATATGCTCTTTTCACCCCTTCGCTCCACGATTTATTCCTCCGTTGTTCAAGCCTCCCTACCCCCGGCCAAATGTTCGCGTTCATTTCCGTTGGTGCGTTATCCTCTGGAGTTTTTCTTCGGTAATCCGGAGCATAGCCTCAGAAGGCCCAACGACCGATTTGGCGCCAGTGGGTGAAATGGGTCAAGGCCTGACGACGAGGAACCAGCAAGAGCGACCGCGTGATCTCTCCTCGCCCGTGTCTCTCTCGATCTAAGCTGCTCCCCGTCTTTCTTATTCTCAAGTATCGCAGAGTAATTTTCGAAGCGATGTCCGTTTCATGTGTTTTCCTCTTCGGGAATATCGGGGCAATCGTCGTGACGATTATTTTTTCCTATTCGTTCTCTCCAATTTATTACGCGTCAAGTCATTAATTTATCTCGTTCCCATTGTGATTCTCTCTTGTCAGCGATTGGTTCATTACATACATGAGCCCACAACGCAACGTCATTCTCGTTCTAACGCAAATCCCTGATTCCAAAGACCTCGAATTTCTAAGCCTCCCAATTTACACCGCAGCCTCGTTCGTAATCTATTCCAAGGCCACAGGTCTCCTTATATCTCGTGCTGTTTTAAACAGGAAAAAAGTTGACCGAGGCTTGCTCGTCAAGGCAGAGTCAGGGAACCAATGAATACGAGGAGAAAGAATCTCGATTACATCTTAGGGACTTGGCCGAGTATATTGTCTCTGAATAAAGCAAATTCGGCGTTAGGGATACGTCAATGTCATGATCTGAACATTAAACTGGAAACTAATTTTGTTGGGCTCGCGTCGATTGAGCCATAAATCATCACGATTGATGCCGCAACTTGCTGAGAAAAAAGTTTGCACAGGCAAAATTATGCAAAAAGCGCAGTGTGTGTGCGTGTATTTACATGCGCGCAGACAACACAATCAAAAGGCTCTTGACGCTCATCGAGACCGATTTTCATGAAAGTCGATCTTCGATGACAGAAACGATGAGTTTCTATCAACACCGTGAAGTGAGCCGATCAAGTCTCGGTTCTAAACTTTTTTATCTTGAGATTCGTTAGAGTCTCAGCGAAAGTCAATAGTTTACCAATATTGACGTTTTAACTCAGTCGAAAGTCTTTCAAAAAAAATGTATTTGTCCCGACGTTTTCCCCGTGACGGGGATTTGCCATGATTAATAAAATCCCTAATTTGAATTATGTGCACACTGTGGCTTCTATCGGTTGACACTAAATGGACAATTCTCCTCGTTCATACTATATCTTGATGTATCGATGTATGTGTTCGATGCGGATTGCGGTAGGGCACCACTGTTTCGTAATAATCTATGGCTCTCTCTCGCTCGCACGTAAAGAGAAATCAAAAGGATTCGGCGCGTGTGAGGGTCGCTGGAACCTCGAGAAAAGGAAAAGGGTCTCCGCACGAATACGACTGATCTCGACTCTTCTAGCCCCCCTTAAAGGCTTCTTTCGTTTCTTCGCGGTAATATGTGTGCGGCATCCATGTGTTTTGTATGCGGAGAATCCGAACGCAACTTACACACTTTTGATAGACTCACAGTACCCGCGTGCGTACACAGACCTCGGTCTATCTCGATCTTCGTGTCCCTCCTTTCCAATATGAGTGGCATCGTCGCTACCGTGTTTCGTAATTCAACCTTCGCATTTCCCGTGTTGATCTTTGTCTCTTTTCCTCTCACTTCCTCTTGTATTCGCATCCCTCTCCCACTGCCCACCTCTCTCTCTCTCTCTCTCTCTCTCTCTCTCTGTGTCTCTTCTTTCTTTATCAAAGGTCCGCATGCATATAAATTCGATTGCTCAAAGTTTAGATTCTTTTCGCCGTACTTTTTGTACAACTTTCGACGGATATGCATCGTTGCATTGTTTCCAGGTTCTCTGGCTCCCAGTCTAATGCTTAACAAATCGAATTCATCCTTTGCAACGAGAATAATGTTCTTTGTGTCGAAGGATCCCTGCTGCCCACCCTCATACAATTTGGCTGAGGCTGTGGAAGGGATGAGCATGCATACGTAACACCGACGTAGAGATTTTCTTGCTCTACGAGTTTAAGGTTTCATAGAAATGTTCAACCTGCTGTCAAGGGATTCTCTGATTATTGATAAACTCTCGATCCATTGCCTAATGACTGGTTTAAGGTCTTCAAAATTTCACCAGAATCGAATCTTGTTATGACAAAAAGACGAGCAAAGATGAAAAAGAAAAAACAAACATTTCGAAGCTCGCTGAGAAATTCAAATGTGTGAAGAGCGTACGATCGAATGTTGAAAATTGTGGAAACATTCTTTCTGTGCGGTTAGCATATCCTGTTCCGAAAATATAGTGATTTTTTCCCACAGAGTTTAATCTGAAAAATGTCATAAACGATTTCCACAAGTTACATAAGAATTTTTTGTCTTGCCATCTTTCTTAATTACAAGTCTTCGACGCTATCGTTACACACACGTGTACAAATATAATATATACATATTTATTACTTGGTGTGTTTGGGTTTGAAGGCCAGTGTGAATCCAGCGTGATTCGTGATGTTTTACAACTTGTTAGTCAGGTAGATCAGGTAGAAGAAGGATAGGAAGAGGTTGAAAGTACCTCGTGACTTGTTGGACACGCACGATGCGTTACTCATGCTCTTCTATTATTTGAGGAGCTCGTTCTCGCTTGGGACAAGTTTTATAGTGTGTTTTTTGATGCTCCGGAGAAAAACTCCGAAGGCCAAAAGTTAAGCCCGCTCTTGCGAATCCACAATCTCGTAGCTACATTTTTTCTTCCTTTTTTTTTTTTTTATTCTCCTTCATTTTTTCCTTCTTCTTTTCTAACGTCTCTCAGTATGGAGGAAGGCGACTAGAAGCCATTCGCAGAGCACCTGGGGGCATTAGTACTATGGCAACGCACGAGTTTTATGGTTTCCGGATCTGGCTTTGGATGCCTCTAACGTTTGTACGCCGAAGTCAAGAATGACGGATTATATTAGTGAACTAGCTCTGCGCGCGTGCGAGCGTTCTTCATATTTTCTTTCTCCTTCTCTATGTTTTTCTTTTTTCTTCTACGAAATGCCAATTCTCGTACATTTGTATGGATTCAACGTTCATCATCTTTCTTTTTTCGTCTAAATCGTACTGTTGAAAACTAAAGTTCTGACCGCGATGTACGGAGCCTGCGGCTTGTCGCGTCCTAACGAGAAATTAAATTTTCAACGTTATATTGCGCAATTGGCACGTTTGCGTTGTCCCGCCAATCAGTCTGTTAAATCACGCGTAGACAAAAGAGATGAAAAATTCGCGGTGAAAAAAAAGGCCAAGAGTTTAACAATTGCTAAAAATAAGATATCCGTTGGAAAGATTTTCGCCCATCGCAGAATGCCTTGACACTATGTTTACGATTTGTTGAACAATTTTGCACAACTCTTTAGCCGAATACACACTATGTACTCGTGGCTGTACGGTCGAGCTGTTGAATTTTACGCTAATGAGCAATTAAAATGGAGGCTTCTTTGATAATAATCTTCAGAAGCTTTGGCAATTGATACAGAGGCTCAAGGGCTCAGAGGCATCAGCTTTTTCGATGCATCACGCGGCAAAGCTCTCACCCTCTCGCGGCTGTTCAAGAGAGAAAGAGTGGAAAAAATATCCCCCTCTCGCATGGATCTTCCTCTGTACTTGATCGGCGTCGTCATCGTCCTCGTCGTGATCGTCGTGATCGTCGTCGTCGTCGTCGTCGTCGTCGTCGTCGTAGTCAGCGCAACCCTGTGTACTCTTTTCATTTTCCTTTTTTTTTGCGGCTGCTTCTACTTCTCTTTTCGTTTTTCAAGCGCACGTCTTCGAGCGCACGAAGAAGTGTTCCGCCTTTGTTCATCGCTCGCGTCACATCGGTCGACCGCGGGACCTCGACAGCCTTTGTAAATTTCATAGTCAGCTGCACGGGAGGCGGTTGCGTTTGTGTGTATGCATACGTCCATGTATTGACATGTCTGTACGAGTGTTTGAGTATTTGTTCATTGCCGGATCCGCGAGCAGCGAGAGAAAGAGCGAGAGAGAAAAACCCGGCATAACGAGGCATCGGCAAGGCCCTATTACGTTTTTCTAGGATGGCCGAACACGATGCTCTCTATTTTTAGGCCACGTATCCACCGAAAAACCTGTAAGCTTCCGCCACACCCATACTCGTATGTACCACTTGCTTCAAACGTTGCACACTTCACTTCCGATGGTGCTACTTCGCGGATATTGCTCTGAGACACAGGCTGCGAATAAGCGAATGCGCGTGCATCGATTCATTCGGGATACATTTGGGAATAAGTGAAGAAACTTTAAAATATCTCCGAAGCAGCGTAGAATTTTCAGGCATGCCTATCACCCCGACCGATACTTTCATTTGCCATTGGTAATTGTAATTTACCATCTCGATGGCCTGAGCCAGGCGTTAAGCAGAGACGAAACTTTGAACGCGTTACCGTTCATATATCGACGTGGTTGTCTGACGTTGCTTCCTCGTGGCGATTACTCAATCTATAGCCATTATTCCGTGTACGGTTTTGGCCTTGCACGCGCTTCCCGCGTGGCATTACAAGATCCGAAGAGGCATTACCCGTTGGCAAGGCTCCATATGTACGGGCTGTCCAAAAAATTGCGTTGCAACGACGAACCAAAAAAGTCCGTAGAATCAAACGTTCTGTAACTCTTTTTTTTTCTGGAGTATTCTCCCCGGAGTCATCGATTAATTACCGATTTTCCATGCGATCAGCAAATTCGCCATGCATAATCCGGGGACTCTAGCAGGCTCCGCAAGGCTCACAGGATTCCGAATATATAAAGAGTTCTTTTATGACAAAGCTTAATTCTCAAGATTTGTTTATTTCGGAATTAAACGAAATTTCATTTCGCACTGAGAGAGTTTCGAGCTCGATTTTTCGGACACTCTGTATCCCTGCATAAAGAAGACGAAGCGAGAGCCCGTTCTTTGCGTATCTCTACGTATGGATCTGTGTTTTACGCGTGTAAACATATATATATACACACTCACACGCACATAGATTCACGCACATGCGTGAATGTAGTCGCATTGAATTCTCGCGAGGTTCCAGAGCGTTGGGTTATACCAAAGGGCCCACAGGCATGCCCATCTCGTAAACCCAGTGGCCTCCCCTTGCTTTGCACACAGACACAGGAACTTAATGACACGGGTCACGTGGACTTTTCATAGTTTAGAATTCTCGCTATATGGTATAAGACATGGAGTGGCATATTTAGCGATGGAGAGCGCCTGGGAGAACAAGAGGAAGCGATGGATCGAGAGAGAGGGAGAGGGAGAAAGAGAACGCAGGGCTTTAGAGAGTGTATAAACAAAGAACCAAACCAGCAATTCCATAAGATAAACCCTTCCCCCCTGCCTCCTCGTCACTCTCTCTCTCTATCTATTTTTTCGCTCACTTCTTCATGGCACAGCGATAGACGGAAATTCCTACGTTATGCAATCACAGTCAACTCTCTTTTCCTGCACTTATCTTAACGAATAAAGTATCTGTTTTTATTTTTTTCAATAACCGTCACAACATTTGGTCGCTTATAAATAATATAAATGTTCAGGCATCACTTATCATTCCGTGGCAATATTTCAACTTTGTTCTGCTCCTTTCCGTTCTCATGAAAAATATAAATCCTCTAGAATATGTTCATTCTAAAATCCATCGCATTCAAACAATTCGTATTATTGCAAATCCCAATTTTTAAACGACTGAAAAAATCTTCTAAGGCTTAACACGTTGCACGACAGTTTTTAGGCAAGGAATTTGAAGTAAATTCCGAATAAAAAATGGACGAACGCAACTTAACAAATGCTTTCGCGGTTTTTATGTTGCAGGCAAAAAATTGAAATGTCCATTCTGCGAGAGACTGTACGGTTACGAGACGAATCTACGTGCCCACGTGAGACAGCGTCATCAGGGTATAAGGGTTTCGTGTCCGTTTTGCTCGCGCACGTTTACTCGCAATAATACGGTAAGACGTCACATTGCTCGCGAGCACAAGACCGAGTTGAGTCTTAAGGCTTTTCAGCAAGCGAGCCATCCGGTCGCGGACACGGTGCCTCAGTAAGCGGCACTTCGGAGTCCCAGAAACAAAAACGTAAGCTGAATCTGCAGAAAAAAAAAAATGAGGAACGACGACAACAATTGCAAAAACAAAAACGAACGAAAGGTAAAGAAAAATAAAGTAAAATCACGCTGGTTCTATCACGCGGAATACATTGGCGTATAAACGCGGGATCGTGATCGATTTCACAAAGTGCAACGTTGTCCGTAAAAGACACTAGCCAAGTTTTCATCCTGAAATTCATAGCAAATGACGCTATAATTAAGGCTTAAAAAATAGGAGGAAGACAAAAAACGTAACGAGTCCACAGCCGTTCGTGTGCTTTGAAAAAGTGTTGTGGATTTTTTCATCTTTTCCTCCTCCAGAGAAGGACGAGATTTTGCAAAACGCGGTAACCAAAATCTACCTTGCGACTACTACAGTTACCTGTGAACTAGCAAGAGTACAAGCGCTCCCTCCCATCCAACCCCGACCCATTCGTAAAAACGTCCCTTATCCCCCGCTAAGGAAAAGGAGGATCAAAGGAAACGGAACGAAATGAAATATTGTCGCTGAATGTCGCTTCTTTGGCCGAATTCTTTCGGTGCTGGAAAACAGAAAAGAGCAAAAAAATATAAATTAAATTGAAACAAATGATTGCCCGGTCGAGAGAACAGGCGAAAGAGAGCTCTATTTTCATGAGAGCAGCGTGTTCTTTGGTCCCATTCCGGCTGTGAGAGAAGTAGCAAAAAAAAAAAAAGAAAGAACAAAAAGCAAACCAATTGAGCGCGAAATATGTGAAAATAGAGATGGCCGTTAGGACAGAAGAAAAGAGTATCCACCGACCCGATATCCTGCTGGAACTTTACGTAAAAAAAAAGGAAAAAGAAAAAAAAAAAACAGCTGAACAATCGAGTACGAGATACGTGAGGACGTTCGGGATTCGTAACGTCACAAGTCCGTAGAGTCCGAGAGAATTCCTTCCTCATCCCTCCCTCTCCTCGCCCCTTGACGCCGCCCTACGAAAACACGCTGCAAATCACAAAACTAGTCAATGAAAGTGCAACGGTCAAGTAAGGTTTATTAACGCTACTTTAAAAAAAAAAAAAAAAAGTAATAATTAAAGGAATAAAGAGAAAACCGTACGAAAGACGAGATGAAAATAAAGAGAAGAAGAACGAAGTAGCAGAAGGAACGGGGAAAACAAGAGCAAGCGGGTAAAGTGTGTGAAGAAGCTGAAAGAAAGTCGAGCGTCGTAAGCTTGTGACGAAAAAAATAATAAGAAGAAGATCAACGGTGTTTTAAATGGAGTAAGAAGCAAAAAGGAAAAAACAAATGAATATAGCATTATTACACAGTCATGGAGGCGTATGTGTGTCCGAGCGATTATAAATGTGAGAGTATGAATGGCAAACCGAGATCGCAAAAAAAGAAAAAAAAAAAAAAAAACCAATCAACTCAGGTAATTGATGAAATTAATTGACAACAGTTACAAGAATATTTTTTTTTTGTTAATGACTCGCGAAAGTTGCCGCGATTATTATTATTATTTTATTATCATTAGTAATATTATTATTAATGTATAATTATTTTATAACCATTATTGTAATTATCATGATTATTATTATCGTTATTATTATTGCTATTTTTATTATTATTACTACTACTACCACTACTATTATTATTATTATCATTATTATTGCTACATTAATATTATTATTCGTATCTTTTTCAATTTCTTCATTGTTTTACCTCGAGCATTATTTTCTTCGCGAGTAATGAGTAGCAATAGCCTTGGATTACTATTCAAGGTAAAGTACAGATATACGTAATTAAAATAATTGAATGAAAGAAAGAAACAGAGGAACAAACAAACAAACAAACAAACAAACAAAAGGAAATAAGATGAAAACCAAGGCGATACAAAATATCCTACCGCAGACTGCCGTAGATGAGAGAAATATTAATATTAATATATCTATATTATATATACATTTAAATATATATATATATTTAAACGAGAATATATATATATATATACAAAATGCATTGAATATATACACACACATATACAGAATTTATATAATGTAGCTATATATAAGAAATGCTGCCGAATGAAGAAAATGAAACAATTTTTTTTCAATAGACCAAAAGTTACTATTTATATAGCCGCCAATACTGAACCGGGTACTATTCAAACAAACAAACTGAAGCCTCAACTGTTTATCTATTTTGTATTAAAGAAAGGAATGAAACAAACAGCTAATGTTGAAACACCGAGCCCTCGATTCAATACGTTTCGTTACTCCGGTCACGAAATTTCGCTGGTTTTTCCTTTTTTTTTTCTTTCTCCATTAATTATCCTTCAGTCTTTTCTTGACGGTGCGTCAAGTCGCAAAAGCAAAATTTTTTTCTCTTCTTTTCTGTTTCGATTGTCAACACATAACGCCGATTATGCACTTTTTTTATCGTACGAATGTTACCTACCATTGCTATGGAGATGAGCATTTATCGTTGCTCCGAAACAACGCTGTCCATTTCACATCTACGTTTTATTCCTCTTTTATTTTTTTTTTGTTTACAACGATCAACGTCTAAGCTTGTGTGCCGAATTGTTTTCATTCATCATCCAAGCTTGCACGATTTGATGCATTTACAAATCTGAGGACAAAAACGCTCCGCTTCATGATGTATGAAAAAAATCGCACGGAAGCTAATGACATCGTGCGATAGTTCGTTATTTTGAAAGAAAAAAAAGGAAATAATCGTCACTCGTGATCGAGAGTAACTAGGGGTGCTCGGAACTTGAGCTATTTGAATATTGACAGAAGCTGACTTACTATATAATAGATTAAAATGATCGCTTTGGGCTGTTCGAAGAGAGAGAAAAAAAGAATCGTGAAATATCGTCGCGATTAAATCTCGTGATTATTTATTCTTATGGTGGGCGGTTTTGTAATGTTACTTTCTTTTTTCTTCTCTCTACGAATTCGGCGCGAAGAGCGTCGTGAGACTACAGCAGAACAATCAATACCACTTTGTTACATATTTACAATGTTTAAATAACGGGCGGGACTTTTGTCCTGGGCAATAGTCGCTAAATGATAATAATAATAATAACAAAAAAGAAAAACGTGAATAATACGAGATATTATAATAGCCAGAATGACCGAATATATGAATATGAATATAAATACGCGTATCAGTATCGGCAAATTTTAAAACCAGCCGAGTTAACGCTCGGTGTTTTAAATAATTCAAAATCCAATATTTCTCTTCATTTATCACTACTTTCTCCCAATTGCACAATCGTAATTGATGTGAGTAAATTGTACGAAAAATATTCTATTTTCTAGATAGAGTATGCTTTCGATCCGAAGCTCAATCGCAGCATCTCGTAAAGTCCGATTTTTCATTACAAGTGAAAATCCGAAAAAAAAACAAGTTTGATATTTGCCGATGCTGTTACGTCTAAATATACGAGAAAATAGAGCTGCAAATAAAATAATGAACAAAATGAAAGAAAAATAAATAGAAACGGGGATTTACAAATATACAATTATCAGAATAGTTACGAATATTCCTAGTCAGGATGGCACCACGATATTACTTGTTGCAGTATTTACAATTTTTAAACGGATTATTCCTTTTTCGCTGATACTTTAAACCACATTCGTTTATTTGCCCTTCTTATATCGACATATTTATATTTTTTCTGCCTTCTTTTCATACTCAAGTAACTCCCATAATATTTTTGTTACAGAAAAATATATACTACCTCCCAACGATATGCCTATCATAAGTTATCAAAGACAATAGAGATTTAGAAATTTATTTAGTGTGTACGACGTGGAGCTGACACTTTTTCTTTCTTGTTCTACATTATTCTTATTCTCATTCTTATTTTTAGTCTTATTCTTATTCTGATTATTACTATATTATTATTATTATTATTATTATTATTATTGCATTATTATTATTATTATTATTACTATTATTATGATATATTATGATTGATGTCTTTATTATAATTAACATTTTTTTTCTGCTATGTCATGATCCGCTCGCAATAGAAATATGTAACCGTAAACAATGAAGTCGCGCAATATATGTAACTAAAGTTACAGCAGATCTGCCAAAACTACGAAATCACTACCTCATATATAGAAATTTTTTTGATTTTTTGTTGTTTTCGCGAACCATACAGGGAAATAGCCAGTTATGATAAAGTTATCGGCCAGCTTAGGATTGGCAATAGGGAGAGAAAAAAAAACATGAGCTCAGTGTGAAGGGACAATCGATGTCTCTCATAATCGTCTGAGAATCTTCCGATCGCAATCGTCAAACTTTATTTAGCATGAAATACCGCGGGGCACATGATGGAACATTTCCTTTAATTATACATTTTTTATTGAATATTCACGAAGGGAAGAAAATATTTTGAGATTCTCGTGACGATTATTATGACACGGATATGTGCGTGGAGCTGTGTGCATTTTTTTTTTTCTTCTCTTTTTACAAACCGGTATCTGTTGGACGAAATATGGCGTAGGACTTTTCGTCGCTTCAACAGATGAAAATTGATACACGTGTGTGATTTTGTGCGTGATTGGAACTGCGAGAATAAGAGTGCGTGAGCAGAGTCTGTGTCAGAGAGCGAGAGAGAGAGAGAGAGAGAGAATGTGTGAAAACCTTTGGAACGTAAACCGGTTTAACTGAGAATGACAAACGACGAGTCACGAAAAACATACAAAGTTTCACGAATTGTTGAATCATAGATAATTATTATTTTTTTCATTTCTTACTGGATTTAAAAGAAACTTGTTACCTGCATTTGCTTGATGTCGCGAGTCGACAAACTCCATTTGTCATGAGGGAAAACGAAACACAATAATTCAATGTGAGTGAAACGCTACAGAAGGCAGAAATCGATCGACTTTCGGTTAGGTTTCTGAACGGAAATAGAAATCAACAAACATTTGGAAAACGAATTCAAGCACGTCCGAAATATTTTTATTCATTTAAAAAAAAAAAACGGACGAATACTTGTCTTGGTCCGACGATTGAGGCAAGAAAAAAAAAGCGTACCAATGTACGACACCGGCTAGTTTTACCTGATTCAGTAGTAACGACAAACCTCGTTTGGACGTCGAGGGTTCGGTTGGAGTACCGGGTTAAAAAATTGAAAGTGCTCGCGACTTTTCTCGCGGGTGAAAAAGGATTATTATGGAGAATGCTAATGGATAGAAAAACAAACAAACATAAGAATATAATAAATAAATAAATGAATGGGGATGGATTCGAGAGGAGTTAATATTAATAATTCAATTAGTGGAATAAATATAAATCTCGTAAGCATAAAAAGTGAGATTTTGGACGGCGATCGTTTGGCGCAACGAAAGCAGCGATTCCAATTGTTTCGTCTTTCCATCTAACGCATATTGTGTCGCTCTGTACAAATATGTCGTAAAATTATCACTGACAGTTACACCCACACATACACACGCACACGCACACTTGCGCGTACATAAAAATTCATGCAATGGTCGTCGGTGTTGAAAATAATTTGGACAACCGAGAAGAGTTGAGAAATGTGCAGTTTGCATCGAATTCGCGTGTTGAGTTAATGAATTTTTATCAAGAAAGTCGCAAACACCTTCCGAGATTTGTGTTTTACTTTTCAGCACAAACAGACGAAACTTTAATTAAAAGTGTCAAGTCTCGCCAACTCCTCGAGTTTTTAAGATTTACAGAATTATCATCACCGACAATTAAACTATTACTTCAACTCGTGGAACGAATAATAAGTAGAAGACACGAAAACACACAGAATTAAAAGAAACAAAAAAAAAGTAAAAAAAAAAGTTTAACGCAAGAAATGATAGGATCGACGCGAACGCGCGCGCGTCCAATATCGATTTATTGCAGGCTCGATTGGTGGGAAAATTGAGTTTGAGAGTCGCCGTGGAAAAGGCGTTATTGAAACATGTACCTAGGTAATCAATGTAGAATTATGATGAATTTAGGCTTAAACAACAAAACAAAAAAGGGTAGGCAGAGAATGGGGACGAGAGGTCGAGAGCTGACGAGAAATATGCTCGATGAAACATTTGAAAAACGAGAAAAATTAACTAAACTGTGTATAATTATGTAAATGTATGTGAGATCGATTAGGCAGCCGCGGTTACGAGCTGACGGTTCGAGTTTTTCTTCCCTCCTCGTTAACATTCTGACCTTTTGTTCTTCAACTTGTTTATAATTTTTATGATTTTATTAAAAATTTTGGTGGAGAACACTAAATTCGGTTCGTCTTTCTCAACACGCTCGTATATTGAATTGTTTGAAAAGTCGATGCGACGTTAATCAGCTGATTAATCCTCCGCGAGGAATATTTGAGTATGCAATTGATATTTACGTACATTCTTTTCTTCCGTTAGTGAGCCTTTGATTTTTTTGTTCCATTTACTTGTTGCGGTGATGCAAAGGTTGTTGAATTAAAATTTGTTTATAGATTGTGTCGTGAGGCGTCTGATCTTCGCCCGGACGGGGGGAGGGGGTTGTGGGGGTTTCAACTCTTTTCTCTTTGGATTTTCTTTCTGGTTATCATTTGAAAATTTACTCGTCGAGTTTTTCGTTTTTTGTTCCTTTCATTCCTTCTCTCGTTGGTGGTTCCTTTTTCGTAGCGGAAGCGCACTTTTTTTTTTGAGAGTCAGGTTCGGGAGGTGTGATCGAAGTTCCACTGGAGATCGAGGCTCTTGGAAACAATCATTGGGCTCCAATTTTCTCTTTTTCCGACGAGACAACTCGATCTCGATGATTCGCGATCGAGGCTCTTGGGAATAATCATTGGGCTCCAATTTTATCTTTTTCCGATGAGACAACTCGATCTCGATGATTCGCGATCGAAACCGACATTTTTTTTTTTTCAATTTCACGAGATAATAATTTTTTTAAATTAATAAAAATACTTTATACATGTATATATACGATATATACAAGAAATATCGTACCCATATGCCGTAGAATAATATGTTGCATGTTGTTTATATAATATGTGTTTATGGATTGAAAATCCTCTATAAATGTCGTGTGTGATCACACTGCTTTCGAAAAACGTTTTCACACCGCGGTCTTTCGATGAATTTGACGAAATAAACGACAACTGGATCAAACAATAAACAAATCGAGATTCCAAATTTTTAATCTTTGACTTTCGAAAGGAAGCGCAAAAGAAATTTGAACTTTCGGTTATGAAAAGAAAATTGAAAAAATATGAATAAAAAAAAAAAAAAGAACAAAAACAAATAGCAAAATAGCCCAATTGACGTCACATCGCGAAGAATTTTTTGTCAATTAATTCGAACGAGTGATCGATCATTAATGTACCCTCGCAATTGATAGATGTGACGGGCCACTTTTCTCTTTAATTCGGCAATATAGTGTGCTCGTTCGATCGCTGTGTGAAGGCATATAAATATAGTATTTTTCTTTATTTTGCGGGTCAAACGCTCGAACCATTTCACGATTTACGATTAATGCAATTCCTCCATCACACGGATTATTGACGTACAATGAAAAATTAATGTCGATGTCATCGCTATATGTTGAAAAGAAAAAACAAATATAAATAAATAAATAAATTATCCCGACCGGCAGAGGCAGAGAAAGAAAGAATGAAAGAAAGAAAGAGAGAAAAGTGGAGGGACCGAGCCGAGACCAGTGAGGGCAAAATGTTGAGATATGATAGAGAGAAAAAAACGAAAGAAGAAAATATAAATTAATCGAAAACGAAAATGAGCAAACACGAGAAAAAACGCGCACCGACGACTATACAGTTTGATCGTATAGCTAGTAAACATACCATAGTAATAAAAGAGGAAATTAAAGTTAATTAACATTTAAAAAGATGCAAAACAAACAAAAAAAACGAAAAAAAAATGAATAAATAAATAAATACAAAATAAGTAACGTACGTAAACGCACGCATACTTGGTAATCTTTAGAGATTTCGCAATGCGGGGCTTCGAATAAGGGGTGAACATGGCGAACCACCCGCGTGGTCGCCAGATTTATAGTACAAAGTTTAACAAACAAACATACAAACAAACAACAAATGATAAAAAAAAAGAATAGAGCTAATAATAAGATGTAACGACGATGCGTATTGAGATGAAAATGAAGAAAGCATTGAAAAAAAAAAAAGAGAAACAGTTATTTCGTAAATTATCACACCAACTTCAAAAGTATCATGAACTGCGATCTTTGAAATCGGCGAATGTGGTCGAGCGTTGAATTTTCGAGTTATTTCGAACGAAATTAAAGTATGAAAAAACTTTCCTTTTCCCTGTCAGTTGTTTCTACTTGTTCTTTCTATTTTTTTTTTTTTTTTTTTGCGGTAACGAAAAAATCATTCTCGCCCACTGGCCGAAACAATATTAATCGACTCACTCACCATGTAACGTCACACCAAGTACAAAAGCTACCTCACAACACAATGTAATTCTAATACAGGGTGCACCGGGACGAGATACTTTCCGATTTGATAATTATTAATAATATACAGCAGCGTCTGTGTACATAACATAATAACTCATTTATAACATCAGATATTTCACGATGAACAATGGGCTCATTCGCGATGTTGGTCGATAAAGAGTAAAAAAGAAAAACAAACAAACAAATGAATAAAGTAAAGAAAAATAATAGTAATAATAATAAATGCAAATTATAGATGGAAATAAACAGGACGGTTCAAGTAAACGTGGTGATACTCTGAGATTACGTGAAAAATAGGAAACGAAAAAAATACTTTAAAGAAAAAATGATAATAATGAATAAAGCAAAAAAAAAAAAAACGAACGAAAAAAAATGATATCGGGGCCACCGCGAGAACATCGGAGAGACTCGCAGCTGTGCTCCTCTGCAAGTCCCTTCTCTCAGGAATAATGAAAACCAAGTACAAACTACAAAGTATAATAGTCGTTAAGTATAATTCATACAATAAATAAATGAAAGAAAGAGCGATGATAAAAATGTGAAGAAATAAAAAAAAAGAACTAATAAGAATAAAAATAACAAACCGATGCAATAGCCGTGATTATCGAGTAAGGATTTTTATAGCTGGTGACTATAATCGTCGCTATATTTTTTTATTATTTTTACTTTGTTACCAGCAGTTTCTCTCGAATTAACTAACGAAGACTTGCGCTCTATTCGCGCTCTGTTATCGTCTCAATAGCCGTCAACATGTGTGCGTTTCATTGATCAAATAGAAACCTAAAAAATAAAAATCCCTTAACGAGATAGTCCGTTCTCCTGTTTCAACATTTTGCGGGAATTCCATTCGTAGGTCAAAGAAAAAAAGAATTTAACGAAATAACTCAATATTGAACACAACGAGTTACCGAGTTCACATTCTATGTATGGCTTTACGGATCGCGAATATTTTTTTATTCTGCGTGACGTACGACCCTGCAAATATACGCAGTCGCCTCTACCTCATGGAAGAATTAAAAAAGAAACTTGACACAAACAAATAAAAATTAAATGAAAAAGAAATAAATAAAATTTCCCCACACCGTTATACCCAAACCATGTACGACATGATAACGTCAATCGATATTTCGACCCTTTCACCCGAGCTTCATGAGTCTCCAAGTATTATTCATTCATAATAATTACAAGGGAGTAGAGAGGAGAGTTGCGAACTGCCGTGGCTACGGTTTGCGTTACGTGCCCTTAATAAACGTAAAGGAATAAAGCAAACAGGGAGAAAGTGAAAGGGAGAGAAAAAGACGTCGGATAAACTCACAGATCCTCAATTATGATATTCAATTCTACAAAGTACAATCTTTGATTTTCCTCCGGTCATCAAATACATATACATTAAAACATTAATGCACATATATATATCTACCTATATATACATATCTGCATTATGTATCCGTATGTATTTATATCGGCTGCTGCTCCTTATATTTTCTTTATAATTTATTTATTTATGTTTCTATGCGCTGGACGCGTCCAATATTACACGTAATCGCGACGTTAACCGAATTATTCCTATGCCCCCCCCCCCTCCCTTTAATCGATTAATGAAGAGAGTACACTGATCCCTCGATATATATATATATACACCTACATACATATGTAGCAAATGTATGTATATACATAAACACATACATACATACACACACACACATATATATATAATAATTTAAGAGATATACTTGTTAGTTCGTAAGAGCCCCGATGTCGTGGTCCCGCAATGCGATGAGTGAACAGGAGAAGAAGATAAAAAAATATATAGATATATTAACTCAATTTCGATTAACTCACGGAGAAACGGTGACACGTCATTACACGCATTCGAGGGCTTTTCGAAATCCTCGTTGCGTCCGGTACCGAGTAACCTGAAACTTTTTGTTTTTCCATTCATTGCAAATACGTATTTCGATTGATATGGTTGTATGTTATTTTGAAACGAAAAAAAAAAAACCAAACAAAAAATTTAAAAAATGAAAAAAAATGAATAAATATATATGAAAACGAAAAAAAAAGAGAAAAAGAAGATGGAGAGTGAAAAAAATTCTTTAGGATATTCGTTAATTTTGTTGTTCTACTCGACGAGTAAGAAGAGAATGAGACTCGAGCCAGGTGAAACCAGCGACGAAGAAAATGCCTCGTACTCGTATACATAACAAAAAAAAGTGGTTACCAATTTTGTTTTAAGTCAAATGGAGATATTTACGTTTTTCTGTTTACCTTTTTTTTTTTTTTGTTCTTCGTCGTAAATATCGCGTAAAAGGACTTGAATTTTGGAGTATCGCGAAAAGTGATTTTCTCGTCTTGGAATCATTGCGGAAAATAAATGGGAGTCGAGACAAGAAACGCTGTAGGGGAGCGCGCTCTACAGTATGTGAAATAATTAATGTCACGATCGGACGTGATGTAAATTTGGAGAAGCGGTGATTCCGTCGACGTGGATTATTTGCTAGCCACGATTAAGACGAAAAAGAAATATAATGGAAAGATGAAAAAGGAGTATGATAGAGCGCGAAGCATAGTTGGATTTTCTGAAAATACCGATGTCGCACTTTTTTTACATCATTAGAATTTATTTTATTTATACGAGTGATCGAGAATGAAAGAGAACGTCGTAGCAAGAAAGAGAAAATAGAGCTACGAGAAGAGAATCAAGGGAATGAAGGAAAAAACACAAATTTTGAGTATGTTTGTGCGCGAGAGGAGTGATTGGAAAATCGAGAAACGTCGAGCTCTGCCACCTTAACCTTCCCGGCTCAGTGATGGAACGAAACCGATAAAGGGAAAAATTAATTAATCGATTCTTACGATTACTAAGAGACAAAAAAGAAGAAGAAACAAAGTTATGTATAGAGTTGTAAGTTCCTTTCTTCTTTTCTTTTGTATTTTTTCGTTTGTTTATTTTCCAAATTGTGTGTTTTCCTTCGATTAACGTTCCCCCGAATCTGGTTAAGGGCTGGCAGAGATCCGCGCTAATCAGTTGAGTGTAACTCACGATTCTTTTGTTTGTATAAAATTAATCGAAATTTCATATAGATTATTAATAACTGTTCAATTACTGTAAGTCAAGAAACTTTACCATTAATTATAAATTACAAAAAAAAAAAACTGTCTCTCTTCGATGTATGCCTTTATCCACAATCCTTATATTTCCTCTCGCGAGTTTTCATTATTAATCGAACGATTACTGACCCATCAATAAATTGCAGTAAATTCGAAACATATTAACTGATTGACGACAAAACAAAGACTACCAATTACGAGCCTTATAGTCCATCGTATAAGTATAAAAATCAATGACTTTGCTAATCGACACTAAAAACGTTTTAATTTCTTTATACTAAGAGTAAAAACATATATAAATTAGCGATCGATGCATTAAAGTAAATTGATTAATCGGTCAAAAATATTAGATCAACTTTTTTCTCGTCGATTGCTGAGTTCCTTCAATGTAAATAAAGATTCAGCAAGTACAAGTGAAGATTTTAGAAATCTCATGATTAATAGTGGAATGTAATTTTCTCGAATTCAAATTTTACAAGTGCGCTTAACGCGAGACGATAAGTCGTTTTCACGAAAACGTTTGCTTTACATTTTTGAAATTTGATTGGTACTATACTTTGAAATCGTGTGCGTGTGCAAACTTGCAAGTTAATCGTAGGAAAGCTTGACTCATCAACGCGAATTACTCTGACATACCAACAGTTGGTCTCGCGTTTGTGTTTTCTCGTGAACAACAGTTTACACAAATATATATTCATGCAAGCATGAACGGCTCGTTCAGTCGGTATAGGTTTACGTCCGAGTTTTTCCTGGTCAATCATCTCGATTGCCATCAGCCGAGACTATATCAACGGCTTATAAGTTAGAAAATGATCTGTGTCTTCGTTCGACACAACGTTACGAAACTCCGCCGATTCGAGCTTTGGGCAGAAATCTAGCTAAGACTTTCACCGTTCATCTTCCGCGTATCAACTTTTTTGTGTGGTCGGTCGCTTGAAAAGATACGATGATAAATAATTTGAAATAATAATTAACATCAATAATATGAAACGAAATTCGCGGTAACTTGAGACAAACAAACCCAGTCATGCAAATTTGAATATACAGAATTTTTTTTTCTAGTGTACGCAGGGAATTTAGGTTTGCAAGTATAATAATTTTATTACGTTCCATTTTGAACACATTAAACAAATGAATGAATTTTGTATTAATTAAGTAACTGTAGATAATCGAATTAAGTCAGTTCATGTTAATAGAATAAATTTTACGGTTTCGGAGTAATTTTATCCTACAGAACTCGCTCGATTGCGTGGCCCGAGCGTCGGTCGGCTACTATAACGCTCGCTTTATCTTTCGTCGATGCTGATGAAATTGCTTGAACGAAGCTTGATCGGCAGGTAGAGAGTTCCCTTTTATCTTCAGTGGGTACGAAATGTTTTTGATCATTTCCGTATTCGATTTAAATTATCCGGTTCAAATAAAAATATATGAAGAAAGTGGAATTGTGAAGAGAATAAGGAAAAGGAAGAAATCTCATGTTTATAGAGAGATCGTAATGCGATTAATAATAAAACTGTTATCAGCAAATAGTAAAATTCATTACACACTTCATACACGAAGCAATATCAAGGCGAGTGGACTGACGTCATCGAAGAAAAACTAAATAAATGAATTCTTTGATAGTACGCCATATATAAATATTCGATCGATTCGACATAAATGATTTTTCTTTGTGCATGTGAACGTGAAGGCAGATCTATGGTTATAGTCATATAGATAGTTTAGTGGCTCGTCTATCACGTGTCGAGACTCATGCGTATCAAGTTTTCCCCGAGTGGATATATTGCCCTGTCCAGGTCCCTATACAAGTACAAGATTTATCGGTGTATCAACTCGTAGGTGTGCTCGTTTGTGTTTGTCCGAATTACTGTGCCAAGAGAAATCGAACTTGATCGTTAAGCGAGCCGCGATGCTTGCCCGCTGCCCCATTAGCCGCGTTCACGACTACGAGACGATCGCGAGGGACATTCACAAACTAAAGATGACCCACAGTTCAGGAAACACGATTCTCGATCACGCCTTCTCCCTCCTCATGTAAAATTCCAAAATCGTCTCAATCCGAATGCCCTGTAACGATTTCGACGTTCCTTCAATAATCCTTCCATATTTTTCCTGAAATATCGTCCCTCGAACGAACCGACGACGTTGCCTCGAACCCATAAACGTCAGGAATGTAAAAACCGCCGAAAACGAAGGATAATTAGCTTTTCGGCCGCGATTGTCAAAAGTTTTCATAAAATTGAGATCCGTGCCCCCGATCAAATTTCGTTGATTAGGGCACATTCAATCGGTTATCGAAGTCACGAGCATCGAGACGGTCAAAAAGTTCGAACGTAATTATAAGCAGGAAATCACACTCGCCACTTCCACACGGCAATATAATCGCAATAGTTATCGATATCCCTTTCCATGGGGCACGATTATCATCCTCGGAGATTGCAGGATGAAATTTTTCGTCGTGCATTCTTCATTTCATCCGTGGCTGGTAATAATTCCTTAATGAGGTCTCGCTGATAACGCTGAGCGTTGCTACCTCGACCTTGATCTTCGATTCTCCGTTCCGGTAGGAACAACCAGAGGTCCCGACTGCCTCACAAGCCTCTATGGCGAAGCGGCTACTAGGAGAAACAAAATACACTGAGACTCTGTGTACCACGACCTACTATTAAATGTCACGAGTTCAATGGATCGTCTCTCAGTAGCATATCGTTCGGGGATACACCGTGCGCTTTATTATAACATACCAATCAACAAAACAAAACAATTCTATAAGCCAAAGACATGAGAATCTTCGATGGTCGATTGTCCAGATCGGAAAGGCAAATTCGAACGAATCCATGGACTTTTCGATATCTAAGAGCCATCTCGCACCCTCGGGACTTCATAGAACGAGTTCATCCCATTTCTTTTTTAATTCGATTATTCGAGGCACAAGAAATTCGGAAATTATAAAATTTTTGGAAAATCTCAACTTTTAACTATATTTTTTAATTTTTGCTGAGAGTTTCCTCTCTATTTGAAAAATTTGCGTAAAAAATGGGACAATTTCGAGTTCTTTAGAAATCAGACATCATGGCATGACTTCCATTGTATTTGGCGAAGTTATTGCACAGTCAATTCAAAAATTTATTAATTTTTGGGAAAATCTTAATTTCTAACGTCATTTTTGTTATTTTTGCTGAGAGTTTCCTCTCTATTTGAAAAATTCGCTTAAAAAACGGGACAATTTCGAGTCCTTTGGAAATCAGACACGATGGCATTGCGTCCAATGTATTTGGCACGAGGGCTCCACTCATCTTGATGGGAACTTTACCACGGGAATAGCGACTCCTATTACAGGTGGAAAGGCTACACTCATAGGTGTGCAGGAGTACAACTGATGAATTCGATAAGCAACATCGTTCTTTCTTCCACGCATCAATCTCGCTGGAATACCATAGCAGCCATTTCCCTGGAACCTTCATTGAGAACCTCGCTCACTAGAGCATCTATCGCAAAGCTACACTGTGTGAACTGTAACGCTCACATGAATCGCAAATCATCTTTAATTATTCTTTTATTTACGAAATCATCTCGACTCCATTAGACCAAGTTACCCACAGATTCCGGGACCTTTTTTCCATCGGTGCTCCATTGTCTAAGTTCTGCTGGAAATCTGATGAAATTCCGATCAATTTCACAAAAGGATTTTGACGATAATCACCCACCCGGATGACCAGAGTCATTAAAAATTTGAATACTCGAAAGACTTTCGCAAAAACACATATTCACGATGGAAAATTAAGTCTCGCTTATCCGTTCGAGAAAAAATGGTTCATGGGGAAATTTTGACGAAAATATTGAAAGCAAAACTTACAAACAAATACCAACGAAAAAGGAGATGGATCGAAAGTCAAGAAATGGATCGAAGTCACTGAGTATTCGTGCATGTGCCACGGACCCGCACAAAAGTAATACACAACGCTAGTTCCCTCACTCCTTCCCCCCTCTCTTCTTCTCTGTTAGCTTAAAATACATAAAAGTATGTCAAATTTCGATTTGGCCTCGATTCTTCAAAATATCCCATATGGCCACACCGTGAGCTCGATCCCAAGCTCACGACGTTCCCCATTCCATGATCACGAAATGCAAAGTATATACCAACAGCACCAATGGAAAAAAACTTTATTACGATGCTTCCCTGTTTTATTCCACAGGAAAAAAGTTACTGAGGCATTTGAGTCTCCGGCAAACAATCCTCAGGGTTCTTAGGATTTTCGAAGCCTTGAGAATTCCCCCCCCCCCCCCCCCCCGCCCCTAAGTCCTTATTTCCTTCTTTTCTTCGCTCGAGGAACCTTAAGATTCAAAAAGTTTCGACGGTGTTTCTACGAGATTTGCAAGGCTCCATGTTCCCAAGGAAATGGGTTCATCCGGAGCTTTCGGATGGAAAAGAGAATTTATGGGACCAATCTTTGGTCGACGAATCCCTGATCTCAATAATTTACTTCAACGAATTTCCTTACCAAAGTTTCCTGTAAAAAAAATATCGAAACGTGTAGCCAAACAGTCTTTGGATCTTAAAAAATCGATTTATTCTCGAAAGGAACTCGTCGAAGTAGACGAAGAAGTTGACACGACATCCTCTGCATTCACAAAAACAAGTTTACATTTTAAGACTCGTTTTCTAATAGAATTTGCATGAACAAACTCAACTGACAGAATTTGGTACATTAGTCGTTTCGTATTTCCATACGTCATCCAAAAGATTCCAATAGGAGGAGGTTCAACTCGGATGTGAAAGTCAATAAACATACAAACGACGTGTAGGTTTTCACGAAAATTCTGGTATTTATGCTTCTCATCCATACGATCTTCCGTTAGAAATAAAAAATGTGGCTTTACTTATTAAAAATAGGTATAAGCAACACTTCCGGGTTTAGGACGATTGATTCAAGTTTTCCAAAGTGCCAAAGGAACACTCGACGTTCCGGAATCACGACATCGGCGTGAAAAATTTTAAACCTTTTTCACGTCCAAATGTCCAAAAGTATATTTCCACGTTTGACGCGACTCTCCAAATTATTTATTCGCCTGCTCCGTAAACTGTGGCCAAAGGCTTGAGAAAATATTGTCGTCGCTGCCACCAAATTCGAAAATTTCGTTGAAAAATCTAGATTTTGAGAATAGAGAGAGAATAATTTGGCAAAAAATTGAAGCGCTTCCTCGATCGTCGACTGAGATTTCTTTATTGGCTGCTCCGTAAACTGTGGCCGAAAGCTTGAGAAAATATTGTCGTCATTGTCACCAAATTTGAAAAATTGATATTTTGGGAATGGAAAAAGAAAAAATTGGCGAAAAATTGAAATTTTAAATAGTTAAAAAAAAAAATGAGAAAATACGAGCGCTTCGTCGATCGCCGACTGAAATTTCTTTATTGGCTGATTGAAGAGATTCCACATTGATAGGGATTTTCTCGTTGAAATTCCCTACGTAGCTATTAGTTATATAAACATAATAGAGTGTATCGGATAGGATAGAAGTTTGTGTTGTAGCACGCAGGATCCTGTAGCGAGGCGAGAATAACGACTGCGGGTTGACCAAAGTGTGCCATGTAAGTGGAACACATCGCTGCCTGGTACCGAAGCCCGAAGTAAACCAACTTTGTCCGCTTTGCGTCTCCTCGATCCGGCCCACCCCCTCCCCATGGATTATGGGGCCCCACGCGATCAACGAGTTCTCTCGTGAGCTTGTGGTGAAAGACTTTCTTTGAGAGTTCGTGCTCCGTGTACCATGCTTATGCGCGGTATAGAAACGACACGATGGCGAGGTGAATCGTTGGTGGGGAAATACGAGTTTACTCTGCGTGCAAGACACGCGGAACGGAGCTCCGAGTACACCAAACTCGCCTGTCCGACTCCGATCAAGGATGTCCATTGTAGCTCTCCCTTTGTTCTTCTCCTTTATTCTGCTTGAACCTCAGGACATTTTATTCGCGCAATGTCACATGCACGGAAGGACAATCTCTCGTGGTTTTTCGTTGCTTACTTCCAACAAAAAGGATGCGACTTCCGGTTCTTACGAGCGCTTAGCATTTTCTTTCAATACGAGCGAAAATAAATTGTATTTTGTATTTCCTTTTGAGGCACGACCAACGGGACCTGACGTTTAAATGAACAATATTCTGATTCGTCTCTCCATCTGCTACTGGATATGGTGACCGATATTCGTGGACTCTGATTCGAAACGCGTAAAATGCAATTTAACAGAATTGTCATCAAAACTTGTTGCCGATCATGAAAATTCTTTTTGGCGGGCAAAATCTCAATTGAAAAAATTCGAGAACGTTGTCGGACGACGGCGAGACCGAATCTACACGATTTTGTTATCGTGGGCGTTCTCGGATTATCGAAACTTTTCGCTGCACGGACAAGCCCCTCGACGAAATCTATTTCGTATCATTATTACGAACTCCTGCGTCGTGGAACAGAGCAAACAAATACAGTAGGAAGTCTCAGTTTCATTTACCCCCTGCAGACACGTGGGCTTCCTGTCTCTCTTTTTTCGCAATCAGCATAATACGTTTTTCATAAACATTACAACGCTATATTCGTTACGGTAACGCTGCCGCATTGGAATCGTTGTTTTTTAACTTGCATCCTTATGACGATTCGTCACGATCGATCTTTACCCGCGAAACTCAACACAAAGAACTTTATTTTCCTTGTCGTACGCGGCGAATTTTTGTCGATACTCGAAAAAAGAAAAATTCTCCAAAATGTTTATTCCGTGATGATAATTTCAATCGAGTCAATCAAAAATTTATTAAATCTCACTTGTTCAGGATTAAAGCCTTGTCGACTGGAGTATTCGTGCGTAATTTATGTTAATTAATGACTTCGTGTAATTAGTCTCCTTAAACGTACGCGGCAAAATGTTGTCGATACTCGGAAAAAAAGGAATTTCCCAAAATGTTTCCATGATCATTAATTTCAAATAATTCAATCAACAGTTTATTAAATCTAACTTTTTTCAGGATTCAAGGCTCATCGAGTGGAGTTTTCGTATGTAATTTATGTTAATTAATGATTTCGTGTAATTAGTCTCATTGAAATTTACCATTGTCTCGAAAAATGGGTCCGCGAGGATGGCCGTAAAAGGCATTTATTTACAGGGTTCCCAATGTTGTGCCTTTTCCAGCAGTGAAGATATCCCGCTACCGGCTTGGTAGGCCGAAGCAGCCCGGGCCAAGAGTTCCGAGCGGCCCGAAAAATTTAGGTCATTGCCCTAACTGGTACGTAGACCGTGTAAACCACGGAGAACCACGACCCACGAAAGGTTTTGTGTGTGTGCCCGCGCCTAAGAGAGGTTCAGCCTCTCTGCGCGAACGTTCCAAAGTCAACCAGAGATAATCTTCATCTCTTTCTATTTCTCTCTCGCGCTGCTACAATGCCCGGCTCGCCTTCTTTTCCGATCTCATCGTTTTGTACTCGTGAACAGGTTCCTCCGTATTTTTTACCGGAGCACGGAGTACGATGATGATTTTATATCTGATCTCAAGAAGATCTTAACCCCGTTATACACATTGTTTAAAATTCTTTTCAACTTTTGTCCTAGGCTCTGAAGCTGTACGCGCGAGAATTAAGAGACCTCGATGCGTAGTATTTGTGCATTCAAATTTATTTAACGGTCAACGCTCACCTGCTGCCCAGAAATAAATGACGATCGTGCGACTGACGAAGTACAGAAAATCATTTAAAAAAAATTAAAACAATTGTTGTCTCAATGACGACGACTCAATTATTTTCCATTTGCGTTTGAACTGCGAAACTCGCAATCACGAAAATTAGATCAAAGCGAAAAGTCATTAAAAAACTGAGTAACGGATTGAACAAAAATTACGAGAAGACTAACGAACCCCATAAAACGATGATGGTACCTTAAAGTTACTAAAAACAATACGGACCAAGTACAACACTCATTTCCTTTATTTTTACTCTCCCAATAACACGATCCCGAAAGCATCATCGTAATTGCTCGTAAGGAAAAAAGAATTTACGTAGCCAGCAACGCTATCAAGTTGATAAATTAGCGGCAATTTTAAAAGAATGAGGACAAGGTCAAGCTTATCCACGAGGTGTGGAACTCAAGAGTAGTTTTTCAATTTTCCGAGCCGGAAGAACGATTTTTTGCGTCACATTAATTGTAGCCACAGTGCGTCGTTTAAGAATATGAGAAGAAAAACGCGCAATAAAGTTTGAAAAGAACGAGAGGATAGCAAGGCTGAGGAAGCAGTAATTTTAACGTTTTTAAAAGATTCTAGAAAAAGCGTGGAAAACTAAGTATCACTCGCATTGCCATCATTATGGAATCCATTAAAAGATAAAAAGAAATTCTCAACTTTGACGAGCCGACAGAAAGAAGTTCCGAACAGCAATAGCGCGAAAGTATTTTCTCATAATAAAGCATCGATTTGCGAGAGAAGGTACGATGAAGTTCTGAATGGAATAAAAAGGACGAATGGAGAAACGTGCCGCCGTGACGAAATCGAAAATCAACATAATTTTTTTTTGCAAGGTAACAATCATGTTTTTTTCTGTTTTCTTTAATCGAATATCAATAATCGTAATATAAATAAATGCACATATCTATACTTTATACAATTACAAATTTTTTGCAACAAAACGCCGACCGATCGATTCGACGAGATGGTCGTTGAGGAGCAGGAACTCGTACGACGATCGGGGCATCGGGTCGATCGGTACAGCCCACTCGAACATAACACATTTCTTATATAAACACAATAAATACTAAAAAGAAGAAAAATAAACAACTCTATATAAAAAAATTTCGAATGATCCTGTAGCCGAAGAAATTTAATAATTACTAAGTGCCGCCGATCGATAGATCGGTCTCTTGGAGGCCTGCGAGGCATCCCGATCGAATGGGAGGGACGAAGAAGGATCAAGGGGGTTAACAAGGGGTTGAAGAGAAAAACGACTGTATGAATAAAATCGATGACCCGTATTACGTTTTCTAAATCAAAATAAAATAAATCTTCGGAAATAATTCGGGCGTTTTTTTTCGTCTCTATATTACAGCGCCAAAAACATGGAAAGTTTACAATAGGAACGAAAATACGAAGAGCATAAAATCATAAGGTAATTTAAGAGAAAGGAAGATACTGCGAGAGTACCCCATAAATAAAGATTTCGTAGTGGCTAGAGCTATTTTACAATAGAAAAAGAAAGAGTCACTAAAGTTTGAAAAGTAATGAGACAGTCGAAGGTAAAATAAATAATACGAATTACAGGATGAGGCAGTTAACAGCAGAGATTGGACAGGTGTTGAGGGACAAAATCGGGTTATTACGAGAAAAAAAAAAACAAGAGTATAAATAAAAAAGAAAAGGTAATTGTGACAGGAAAGTTATTAGGTACTTCGTAGCACGATCACATATGGTCGCGCCTCTTTTACAATAAAATTGCGTTGCGTTTTTAAAACGTATTTGTGTGTTTTCTTCTGAATGAAATCCACAATCACGAATTGGAAAGATCGTAGGATCAAAGCGCGCGGTATGAAAAGTAATTGTCTGTAAATGTGTGTCTGATGGAACAGTTCGACAAATCAATGCTTATTTAAAACTATTTCAAGCATCGTTCCTAAGTACGTACACGTACTGTACACGTACTGTACGCATATTGTCGAATATGCAGCTTCCTTAAGAAATAATAGGTTTATATATATGTTTGTGTATATATGTATAGCATTATTTACATATAGTGTGTGTCGTTTGTAAGTTATTTTCTGAGGAGAGAATCGATAACGAGGAGAAGCGAGCTTGGCCATCACCACTCACGATTAGCATCGATGGACTCTTCGAGGTTTCATACCTCGGGAGGGTTTCCCGCCAAAAAGATTGTCGAACATATCTTCAGCTATTTTTACACAGTTCTGTTTCCCTCGCACGTCCATTACACGCACAGTGCAGATTTATGAGACTTGATAGTAAAAAACCGTAGGACGTTTTGCAACGTCCAGCTCATACCGGGTGAATTATCGAGCTAAGCGTTCAGAGGGATCTTTGATCCGTCCTTCCACTGGCATTACACCGCGTTTTCCTAACAATCTTCCACCGGTACACCTCAACGGTCCACAAGTGGAAGTTTACGGGCCAACGCGCGAGGTCTTCGACCTCTGTTTCGTCCCCGAGCCAAGTGTCCATCACGACCTGAAGAGATCTCATTGATCGTTGCTCACGGTGGTCCCTTAATCCCTACCGATTCTTTTGTGAATCTGTTGATGTTTAATCAGATGTGCCTTTTGGCGGAATGCTTTACCACAAACTTCACACCTGAATGGTTTCTCGCCGGTATGAGTTCTCAAATGTACTTTGATGTTGCTTTTGTTTAAGAAGCCTCGGTTGCATATCGAACACCTGTGAACAGGTTTTTCCTTCCCACCGATAAGTCCAGATTCCGTGCCGTATGGTAACGCACTTGTTGCGCCGGGGCTCTTCTTTGACGGGTTTTGACTTCCAGGTCCTGACCGCGAACGCTTTCGATGATCTCTAGGAGGTGCCGTGAACGAGGAGTGTAAGGTGTGATCCGGACTACACGAGGTCGATACTCTGCCTGGAGGACTGACCGGTGGATAAGGACTCGTTGAAGATGGAGTTTCACCACAGGAAGCATTTTGTAATACTGTATTGCCAGCCTGTAGCCTTGCCGTCAGAAGTGGCGCATACCCGTGCGTCAGAAGACTGTGTAACGTGGATCCATGTTGTTGGGTCTGATTGGATGGCGCAGATGCGCCATAGATCTGCGAATACGGACTGGGCGACATGGTTCCATGGGCTTTTGGGGAACAGGCAGTGTCGATCCACTCGGCAATGTCAATCCAATCCCTCGACCCATCCGGATCGTGTTCCGATCCTGGACCGTTTCCACCACCCGGTACGGTCGTGTCAGCAATCGCTGAACCTATAATTTCCGCGATGTCCTCGATGTCGTAATCGACTTGTTGGGTTGACTGAGGCTGCTGCTGATGTTGTTGTTGATGCTGCTGCTGCTGCTGCTGCTGCTGCTGCTGTTGCTGCTGATGTGGATGCTGTTGTTGCTGCTGCTGTTGCTTCTGGTTACTCTGGGGACAAGGCGTACTCGATGAAACAACCGGTGACTCATAATACTCTTGGTTCGAGGAAGGTGTCGGCGAAGACGACTGCATGGAGGGCCTTTGTCCGGACGAGGCTATCGTGTGATAATGATGTCCGGGGATTCCATTGATACTTAAATTTGCTGTGTAACCAGTAAATGGAGGAAGGGGTTTGAGTTCTGCGAGGGATTGGGCCGAAGCAACCCCCACGGATGATCCAAGTAACAGAGTGTCCCAGGCATCTTGAAGTCCAGCCGCTGTTTGCTTGACATCCGGTGGTTCCAAAAAGTCAGGGCCTGTTGCTCCCCACGGCGACAGCAATAAACTATCGACGCCAACAACCTCAGCAGGCGATCCCCCAACAGTCATCCCGCCGCCTTGACTACTGTGAGGAGGCTCGGCACCTGATGAGGTTAAATGCGGTGGTCCAGTCGGTGGACCCGACTGCGTCTCGTACTTCATTTCGATCTGTAAGTCTGATGTTGGAGACACTATCAGACCGTCAGAGTTCGATCCGTTGCCAGCTTTGCCACCGATTTGCTGATGGCTCCGGCAGTTGGACACTTGTTTGCGAAGCGATCGATTCCCACCGCTGGTGCTTATGATATCATAGGGCGACGTTGCGGCAAGATCCTCCTCTGTACCTTCCAATACGTTGCAGGGTGAGTTCCCACTCAACGAATACTCAACCTTAATCCTGCACGACTCCTGATCAAGCTGGTCTACCTGACAATCGGTACTCGGTGAGTATTCTAGTTTGATCCCCACTCTGTTAGCGATCTCTTCTGCGTCAGGATTCCTCGTGGTTGATATTCTTGACGTCGACAAAAGTGAGCTCAACAAAGAAGCGTTAAAACTCGTCGTCGTCGTTGATGACAGCGTGTTCCTGAGCGAGGCGTTTGTTCTGGCTTCCACGGTACTTCTTCCAATTGAACTATCGTCTGACTTGATCCTCCCATTCAAGGACGAGAGGATACCTGTGAGGGAGTCCCTGGATGATGAAGACGAAGAGGACGAAGCAGAAATTGCGTTTCGGCCGTTTCCAGAAGGTAGTGCTGAGGACGCGGAAACTGATGGAGAAAAATTGATATTTGATGTTCCGGTGGCTAACAACGATGATAGAACTGTGTTGCCGCCTGATACCGATGACTGGTGATTAACCCCGACGCCAGGACCTCGAGAGTTTCGCGACAAGTTGTGATTGTTGTCGTTGATGTCCGATGACTTGGGAGTCAACAGGGAGGTGAGCACGTTGTCGGATGAGCAGGTTGACAACGACTGTGAAGTTTGTCCCGTTTGTGCGTTCGAATCGTTGATGATGCCGTAGGGATTAGACGATGCCGTTGTTACGGATCTTATCGCATCCGTGTTGCACCTCGATGATATGACATCCACATGTCCAAAGGTGGAACTCGCGCTCGTGCACGTAATCGACGCTGAGCTGAAAACCGCTTGACCGAAATTTCTGTTTATCTGTTGATGATGCTCGCCACCGGTATTATCGTTGTTATTGCTGTTGTTATTGTTGTTGTTGTTATTGTTATTACTACTGTTGGTGTTCCTGCTACTGTTGTGGCTCGATTGATAGTGCTGTTGGTGCTGGTGGTGATGTTGCTGTTGGTGTTGTTGGTGATGTTGATGATGATGTTCGTTGGGTGAAGAGAGGAATGCGTACGCCGAGTTTGGTGGACTCGAGGTACGCTGCAGTGCGTTAGAATACTGGTTGGTGTTCCCTGGAGGCCCCTCGTCGATCCTCGGTGGCCCTGGTGCAGATACCGTGGGGAAGAGGGGACCAGGATTCCACCAGGGATCCACTCTACTGCCGGGGGTGCTGCAACCGCCAACGGCGCCGCGAGGACCTGGAACAACATGAGATTAACCTTTAAACATTTCGCCTTTTCTCGCATCAACATACGATCTTCTATGAGGCTAGCATACGAATTCTATGATTCAGATGAGATTTATGAAACTATGATGGAAGTCGATAAAATCTATTTGTTGGTCATGTGAATCCTCTTTGTCTGAATGTTAGAAGTCCAGAAATCCTGGATGTTCGTTGATATCCAAAAACTCAGCCGTTCCAACGAATTTCCAGAATCTTTAGAATCTTAATGACGTTTCTAGATTATAGAAATGCTCGAAATCTCTTCGATGACATGAAATACGAGATAGGGATACTTCCGAGATAATTGAATTAGAAAAATTCTATATCTAATCCCTTTAATGAAATTTAATATTAGCTCGAGCAATAAATAATGGAAGTAGAACGTTTGCAACATTAAGACTCTATCGCAGTGCTTTAATCCGGTTCCGATTCCATTCTTCAGCGTAGTGTCCTGGAAACTTCCAGTTATACAAATGTATATCTATATAAATCCTTACGGGTACTATACGCCTGACGCATTTGTTTCTTAGTTTGGGTTCGTTCTTATACATTCGTTGGGTTATGTGGGAATGCAGTAAGAGCAAAAAGATACACCCAGCGGACTGCGCGCTGCTCTCTTCTCTCTTGGACGCTCACCCAGGCCAGAAGAAAGACTTGCTCCGGCTAACTGGGTCAGTGGCACGCTAGCCACACTTCGAGGGAGTCGGAGCAGCAGCAGCCTTCGACGACCACGCCGCTTCTCCAACTTTTCCCCACTAGCATTACCCCAGCAGTTTGAAAAGGCTTGAGCAGCCGAATCTCCTTCTCGATACTACTATGGTGGTCAGAGACAAACTCAACCCAAATCCTATTAAAAATGATGGACCCTTGAGGCAAAACAAGAAAAAGGCCCGGTTGACGGTGGTCACGGTATCCTTTAGTGAGCTCTTTTGATAATCCACATGATTATGTTCTGGAATCAGGTAAATTAGCCCATTGAGCTCAAGTCACGAAATAGAGGAAACTATCAGTTTTATTTCGTTGAATATAAAAACATAAAATTTTATAATTGACAGCATATCATTTTCCTGGGTAATAATTTTCCAAGTTGAACAAACGTTCTAGATTCTTTGACTTTCATAAGTCCAGATGTTTATTAACTCCAGGTCATCCAATTACATATTCAATTATTTAGCATCTCTTTCCTGTACGTGTCGTGCACAATATGGTTGCTGATTGTCCATTGGCGAGCCGTCCTTGTCGTTTAGGGTTACTGGTCGCCCGTCCTTGTCCGCTGACTCGGTAGAATCGAGTGTGTGGGCACCGCATGAATATATATGGGGAATGCCGCACTGGTGAGTAGGAGGAGGACGAAACGAAGAAGAAGACGAAAGAGGGGGGTGTCGAGCCGTAACGCGGGGATCGGTACCGTTATTCAATGGCGTAGGAAGCGAGTCACGAAAAATCTTTATAGACACAATATGCTGTGGTAACTACAGTCAACCGGATAGAAGGAAGTCGTGGAGGTGGCTGCGAGGGAGAGATTAGATCGTCGAATCTATTAATTGAGCCACGAATGAAATTCGCCCTAATTGGATCATTTTTCCTCCAGATTTTTCCTTTTTAAATGATCGCAACAAAAGCCCAACTCAGAAAAAAAAGTTGCTTAAAGTTTCCAGACATTTTAGAACGGCTATTAACGGAGTAACGGTTAAATTTCCGGAACCTCGAGGTACTTCCAATTATTTCCATAATTGCCTAATGTCCATTTTTGCTTCTGATATCCACATTTGGCCTTGATTGCACATTCGAGTATTTGCTTATACGAATCCGTTATTGCAATTTTGCTTTGGAGGGGCTACGACAATGGCGAGCCACTTATCAATGAGATCACTGGGCCCGGACGACAAATTCGGCTATAGCGAAACATCACGATCCACTTCGTTCGTCTTCGTCCTCCACCCCCCCCGCCGGATCGATTTATATCGATACCGGGATATATCGAACGAGTCCATCTCATTCCAAGCGGCTCGCTCTCTCGCTCGTATCCGATGAAATCGGCGTCGGTATCACTCGAGAGCTAATGTCGACCTACTGTCCACTGTATTTGCACCGGTGAAATTTCGTGCTCACGTGTTTGCCAGTCGTAGCACGCAATGGACGAAGACGACGGGGGACCTTCGTACGACCCAGAAATTCCGACGGAAAAAAATGTCAAAGGCCACTTTTTTAATCGAAAAATTCTATCGCTTGTATCGTCTAGAAGAGAAAGTTGCATGATCACAGGATCATTTTTCCAATATAAATCCAACAGAATCGGCACGTACGAGATTTTTTCATTCAATTGATTATTTTCCCATGGAGCCTTCGATCAGGCAACTCCAATGATTAAATCAGAAGAAAAAAAAAGAAAATCGAACGAGAGACTCAAATTTTTGAACAAGTTGTAAATTTACTCTTTACGCTCGATAAAAATGATTGAAAACCTTTTTTCAATGCATTCGCGTATCCGGCATATGGTTAATGGCAGAAGTGGAAGTGGTGTGCATGATGAATGTTGGTGTTGGTACAACACCGCGACAAGAGAAGCTACTCCGATCGCGTTCGCGGTAGTCTCGACCTACTTATCTCGCGAGGGGAATCGAGAGGAAAGTGACTCAGCATTCCAACGAGCAGATTATACTACTCGCAACTGCTCTCACATACACAAACACAGAAGTGCATGACCATATCGGACAGGGAGACAGTAGCAGATGACCGGTATGACTTGGACATGGTGCGCGAGCCAGATTCCCAAAAATATAAATCGTCCCCCCGTTCTGCTGTTCACCCAGTTGTCGTGTGCGTAATCAAGGTCTTGGTAGGTTTTCCTGGATCCGGTCTCGTGCTGCGGTCCACAAAACATCGTATTTTTATCCGTAAACTCAACGACGACATTTTCATTCTCACGTCCATTTACGTAGGTCGCCACCTAAGAATTGTACAACATTTTTCAATGAATCAGAACTTCTATCCCTTCTTTTCAATGTCCATCGTTAGAATTTCTTCTCCACAACGATTTTCATGACTTTTCCGAGCTCCTGGTGAGATCCACGCCAGTCAGCACGTTCCATAAAGATGCGCCAGTCAAATTTTTACGCGCGATTACCGGGATGAGGAGAAACTCAGACGCGTTCAGACGTCAGCCTCCTCAATGATCGCAAAATCGGCGAAAAATCGGTTCGAGCTTCCCCACGGAGTATCGCGGTTCTCCTAGTCTGGAATCTCCCATATGAATGTCCGTATAGTTCATCTGTATATCCGTGTTTATATAGCCGTATACATATAAGGATGCGTGCGGTCTACTCTGCGCACACAAAGAGAACGATACGAGCAGACGTGACGCAGGTAAACCGGCGGCGAGCCCACAAAGTAGGACGGAGCACCGTTAACCCGCTAACAGAGATAGTCGGTGGTAGGGGCCACCACCACCTCCCTTTTCCTCTTTCTCTGCGACCAAAGGATCCACTAACATCTCATCGATATAGACTGCACACACACACACATTAATAAAAAAACATTTATTTACATGTGTGTCGATGTACATCGACGTACAGACAGCACAGATTTTGCTTAGCGAGCTCGGCACGTAAAATGGCTTTCCTTTTCGTTGCGAAAAATGGCGCGTGCGAATCGCGGATACCCCAGCGACCTACATCCGGCGTAGACACACGACCATATACTTCGCAGGATGCCGTGGTAAATTTCTTTGATCCGAGCTATCCGGCTCCGTGTCTCTGCTTCTCTCTCTCTCCCTCGCATTCTCTTTTTCTTCGTCTCTCTTGCAGCCCTCTACGCATATTATTTAGGACGCCATTGTTGAGCGAATTTTCATCGTGACAAAGATCCTCGATACTTTACAGGAAGTCGACCCGTTTCATGTGCAACGGCTAATGTGTTAATTGTCTCGATATTGATAGGAGCGTAAAGTAATTATTTGCTAAAGTGATTTTCACCCATTCGTTTGTTCAATTGCTGGTTTTTTTTTCTCTCGTGGACATTGCTGGAATAATGGTCGTCATTCCGTAGAGTCATAGAGTTAGAAATAGCTCTGCAGACATTTTGTTCGAAGGCTGTATGGCGATGACCCGTGTCAAATGATTTGCCTATACGACTCCGTGATAGCTCGAAATATGTGGGCACTATCGATATCTCCGTTCTGGAGGTACACAGACCTCGTTATACACATTTTATGGTAAACTTAACTTAACTATATACAACCGTTCGTTATATTTCGATAATCGTCGGTTCACCAGGACGAGATCGCCGTTATGTGCGGGCTCCAGGAGAAAATGTTTCTAGTCAACTAACGAGCTGGAATTTCAACGCAGAATTGACCGTACTAGGCCCGTTTGCCTCTTCGGGATTTCATTATTAAATGGCAAAATCTACTTCCGGTTACAGACTCTCATAGATGGGCAATGGCATGGTTTCTAGTTGGAAGACCTGAAACTATATCCCCTTTGATCAACCAGGAGAAATATCAGTGCCGCATCTTTGATGGCTCGTGACGAGAGTCCAGCCAAGCCGTGAGACTCCGGAGACTTGAATGCGTGGTGCAGCATCGATCCAACCGCGGCTCCCATGCATCAAACGTTGCCCGAGAACTCGATGCTCCGCTATCGAAGCGAATGATTCATGATCCGCAAATTTTTCTGACAGAATTCCATGGCAGGTTTTGTTTTTCTCTCAATTGGCAAAAATTGAAAATCAACGGTTCCTCATCCATGAATGACATTTTGTTCGCTATCTCGAGTGTTTGTTTTTGCTTTACGAATACAAATGAAATCCAAGTTATCCGGAAGTTCGGAACCCGTGGGTTATCATTATTCCGTTAAATCGTTAGATGATCGTCGTGTATGTGGGCGACGACACGATTTTCAACGGTACCAGCACGTTCCTGTGAAGCTGCCTCGGGTCAACGTCACTATTTTTTCTGCCTGTTTCTCGCGATCGTTGGATTCTTCAAAAATGAGTTTTGCACACCGCGATAAGAACTCGGCAACGGTGGAAGTGAATTATGACTCGAAAGCAGGATAAGAAAGTAAACAATCCTATGGTCAAACTTCCAATCGTTCCTCTTGACGAAAGTAAAAATATTTCGTAATCAAATCCATATTATGAAAGACCGACGCGATCCCACGTTATAAACATAATAATAGAGACCAACGAATCGTCTTTATACGAAAACTAATAAATTTTAATCACCAATAAATTTTTTTTTTTTTTTTAAATTCAATAATTTCACGTTTTATGTGAATATTTCTTGTTAAGGAAGTTCCGAATGATTGATTAGCGAAACTGCGAAAACTTGCCTCGATATGTACGAGCAAAGTGAATAGGAAATTGAGAGAAACAAAATACGAAAATGAAGGAAATGATTCGAGAGAATGAGGCGAAGGAATAAAAATGAAGGATTCTTGACTCATTTATCAAGATGAAAAGAAAGTATGTACAAGCTCATTTTGGAACTACGATTTACTGCTTAATTCGTCAATGAGCGTTGGCTGTATCTTGTGAGCAGCGATGTCTAGGATACACGATATTATTCTGCAGTGTAGGGAGAGGGGATCACGGCATGCATACGTGCACATACCAAGCTTGGTTGGTTTCCATCACGGCGGCGGAGAAAGTGCGCGATGAGCGGCGGCCATCGAGGTAAAGGTTAAAGTTATAAGAGAGGGCTTCCACATAGTCACGACTTATTTGCGCTTAAACTATCGTCTCCAAGACGTTGAGAGATAAGAAAATGGCATAAACATCGAGAATGAATTGTTGGATTTATATCGTCAAAAAAAAAACAAACTTTTTAATTCATTCTTTTCATACTTTTCCCCGGATGATCGAAAAAATAGAAGCCAATTATTTTTATTGTAAAAAACAGCAATTCGGTGCCACAAATTAAAAAAAATAAATCAGTTTCTTTTTAATTAATGCGACAAAAGTTTTCGAAAACTGAAAGAAAATGAATTTGGATTCACTGCTCAATGTGAGCAATAAATAGGAATCCGAACGATCGAAGTCAATTAATAAAATCAACAGAACCTCTTGGATCGTAAATATTTTGGATTCAGGCAAAATTCGTATCCTCAGCATACGTTGAGCCTGAGTTATGAAGATGAAAATCCAGAGAGAGAGTATAAATGAACAAGGTTGCGGGGATCGAGGCGGATGACGACGAAGGGCAAGGCGAAGACCCGAGCTGAGGTCGAGCAATGAAATGTGGGTCAGTGAGCTCTCTGTGCTATAGTGTATAGCGCGGAGCAAAGGATCGTGCCTCCCCTTTCTCCCCCAGCCTTGTGGCACAGGTGAGCAGGTGGCCTCTTCGTTACTCAGATCAGCTTGATCTCAACAGCAGGTAGTAATGTATATCAAGGAATTAAATTCAATCCAAGTCAACGATTTCTTATTCAACGATGCCCAAAGTTAATTCATAATTTTCGGAAAATTTTCATCACGCTGCAATTATCGGAGCTTTGAATCGTGTAAATTTTCTACAAAGTCAGACCCTGGGTCGCTGACCCAAGAAAAATTGAAGAACTTTACTGAATTTTTTTTGTTATCGAACGAAATTCTTTTGAATCATTTGATGATTATGAAAAATGACAAAAATATTCCTGTCCAGAATGAAAAAAAATTTAATATTCCCCGCAAAAACGTAATCTCCAAAATTTTTTTTTTGCCCGCAACGAAACTGTGAAACTTAAGGCAATAAAATAAACGCAGAATGATTATTTTAGGAGAGAAGGCAGAACGCTTGGCTATTTATCGTGCGATGTATATCTCATTCGAGTTACGATAAGCATGGATAAGCAACGAGAGCGTAGAGAACAAATGATGCTATATAGAAAAAAGTAGTTAACCGCATAGTTCTGTAGAAACACTAGAAGATAATACCGTAGCTTTTTAACGTTCTATCACCGACGGTCGCAACGATTTTTGCCGCGGCAAATGCATCGTTATTCATTACAGTTTTTTTCGTCCGCAGAGATGCTACAAAATGTATGAAGTGCGACATTTTCTTTTAGTTGGAAAGCCAGCGAAGGTTCAATGGAAAATGCCATGTTCCCTACCAATTTGCCAAATACGAAGGAAAATAATTAAAAATGGAAAACATGAGAGGAAAAAAAATGTACAACGCACATTCATTTTTGTTGATAGCTGCAGTGTTATTTGCATAAAATAACTAATTGATAAAGGAACGAGGACTCGAGCTCACGAACAGGCAGACTTTGCGGAACTACGACGAGTCGGAAGCTCTCTCAATCCTTTTTTCAGCATCTCTTTCCTCCTCTTCGCTCTCTCTCTCTCTCTCTCTCTCTCTCTCTCTCTCTCTCTCTCTGTCTTTTTCTTTCTCTCTTTCTATCCTCGTTTGTTCGCACCGGTTAATGTGGTACACTGACCTACTCTCCAGGAACTGCAGGCGTACGCGCGCGAGCTCTGAGCATCGGAATCCCCACTTGTCCGATATTCAGTCATCCTTCCAGTCCCCTACCTCATTCGCGTTCTTCCCCTTCCTGCTTCTTTCCTCCCGCTCGCCGCATTCGTTCTTCACGACCACTTCTCGTCTTCCTCATTCTACTTGGTCGATCTCTCGGGCGCGCGACCTCCTCCGTCCTCTTTCCACCTTCCGCAAGGATATATCGCGTTTCCCATTCCCTTTCTTTCTTCCTCTTACGTTTACTATGTGTATTGTTGATGTACGTATTCCCACGGCGGTCCCCCTTTGACTCCGTCGCGTTTTTCACTCACTCGCAGAAGCCACGTGTATCCTCCGTATCTTTCCTCTCTTTCCTCACGGCCCCTTTCTCCCATTCTTCACAGTTCGCGCTTTGCCGGAGCATAGTAAATAGAATCCCGAGATTACGATATGAGCAAAATCGAAAAATACACAAATTCGATTTTCCAGAACTCTTCTCTGTTCTCTTTTTCTTTCTGGCCTTTTACTCTCCGATTTTATCATCCCACGACCTTCCTTAAGCTTCCTTCGACCATCAATACGCGCGATTGTCTTCAGCAACGTCCTTACTAGACATGGAAACGTGCCAGAGCCCCTGGGAGACAAATCGTGAGTTCCCTGATCGAAATTCTCCTCCCCAGCGCCCTCGCGTGGCACAGAAGCTCATCAGAAAGTTTAAAATTAATAAAGAACGTGCTATTTATTAACAGGCAAGTTCTTTCGTGCTCGTGCACGCTTTCTCGACCCCCTGCCAGCCAAACTCCCCTCCAGCTTCATCAAGACGAAGAAGCGCCCTCTCGGGATGCAGGAATGAACTGAACGGAAGTTGGAGAACTAGGGTACGATCCCAGAGAAAGAATTCTCTCGTACTCGCAAGTTTGATTGGCAATTTCGAATTCTAACATTTCCAAAGGAAATTTAATTAAATTATCCAGAAGAAAAAACTCGTCTCGGGAAAATCACACGAAATATGACGCTCAGGATCGTCCAAGCGGAATCGAGTGAGCCGTGCATTCGATCGTTATCGTCATCATCATTACTGGACACACACGAGAACCTCCATCTCTTCTACCGCTGGATACATACGTTTCTACATGCTTTCATACCCCATCCCTACTTCCAAGCAATTCCTCGTCGACGTCGGTCATTGGCAAGGAAAAAGTCATGACTGTGTCTGTGCGAAAACAGCAGTGGGCGGCCCAACACTAATAAACTCAATGGAGAAATTTCACCTCATACCGCATATACAGCGCGTCTTTTTCTTTGCCAGTCCCATAACCCATTGCCATTTTCTCTACGTCAATACCATTATATCCACGTCGTTTGAAGCGTTAACGATAAAGGCAAACGAGCTGATGATGAACTCTCTTATTTTTCCACAGACCTACCCAGTGTTCTCATTCGACGTTGATCCAACGGTAAAAAATGGCATTGTCGAATTTTCACCAATATTTTCTTTCCAAACATTTATTTAAACAAATGTATTTCTCAAAAATTTGCTTTGTCGAAAAAAATTAAGAGATTTGACAAAATTTTTGACGTTCAGTTCATCACGACAGAATCTTTCTAACGTAAATTAATAATTTCGTGAAATTCTTATATATTGTTAATTATAAAATTAATAATAATTAAAAATTTAATTAAAATTGGAAATTAATTGACAATAAATTTTAATTATCAATTCGCCATTTGTCATTCGTAATTTAAATTCAAATACGAATAATTTGATAAATTTTATTTTTTTTAGGTTTGGGAATAAGTCTCCGGTAACAACTGAGTACGGAATTCAAATCACCGCACTTGACGGTATTCAGAGTACAAATAACAAGCGTTAAAGTTTCGAAAAGCAAAGTTTGGTTTGCCTGAAAAACCACGTGATCCGTGGTTGAAAAAAAATCGATTGCTTGTCATCGACGAACGCGAACAGTTGGTAACGCACATCGAAAAGTTCACTGGATTTTCGTAGGCTCCCATGTTACTTTTTTATGACAAGGTCGCTAATTCTACGATGTCAAAAAGGTGTTCGCCGAGTCGTTGCCTGTTAACGCGGATTGGGAATGGAGGATTTTAGCGATGGAGTTTTTTAGGGCCAGCTTTTCAACCCGAGGCTTAAACGACCAATCGAGATTGTGAAGGAAAAAAAACTTCAGCAAACATTAAGGAGAATTCCTGTACGAATTTTCTTTTACTCTTCAGATTTTATTTTTGAAGATCGAAGGAATGGAATTGGAAAAATGATCACGTGGCGAAATGATTAATCGAACTTACATATGAGCAGCGTGGTATCCAGAGTGGTATTGTTGTTGTCCACGGGACCTCCTCTTATAAATCTATCCACTGAACAAGGTCACTGTTCACCTGAAGTCGTTTGCCTCTTTTTTGTATTTTTATAATTTTTATTTTTCGTTGTGTCACCGAACTGATGCGTTGCACGATATTTTATAAAAGCACAGATCGTTTATATGAACGCAAAAAATATCTTTCCGTTTTTGGCGTCCGGGAAAGTTCACAAAGTTTCGGTGAAAATGTGTTTTTTGTTTTTTTTTTTTTTTTTATATCGATTCACAAGGCGATCGTCGAACAAGCCAGAGAGACGAGAACTCCGCAAAGTTAAACAGTTTTTCTTAGGTGAAAGAATTTGAGACTCGGAATCTCTCTCGGCTGAGCACTTCGGTGTTTGTCAAAAATAATCTTCCTCGTGACGATTGTAACTCGCCGACGAGGATGTCATGGACCAAGCACGTCTCTTGTGCCACTTTGTAATCCTTTGCGACGCGATCATGAGCTCCTTATTCTTGAACCACTTGTTAAACTTCATGGACCGTGGACTTCCGGTTGTCGGTGGTTGCTCACGAGATCTTTGCACTTTGACACTCGAAGAGTACTCGCGATAGCGGAGCACGATATCGCGAACAATTATAAATCCCTCGAACGCGTGGCGACGAAGAAATTTGCACTTTCGCGACCGACCGGTTGATCGGACTCGTAAAGACAATTTGACGTTTCGATAGTTCTGGAAAACCAGCGAATAGAACTTTTGGAATAATGTCGTTATGTTGGCATAACGTACGGGAATCGAATAAACGAAAAACACCAAAAAACACAAGCGAATTTTATCGAGCTGTTTTATAGCCGCCGAGTTTAATGCATCGACATGAATGCAAGAGAAAAAAACGCGCAAGATTCGCTTGTTCCGAGAGTTGCATCGAGAACGGTCAGTTTCGCATGCCGGCCCGGCGGCAAGAGATTTTCGAAAAGATTCACAAATAGCGAGAATGCTTCCTTGTCATTTTGGCATATGTCCACCACCACTTCCACCACCGACACCTTCTTATCCGCAGTTTATTTCGCACCTTCTCTTTTTTTCCCACCCACGATCCTGCACGATTCGCTCCCTCTCTCTCTTTCTTTTTCGTTCGCTAAGTGTCGTCCGATATCGGGGAGTTTGCGCTCCAATTTCTTTTCTGTATATACAGATCTATCTATGGATTTAAATCCAAAAATATTGATATAGAAAAAATAATAAAAATATGAATTTGTTTTGGTTTTGTAAAAAAATCGACAGGAAACGACGTTCGCCGGACCGAGCGTGTGCCAGCTCGCCTAGCGCCGGTTAAATGCGACTAATATCTAAATGTAGTCGAAGAAGCGAACTGGATGGCCTGTTGGCCCTTACTGTGACGGGGGCCTTACGAGGTTCGTACAGGCCCCACTTCGAGGCAACACGTTGTAGCTGCCCGAGCCGATCGGACCCACGGGCGGGCGTTAAGGATTTTTCCCCTCTCCCCTCTCCTCGTTCCTCTCTCTCTCGCTCTCTCTCTCTCTCTCTCGCACACTCTCATGCGCCCCGTTACTCTCTTCCTGGTCGGTCTTCCTCTCCCTCCCTCCCCGACCTCGTTCTCTCTTGCTCGCTCACTCTCTCTCTCTCTCTCTCTCTCCCACTCATTTCTCCGGCTGTCCTCCTCTCTGTACCGAACACGACAAGATCGGGTATCCCTACCACGATCCCCGGGATCCTCGATCGACCACCTCCATCACTACGGGACCACCACCGCTCTCGGCCACCACCACCACCGCCACCATATGATGTCCCATCGGCACACCAGCCACCAGCAACCATCACTCTTCTTCTTTTTTTCTTTAGGACGTACGAAAAATATCCAGGGTGACTTAAATATTAAGTAAACCTTTCACGAATTGTGTTGGCACTCGCCTTCGTAATATCGATACCATTTCTCTGCCCCCATTTTTAAATTTACATTTCCGAGCTTACCTTCTTACCTCGACCTTTTTCGAGGTCCCGAATAACATCATTTCCATGGATCCTGTTCATTCACTTTAAACAATTCTTCATTTTTTTCCAGGTTTTCGAAAATTTGGTGTTTTCGTACATTGTCGTAGTTTCGGAGCTGAGAATCGCAGAATATTTATTTTTTCATCTTTTAAAATCCAGCCCGCTACGTCGCCAAGATTCCCAGATAAATATTTATAATTATACTCCTTTCGAAATTGACTCAATAAAGTCCCGAAACGTTTCGTATGATTATAACTATTTCGGCGAAACATATGCATGAACCCACCGATTTACTCGCTAAAGAATTACTTGCGACGTTGCTCTCCGCATGAATGATTAGCCCCGAAAGCAGACGCAATGAAATAAAAAAGGGCGAAATATTTTCAGGAATTCTGCCACATTTCGTGACATTCCAACGAACTTACGACAAAGTTTCATCAGGGGCAATTGCTCTTAATGGGTCTCGTTCCAAATGACTCAGCGATGCAGGTACACGTGTTGTGCATGGGATACGAAGTTTAATGAGGTACAGAGTAGCCAAGAGGCTCACGCACCGTGAGACGAGACTCGCGGGACGCTTCGCTCACGCTCACGAAACCTTAGAAATTTAGACTTGCTCAAATCTGCTCCGTAATCGAATCCTGACGGATCGAGAATCCTGCTCCATTGCTCCGATATTCCAAGCCCTGCAGGTCGACGCACCAGCCTCATCTGTGCCCCTTGCTCCTCGTCGCGTAGTCACAAATTCAAACAAATAATTAAAATCGTTAAATAATCGAGACAACAATAAATCGGTGAACTAATTAACGAATTAGCAATGATAATGGGCCTCTTAGGAAACGAAAAGGCAGTGGAGCAAAGTAGGGTAAAAGTGAAGGGGGGAAGTGCAAAACCCAAAGAAGATATTCGCATGAACATTGAACAAAAAAAATAATAACGATTACAACAAAAATAAAAATAATTCATCACTAAATATAAAAAAGTTGGCGCGATTACGCGAATGTGTTGAGTGCATTATATACCTACTGTTATGTATTACATATTTACTCCAAGTATCAGCGAGCGGGCAGAAAAAAATTTCTTCTTCCGGCACGACGACCGAAACTGCTTTTCCACCTCCTTCGCTCGGTTTTGACTCTAATTGGCAGTGAATTTCGTAAGTCTGTTATGCTCACCTTCGCCGGCTATAAAGGAGCAGAACGCCACGAATATATCGTTAGTGTTAAATTTACTCCAACATTTATTTATTTTCAGGGAAATACACTCACGATATACTTCTCGACTGGCATTCGTGTGTGTCTGCGAGTTCGTGCATATCTAGTCGCCATTGTTTAATTATAATTACATCGCATACGTGCTTGCAAACAGATCGTAGAAAAATACACTCCTCCAGAGCGAAATAAGAAGTCTCGGGTCGGCTTGGACGCACTCCAGGGTAAAGGGATCCTCATATACGCTTTCAGCACATACCTCGTCATGCTCTTTTATCACAGCTGTTCGACTCTCCTTCGAAACTGCATGCAGTGCATTTTTTTTCGTACATCTTCGAGATGATATATGAAAATCATGATTTAATTAGATTTTTCAAACAGGCTCCACGATGTAAAACAGAAGTGTTGTCACAATTCGAGCTGCGATATTAAAAATGATGATAATTTTGCGAAAAATCGGTTGGGAATTTTCTGAAATTGAAATTTCACCGATTTATCGTGCAAAAACCTTCCCAACAAAACGTCAAACAATCCGGCGTACGTCGAAAGGGTTTTTCGAACAGGCCTCTCGATATGAAACACAAACATTGTCGCAACAGCAACAAATGCAAACTAAAAATGAATAATTCGAGCTGCGACATTGAGAAAAATGATGATTTTCCAATAAATCGTTTGGGATTTTCCTGAAATTGAAATTTCAACGATTTATCGTGCAAAAACCTTCCCAACCCGCATGAGCTTCGGCTCTTGGCCGACTGGAATGACAGAGTCACGAAACGTCAAACAATCGGGAGTACGTCAACGAGTTGGCCGAAAAAAAAGGGTTAAGGTCCCTGCTACAAGTTATCCCTGTTGCGACCTTCGACCGTTATACCGAACGTAATTTGTGCCACTTGGACTATGGCTTCGTCCGAAAGAGTTCTTATAAAAAAAAGGAGGGTCAACGGGATCTCTTGTGTGCAGAGCAAGGGAAATTCGAGGATCTCTTGCGGAGAGCCAAAAACGGGACTTTACGGGTATTAAAGAGTCGGGAGGCAAGAAAAAACAATCGCAAAAAAATATACCGCTATTTTCGAAAATCCTTTTACAGGACACCAGAGTCGTCCTTGACGAAAGGATTACGAAAAATTCTGTCGTCAAACCCCGTTGGGTGTACCTCTATTTTCTTTTTTTGCTGCACTTTTTTTTTCATCTTCTTCCTGTTGCGACTTTACTGTTGCCATTACCAAGAGACTAAACCTTGCAAGCCGAAAGGGTTGTCAGAGTTAAACTCGGAAAAGTGGATTACCGTATTTTTCTCCTGTGGGGATTTCGAAGCAATCACCGTTCGTTCGCCTCCTTTTTTTTGGCTCTTTTTCCCCAGACATTCCGTCCGAGAACGCTGCTCCTGAGTATCCCGAAGAAGTTGACGTCCCACTAGACCCAGAATCTTTAGACAATCGAACCGTTATCAGGCCATTCTCCGGCTTCGATTAAAAACTTTTCAATGATCTTGCGATCGACGTCGACATTGATAAGTATCGATCGAATAATTCATTCCATTTCATTTCTTTTGTAAATTGGTCCTTAAATTATTTCCAACTGTACGAACACTCTCCCAGCGTAAAATCTACACACAAGTTTAAATTTCTGCAGAGCGAAGGATTCTTGAAGATGCTCGCATGTGTGCTATGGTCATCGCACGTCGGTTACACTTTCGTTGCCGCGACTGGCGGTACCACTCGAGCACGCTCCGTTCCCCATCAGAGAACTTCATCGTCGCTGCATTCTACAATTACAATTCGCGAGGATTCCGAGGGTGCGAATATTTTTAACGAACGTTTTTCGAAACTTTGCATATACGATCGATTTTGGATAATGGACTCGATAGCTGTCGCTACTTTTTTGCAGGTGGATCGTGCTTGATTCTCTTGATCGAATCTGCTCTTCTTAATTAATTGTCACAACAAATAATAATTCACCGCGATGTGAGAAACTTTATTACTTTCACAAATGTCGACGACGATTTTTGCGGAAATGTCAATTAGCTGTTAATGACCATAAAAAATATTTCGATGTCTGAGGTTTTGTAAAAAATTTATTATGGCAATAATTGTTAAGAATTTTTCAGAAATAATTGCGTCGTCAAACGGCAAATCCAATTTTTTAATCGGAATCAATCGAATGAGCGTCATTTTTTGATTTGTCGTTTTTGACGCGATGTTTTAAATATTCTTATGATTTTTTTTGGATCAATGGATTCAGCCATTGCATGTTCATGGAGAATGATCCGAATGCATTGTTCACCGTGTTAAAAATGGGCATCGAGGGCATCATTTCTTGTTGAGAGATATTGAACTCTGAGCGTTGTGCTTCACCCCGGAAGCCTTTTGCTCTCACTTGATGCATGAAGAAGCGATGCATGGAGTTGGACGGATTGCAGGGCCTAAATATTTTGACAGGGCCCTGTTTGTTGCCTCTCGAAGCTGCGAGGAGCAAAAACCTTCGGTCCCTTTGTCCCTCTCTCTCGTTCTCTCGGCAGAGCCGAAATTTATGACATTTCCCTCTCCATGTTTGCTAAACGTTTGCACGCAAATGCAGTTGAGCAACCTAAAAGTGTCCTTACCAATCTCGTCCTTTGAATGTGCATCGTAGAGACTCGGGACTTTTTTCCTCTTGGTCTTCTGTATTTACACGAACATAGTTAGAATACGCCTGCATAAATTTCTTGTTTGGGTTCTCGTCGTCTCGCGTTACCGCCGGTAGGACCAAATTGCAGGATACTTTATTGCTGACCAATAAAAACATGACCGTAGGCGACTGCCGTCCTCTTCTCATTTGTAACTGCGAACGCTACGAACTTCTCCGGCTCGAAAACTCCGACGTATAACCCCAAAATTTGACCATCATACACTCGCTCCTCTCCCTCAGCTGTGTCTCCTGACTCTTTATCTCTCTCTCCGGTCACTCATACACGAAGAACATTCTCAGATCGTACGGAGTGCGTCATGTGACGTTTTTTACGCATTTCTTAACGGCGATTCCTCGCAATGGTTGGTAGTTCATGTGCAATGTGTGGCCCTTGCGCCTCACACGGTCCTTTCAGCATCCCTAACTCAGGGTCGAAAAACGTTCATGTCGATATGTTCAAAATTGCAAAAAAAAAAAAAAAATAAGAGGATTTTTCTCTGCGCTGGATAAATTATTAAACAGCAAATAAACGATCGAATGAATTGTCAGGTTTTATCATCTGCGCTTGTGAAGCATGATCCAAACTTGATCGTCCGTATTCCATTCTCGTGTGGATTTGCAAAAACTTCACAAACAGAAAATCCAGCATTTTTTACCCACAGTTGCGGTTGTTTGACGAAAAAAAAATGTTAATTCTTGTGATTGGAGTCGAAGATTCGATTGGCTCGTCATTTTTCCGAGTAATATGTTAGTCACACATCCTTGAGGACAGACACGACCCTACGAGCCAACTAGTTCGTCTTGCAAAACTTTTTTTCATCAGGGTCACACTCGACCTTGTAGGATTTGAGCTGGTGAACGAGAAGCGTGTGGCCCAAGAAGGCACACGACCAAGAACACATGTGCTCCAGACGCTGGGCTCGTTTTCCTGCGAGCTTTTCTCCATTCGAGCAAATCCCTCGGACTAACTACGATTTATAGTGCTCAGCCAGGCATGCGAGCAAAATATATATGCGCAAGTTATTTCGGCAGTGTCTTGAACAAAGAACAATGTTTGACGACACGAGCTCGAAACTCAAAATATTGAAACGTTGGTCCAATGTCACGAAAATTATATGCCTTCTCGGATTGCCAAACAATGCCGGAAATTCAGGACCTCTTGTCATCTTCTTTTCGCACACTTTAGCAATTTTCTTTTCACGGGTTCTCCAGTGTTGAACACACGTGTTTGCCCACGCGACAAGCGCGCTGCCCTTATAATTGGCAGCCCGCCCTTCGCAGTCATGCCCTGCGACGATATATACGATCCATTCGAACAGAGACACGCTCCTCGCAAGATATATTGTTCAATAACTGTAACGCACGCTCCAAGAACGTTGTGCAATTACTTTTTTTCGCTTTATTGCACGTCGCTTCGTCCTCGATTGTTTCGAACAGTCGATCGAGGACAAAACTGTAATCACACAACAGGAATAATTGCGAAGGACACACAACCGTGTTCTCGAGTCCGAAGAGCTGCTCATTTTTTTTTTAAGCACCACCAATTTTTTGATTTACACACTGAGAGAATTCAATATCAAAAAATATCGTTACGGAATACACGACGGGGACGAGCTTGGACATCAGTCAATTTTTACTTAGGCCCTGTTCCGAAATAAGCTGTCAGGCGCAATTTCTGCTAAATAGGTCACCATTTTTGATTATCCACAGGATGCTGAAAACAATTTTGGAACGCAAGATCAGTACTATCAATACTGAAAGCTTATGTCGGAAGAGGGCCTTAGCAGAATGTAAATTTCTATGAAAATGAAGACAAATTTCTTCTACGCGGAGAGGAAATGGTATTAAAAATTACTATGACATCCCGGGCCTCTCATAGCTCCTGATCCTTCTTCTGAGAGATTTTACCAAATACATAGTAATTTTTCCTCTGAAATTGGGCAATAAATGTCAAAATTTGGAAAAATCGACATGGTACCAGGGAACTATGCAATAGTAATTTTTCATATTATTTTCTCTTTGCGTGCATGCTGGAAATGGTAATTTTCTATTTTTCATATTTTTGTTCGACAAATTTGGCAAAAATCGTCAAAGTTTCCACTATTTTCATTAGAATATGAATGAAAAATTACTATGTCCTTGCTAAAATCCTTTAGAGCGGCGACATGGTACCATGATGCCATAGTTATTTTTTATATTATTTTCTCTCCGTGTATATTAAATTAATCATGATTATATTTTCATGAAAACTCACATTCTGCGCGCAATAAAAATCGATCAACGTTCGAGATGATCCCTCTATTTTTATTCTGTAACGCTATTTTTTATATTTTCATTCTCTCGATATGCAACCAATAAATCGAATTGGAAGTTCTGAATTAGTTCGAACGTCACGAGTGACTCTTGATTGACCAGTGAACGAGAAATTAACATTTTCCTATAGTCATTGGAAGGGCGAAATCGTTTTCTCTTTGAATAATCAAAATCCACCAAGTTTCATTACCAATTTTATAGCACCAAAGCCTTCAACATCGTCAGATGGACACTAGCCTAGAGCGATTCAGTTGGACTAACGAAAAGCCTAGTCATCATTAAGTTTATCGGACTATCTGTGTGTTTTATAAATATCACGTTGCTCCGCGCTCCGTTGAAATTATCAGGACCGCTCGTTTGATATTTACTCCGATTTGTAAAATAGCGCCGGCCTAAATAACTTCGACCATGGGCTGTGCGACGCGGTTAACCCACTTTGAAACAATTTCCAAGATATTCCTTGCAGTTGCGCGCCATTAACCTAACGAGCTAATGGAACATATTGACAACGTATCCAAGGCTCCGCGTCAGTGTTGTCAAACCTCGACGATGTGGCACTTCGACTTAATCCTGTAGAGTTATTTTCAAGTCGATTACACTCGACGACTTTGTCTCATTCTTCATTTGCCGTCCATCGACAGAACCAAGAAATAAGCTCATGATGTTTTTCCTTAATTAGACGTGAATAAGGAAATGATTAATTGTTATTTACGTATCTGTTTTGCTCTACCGATACGCGCTCGCCATCCACTGCGGAAAAACATCCGGTTTTATCGCTGAAATATACAAATTGTATCGTCCAGCTAAACAGAAGACTGTAACGCTCCAACAATTAAAAAACAATTGTCTTCGCGCTCAAGGCGTAAACTATAAAATTCCTAAGCTTGAGACACCGCCATAATTATAATGTGATATAGCGCTCAGCAAAATAAAAACTACATTAACGACTATGGGGACCGTGCGTGAGGTATATAGAGAGCAACACCATCGTCGATGTGTACACTCACTCGTTTACATGTATGCAATCATTACGATGGTATTCTGCTTTTGAATTATGTAAATAAAGCCAAATTTTTTCGAACTAAAACATCCAAAATAATAAATCACCGTTTATAACCTGTACGAGGAGAAAAAATAGTGTCGAAAATTACTATGACATAGTTCCCTCGAACCATGTCGCCCCTCTAAAGGATTTTAGCAAAGAAATAGTCATTTTTCATTCGTACTCTATTAAAAATGACGGAAACTTTGACATTTTTTGACAAATTTTTTCGAACAAAAATATCGTAAATGAAAAATTACCATTCCCCACCTGTACGTGGAGAGAAAATAATAACAAAAACTACTATGGCATATCTCGTATCATGTCGTCCATTCATATTTATTGAAAATGCCGGTAAATTTATCATTTTTTGTAAAATGTTGACATTTTTACCCAAATTTTGATCTTCATTGCCAAATTTTGATATTTTTCGCCCGATTTCAGAAAAAAAATTACTATTTATTCGCTAAAATCTGTCGAAGGGTACGATAGGGTACCAGGGAACTGTGATGTCATAGAAATTTTTGGTATAATTTCTTCTCCCTGTAATAAATAACTGTGTCTGTTAAAATTTCCGAAGAAAAATCAAGTGATTCTTGAGTCACATCGAGCGTTGAGAAAAATTGATTAGTTCCTTAATAACCGTCGAGACATTTCTCGTCTACTTAGGACTTTGAATATTGACGTGAATAGCGTTGGAAATTTGAACGTTATTTTCCGTACCTTCGGTGACCAGGTAATTATGATTTCATTACGCTATACATAAATTTTAACGAGCTGACTGCTATCGAGAGCTTCAACCCTCGTTCATGACACACCCAAGAATTCTCGTGGTCATGACAGATCCGAAGAAAATTTCACCAGAAATTTTCAAGCAGATGGAAATATTTTTGCACCCAGAACGTCCGGAGGAAAGAAGTCTCGGGGGACAGAATTGTCGCGTGTCTGAGAAATTTTTAAGTTTTTTATTCATTAATTCGATACATCGATCGGTTTAGCAACGGTGACAATTTTTTCATGTCTCTCGAGAAGATCTCATCAGACGATCGGAGACCACCTAGAAGTATTTTCCAAGGAATAGCAACAAAGAGATATTTCCGGGTGTGCAACTGTATTTGGCGTGCAACGAACCCGGCAGTGAAGTGAGATTTTTTCCTTGTTTCTTCCTCCTCGAGAATGTTTTTCTACAACACGTGAAAGATCCAAATTCCAAACGGAGCGGGACGAAATGAGGCGAAACGGGAGTTTTCGTCAGGCACCGAGAGAGGAAGAAAGAAGAAAAGAATAAAATTGACCGACCCCTCAGAGAGCACGGGTTGTCGAAGAAAAAAAGTTTTTGCGTGTTTTCAAAGTTACAGAAAGACGCAATTTTCACGGAAGCTCCCTCACGCTTTTCCCTTGTTTTTCCTCGACCCATATGACTCTAAATATTTTGCCTCATCAATTCGATGCGCCCTCGTAGCTGCCGAAACAACCCATGAATCTTTTGGCTCAGCTCTTTTTCCACGCCTTTTTCTTTTTCTCACTTTGCTGGTACTTCCGCGTTCCCCGGGGCGGAGCAGACTCTAAGGATTTTAAGAATGCCCACCCAGTATAGAGCAACATTACCCTGGATATAAATCGACCGGTGGTTACCTGCTGGTACCGCAAAAGGGGTGCGCGATAGGCTTCGGCCCTATAGCATCAATAATCATTTTATTTCGTTGATCAGGGCCCGAATAAACCTGCACAGAGAAGTTCAAAAATACGCGATGGCGAAAAACGTTTTTTCTCGTCTCTTTTCCCTTTACTTTTTTTTTTTTATCACAACTTTCCATCCCGAAAAAAACATAGACGTTCAGTTTTCAGGATTTCCATGTTGGTGGCAAAAAAAAATTTTTGTAATGAAGTTTCGTAAAAATGAAAATGATTTACGTAACAAAAATCGTAAGCTGCTTGAGAAACGATTTCGTGAGTTTGAATTGAGATATTTTGAAAAAAAATTCACCGTTTTACTTTGAGATATTTACGAGGGCCTGTGCACACACCTATTTACCTATTGACCTGTGCCAATTTCAAAATTTCTGAACAAATATATATGTACAGCTTCTGCATTATTGCAAGTCATCAACAGCAAATTTTGGTCAACGGTGCGAGGTGTCCTTAAAGGGTCGTAAATACATTCTAGACAGGTTGATTGCTGGGAAGGAAGAAGGAGCTGTATAGATATTCCACAAGATTTGACGATTTCTTGTCTGCTTCATTGGCCTGGCCGCCATTTTTGTTTTATCGCTTTGCCGAAGGGTCCAAAGCCAGAAATAGTTGTCTCTGGTCCTTTCGCTTAGTTAAGTTCATCCTCAGTTTTTGAATGCGGCATCGAGAGACGGAAAATTTACGGTTAGGCACGACATCTCACGCAGCCGAGGTAAACGGTCCTTTGGGTTTGGATGTGGCCACTACTGTGTACCACGGAAAATCCGTAAACCACCGGTGGGAACTACCGCGACATTTTCTCTGAATCGGTATGACGGTGTATACGAATGTATTAGCGTTTACGACTCTGTGCCATCCCTTACCCGCAACAAGGAAGAGCGCTCTGTGCACTTTGCCGATTCAACTAAGAACGTTGACTCTTCTTCGCATCTATACAGTTGCCGATCTCTTTGCTCTGCGGAACCCCGCAACGTCTACTCGATCGTAAATTACAGCAGAATTTCCGACTCCCGATTTTGCTTTCAAACATCCTTCGCCATCTCCCTCATTTTTGACGTTTACTTTTCACTAAATATATATTTCCATTTTACTCCTGAACAATCCACCAAAATGACGGATTTTCTCAAGGACGAAACGCAATATCAGAAAAGATCTCTAGCCTCAATGTGCACCGGACAAATTTCTGTACACGCAGCCATTAACGCTCGATGGCACCATCGATCGGGTAATTTTCAGCGACCCAATAGATTTTGAGACTTCGTACCATATTATCCGATCTTTCAGGAAATTTTTTTCATCTTTTTTTCGTTCTCGCTGAAAAAAAATCGTCACTGCGTATATTTTTTCGGCACTGGGCCACTTTCGCTATTTCAGAGAACGAAAATGTTACGATGAGTTGGCTGCAACAATAAAATAATCATGATAAAGTATCATCACCAAAAAATAACATCAAATCGAAATTTTCGATGCGTTAAAAAAAAAGATTGATTGCTAGCGTGAGACTGAAAAAAAAAGTTAAAAAAAAGAGTTAAAATCGACCAAGATAAATAACAATAAAAATCGAAGCTGCAACGAGTTGGCGAATCGTCGATAAAACCAGTAGCCGATTACGAGGAGACTGGGGAAAAAAAGCAGTTGAATGTACGAATCTCTCCCGTGGCTCTCATTTATCGAGGTAGATTGTATGGGTGTGTGTGCATGTGTGTCTACATGGGCGGGGGCTCGTGGTGCTGGTTCGCGATCGGCCTTGCCAAGGCCTTAGCAGTCCGTTCTTCGGTTAAGGAGGTACTCTCGCACGCATACGTTTCCCCAGCTAGTTACATACATTCGTATAGTAAGTTCCCGTACAGGGTGTCCGAGGGTCGAAGGTCCATGGGACATGACGTTGAATTTCCGATTGAATCTCCGTCCCAAAAGCCTCCTGTGTTTTTTTAACCGGATCAGAGTCAAAAAAGTTATGAAGCAAAAAAAAATGAACCAATCGCGAGATCGAACTCTAGCAAAAAGGCGAAAAAGGTGAAGGCCGGATATGACTGCGTCCGCAAACAGTAGCGAATGCATTCGGTGGTGGGGGAAGTTGAAGTTCCCCGATGAAAAAATGGCAACGAATTTTTTGACTGGAAATTCGCTCCAAAATGAAAATTCACGTTTTTGATGATCGATTTTCGGACACCCTATACATTTTCGTGTAGTTATAATCATACGGAGCGTCGGCCCGGATAGGGAATACGCTCTCCCCAGCTTGTTCCTCTTTATACGCGTAACTACTTAAAAAGCTAGCTTACACGCATACGAGCACACACATACAGACATGCACCAACACTATGTCTGCGAAGAGAGATCCTCCACGTAAGTGGAGCTCTCGCTCAGTGAAACGGTTAACCCGATGTTAAAGCGTACATGTTTAATTTACACGTTGTCTAAGATGCGCGGTAATTTTTTTCAACTAAATTTCCAATATTGCGATTTCATGCGGCAAATAACAATTTGTTTGATGCTTTTTTTTAAACTTGTAACTAATTTTTTTTTTCTCGAAATATACGGGCTGCCGTACTCTTGGTTTAAATTGTGTTTTCTGATAATCGATTATCTCGAGGCAATCGATCTTATGGAAGTAATTACGTCGAGCTCTGATAACGACACTTTTTTACGATGTTCTTTCATTTTTATTATCAGATCTCATCACTTGATTGCATGTCATTATGGACACTGATTAGTGATTGCATTCAATTTTCAAACGTTTGTCTGATGCGCAGAAACTTTTTGGGAGTCAATAACGTTCCTGTGTGCTTATAGATTGAGTTATCAATAAATTAGTAATTTTTGATCAGCAATTAACAATTATTCATTAGCAATTAGCAATTATCAGTAAATTGTTATGCGAGTAATTGATCAATATAATCGCACTGCTCAGGGGCATTGGGTCTCAGCCATTTGCCCATCAAACGGAAGTGGCTCTTTGTTTTTATTTTTATTTTTTAAATAAATTTCACAAATTCTAAAATTATCGAAATTTCGACGTTAATTTTGTGGTAAAAAGATGTTTAAAATAATTGGAAATCCGTGTCGTAACTTTTTGCATTAAATACATAAAGAACAATCGAAATGGTTAAAAATTTTTCGGTCTCCCGCCTTATTCAGATATACGAGCAGGCCCCGAATCCATACGTCTGAGTGAGTCAAGACGAATTTCTCGTGCATACCATGGGCTACTGTGTGTATATAGTTGTCTCACGATTATACAGTTAAAACGTTAGAATAATGGTCACGCTTAGATTTTCGGGACTGTCGGAGCTCCGTGCTCTTGTATTTCTTTACAACTATGTATACAAGTTAAAAAAAGTAAAGCGGGTCACGATTTTTTTTCGAGGTTGTAACAAATGACCATATCGCCTCAAAAAACCAGGCAAACCCGTCTAATTATTCGAAAGATTTTTTTTTCGTCGTAAGTCATCGGCATCGCGTTACGTGAGCAAATAAAATTTGTTGCGAAACATTTTTATTCAGGAGATAACATTTACTTCTTAGATACGAAGCCACTACTCGGTTGGGTGACCGCTTAAGCGATTCACAGGCTCGTACATCGATCCTGGAGCCGGTTGCCCGTTTACCGCGTTCCTGAGAGAAAGATCCGCGCAGTGCAAAGTTTGGCGACGACTAATCGAGTTCAAATTCACTTTCAAATTTTCTCACTTCGATCTGAATGATTGAAGTGTCGGAAAAAAAAGCGTGAATATCAACAGCGCGACTGTAACGTGTCAGATAAAAGGATCATTTGTTGGAACCAGATGAATCGAAACAGAGAGATTGATCAGCCATCGAAAACGATGTCACACGATTTCGCACTGCTTTTTTCCGTCTTATCTGCTGGACTGACGACACGATTTTTTTTTTCTTTTCTTTTTTTACGTCGGTTCTAGCAACCAACTCCGAAGAAATAAAGACCACGTCGGTGGAAGATCACTCGTGTGTGTCGGAGCATAAACTCTCTATAACAAATATGTATGAGGCATTCTAAGCTCGATCGCCAAATCCACGATCGTTCGAGGTTTGAATTTCAAAATTCCAATCGAATTTCAACTTTTTGTCATTTTTCTCCGTATTTCTGTGGGTCTGAAAAAAATTTATACACGTGTATGAATTCCCAAAAGATTAGCCTCTCCCGATTTCTAAAAGAAATTTATTTCCCAATTCGGAAAAAATGGATTCAAAAATTGAAGATGCGATCGCGAAAGAAAATTGCAATTTCGAGTGCCAAAAAGATCGCCATCTCGCGATGTTGCTGAACGATGAAAAAGTTAAGAATTACAAAATCAAGAAAATTAAATCGATTCACATTTAAATCGATTTCCAATTTAACGCCCCATATAGACGTTGGAACAGTGTCTGTCAATTATTTCGCGACAGATCTTTGTCTCCGCTACAAATCGAAACTAATCAAAATAAATGGAACACTACATCGGAAAAGGGGCACTAAATATCGTACAACATAATCTGGTTAACTAAAGCGAATTTAATTAATCGTCGGACCGAAACGAAGTAGCATTTAAACCCCCGCTTTACTCATCGAAATACTTAAAATGCTTTCTCTTTTTAATACCTACGTTTTTATCGATATTTTGCTAGTGTCTGAAAACGTTCGGAATTCCGTTCGACTGCGACTTGCAATTTTTATAGGCACGAAGATATACACTTTTTACTGCGTTCGATCGACACTAAAAAAAAAAAACACCAGGCAATTGCGATAATAAAGATTAAAATTTCGATGCAAATGATATATCGATGATTAACGCCGAAATGGCAAACAATTGCGTTTCGTAAATCAATGACTCGATTTTCTTCTTATGCAGAATTTAATTATTTTAAAAATTAAAAATTCGCGTAATTAATGGCTGAATATTTATTCGAATTCGAAATAAATATCCAGGACGTTGAATGAGAATCGTACGTTTATTTTTTTCATCCAGAACTCATCAAAAAAAAGTTGGGCGCAGCAAAAGCGTCAAATGAAACTTTCACTCGCGGCCATATTGGCAGATCGACACTTATCTTTTTCTTCCAATTCGTAACTGGAATTTAATGTCGCGCGTACAACTGAGCTGCATCGAGCGTTGGCCCACCTTTTTCGGTTAAGGGAATCGGGAGCTCATTAACCGAGTGGTTTATAATTAAAAAACGATCATTTCCGGTTCATTAATCGATCTTTAGTCCCAAAAAAGAAAAAAAAATATTATTCAAGCATCTGGCGAATTGAACGTGAACTAGAACGGCACTTTTTCCATGTTTTTATCTCCCAATCGTGTTTTCCTTCCGAAACAATTCCACTGACCTCTTATCAACGCCGTCAATGTTCAAAAAACGTGGCAATTGAAAAAAAAAACGACGTAACAAGAAACTGATTGAAGGAAATCTAAAAACAAAAAGTTCACAAAAAACAGGCACGAAGAAAACTTGAAAAAGCGAAAAAAAAACTCTCAATAAAAATGACCCCGATTACCATTTCTCTGTCCAAAGTAAAACAAAACCCTTCGCCATCCTCTTTTTGCGCCAAGAAGAGTTTCATGTTCCAAAAAAAAATTTACGCTTATTAAAGGACGAGGAAAATATTTGGGCAAAACATGGTGGAGTAGAAAATTGCGTGAAAAAAAAAAAAAAACAATGAAATTAAAACGTTGCGTGTCCTGATGTGCTCTTTGGCAAAGTCCGACAGCCGCCGCGAGTCTAGACACAAAGATAATGCTTTGAGGCTTCTTCCTGTGTACAATAACGTCATCAGTTTCGATACGGCGTTGCCGAGAACACGGAAGTCGAAATTTTGACGAATTGGCGGTACCCGAGGGTCGCGGTCACGAGCTTTCTCAACTGCCTTCATTCTTTTTGCGATACTATTCAACGACTCTTAGAAAAAAGGAAAAACCTCCCGTGGTGTTGCGTACTGTCGACATTTCAATCTTTGTGGCCGCAAAGTAGCTACGCTTATGTATATAGATATATATCGCCGTGGCTTCCGTCTCGTTTTATTGTTCCCTCGATCCCTTTTCTTTGTCACAAGTGCATGATATATACGTCTGCATTATGTCCATAGAATACCTGCACCGACTCAAACTTTTTCCTCTTGCACTATTCTCGACTCGAGAACGTTGCGGTAGACCCGAATCTCGTAACCGCGTCGAATCCGTCGGCCAAACAAACCGACACGTCGTACAATAACGCCGAAAACTTGAAAAATGCAATTCTTCAGTCAAAACGGATTATCCAATTTATTCATTGCGTTCGAACGTCCACGAAAACATCCCAAAGTTATACTCGTAACAGTCGGAAAATAATTTTTAGTCTGACGGAGTCGCCGCATGAATCTCAAACATAAATCTTTCAATTGAGCTTATTATTTTTTTTGTTTATTTAAAAAATAATTATTATTATTTATTTCCTTCCACGTCAAGGCTAAGCGGGATTATTGAACAATATTAATATCGCATTCCTTTAATTTGTCATCCATTACGATCGTCATTTCCAGAGGAAAAACGGTTTGCTCAGTTGCCTTAATTAATATATTCATAAGTTACAAGTTCTGCAGCGATAATTGTCTCCGAATAGTGAGACCAAATGATAAAACGTTTCGAAACTCTCTGCTGGCAAAATATATGTGAGGAGGAGACACGAGCCTCATCGTATCGTAACTTCCTTAACGATATCTTGGCTGCGTTGTACACTTTGTTCACTTTTACCGTAAAAACTCATGATAATTGTGTCTGGCTTGCCGATTTTTCGCTCGTTTCCCTAGACTCTGTGCGCATCGGCACCGAGACATGGATGAAGTGGTTGAATCCGCGAGACCGCGTCATATATATATATTTCATTCTTTGTACGTTTTGCTTGTTCTCGGTGCACGATTCCGACGAGCCGGAGCGAAGAGAGCCCTCGCTTCGTTGTTTTGCTTTCTCTTTCGGGAGTGGCATGCTCTAGTTCACTCGCACCGTAATACAACAGTGTCCGCGAGGCATCTCATCACGTACAGCTCAACCATCGCACTCACGTGTTACCTCCTCTTCGAACTGCATACATTTGTCTGAACACGTATGTACACACCAATGCACAACTATTTGCTCAGGCTGTACAATGTGGCATGCACAGACGTACGTGCGTAAAGATATACGCACGAGCGTTACGTCTCCGTTTCGATTCTCCACGATCTACTAAGTTCGAGCCGTAGCCATCAACTATGAACACGATCCTATTCGAAAAATCTACAATCACTGCTCGAAAGAAATAGGTGAAGATCCTATCACGAGATACACGCTTCGCCGTTCAAATCCTCAAAGAAATTACACTTTTCAAGTTTTATCCATGTCGTTGTTATAATTATAAAAGTAATTAATTAATCTCGATTGGAATCGTTGGGCCTTGAGTCGAGATCGAAAATGTTGTGTTGAATTTTTTTTTCTCGTAAACACGAGCATTTTATTAGCATTTCGACTGTTTTTTTTTCTTCTTGATTCTAGAAACGCGCAGAGAATAAGCAAAATCGTCGCAACGATTGATTAAAAAATTTCGTAATTCGAATGGAAAATGCATGGTCGATCGGCGATATGAACTTCATATAGAGCAACTCAACGATTTGACGATATTCTCGCGGAGTCATTGGAATTTCCAGTGCCAAATAAATATTTCTTTACTTTCTCCACTTCATCCTCGTTTTCTTTCGATTCCTTTTTTTTCTCCTCGTCTTTATCCCGTTTTTATCCTCAGTTTCTCCGTTTACCGCTCTGCCACGCTCCTTCTCTCCTACATGTTCCAATTTTTCACTTTCTTCGCCTCCTCCTTCCACTTTTTCTGTTTTCGCTCTTTTTCCCATCGTTATTACTATCATTTTTATTATTGTTATTGTTATTATGCTTCTGTCTGTTCGCTTCTCACCTCCTCATCATCTCTCCGACTTCTAACTGTTGGGGATTTACGATTTACTGGCTGGCGAGCTCCTCACCTGGTGAACAGCTCATCGATTCCTGCTGCTCGAAAATTTGCATAATAATTAGAATTTTTCGTTCAACAATTCACAGGATTCATCAAACTTTTTTCCGATGCTGTGTGTTTTCTAGGCAAATGCACGTTTTGTGTCTGGGAAAATAAAAAAATCAAACATTGATATATTGATATAGTTTTTTTGACGTATTCTTGGAAATTATTGTCAGTTGGCCAAATCGGAGCTTTCTTGACAATTTCTCCGGCTACTCGGCTCTCCGTAGTTGATGAAATTCCGCGCGGATGGACAAGCACTGCAGAAGCAATCTATGGGGCAGTTTCATTTCCATGAAAAAGTAAATCGAAAGATTCCGTTGAAACGCGAGACAGCGAAGGGGCCATTCGGTTGACCTGACAAAATGACGAAAAATACTGAAACCTCATTTCGGAGACGCCACTTTCTTCGGTACCATACATCGTGCCGATCCCATCCGTTCATGCCGGATCGGCCGTCACTATTTTGGTTCTTGGTCCACTCAATCTGGCTCTGAAGTGTCGGATCAAAATACCAAAAATTATGAATTTCGTAAAAACGAAATGATCCTCGGTAACAAATAATTGGCGCTACGATTATTGGGGACAATTCCGACCTACACTTTCTCCACAAACCAACGAAACAATCAATCTTTACAAATCCTGAGGATCGTTCTCTGCGTTTTTTACTCACGTTCCTACTTCCTACCATTTTTATATTTATCGGGAGATAAAAAAAAGATTGAATATATTTTAATGATGTCCAAATCGATCGATACGTTTCGGTGACTTTATTGATTTGAACCTTGATTAGGTAAGCAACGCATTGGTCTGTAAAAATGGCATAGAATAAGCGGGAGTACCTCTCGAAACGACCTTCGACGTCGTTTGTCGTTTGATCGTATTTCTACTTAATTCTCGGTTTTTATTGAAATTTAGTCAAAGTGTGATTAGTGTCGAAATGCAGTGAGTCCAACGAACCCATAAGAACGTTCACGAGTCTTGCTCGGTGATGCTGATTGCTCGAGGGTGACGAGCCGTCGATATCTTCATCATGCATCGATGAATTCTGACATGAGAAAACGTGCATTTTCGAATTATGAATATTCGGCTTCGTCAATTAGTTTCAGAAAGGATTCTCCACTCACGAGACTGTGCTTTAGAATCCTGACACTCAAAACTCCAGATTCAAGGTCGTTTGGTAGCTGAAGAGCATTAACGAAAAAACGGAATGCTCAAAAATTGAGTCAGTTAATTATAATCGATCGTGTGATGAGGAATAGTCTCATTAAGGGCGAGTTAAAACTCGTTATTAGATAATTAGGCGACCAAGGTACGTGACCAATTCTACGTGAATAAGGAACCCTGAGAATCTTTTAATGGCCCAACAGAATGTCATTAAGAACGTTATTTACAGACATTTGTAATTAGTATATTCTTATATTGTCAAATTTACCTCAAACTTTGACAAAATTGCAGCAAAATGTCATAATTTTTTTTCCTGCTTCCGAAAATAGAAAAACTGCTGAATGACTCGTCGTGAATATTTCATTCTCAACGGCCCTACATCCTCAGGAACCATATTGTGCGTACGGACTTGGAAATTTTCGAGTCGATCCTGTAGAAATAAAACAAATTTCGTAATAATTCGATTTCGATCGACTAAATAAGCGTTTGATGGAGACATTGATCCACGTGGCTCGACACAGTTCGACGTCACCGTTAACCCGGAATGGTGCAACGACATCGAACGACTATCGTCCTGCAATTATGTAAAATGTGTCAAAAAAAACAAAAAACTATGGAATCGGCCACTCGCGACAACTAGACAAAAAATCATCCGACTTTGGCCATTGTCATCGAGGCGTGGAAGCTCGTGGCCTAAGATTCGGGGCGTAGAGCCTACTTGTCTCGCGTACCGAAGAATTCGGCCCTATGGTGTTACATACGCGCGCACGAGGAATCGCCAGAGCGTGAGAGAGAAAGAAATACGACGAAACTGCGCTTGATTGGCCACGAATTTCCGTTCGAACACTTTTTTGCGCGATGTCTCCTTTCCCATTTTTATCTTTTTACCTATTACAATATACAGGCTGTCCCAAAAATGACAGCCTTCAATCCTGTATTAAAATTAAAGTTTGAAAAAAATATAAAACAATTTTTTATGGTGTTTTTAAAATTTTTCACTTGTAAAAATATCGAGACAAATTTCATGTGTGAACTCTTGACTTTATCCAAAAGACACCAATCGATAAGTTGCTAATGACAGGCCGATGTCAACGAAGGGTTGAGACAGTGTCAAGCTAGCTCCAGAATTTTTCTGGGCTTAATGATTTTTTAATTATTCCTTGACTTTAGAGGTCCCTGTAGATATTCAGGGACCACGACGTTATAATTTCGTCATGTCCGCCCGTTCGTCTGCACTCAACGATGCCGCTACAGCTCTGACCGTTTCCCAAGACGTCGAGATAAAATTTCGTGGGCAACTATGTCCAACAAAAACAAAAATGGGACTTGGTGCATCAGCAGCGGATTCCCAAAAACCAAGTCCGAGAGATGCACGAAAAAAATAACAAATTGCATTAATGAATAACTTCGAGTATCCCGTTTCCAACAGCCATTATACACACGTTCTTATACTTCCTTATGTAAAAACCCAAGCAGCATAGTTAAAGGAACGAGTACATGGAATCATAAAATGTGAAAATTAAAAACTTCAATACCGCATAATTTATTGTGTGCACTCGTATATACCGGAACTCGTACAACCTCGTGAGTAATCGGATGGGACAAAGGCCGTAGGAAACAATTGAATAGAAAAAAAAAAAACATTAATCTGTGTCTTAGAACCAGATCTCACATACGCGGTTTGCTTTACGTATTTATGCATCTGGAAGTTGTAGACTTTTTCCTCAGCAACAACGCCATAATTATACATTCGCGACTTCTTCTCGCAGGCTTTTGTGTTATTGGACAAGTTAGTATTCATGTCTACGAGTAATAACGCACGATCACTTGTCTCTTTAGTACGTGTTCACTAGTGTAAGCAACGTTCGAATCAACTGACACACAAGTACACATATATAAGGCGTTCTATGCTTACGCCACCTTTAGCCGAGTTCTAGACTCTCACGTCGTCTCACGACTTTCCACCGAATTCGTTACATTTCTTGATCCATTATTCAAATACCCAGCTCTGTGGCTTAACGATTCCTCAAAAAATTCCTCACGATCGATCAATCCAGAATTTCCAAAATTAACCCTTCGAGTGCACAAAAGTGCATAATGGGTCGACCCGCATGGCGTTTTTCGAATCGTTGTATTCCGGTCAATCTTTTGTTTTTGGCAGCAAATTCCGGCGCAAAATTTACTTTTTGACGAAAACGAAAATTAAATGGCAAGATATTCATTGCCATAAAACGTCAAAAAAATCGGTGACAGAAAATTGTTATGGGTCAAAACGGCCCAGTATGCACTCGAAGGATTAAAAAAAGACACACACACAATTAAGAAAAAAAAAAAATCTCTCCATTGCCTGGCTCTAGAGACTGATATCTACAAAATGGGCCATCGCTCCACATACCAGACAAAAATGAGGATCCTCCAAAATTTCAGAATCTCGATAGAAAGTAAAAAGTTGAGATTTCCATTTATCGACATAAAAACGCTAGTAACATAACTTTATATCGAGCTTGTCCATCAAATCTGAACCGGATATGATCCATGCTCGAGTTTGGAGCTTCCGGAAGCAGTAGAATTCCCGATCGCCGGCTCCCAACTCTATACGATTTTTATCGAAATAGCCTGTACGAGAAATATAAATATTTTCATACTCATCACGTACATTTCCGACTGCTTATACATCTCCACATACATCTTGTGTACATCTCAATGCTCCATCCGTGTGTTTAATTAGTAAATCACGTATAAATGCGTATATATATATAAATGTAATGTATTAATAGGAGACATACAATACACATGGGACTGTACGTGGGTACAAGTTCAAGAACAATGGTCGTCACGATCTGTAATATACGATTTTGCACAGTACATCGAGGCGAAGTGTGTATTGTGACTACAGAGCCTCTGTGCCACTGACCTACAAACACAGTTACCTATGTTATATTCCACATTGGGGCACTGTGGTCGTTCGTACTGAGACCGAACACCATCGCCGAGCCATTGAGCGAGACTCGGAAGAAGCCTCTCTCGGTTATTCCTCACTCTCGTCAGCATATTATGTATGCTATGTGTGTTACACACATTTATCGTGTGTGTGTGTGTGTGTGTGTGTGTGTGTGTGTGTGTCTGTGTGTGTTAGTTGATAATGTACAAAATTATCATTCCACAAGGTCCATCACTTATCAAGAGATACGTTGTAATTATATGATTGCGATAGGCTAATAAAGGTCCCGTCAATAATATCCTCGGTCGATCGACCTTTTATACTTACTTATTAAAAATTCCGGGTCACCTCGAACGGTCAAGTTCATTATAAAATTGTCTGGAGTACGCGCGATGAAAATCTTTGGAGAAGCCGATAACGCTCGGATTATATTTCTGCGCTCACGTGGTCTCGTCTTTTTATTTTGTACTGTGGCCGATCCGACGACCGTACGCAATTAATTCCACGGTGATTTTTCGATTTTTCGCAAAATCGTGAATCTTGTTGGAACTTTTATTTATTTTTAAAATGCTGATAAAAATGTGACATATTTTCGGAAACGTCGAAGAGGAAGTGGTTTACGAGGAACATTCTTTTTATCTTATCGTGATTTTGAGGTTTTAATAATTGTTGATAGAAATTCCTTGGGACTTGATGATTTTCATTTTCATCTCACGTCCTCCTGGAATTATGCGTTTGTTTTCAAATTAAGGTTTCTGAAAATTTTCGTAATTATCGAAGGCTCGTTGCTTCTTCACTCATCAAGATATCGACGAATGCCAATCGCGTTTATTTTCATTCCGAAGCATATCTTTAAGGAAAAATGGAAGAAAACGATGAATTTTTGGATGATAAAGAAGTTTTTGTTCTTTCAAAAAAGTACATTTCGCTAATGGTCTCCGGAAAAGCGAAAAATACCGCGTTGGAATAATTTATTATCGCCTGTAAATATTTAGTCGATCTTTTTCAACTAATTTGAATTTTCAGTGTCATTTTCTTTTTGCTTCTCGAGCTAAAACTTCTTATTTTCCCGAAAGTTGTAGATACGCAAATTTTGACAGCATTTCGTTTCGGAGATTCAGAAATTTGCAGGTTTCTCGCTTCGCACGGAAATGCGTGACAGGATTTCAATCGCTGGCGCGACTGACGCGGATCCTCCTAACTGGAATACTCGATTGAGTTTGTTCAGTCGTACGAATATATTCTAGGCGACTTGTTCCCGGCGTCCACGAAGTGGCGTTATACTCTCCATCTCGATTGGCCCACTTGTGAAACAGGACAAAACTGGCGCTCCATTCTGGCGCGCGGTCGAGGAAGGAAAGGATTGCCTGACGATGCGGGCACAAAAGCGAGGAAGATGAAAATCGTGGGTGGGGACGGACACGCTCGACTTTGAGTTTATCCGGTCTTTGGAGAAACCCGTTAATCATCGTATATATATGAAAATTAGTAAAAAGGACGATACGATTCCATGAAACACCTGTTCCCAGTTATCGGTGCGCGGAGTCATTGAGGCTGCGAAGTTTTAAACATGTTCGTTTGAATTTCCACAAAAGTTTAATCTCGAACGTGGCGTTTCCATTACTTCGTCGCTGGCGGTGACGTCGTCTTCACGACCCACTCTTAATTTCGAGCCTGATGCTAAATAGCGCACAACGCGACCATCTCTTTTGGTGCCGAAAGCCTAAAGAATTAAAATTCCTCGCTTCTCACTCTTCCATTATTGTCTCTGATCCTCGCTGTGGATAAGATGTTCGTTTTCAAATACCCTCGATGTTAATTAACGTAATCGCGATAGATGCGGGCGAAAGAAGTCTCGTGTATGTATATAACTGTCGTGACCCCTTTTGCCCCCACCCAGGACAGCGAGTGTGTGTGAAAAGAGGACGATCCGTACGGTAACGTGCAAAAGTGAGAACGGATCCAAAAATATCCTTCGATTACACACGGCTTCCGTATTTAGTTCCCTGGTCCATCGCTCCCAGTGTTTTTTTTTGTACAAAGGCTCTGCATTAAGGGCCAATTGCCCACGAAATTCGAATTCACTGAAAAATTGTTTATCGATTTTTCGTAAACATCGAAACAGATTCAATCGAAATGGCGAATTTTCTCTGCGGCATCGGGATAAAATGTCTCTGGAGGGGTGGCTTATCGAGTCGCTACCAAAAAGTGGAACTTTGATGATGGGACATCGTAAAACTGTGTCGCTTCTTACACTTGAACGTATACACGTCCCTCCCTTTCCCCTCGTACGACTACTTGGTATGTCCTCATTTTTTTTTGTGACCCCCAAAACTCGAGGAAGAACTCGCGTCAGAGAGGCACGAGCTCCTCCCTCCCCTGCATGCTTTTCTTCACACAAGACAGCCCCCCGGATCGAGTACTTGTGTGGCAGGAAGAATCCTCTCAATATACAGAGTGTCCCAAAATTGACGTTTAATGACGAGAACTTCGCTTGAAAATCGGGACCAAAATTTAAAAATTTGACGTTCGATTCTTCAATCAAAATGTCCGGGAGCTTCACGTCACCCAGCCAAGAGCGCCAACGTCAAAAAGTCACGGCGTCATGAATTTTTAAACACCGAAAAAATCGAATATTCTTTGATTTTGTCGTAATTTGGAAAAATCATGAAAAAAGGGTCCGTGAAAACAAAAGAAAATTTAACATTCCAACGAAAAGATGAGTTCCTTTCGTCGACTATCAGTTCCGGGACACCCTTTGTGCAGAATACCTTTCGAAGGTCACGTGTGAACCAGGGTGTCTTACTCCAAATAATTTTCGAAGATGACTAAGGTGTAAGGATTACTATACACGTGTCCGTGTCTACGTGAAAAAGTACATGTAGACGACTGTACACATTAGTCTCATTGATATACATGTGCATGAAAAGTTGTATGAGAAGTGGGACAGCTCAGAGACCGGATCAGTGATTTTAACTCTCGTCTAATATTCGTCACTTTTCCACTTCACTCCAACCGTAATAATACTTCATTTTTTACGTTATTTTGCCATTTATATTTTTTAAAATATCTAAGTCAAGAAATTAAAAGCCATGGTAGTCAAAATATATTTTTGGCATAACGTCCAAATTCTGCAAACTTTGTGCAACCGATTTTTTTATTGAAAGAAAATAAAATAAATTTTTCGATAAAAAAAAAACTGCGAATTTCTAAAAGTTTTGTGAAAATCCAACGAAATGGAAATGCAAGACTGGTGCCTGTGTGTGCGCATATATTTTTGGCATAACGTCCAAATTATGCAAATTCATTGCAATCGATTAATTAGGTGAAAAAATAAAATAAATTTTATCAAAAAAAATAAATAAAAACTGATTTTCTGAAAATTTTAACAAATCCCAAAGAAATAATAACACGAGGTTGATGCCTGTGTGTACGTATATATTTTTGGCATAACGTACAAATTTTGCAAATTCGTTGCAATCCATGTAGTTGTCGACAAAAATAAAATAAATTTATTAATTAAACAAATAAATAAAAACTCCGCTTTTTCAGAAGTTTTGACAGATTCCAAAGAAATAGGAACGCAAGGTTGGTGCCTGTGTGTACGTATATATTTTTCGTATAAATAAAACAACAAGATAACAAATCGTAACACCGCAAAAATTGTGCTCTAAAAATATATGAGACGTTTTTCTTAAACGTTTTTTTTTTTCGAAAAGAACTCTAAAAAATGGTCACATCGGACAACGTATTTCTAAGGAAATTTGTACATTTTATCAGTATTCTGACGGTATTTCGTTGTACACAGTTTTGTGCATTCACAGGTCGAGCTTTAAGTAAGAAACTTAACGATACGCGAAAATAAGACTCTCATTTCGAGGTACATTTTTTTCCAGTTGTGCGAAAATATATTTTTGCAGCTTGGCAAATGTATTTTACAACGGACGTTAAAAAGATGGACATTTTTTTCCACGCTCCATTAAGGCCCTGAATCAGTCTCTCGATAAATATCCTGCTCCACACTTTCCCGCCGCGATAATTGAATTTTCGAGACAATAAAATTTATGCTTCGTAACTCGTAACAATTATTGAGAGTCGCTACTTTTTACTTTTCTGCTTCTTTTTTGTATTTTGCATTTTTTACTTTTTGATTTTGTGAGAATTTCGGTTTTTCATTCTAAAGGAATCGTGGACCAGTTTTTGTTTTTATCGGCTACTAAGTTTCTGCTGTTCATCTGCCCTATGGTTATCATGCAAATGAATATTTTTCCTATAATAGAAAGGCAGAAAAAAATGTCCAGACTTATCAGACGCCCTAATAACGCGCTTACAATTTTCGTATGTACACATTTATACACGGTATTAATGCTTTGCCTTGTACGTGATTACACACGCGATTAAAGCGAGAGAAATGGATGAGGCGGGGCAAAGTTCACGAATAGTATTTCTTAATCTCCTTCAATAGGGGAGTCTCGGTAAGTTCGTTTATCTCGACGAATCTTTTGTTGGCTCGACTGAAATAGTAAATATCGCCGGTATAGATATCGAACCAAAGAGCATGGATGTGAAGGTCGTGTCTCTCGAGTCGTTTTTTCAAGAAACCGTACGATGCCACATTCTGTAGTTGCTGCAAAGTATTGATCTGAAAATCGAAAATCAATTTTTTCCATTAGTTACGATAGTTGGTTGTGACTTTGAAGAAAATGTTGTTTTACTGAGGAAAATTATCAACACTGACCTGCGACAGCTTGTCCTCTACCGCGAATTTGTCCTCGGGGTCGATGTAAGCGACAAATTTTCGCATCGGCGTTTCAGCTTGGAAAAGTATGGGCTCGTGGAATCCCGTGATTTCGAGCTGCTGAAACTTGGCCAAGCTGCTGCTGGCATGGGCGCAGAGCCAAGCTCTCAAAGGCGATATTCTTCTGTTTGCCTTAAATTTATAAGCGTATCGTTCGTCAAATAGTCAACATCATTTATCAGACCCGAAAGTTCATTTCTTCGATATTTTGAGTTGTTATCAACATTATTCACTAAATGTGTGAAAAAAATGTCGCAAAATCAATGCCAAAACATTGTACAGGGTCGTGCAGACCCTCCAGGTATCGAGAAGGACTAGCCGCGCGTTTTTTCACACGATCACAGATTTTTCAATAAGTTATCCTCACCTGTGATGCAAATTCTTCGTCTTTAAGGGCGTAAAGAAGATTCATGGCTTTGCAATCACTGTGACCGCAAACAATGACGTGTCTAATGTCGTTGACGACGCATCCAAGCTCCAAGGCAGCAGGTTCGCACATGGTTAATTCATCTACGAAGTGTTGACAATTGGGAACGATGTTGCCCGCGTTTCTCACTGTGAAAAAAAGGGCATTATTGAAAAATACTTATGGCTAAGTAGTCGTTGTCGGACGAACGTCATTTTTTGGAGACATTGGACGAACCGGAATGTAAAAAGAAAGCTCTCCGTTCAAGATGGAAAAATATTTTCTTGAGAAACAAACAAAAATGCTGACAAAGCGACCTTGTTGTCGTTTAGTGATAAAACCGTTTTTACATGTGAATTCATCGTACCAACAAACATGTCTCCAACGTTCGTTTCCGTAAATCTAGTCGGGATCATCCGAGAGTCCATGCAGGTAAAGAATACTGCTTTGGGCTGCGGTAAAACGAACGACAGAGATCAATCATTTATTTTTTGGGAATGGATCGTTTTTCATTGTTGCTTGAAAAACATCGGAAATTCGTCGAGGTTCTCATCAATTGGAATAAAACGTCACGAAATTGTCAGAAAATTCAATCAAGGAAAAAAAATGATTGATCAATGGTAATGACTGAAAACAAAATTTACAAGTTCATGGTTCCATGAGCGTGTTATCTGAGCCCCATGCATTTTTAGTCGAAAGCGATCATTGTACAGTTTGAGGAAAATGATTAATTCCATTTTTTAACTTAAACAATATTAATCGCTGGGAAAATACATATATAAAAAAAAACAATCGATATCTTTTGCGAAAATATGAAGATATATAGAACGATTGATACTGTTCGTAATTAAACGATGACACGATCGAATTTGTGTCATCATGATTTTTAACGACGAATTAAAGAAAAACATTTGAAATCGTATACACTGTGTATGGAATTGTTCTCGTGAATGAAAAATCGTCGAGCAATTGTTTATTCTGATCGCATAATGATGCGAGAAACGCACGCGTCTGTGGTTAGAAACGATGAGATATTTAAAGGTTCTTTTGTGAATGATCCCTGACGAAATAAACGACGCGACAGTTTCTACTGTACCTCGGGATGATCCCTAACTTGTTGGAATTGTTTAACCATTCCCTCTCGATGACATTTCCTATACTTCATCACTCCCTTTAGAATACGATCCATTTCGTTGGTTATGATTTAATCAAATTTATCACACGTGAGGAAAAGGAATTTATTTGACTTTTTTCATTCACTCAACTTGAATATTCAACATGTTAACCGCGATGACACGCAGCGTGTACTGTGACCTGTGTGTGCTGCTTCAGCTGCTTGATGACAGCACAATTGTCCGCTATCAGGCTTGCCAGATGTTTCGTCTTGGGAATCTCGGACTAGGGTTTTTAATTTAGCGAACCATTATCGTATGATGGTAAAAAAATATATCGCGAGCGTGAGCACTACCGACCGTCGGTAATAAGTACTGACCCATTTTTTTTTTTCTAGCTATGTTCCACGTTCTTTTTCGATCGTTGCCAACTTCAAGCTTGTCACGTTTACAAAAAAACGTAGAGGGCGTTATACAAGTAAATCGGGAGAAAACACGGAAAAACACCATCGCATGTAAACCTCTATCCAGTTCGTCACTTCATTCATCATCATTCACCTCTGTTTTTTGCCGTGTCGTTAAAGTCACACGGAGAATGGAGGAACAGCAAGAAAACGGTGAATTGGCTGTCGCCGAAACGAACAACGAGGAAAGAGATGTGCGTCATTCACTTAACACAATATTAATCGTTTATTTCAAGTGGCTTTTTCGGTTATGTGTTTTCGATCTTCGGCCGGAAAAAAATTACAAAGTTCTTTTGTATTTTCTCATTCTTTACGGTTTTTCCTCCAACAATCCGCTAGTTTCACGAATTTATTGCACTTTCGTGATGAAAAAATTGATATCGAACTCAACATTACTGCATAGTGTTTCTCATCATTTGCTGTGACAATTGGGCAATTGAGCTTCACAGTCACGAGGTTACGATCCTCCATTGATGGAAATCGTCACGTCATCCTCTCAATTATGAATTGTAATTCAAAATTCTCCCACTGCACCATAACGTAATTTCCAACTTTTCACTTTGCAACTCTTATCTCAAAAATCCCCATTTCTAAAAATACACCTCTCTCGCCCGTGCAGTGTACCCAATGTTATTTCCGCCACTTTCGAGTCTCGTAAAACTTGCTGAAATTTTTACATGAGAAAAATTATATTACGAAAAAACAAGCAAACTTCTACAATTTTTTTTCGATCAAATGCCCAAGTGCACTCACTTTTCACACGATGTTTTTACGTCGATTGGATAATACGATAATTGTCGATATTCTTTTCCTTTTACCCTCTAAAAATTATTCACTCAAGTCTCTCCTTTTGGTACCAATACCAAAAAAATGACATTTTACTGTTTTATACTATTGCCCATGTCACCGAACTGTAAAACGCGAAAAAATTAAACGTTCAAATTTGCTGCACAGATAAATGCAGAAATTGACGAACAGCGACGGAGGTATCAGCCGACAAGATGGGAATCGTTTTTCGCAGTGACAAAGTCGTTAATAATCAGGGGATTAATCATATACTTCATAAGTTCATTCTTCCGACGTTCGGCCCCGGACACAACGAGTTTAAGTGGAAGCGCAGGTGGAAATGTGCCTGCGGTGCGGGTACTTAATATGTTTGAGAACGGTACCCTGCTGGATCTCAATGTTTACATGGGTGAATCTGAGGTCTTCAAGGACTTTGATAATCCAGATGCGCATGTGTGGACCGAGAAGAATCTCATTTACGGCGATTGGACGAGCGGTCCGGATAACGACGGCTCGAGGGTTTTGACGCACAATTTTACGCCATCCGATCAGCTGAAAAGAAATGGCTCGATATTCCTTCACGTGTATGTAACGAAAAGTGGAAAATCGCCGGATCCCAATTCCGGAAAAGGCGTCTATGCCGGCTACTACGTTTCGTATGCCAGAAAAATGTTGAACAAATTCAAAAAAGTTAAATATCACAAAAGACACAATTTGCTTACCGGTGAAACTACCGCCAGCGAAGAAGAAATTAAGGTGAGAGCAACAGAAGACAACTGGGAGAACAAATTTTCTTTCATTCCTTTTTCGCCTTGGAAATTTCTTATAAAAAATCCAAAAATACCGCAGAAACTCTCTGAAGCGTAGCAACTTCGTAATCATTAATTTGATTGTTTCGTTTCATTAATTATCAACGAATTAATGAACAAATCGATCGAGTTATGCACGAAAAATGCAAATTTTCTTGTTCGTTCATTTTTTTTTAACATTTCGGAAAGTGCTCATAGAAAATCTAAAAATGCCACAAGAGAAACTCTCTACAGCGTTGCAACTTCGTAATTATTAATTTGATCGTTTCATTCCATTAATTATGAACAAATTAATGGCGAATCGATCGAGTCATGCATAAAAAATCCAGGTTTTCTTGCTCGTCTTGATCTCAATTTCCCACGTGATAATCTATTACAGAAAGCAGAGGTGATGGATCAAGAAATAGTATCGCATTGGCATCCAAACATGACCATCAATTTGGTGACTGATCAAACGAATTGGGTGCAGGGCCAAGTTCCACCCCCACTGGATGAATGTGAGTTGAGTTCTCGACAACATTTAAAAATGTTTTTTCAATTATTTTTAATTAAAACTTAAAAAAATGTTTTTATATAAATTTTTAATCGAGTTCGCCGTATTTTCAGATATCGAATTTTTACCTAACGGCATGATGTACAAACCCGCCGTATATCTCAACGATTTTTGGAACATGCAACGCGATTATCAGCCACTGAACGATTCTGTCAAAACTTTAGAACTCCGGCTGACATATCAACCTTTGTCGCTATTCAAATGGCAAATCTACACTGCTCAGTCGATGAGAAACAAATGGACTTCGTCGCTCATGGGTACGAAACATTAAAACTCACAAAATAATCAAAGTTCAACTTTCGATATTTAAAAAAAATGCATGAATTTTCTTCAAAAATCGACAGCCTCGCTTTCTTTCGTGTGAAATTTGTCGTTGATCTCAATTTATAAAAAAAGTAGGTTAAAACACAAAATCGGTAACTTTAAACAACGAATTTCAGGAGACGTAGCGGACGAGGATGACAGTGATCAGGACACCATGAAAGAAGCGATTCTCGAAACGAATCCCTATCTGCTTGGTATGACGGTCGCCATTTCAGTACTTCACAGTATTTTCGAATTTTTGGCATTTAAAAACGGTAAGTTGTCAAACGATAAATTTGAATAACAAAAATCCTCACAAAAATTCATTCCAAACGTATTTCTTGTGAGTCAATCAACAAGCGAGCAAATTTCCGAATTCGCAACCTCATAATTCCAACGACAATTAACCCTCAAGCCCTGAACCGGCTTTCTTCGCACATTTCTTAATATGCGATGAAAAAAAAAAAAAAGATTAAAAACAAAAAATTCCATTCGAAGATTGACCACGAATTTTTTCACGTAAAAAATCTTCACGGATCAAGGGTCAACAGCATGTTGTTCAAAAATTGAAAAAAAAAACGTTTTTTTTTCTCGACAGATATCCAGTTCTGGAACAATCGCAAGTCCCTGGAAGGTCTGTCAGTGAGATCGGTATTTTTCAACGTATTCCAATCACTGGTGGTGCTGTTGTACGTCCTAGACAACGAGACGAATACAGTAGTGCGTATAAGCTGCGGAATAGGTTTGTGTATAGAGATCTGGAAGATAAACAAGGCCGTGGACATAAGTTTGAATCGTGAATCGAAGATATTGGGGCTCTTTCCAAAGTTATCATTCCGGGACAAAGGTTCCTACGTCGAATCCTCGACGAAGGAATACGACAGACTCGCATTTAGATATTTATCATGGGCCCTTTATCCATTGCTGGGAGGTTACGCGATTTACTCGTTGATGTACCTCGAGCACAAAGGCTGGTACTCGTGGGTGTTAAATATGCTGTACGGATTTCTATTGACCTTCGGATTCATAATGATGACGCCGCAGCTCTTTATAAATTACAAATTGAAGAGCGTAGCGCATTTGCCATGGCGCATGATGTCGTACAAATTTTTGAACACGTTTATCGACGACATATTTGCATTTGTCATAAAGATGCCAACGTTGTACAGATTAGGTTGTTTCCGTGACGACATTGTCTTCTTTATATTTTTGTATCAACGGTGGATCTACAAAACCGACCATTCGAGAGTCAACGAATTTGGATTCACAGGCGAAATGGACGATCAAAAATCGATCGAAAACGAACAAAAGGCAATTACCGAAAATAGTAGCAATTCGAACACAGAAGACTCGAAGAAAACTAATTAATTTTCATAGCCCATCAAACGCGCGGTTTTGTACTGTCGCTTATTTATATTCAAATGATTCTAAACATTGAAATCCAACAAAAATGGAACGAGGATAAAAATCATTCGGAAAATCGCGGTATTTACCTTTCAGACCGACCCCATAAGGCTGCAAATCATAGAAACGTGATTTTTCGAATTTTCCCACGTAACGTCGACGTTCCCGTCATTTTTGTTGTTTCCATACCAGAAAAAACACGTTCAACTGTAAACAAAGAAATTTAAATAACGAGAATTTAGCCAATTTATTATACTGAGTTCAACGAACAACAGAAAAAACAATAAACCAAAAGACACGAAATATCTGTATTGTGAAACGTTCGCGAGCTAGCGACGACTTTAGTTCCGTGCGCTCCGTTTACGTATGTATACGCTAAGGACTCACGCCAAATGTTGGCGCTGTGTATTCGAGTTAAGCTGCTTTGTGAAACTTTGCAAAGTATAATATTGCAATAATAATTAAAAAAAAAAAAAAACAACCAATACTTGATTTTACATACGAATTTTTACATTTATTTGACTCAACTTGTCCCCACGACTCTCCCGAATACCCAAAAAAAAAACGTCGAGGTAGGACGTCGCATTAAACCTTCGACTGCATATCGGGTCGTTTTGACCCAAACGATTTTCTGTCACCGATTTTGTTTGCCATTTAATGGCAACGAATGTTTTGACATTTTATTATCGTCTTCATCGAAAAGTTAATCCATCAGGGTCGTAAAATACGGATTATTTACTACAAAAAACGTCTCCACAAAAAAAAAGAATCGAAAAATGTATTTTCACCGAAATGCAACGATTTAAAAAACCCCTCGGGTCAAATTGACCCAATATGCAGTTACAGGAGGTGTGCACTCGAAGAGTTAATTGCGATTTGGTTTTTTTTTTTTAAATCTACGAGAAACGAATCTATTTTGACCCATTTAACAAACAAAAAACTGGAATAAGGAGGATGCCCCATCGATACGACAATGGAGATATCTGGGATATTGATGTCAACAAAATCTGACTAATTTTTACACCCCGATAAACGATTAATCAGGTAAAATCGAAGTTCAAGAGTTTATCTCGAAGGAATTAGCCGATTCATCAAGATCTTGTAGGAAATTAGTTTTATCAACAAGACAAAATAAATACTCGAGGATCGGACATGCGTGAATGCAATCGCAGTTTTTTCGTGATAACACATTTGACGCTATATTTTGAATTTTTAAAGTTCCAGAGAGAGACGTCAGCCGCTCGAGCCTTGGTATCAAAATAAATAAGAGACGCAGGCATTAACCAATTTTCATGTATTTTTCCTTTCCATTTCAACCAAAATAATAGATTACATTTCTTGGATATTTGTCAGTGAACGAATTCCAGGATATGGGTCTGTTTACATAGAGTTCGTAGCGTAGAGTTACGTGTATTCGAGCATGCCCTGAAAACACCATTTCGGGACGCGTATTGGTGGAAACACAGGGAGCTAATGGACGTCACGTTTACAACTATCTCACCACTGCCAGACCAGCTGCTCAAATGGAGAATTTGAAGGGAAATAAATCATTTCCTCCTCGCACTACGTAAAAGTGGCAGGAATTATATAATTTCCAGAATAATTTTTGTAGCATTTTCAAAACCGTGTTTAACCATCAAATTACGTCAATAATTTGTATCTGTCAAACTCATTTCATTCGAGCAACTGTTCTAACTTATACGTGGAGATAAAATTCCGTACACACGCTTATCACAGTTCGATCGCAGGCACTTAATCGTACAACTAAAAATTTTCATCAAAACATAATATTTTTCCGTCTTTACTCCAACGGGATTGGGCAGTCAAAAAAATTTCGAGATTGCGGTCAATCTCGACGAAATACGAAGCCGAAATTTCAGCGTTTCTGCTAAAAGATTCAACCCCACGAACACATCGGAATAAAGTCGTGACCATGAATTTCGTTCGTGTTCTTTGTGTGAGGGCAGGTCGAAAATAATTTCGACCACGAGCAGCGCTGCAGTCTACCTGCGCGTGCCCTATGAAGGACCGAACGAATTAACCGATTTTAGAATTTATATTTCTCGATTGAATGTTCAGTTCACGTAACTTTCTATTCGCCCAGTAAAATGCCACGCATTGTCACTTCGTCATATGCAAAAAAATACGTTATTATTCGTAAAGCATTGGCTTTCGTGTAGCAATGCCCTGATAAACGTCACAGAAGTGCAATATCAACTTTCCTGGTTCTAAACCTTTGCAAATGTTTCAAGGATTACTAAGCTGATAATAATTATCGCCCGTCGTAGGAGGCTTTTCCGTTTTAACGTCATATTGAACGACTTTCGTGTTATGGAAAACTTTTTTAACGATAAAAACGTTAACAAAATCGCGTACGTAACACTCCGACTGAAGTTTTCAGTGCTATGCGTGTACATCGATCAACTTATCGAAACACACATACGGTACGCTGAACCGATCGCGAAACTAAGAAGCTTTTCTTCTTTCTTTCAGCTCCTTATCTAGAGACCTTGATTAAGATCTTTCAAAAATTTCGAAGAAAAAGGAAAAAAGCAGATTCTGTTCTATGATATCGATTGCGCTTGATAGTTCGATCGCCAGGCTAACTCGAGTACCCAATAAACTTTCGCACGATGAGATGATCATTGTGGCACTTGATGGTAACGATTGTTTTTGAATTTAATTTTCGTTTTCGCCCAAAAATCTCAATTTAGGGCCATAATACGTGGACAATTTACTACAAAAAACGTCTCTACAAACAAAAAAAAAACAAACACGCATATTTACCGGAATAAAACGATTTGAAAAACGCCTTGGGTCAGATTGACCCAATATGTACTTATAGGAGGTGTGCTCTCGAAGGGTTAATAGTTTTTCAGTAATTTATCGACAAAATATGAAGAAAAGGTCGAAACAAAATTAATAATTTTTTTCATTGGATACGCTCTGGCTCTAAATTACAAAAAAAAATCGGAGGTCGCGCACGAAGTCGTCCCTATCGTTCTTGCCCCTGCCCAGTCCTCGTCTGCTGCGTTCGTGCCCTTCCAGATTCCCCCGTATCCCTTAGCGGGGTTGGTATTCAGTGGACCGCGTGTTTTTCTTCTCCACGATTTCCTTTCAGCGTTTGAATGGGGGAAAAGCGATGAGTCATGCCCCAAAGATTCCTCGAAATTTTTCCGTTCGCGATGGCGATCGCCAGAGCTCTGAAAATCTTTTTTGCCGAGGAAAATATGTAGAAAAGATAGGGGACGCAGATATAATGCCAGGCTCACACAAAGGACCGCACTCAGGGCTCGAGCGCTGCTCGGGCCATGTTGCACGAGTGGGTCACGCGAGAGCCAGGTATAGAGGCTGTTCGGCAGATGCTCGGCGAGACGTCGGTGGTCAGCAATTCTTCGTCAACGTTTTCCGGGGAAGAAATATTTCCTTAATATACCGCAACAGGCAAAAATCAAACGAACATCATTTCTAAAAGTGAATCCAGTCAATAAATTATATGCGATCGTAAGAAATTCGTGAGAATTTAAAAAAAATTTTCACGCGGATACTAATGTGCAGAAGAATTTCAAGGTTATCCAGAGGTCGTTCGTGTTAACCCTTCCGCGATTTAGGTTAGAAATATCCTCGGCAAGGCGAAGATCGCGAAGAGGCACAAAATATTCAGGAATTTCAACATCTTATGTAATTTTTGAAACACTCGAGAAGTGACTCGACGAATGTTTTGCAACTGAAATAATAAAATCAATAAAAATTGGTCGTTTGTTCGGCTTCCTGCGAGAAGATCAAAAACAATGATATGCGGAAACGAAATAGCGAGAATTTATTTTTCGTAGGTATACAAGCGTCGAAGGGTGATGACGATAATGATAAAACTATTAAAAAGATGGAGATAGCTCGGGGCACTGCGATAAATCGTACTGGTAACGGGATCGCGTCGAGCCGGTCGGTTAGGGGTGGGGGTACAGTTATAATTTCGTGGACTCGGCCAATAACTTGCAGTTACTCACGATCTGTGAGGACGGCAAGTCGAGTGTGTTTTTGTACCTCCGTACGTGTGTGACGCGAGATATCATGCGAGTGCATATGTGAACAAACGTGGAACGTGCTTTTTTTATTTTATTATTCCAGTGCTGGGCGTTAATCTTCTCGCGGGTAAATTTATACTCTTCCATAATCATTATCCTCACTGTTTTGTGTATTATAAGCTTATTTCCTGATCGTTGTGTTTTTCGTGGATTATGATAGGATTATTATGTCGTGTACAAGGTGACCCGAAAGTGGGGCCCACGACAAAGAATTCAAGTCAAACGTCGCGAATCGCCGGCTAATGGAATAGTAAAATCCTCGATATACAGTTTTTCGATCAACAATTATCGAAATAGTAGAAATTTAGTGACGATTTATTTGCCGCCAATGAGTGAGAACAAAACATTCTAAATTTAAGGTAAAACACATTGTTCCCCAAGCCCGAACTCGGCCGCTGTGTTGGCTGTGGCTCGCGGAGCGTGTGACGCTCGCTGCCCACCGGCGATCGAGCCATTCTTCATGGAACGTTCGGGATTGGCTATCACTAATTAATTAATATTTGACGCTGGGTACATCGGAACAAAAAATGACAAGAGACTTTTTTTCCTTAAAATTCCGCGAACTACATAACCCCAAAATTTCGAGCATCACTTTTGCGACACCTTTATTTTTTTATAAAATGTCGAGGATAACTTATTGTTTCGAATCGCACGTGAATTTAAAGTGGCAGCACGATACAAAAGTAATTATCTCGCCAAAAAGCGTTTCATCATGCACCAGAGTTCGAAAAAAATACGCGAGACATTTAAATCTCACATCTGTGTAAATATTTCATGCAGAATAACAAACAACTCGGGTCATTTCGCAATAGCGAATTCGTCGAATCTCAATTATTTTATTTTTGCTCACACTTTTTGTCAGACCACGCGGGAAACGGTTATTAAACACGAATCCTCGAGACTGTCGAGTCGCGTTGCACAACTGTCGTAATTATTCCAATCGTGTGATTAGCCTTTATTATACAAAGGCAGTTAAATCTCAAGCATTATTTCTTCGTACGCCTTCATTTCTCAAAATAATCTCACGATCAATCTTTCTACACGTCCGCGTTCATCGATATCGGTAAATTTTGAGGTTATTTGCCTTCGGCTTGTTTACGAACTGTGTAGGTATCGACTGAAGATTTCCGAATGTCTTTATATTCCTCAAGAAGACAATAAAAACTATAAAATGACCATTACACACTTGAAAGCTTGAGTTTTGAGGAATTTTGATGTGGAAAATTTCCATTTTTACGAAAATACAACGAAATTTCTTGTAGGATCGACATACAAAATTTCGTTTCCTCGACGATCGACAAAGAACGCCAACGTCACTCGAATATTCTTCAGTGAATACGAGAAAAACACACACGCACACACACACACATACGAATACAACGGGTCACGGTTTTTTGAGCGTACGATGAAATTATGAACGCGGTAAAGACTCGAGATGATAAGGAAACAGTTTTGAATTTGTCATGTCAACGATCTCCCTAAATTTCCTGCTAGTTTGAGCTCTTTATCGTCGCGAGACAAAATCGCATCGTGTAAATCATTCGGATGGCGAGAAAAAAGACGCCGAGGCTGAACGCGCGATACCAGAAACAAAGAAACTACATCGCGGAGGCAGCGATGCCGCGGAGCTTACAGCATTGTTGAGTGTAGTTTTTTTCTTTTGTCTCTGTAAAGTGTTATACAACTCCATCCAAGCGGCATATTAGATAACAACGGGTATTTGACCTTGGGACGATGTCTATTCCGCTGCTTTGTTTGTTCGGTCCTATATTTTGTTGATAGTCTCTAACGAACTTACAGAAACGAGAGAAACTTTCGCGATATCTCGAAATAGTTACTCGACCGTATTCGAAACATTTTTGGATTCCCGTCCCAGGCTGATGCAGTTTTTCGTAAAAGGTGGCGTTTCTTCGAAGAAAAATGTTTTCTTGTATAAAAACTTACGATCTTCGCAATAAAAGGGACGGAAAAAGGCCGCGGGGCGATTTCATTGGCTTATCAGGTCGTTAACCTTCCTTAAGTTCTAAAAAAATATTTTCCAAGCGTAAATACTGAACAGGAGAGCTGAGGCAATGATAATCTTTACTAATCCATTTTTTATCCGCGCGAGAAAACTGTCGATCTTGACTGATAAAGCCCCCGAAACACACTCTAGTAAATCTCGTCAATATGTTGAAAACATAAATCGAAAAAAAATGTCCAAACTTTCGTTCCTCAAGGTCACCGCGCCCAGAATCGTCAAACATCAATAAAAAAATTTCTTGCATGTTTTCAACATATTTACAGCCTCAATTCGATTTTTAATCCATAATTTTTGTAATTCACGATCTTTGGAAAATTTTACATTCATTTTCAAAAAAAATCGATTTTTAACGGTAGGGATCGCAGGGAAGCGATTAAAAAAATGTTTAAATCGGAGGCGGCTGTGTGACCAAACGGGTACAAAAGTCCCTCATTCCGTACCTATCAGGACACAATTGGAATTATAATTCCCTTGCAACGTGGGATAGCAAAATGATAAGATAAAACATAGAAGAGCCGGTGATACGATGATGTTTCAATTCTTACGAATTTTCCAAACGCTCCAGGAAAATAACGTTCGCAACAGCTGAAACGAAAATGTTTTCCCCTTTAAATCCCACGCAATCTTATTCGAACTTCCATTTTTTAGGCTTTGAATTCTTCGATGAATCATTCATTGTCACTTGCTTTTATCAACATCGATCGATAATCGATAATATCAGAAAAAATATAGGTTGATTCTGATGATTTGTCAGGGCAATGTTGTCAGAGGTTTTTTGGTATCGTCATCGAAGATGGACGATAATTACCGAAATGAAACATTGCATAAAATCATTTTGCATTCTAAAATCCAAGCTCCCGAGCAAACGTAAGATTTTCTTATCAATTTTAAACAAATCAATTATTTTGATCAAATAAATGAATAAATTTTCAATCTCAACGAAAAAAACGATCTGCACTTCAAGGGCTCGGTCCTGTGAGGTAATAACGTCAACCCCATGAGATAAAAATCTTTTTATTTGCACAAATTTTCTGCGCAAGGTTTTTGACAATTTTTTTACGAAAATTTTCGAACAATTTTTCTACGCACGATCGAACATGAATTTCCTATCGAAATTCACGGCCCAGAGTTCGAAAAACCATAACATGGTATTAAAAAAAAAAAAATTAAACGAAAATAATAAAAAAACGAAAAACTATTCAGTCGAAAAGTTTCGCATTATTTACAAAATTATTTTCAATTATTTCGCCATATGGATCCATGAATTCATCAAGCAAAAAAATAGGCTTTGTGGTTTTCATTACTTGTCTGTTTGGGCCCTTAAACAAATAACGTGAATAATAGATAAAAAGGGAAATTAAATTTTTCTATGAATTGAGTTTATTAGAGTTACGTGATGAGAATTCGAGGTCTATTAAGATTGAAGGTATGACAGTTGAACAAGAAAAAAATGAAAACGCGAGCCCGCACCCTGATCGATCACGCAATTCCATTCTCATGGAGTCTCTTGTACTACGTGATGAAGGCTGCGATTCGAATTGTTTGGTATAAACTAGCTTTGCATGATAAAAGGAGTCAATTGATGATTTAACCGGAATGGTTGCGGGTTGATGAATCTTCACGGCTCGTAGGACAACAGACACATCAGTGACTATGTTACGAAAATGTACTATTATCATTATTGTTCCAATTAAATATCAGGGACACTTTAATCAGATCGATGTGATTCGAAAGAGCAGCGAGATTATCATCTGGAATATACAACATCGCGTCCTTTCTCATAATTCATAATTTTACGAAGCCATCGATCGATTTGTCAGATTCTTCGTCACTCTGACTCCCCGCTGACGGACATTTGCGACCTCGATCAAATTCATACTCTCCGCTATCCGACTCTTCGACTTCACATCGGTAACAAGAGTTCCCGTTATCTCTATACGCCGATGGTACACGGCCTGATTTTTGCTTCGTGTCTCGTCGCACGCTTATCGAACACTCGACTATTTGCACGAAATAGTGCGCCGTCATTTTCCACATATATATGTCGATGTATTCACGAAGTTGCTACTGGATTTTGTCTCACAAATTCCAGCATTTTTCTATGTTTAATCGGAAAAAAATCGTAAGAAAGATTTACCGATCGCTCGAGTCTCGTTCGGGGGAAAAAATGTTGAATCGTGGTCAGGTTTTGCGTCCACGATCGATAAAAGCTCACAAGTAAACAACGCCTTTTGTCTGATTGTGTTTTTCATAGTAATTTCGAGTGGTACGTGAATTTACTGGCGAAATTCCTCGCGATTCCTTTTTATGTACAGTTACAGTACATGTTCCGGGAAAAAAGATGTTTTCTGCTGTGGAAGAGAGTGCCTCGTGCTCTCGTGTGCATTCTGCAGCTGCGTGAAGAGGGGCGCGAAGGGGCGCAAAAGGTGGCGGGGAAAGAGAAAAGCGAGTGAGGGAGGGAGGGAGAGAGGGATAGAGCAAAAACGAGCAGAGCGGTTAGTGAAAGCTCGAGCAATTTAGTAGAGCCCGAAGTACACGGAACGCACAACCTCAAGGTTTTACAATAGAGAATTATCTTTGTACGAAAAACACTCGTTCATTACTTCTTCCACAGAGACTTTAAATGTGATCGAAATGGAGAATCAGGGAAATGACACAATGTCCTCAATGGACGAATTTTGCGGATCCAAATTTTGGGTAAGTTGCATTTTTCCTCGAAATTCCTTCCTTTTCTTTCCACCGCAACGATCATTTATTTTGCACACTCATTAAATCCCTAAAAACATTGCACCTCATCTCGCAACATTTTCAATCACAATTTCGATGACGATCAATCTCCCTCATCATTTCTATAACTGTCATTCAATCTTTTTCGCATTTCATTTTCGTTTTTCGGACCTTCCGGCCGAATTTCATAAACGCGGAGGTTAAATTTTCATTCCGAATTTCGAATCGTAAAAATTTCTATTTGTATCGCGACTTTCTGAAATTTCACGTCACTTCCTTGCACAACCGATGATTCCGATCGTTTCGTTTTACGAGAAAAAGCGACGATTTTAAAAAAATAGTCAATTAAATAACGGGCCAAAATTTGTCGTTATTCCCAACAAGTTCCTATCCATTTTTCCTGAAATTTGAACACTCCCCTTCAACAATTCTTCATCAATCTTTTGCAGGATTTAGATTTAACGTGGAACACGGACAGTCCGGACTTAACGGATTGCTTTCAAAATACTGTCCTGGTATGGACGCCGTGTGCCTTCCTATGGGCGTTAATGCCGATCGAAGCTTATTACTTGTTACACAGCAAACACAGGAACATACCTTGTACATGGAAGTTTTATTCCAAAGCTGTACTTAACGCGGCGCTCGTCATACTTAGCGTAACGGACATAGGATACGCCATTTACAAGGCTACTTCCGGGGTAGTCTACAGCGTGGAATATTGCACGCCGATATTCAAATTGTTGACATTCGTAAGTGACTAAGTACCTTGGATTTCCATTTTTTTACAATCGTTTACATTCACGAAACGTCGCATTGCGGGACGCTAAAAATTCGTCATTTTTATGATTCAATTTTGTGTCTAAATTGCGCATGAAAAAAAAACTCGACGGCGTCTAAAAAATCCTGATTACTTGGTGTTTCATTTGCTGAATTTCGCTGTTGGCGGTTCCAGGCACTCTCCGGCGCGTTGTTGCACTACAACAGAAAGTATGGCAGACGTACTTCTGGACTTTTATTCTTGTTCTGGTTCGCCTTTGTCATCTGTGGAATTCCACGTTACAGAAGTGTCCTGAGAGCCACTGTCGATCAGGTGAGAAAATGTTGTCTAAAATTTGGAACTTCTGGACAAGGAGACTAGAAAATTACTTTTGGTGGATATCGGACTGATGAGTAACTTGTGTATTAAGAACTGGAGAGAATATACATTGCTGAAGTTTGCACCGTTGGAATCCAACGAAAACTGATCATATTTATAGCAAAGTGCAAAATTTTCATACAATATTCGTAAACAATAATGAAACAGGGTTCTTTGCCATTGAAAAACTGAATTCATCAGAAAAATTGAGACGATCGCATTCGTTGTCAAGAACGTGAATGAAAAATCTATCTTCCAGTGTTTTCCGAGTATGCGAACTTCAGTATCATGGGAATATCACGTTTCGGAAAGCTCGTCCAATTTCTTTACCGGTCATTTATTCATTACTCTCTTTTTTGACTCTTAGCATTTTTGTTTCTTTGATATTTCTAGGCAGACATGACGTACCTGATGAGTTCTTACATGGTACATTATCCGATACTCGTGATAATATTTTTGCTGAACTTTGTGGCGGATGCTGAGCCAAAGTTCTCGGAATATCCAACGGTACGTTGCTCAAAAATATTTTCTGGATCGACAGAAAATCATTGGATACTCGAATCTTTCGCTCGTTTGAAAATTGATTCATTAAATTATTATTTAATTATTTTTCAGGTGGAAAAACCATGCCCCGAAGAAGGAGCAGGTTTCCCTTCGAGGATATTGTTTGCTTGGTTCGATCCGCTAGCGTGGCAAGGCTTCAAAAAGCCTTTGGAAACGTCCGATCTCTGGTCGATGAATCCAGAGGACATGGCCAAAGAAATTGTACCGCGTTTCGATAAATACTGGAACAGCAGCCAAAGAAAATCGGAAAAGTAAGTTTCCTCAAAGTGCTCGCACGTCCGGCTCTTAATTCTTAGAAAACCCAATGAATTGGCGCGAATTTTCATGTGCAAAAATGAAGCTCACGACTTTGACATTACAAGAGAAAAAGAAAAAATTCTCAAGGCGAATTTTGTTCGTTCCACAGTGCTCAAGCGGCCAAGGCATCTTTTCGAAAAGCTTCGGGACAGGTCGATTTCAACAATGGACGCAAAAAGAAAGTTGCCTCGGTGCTGATTCCGCTGTGCAAAGCTTTCGGGCCAACGTTCATCTTCGGTGCTGTCCTCAAATTGTTTATGGACATTTTGACGTTCGTGAGCCCGCAGCTCTTGAAGTGAGTATCAATCCGAAAAATCAATAAATTTCAAAACTACGAATCTCAACAAAATTATGACAAATCCGCAATGTTGGGGTCCAACGAAAAATACTTTTTCTTTTAATCGTTCGTTAAATTTAACCCTAGAACTATTTTTCAGCACTTTTAGGGGTTTGAATCGATTTTTCACCTACTAAACCTCCATGAAATAGAAATTGCTCTTCACCATTCTCTTTGGCATGAAAAAAACAAAAAGATTCATGTACTTATAAGTCAGACTACTGCTTTCAGAACGATTTTACGAACAAGAAACCCTGGGGTAAATATTTACCCCGGTTTGTAGTTTAAAGGTAAAAAGATGGATTTGTAGTTCCAGGGTTAAAAAACTATGACAATTTTCTTGTCGATTTTGAGTTTGAATCCTAAAAAAATATCGTTTTATTGGCTTGATTAAATATTGAATAAGAATCATGAGCTCTGGCCAATAAAAAACGGAATTTCGTTGAATTCCAACGATGCAACATTGTAAAAAATATCCTCAAGAATCCTGCAGTCTTTTATAATTTATAAATTATACTTTTATAATTAAAAACATTACGATTTCCTCATTTTTTTCCCTCTAATCATGCAGAATGCTGATCGCTTTTATCGACGGACCCGAAGAGATGTGGAAAGGATATTTTTACGCGGCGATGCTTTTGCTGACCGCGACGATCCAGACGCTCGTCCTTTCGCAATATTTCAACCGGATGTTCCTCGTTGGCTTGCGAATCCGTACGGCCCTGATAGCGGCGATTTATCGAAAGGCTCTGAGGATGTCAAACGCGGCGAGGAAAGAATCAACGGTCGGTGAAATAGTCAATTTGATGTCCGTGGACGCGCAGAGATTTATGGATCTTACGGCGTACATAAACATGTTATGGTCGGCGCCATTGCAAATCGCCCTTGCTCTCTACTTCCTCTACGGTCAGCTCGGAGGTTCCGTATTCGCTGGACTCGCAGTCATGATAATTCTTATTCCCGTAAACGGTATGATTGCCAACAAAGTTAAAACTCTACAAATCCGACAAATGAAAAGTAAAGACGAGAGAGTCAAGCTCATGAACGAGGTACTCAATGGCATCAAAGTACTTAAATTATACGCCTGGGAAACCTCTTTCGAGCAGCAGATTCTCGCTATCAGGAGCAAAGAAATTCAAGTACTTAAGGAAGCGGCGTATCTTAACGCTGGCACGAGCTTCATCTGGTCCTGTGCACCGTTTCTCGTAAGTAAATCAAAATTACAACGACGCACGGTTCAAAAATGATGAAACTGAAAATTTTGAAATTTCTGTCAAACTTTATCGATTATTGACCATTTTTTGTCACATTCTCGACATTATTCATTCGATTCATTTTTCATTTTACTTTTTCCACGACAATATTTATTGTTGAAAAAAAAATTTGTGTTAACTAAAAAAAAGCCCGGAACTGGCTTTATGGGGGTGTATGAAAAATTTTAATTTAATCGAAATTCCTCAATCAAACTTTTCCTGACATTGAATCGACATTTTAATAAAATTCTGTGCTTTTTGCAGGTTTCACTCGTTTCCTTCGCTACTTTCGTCCTGGTTGATGAAAAAAACGATCTCAACAGCACAACTGCCTTCGTGTCTCTTAGTTTGTTCAATATTCTAAGGTTTCCACTCTCTATGCTCCCCATGATGATTAGCAGCATGGTACAGGCCTCTGTTTCCGTCAAGCGTATCAACATTTTCATGAACACCGAGGAACTCGACCCCAACAACGTACAGCACGATCAGTCCGAGGGTAAATTTGTTTTTTGTGCCTAATTCACTCAAAGCAAAATTAAAAAATTCATCACAATTCGTCAATTGAACAAAGTTCTTCTTCGAAACTGTCGTCTAGGGATTTCGAATTTTTGAGACGGCACGAATTTATAAAGAATTTTCGAAAAATATTCGGTAATTCTTGAAAAAAATACGATCACGTAAAACACCTTGACAGGACGTAACGATAACGAACTTTGATTTCGTTTCCCAGTGTCATTTTTATCATTTATTCACTTGGATTAATGAGTTTGTTTATTTTTTAGTCCACCCGCTCATAATTGAGAACGGAAATTTTCTGTGGGACGAAGACACTGGCGAAAAACCAACTCTTCGCAATATCAATCTCCAGATTCAGCAAGGCCAATTGGTCGCTGTCGTAGGCACCGTTGGTTCCGGCAAAAGCTCTTTGGTATCCGCCTTCCTCGGTGAGATGAATCGAACGAGCGGAAGAGTCAACACTAAGGTTAGCACAAAACTCGAATTTCAACGATTCTCAATTTTCTCATTAAAGCTAATCACGGGTCATTCGTGTTTTTCGCCCGTTTCATGATTTTTAAATTTTTGAAAAAATGGGAAAACATTGATAAGCCTTTTCCGAACCCTGATGATAATTTTGCTCATCCAAAAAAAAATGTTGATAAGAATTTCATGCAAAATATGGAGACGTGCATTTTTTACGACTTGGCCCGGACACAAATGAGCCATCGTTAGCGTTTGAGGGTCAATTTTCTCATTAACTGCGAGCGAATAAACTCGATAACATCGAGTTTCCGATTGAACGCAATTTTTTTCCCGAAATTTGTATTAATATCTTTCTTTTTCCACAATTTCACGAACGTATAATTATTGTCGAAACAGGGATCAATCGCGTACGTTTCTCAACAAGCCTGGATCCAAAATGCAACGTTACAGGACAATATATTGTTCGGCAAGGCTCTCGACAAAGCTCTGTACAAACGCGTCGTCGAGGCGTGCGCCTTGGGCATGGATTTGAAAATGTTGCCAGCGGGTGATCAGACTGAGATTGGCGAAAAGGGAATAAATCTGTCGGGCGGACAGAAGCAGCGAGTCGCACTAGCGCGAGCCGTTTACAACGACGCCGAAATATATTTCCTCGACGATCCTCTCAGCGCTGTCGATGCCCACGTCGGAAAACACATTTTCGAAAATGTTATCGGCCCCACCGGGTTGCTCAAGAAAAAAACTCGAGTCCTCGTGACTCATGGAATCACGTACTTACCTGAAGTCGATAACATCGTCGTACTTAAAGACGGAGAAATCACGGACCTTGGTACTTACAAACAGCTGCTCGAAAAACGCGGAGCTTTTGCAGATTTCCTCATTCAACATCTTCAAGAAGGTATTTTTCATTTTTATTACAATTTTTCCCAAATTTTCGGCAAAACAGAGTCAAGGGGAGTGAACCAGACCAAGCAAATCGATTTGCTCTAAAATTTCGAAGCGACGTTACTTGACAATGATTCGGAACGGAAAATTGGACAAAAAATCGTCGATTTAAAAAAAAAAAACAAAAACGTTCATATCCGCTCAAAATTTTCAATAAACACGAAACTTTTCTATGGACAAAAATCACTTGACTCTGTTTTTCTGATTATTCGCAAATGCAACTACATTTTTTACGATTTCTTCTTGACAATATTATTAACACGTTATTATGTTTTCCATGGGACGAAGTTGGAAATCGTAAGTCAATGAAAAAGTAATTACACTTTTTCCAAAACTTTTTGATATGCGATTTCACGGAATGTTTGCATTTTTATTATTTATTGCATTCTCCCGATTTAGAAATTTTTAACCTTTTCCTACTTGTTTTTCGTTTTTTTTTTTTCGTTCCAAGTTTGAAGATTCCTGCCTATTCCCTGCTGTGGTGAGATTTTCTTGTGGATTTAGACACAAAATAGCTCGTGACTGACGTCCGCGTCGTCCCATGAGTCCCTTAAGAGTCCCTTGGGGCTCGCATCTTCGCTGCAAAATCGTAAAACTTCTTGAACGACCTGATTGCGTTTTGGAATAATCGAATCGCAATTTTTTCGATTTTCTTTCGTGTCTAACAATTTGACCAGACAGCAAAATCTTTTTTTACAGTTTTAATTTTATTCCCGATTGCTGCAATATCGAATTTCCTGCCCATGCGTCTCGAGTGCCGTTTCCTGCGAAAATTCACTCCCAAATCGAATAATTGGTCGTGCACTTTTTCTCTGTTCCTAAAAATGCAAAATATGTCGATGACAAATAAATGAAGCGTTGAAAAACTTTTTAACAGTGAAACCGGACGAAGAATCGGAGGGTGAGCTGTCGATCATAAAACAACAGTTGGAATCGACGATGGGCGCGGCCGAACTCCAGACAAAATTGTCCAGAGCCAGATCCAGGAACTCCATCACTCGCAGCGAGTCGGGCTCCGTCAACGAGCAACACTCCATGAACGGATCTCTGCGAAGGTAAGAAAAAATCTCAAAAACGAATTTTCCACTCTATCGAAAAAATCAAACAGAATTTTGAATTTTTTTTAAATGATAAAAAAAATTTCAACACGAACATCCATTCACTTCGATTCCATCCAGACAACATTCCACGGAGAGTTACCACTCGAAATCCGAGAGCCTTCACCGAAGTGCCAGTATAAAAGGGAGGGATTCATTGCAACCGAAAACTGGCGAGAAAATAATCGAAGCCGAAAAATCAGAAACAGGCAGTGTAAGAAAAACATTTGCAGTCTATTTCTTCCGCAAATTATTTCACTTTTCTCGTTGCTGAATGTTTCCCATTGCTTCATTTTTTTCCTTCACAATGACTGGTTAATTTCCAGGTGAAATTGAGAGTCTACATGCATTATTTGAAGTCGATCGGATGGTTTTTGTCCATTTCGACAATCATTATGAATGCGGTCTTCCAATCGTTCAGCATCGGCTCGAACGTGTGGCTCACCAAGTGGTCGGACGACAATACAACCGTCGATGACGGCCCGATCTATTTTGTAAAGAGAGACACCTACCTCGGGGTCTACGGAGCCCTCGGCTTGGGTCAAGGTATGTCGAGAACCAATCTGATGAAAATTTCCACTAACTTGTGTTAAGATTCTCTTCGGTATGTGCAGAAACACTTCAAAACTAATTTAACCCTCGTCGGCTAACGATCTTTTGAGCAACTTGAAGCTAACGATGGGTCGTTCGTTTTTTTCGCTCATTTCCCAATGTCAAAACTGTTGAAAAAACCTAAAAAATTCATGGGCCTTTTCTGAACCCTTAACTAAATGATAAAAATTTGTCACTTCCAAAAAAAAAAAAATGTTGACCACAATTTCATGCAAAAAATATGAAGACGTGCATTTTTCACGATATGGCCCGGACACAGATGACCCATCGTTAGCGTTTGAGGGTTAATTTCTCGAAATTATTTCCAAAGTGCTTGAATAAGAAACGCAGAAAGTTTTTACAGCGATTTTTTGGTCGTTTAGCTTCATCCAATTTGCCGAAATATTCGATTCTCTTGTTCCTTCCTCAGGACAAAAAAAATTGTTCAATAATTTCAAGTTCTTCGCGAGAAATTCTGGTTACCGTCGAGTTGGGCAAATATTACGCATTTTTTTCATTTTCTTTGTAACAGCAAATATCCAGAAAAATATTCAGTTTACTCGTCACAGAAAATAAGGGTTTCAGTTGTTTTCAAAAAATTTCAATCTGCTACCAAAACATAATTTCTCTTTGTATTTAAACTTTATTCCGCGGCTCCAATTTCTAAGCGGTCGAAAACATTTTTTCGTAACGTGAAGCACACTCTGGACCAGAACGGAATTTTTCCCTGCGATCGTATCCCAATCAAGTCTTCGATTGTTTCTCTGCCACGCAGCGACCCCCACGTACGCTTTACTAGCCCCGTGTGATTAGCAGTCTATGGAGTCGTAGAATTTCGAACGCTAGGCAAAATCTTGGAAAAGTTTTCACCGGCAAACAACTGGCGAGTTTCGCGTTCCCTATTTTTTTCCGAAACCCGAGGAAATCGTTGAAAAAGATAGAAAAGTAGAAGGAAAAAAAAATATTGTGACAGTCGACAGTTGGGCGCGCCAAATGGGTTCAAAACGTTTTTTTTTTCTCGGTGTTTTCTTCACTAGATTCTCCACTAACATATCCGTTGTTGAGAAATCGACATCGTGAGAATGCAACGAAATTTCTGACCTCCAGATCGTCTGGAGTTTTGAAAAATAGTCAGAAAAGAAATTTCACTGCATTCGAGCGAAAATTTTGTAATAAAATATTAATCCACTAATTGGTACTCGTGATGGTCGGACATCAAAGCTAGAGCGAGTGTGGTTTGCTGTGTCTAAACTGCTGCAACAGGCGTCGATAAAAAAAAAAAAAAAAACAAAAACAAAAATACGCCAAAAGATCGATCGTAGGCTCGCGGACTTTTGGCTATTTTTGCATTAACCATCGCGCGTGTCCTTGACAATGGCCCTACGATAATAATGGCAACATCATTCTCTCGCGAATCATTCATCTATCGGCTCTAATGCCATTCGCATGTGCCTACGGTATCTTGTTACATTTTGTTCAATCTCTTGTCTCGTCACTCTGATCCCTTAGAGTTTAGACTTCTTACTAGACTTCTTTTCCATATTATTATGTAAATATTGTTTTGTGTTTATATTTCGGACTGAGATTCGTGTTTTTATGATATATTTGAGCATGCTGTTTGTACAATGTTTCGTTTTCTTGCCAATAGTGCTTCCAGTAGTTTTTTCAACACTTGCCAATCATTTATTCTTCGATCAAGCGTTGATCTCTTCCTTAATTCATTTTTTTTCGTTTTATTCCTATTTAGCGAATTATTATTTTTTTCATTTTTATTCAAAATTATTAGTAACGAGATTTCGGTTAAAGAAACAAAGTGGTTAAGCAGTAAAAATAAATAAAACGAAAAAAAAAGTATCGATTTCAAGGGCACAAATAAAATTGACTTTTTTTTCAATTTCGTGTGAAAATTCAAGTAAAAAGTAACTTGTCGATAAATTTTTGAGAGATTTGGAATCGTGCAAAAAGTTGCGGTTTTTTGACGTGACTTTTTTTAAAGAAAGATAATGATCGAAGATCAAAGTTACTTGGGATTAAAATCTCAAAACCAAAGAGACAACAAAATGTAATTGGTTCGAAATAGTGAGCAAAAGAAAACGAAAAAACGTTTGAAATGAATTTTCAGCAAGTTTTGTGATGTTCGCGCAGCTGATGGAGGCGATTGGTTGTTTACGAAGCAGCATACTGCTGCACTCTGAATTATTGTTTGGCACGATGAGAGCTCCGATTGGATTCTTTGACACGACACCATCAGGCAGAATATTAAATCGTTTTGGGAAGGATGTTGACGTTATAGACAACGTATTGCCACCAAATCTTATAGCTTGGTTGTATTGCCTCGCAGGGGTACGTGAGACGAAATATGCTTCCAATTTTTCTCACGTAGAACTTACAGTTTTCATGAGTCACAAGTCACTCTGTCACATTCCTTTCTGAGGTCTTTAACGAATTTATTTTTCCACTACTTTTTTTTTCCTTTTTTTTTCTTCATCAAATTGCTCACTTCCCAAGTAGTGGCTCGTCGATAGAACGACGATCATTAACCAAAAGCCTCCAGTTATCATGTCCAACTGGATCACAGTTGGCTGTATCGATTACCGTCAGAAAGTGTGGAACGACGATTAATAATTAGACGTGAATAACTACAAATTATCGTGTACAGTTCGAAACCAAAAAATCCTAAAAGAAAAAACGAGTTTTTTTACAAGTTCCATTCATAATTTTCAAGCCAATGTCACGAGGATAAATTAGAGTGAAATTTTCGTCGCTACGAAAGGAAGAAAGTTCGAAAAATTTAGCAGTTTAGAAATAAAGAAAAACCACGTTTCCTCGGCAAGGTTTTTATTATTTTAATCGTTCGAATACAGTTTTCGTCACTGCCTCAGATTTTCCATTATCAGACAATTTTTTTTTTTTTTATAATTTTCTATTTTTGTTAAATTTCTCTGAAAACTTTTTGACGGTAATCCGAATGTGCTACTTGTGCAAATGACATTAACCCTGAAATCGTACGAGCAAAGAATCGCGGCTTCGCAATAGTCAGTTGCATGAGCACACGCGAGAACGAATTTATTTAGTAAGACATTTTCATGCATAGGTTCGTCAATGTAGATCAGTGCTTCTAGAATCGTCTCGAGCTCTCACGGATTAGCAAAGTTTCGTAATCATTTCAAAACTTATCCTAGATGTGATTCTAATTGCACCCACAAATTTTTGTTCCATCGAATAATCGTTTTTTTTTAACAACCGCTCAGTCTCAACGTTAAGTGTGCTTCGATCTGGCCCACCAATCAATTCAGTTGACTGGCTTCAGCAACGTTTTTATTAGCACGATAGGAAAACCGAAATTGCTGCGAGAAGTCGTTACTAAGATTGTCAGCTCATTGAAATATTTGTTCGTCATCTTAACAACTTTTATTTCTAACCTTTCCTATTGTCAACGCTTGTCAATTCGACGTTTCTGTATTTTTAATTTTTGTCTCTTTCGTTTATTGACGTTTTATTTAGTCAAATGTTTCTTGCGTTCTGATCTAACATTCTTTTCTGATTTTCTAAGTGTTTTGTTATTTTCAGTTTCTACTTGTCAATCGCTGTTCTTTCTGCAGCCATAACCATTTTTTAAAATCCAAGGTTATCAATCAAAGGGACGAACGACCTGTTCATCTTTTTTTCGCGTTTCGTGCAGCGTCTCCCAGCAGCAGGACGAAAATGATTTCGTCAGTTCAGGAGACACGAACACTTCAGGAGCCTTTTAGTTATAAAATATTTCTTCCATTTGCTCAGTAATCACGAAATAAGCGGGAAATCCTGCAGAGGATCATCGACATGATGAAATGATGATTTTTGACAAGTTTCTCGGTTCCTTTAGGCTTTTTTTTTAAATATTTCACACTCCTGAATCGTCAGCCCCTTGGGCTTGCCCTCGAGGAAGCCTTGACCCATAATTTAACGTTTTTCAATGATATTCACAAGTTTGATAGGATTGTTATGGTTTCCATAAAATTTTCAGGGATATTGGTATCCGCGATGTCGGTTTTTGTCGCACTTGGATCGATTCGTGCTTCGGTGCGATTGTTTGTGACTTTGTTGGTCCACGTTCTACGGAACCCCATGTCGTTTTTCGATGGTACACCGACAGGACGGATCCTTAATCGTTTTGCGAAAGACGTCGATGTCGTTGATAACTTACTGCCAGCTCAAATTCGTTCTTTCCTCCAGACTGCGGCCTCGGTAAAAATTCAAATTTCACATTTCTTCACCACATTTCTGGGATAATTGTTGAAATACTTTGGTCCACGATACACGTTTGTGTCTCTTGCTCGCTGTAACCAATCACTGTAATGCTTCAAGGTCAATCCCGAGGAAAATGTGCGTAACAATTATCTGTGCAAGCTTTTAAAAAGGAATTTGCGCTCGTGTCGATACGATTATGGGAAAATCCACTTTTCCATGTTCTCTCTTCCGCTATTTTCACTTTTCCGGTCCGGGAAGAGCAAGTCCCATCGAAAAACTTACCCACTATGGGAAACACCCTTGATGAACGTTTTTGCAAACGTTTCTCAGTGTCTAGAAATATTAATTCAACCCTCGATCACTTGCTACTTAAGCTGTCTCGTTTTTTCCGTTTGTAATGCAAAGAATTCTCTCCTTATCAGCAATTTGCACATTTTGACCGAAAATTCAATGCACAGGTCGGTTTATTCATCGCGCACGAAGTCAAGAAACTTCTCAGACAAACGTTCGTCATTTCACGATCTTCGCTGCCAGGTCATTCTTCACGTTTTGGTTGTGGGAGCTCTATTTCGTAGCTCTGACTCCGAAGAGCAGTCACTGTTCGCTAACCCTTGATCAGCCTCTCGTGTCACGTCCCTGGAACACCATCGCAGCTTTAAATGTTATCGTAATCTCATTCACGGTCCCTCGTTTCGTTCAGCAACTCGCTGGGGTGGAATTTCACGAAATTAATTCATTGAATTACTGTCTTGTGTTTTCTTCAATGAAAAATCATTGACAAGCTTTTAGGAAACACACACTAGACGCTCGAGCTCAGTCTCGGGCCAGCAGCCAAAAAATCTTCGTAATTACGTGATTTTTAACTACGAATCACCTTGAAGAATGAGGTGCAAAATAATTCTCGACAAAATGTCAAACTTCTTCGAAAAAAATGGGAATCTGCTTCTCAATTTTTTCCTTGACACCCATGGCATTGACGGAGCATCTCAAACCGAGGATTCATAGTTATTCCGAAGCGGTAGAACTAGCGAAATTCAATAAATCTCGGACCCGTTTGGCTGAATTCCTGCGGCGTGGTCCGAGCTTTTTTTTAAGCCAGGATCAGTTGTTCCGTTTCGGAGAAACAAAAATTCGGTTTTATCAGGAACAGGAACATTCATTTCCTTCATTTTTGGTCACGTTTGTAAACCTGGGGCTGCGGCTTCTACGGTTTTTGGCTCTACGGCCCCAGTTTCGCGAACGAAAAATGAAGCAAGTTGAGAAAACTGTATAAACGAATATAAAATCAGTAGCGTGCATATTTTTATACGAATTTTCTACTTGTCTTTGAGTTTTGTTAATTTTTTTCGCGCTACTCCAACTTCGATGATCAACCCTCGTCAGCTAATGATGTTTCGAGCAACCGTTTGAGCTAACGATGGGTCGTTAGTTTCTTTCGCTTATTTATCGATTTTAAAGCTTTTCAAAAAATCGGAAAAAATTCATGGCCCTTTTTTGAACCCTCGACTAAATGGTAATAATTTTTTCCATCCGAATTTTTTTATTATTATTAACAAATTCATGCAAAATATGGAGACGTGCATTTTTCACGACTTAGCCCCGACACGAATGACCCATCGTTAGCGTTTGAGGGTTAATGAAACATCGTGGGCCATATTTCTTAAAAAATACAATGGAAAATCTTCAGGAAAGATTTTTTTTTTTAATTCTCAAAGATCGTAATTAAAAAGAAAAAAAAATGGTAAAATTCGAAAAAAAAAAACTCCTTTATCATCTCATCCCCCAGGCATTTGATCTGTTTTTACGATGCGACACCATGAGATTAATGAAAGAGAAAATGATACTCGAGGCTACTCGTTAATTGTGTTTGTTGGTCCATGTGTTTTTTACTCTCGTCTTAACTCTCTATAGTTCGAACTTGAAGAGTATTATTGTTACAGTATTAAGCGTGTTTGTTAACACACTGTCGATAAACATTGGTACGCTGAGATCATCGGCGGCGTTGCTGCGCGAAGCTTTGCACAACGTGTTGCGCGGACCTATGTCCTTCTTCGACACCGTCCCAATCGGTCGTATACTAAGCCGTTTCAGTGCTGATGTCGATACGATGGACTTAAAGCTACCGTCGACAATTTTACAATGGTTACCCGGTTTTTTTAGGGTAAGCTCACGATCCCGGGAGGTTCACCATTAAATAAAAACATTTATTTTTCTACATAAATCAATGTGATATAATTAATAGAGTTTTTCGTGCATCGTTCAGTTTATCTAATAACTGGGACTTTGAGAATCATAAATAAGGGAAATTCGATGCAACGGGAAGGTATTTTCGGTGTATGATGTATCTGGGACCCACTGACGAGCAAAAAGTACCTGATTTTTCATAATTTCATGATTTTTAAAATTATTTTCACTTGCTCAGTACGAATACTCTCAAAAATCGTACATGCCGGCAATGCTTCCAACTTGTTCACAATTTCCCATATTTATCAACTTTATTTGTGTGTTGGTATCATTATTTTTTATCTTTATCGATCATATGTGTGCGTGCGTGTGTTGGGGCGTGTGAACAGAGCTTACGAGTCAAACTTTTCTCTCAATATTTACACAGGGTTTTGCTTCTTCTTCTTTTTCCTTGTATCTTCTTACTCAGCTACGTATTTTTTTAGAACAAATAATATTTTATTCTAGCGTTATCGTATTTGTGGAATTCGAGGATTTTTTTGCTGGACTTTCGTACAGCCAGATCGTAGTATACCAGGGCCACACAAAAACCATTTTTTCCCATTTTTTTCCAAGTCAACACTGTCAAAATTCCAATCGATTCATTTTAACAGAAATAGCCAAACATTGCTCATTGACACTGTCAACGTTTTATCAGTTTGTCACTTCACGTACGAATCGAGAGTCGATCCTCAACCCCTGAACCAGGGTCGTTTTTGTCCGGCCGTCTTCGCACATTTCTTATTGATATTTGATCAGAAAAAAAGGAATGAAAAAGAGAAAAAAAATATCCTCGCTTCAAAAGAACAGTCCGAAGATTGACCATGAATTTTTTTTAGATTTTTTCATTCATAATTGCCTGAAAAACGTAAACGGGTTGAGGGTCAATTATCTGTTCACCAATTGACCGTCATTTATGCTCTTAGACCTGGAAAATTTCACAGTAGAAAATTGCAGAATTTTTAAACAAACAAATTACTCGAAACAACGCCCCACACAAATTGGAAATTTAATCTGCGCCTGTGCATGTTACGTCGTAGATTTGTTAGCTCAATTAGTTTTTCGACATTTTTTGTAAACACGTTCCCTCCCTCCCTTCTCTTCGGCGTTGAAATTTGCATCGTTGCATCGCACAATGCTCAAAATTTGTTCACCGTTTTGCAGCGCGAACGAACCAGCAGAAAAAATTATGGTTTTTATTGAAAATTCGAAATTTAGTTGAAGAAAAAGCGATTTTCGCCGAGTCGTCCGTTTCCAATGATGCAAAATTCAATACTGTCTCTTTGTCGACTTATTAGCATTATTGTTAACAAGATTTGACTTTCCGTAGTTTTCATGTGTGGCTTGCCAATCCTTGTGTCCTGTTTTTCTTGTATTTTAAAGCATTTTCATCGCCATATCACCATAACGACCATAATAATGCATGCCACAGCAAACTTCACCCCCTCGCATAGCGTGAATTTTAGCAACATCCCGGCAACCGCAAAATCAAGGAGAAAACTTGAGTAAATGAAAGGGGAGAGCAAAAGTGCAACGGGCACAAATATTCCAAAGGAATTTTCCTCCTGACGTAACACACTCATTCCCACAATCGAGAAACTTCGTTCGCCTCGATTTATAAAAGAAAAAAACAAAAACAAAAAACAATTTTTTCTTCGTGTGAAATTTGGGCTTGTGGAGAAAATCTCGTTCAGCGACGCATCGGACGGTTCAACAACAAAATCCTGTATTTTCGGCCCACCGACCACGTTTAGGCTCGATCCAGAAATCCAAACTACCCCGAAAATGTATTCAAAATTGTTCCTATTTATTTTCAACGATTTTCAGATCTTTCGGTAATAGAAAAACAAAACAGCGGACGATAGGACGGACATTTATTCATTGCTGCTGTTCTGGTTGCTCACGTGTCTCATTATCCCAACAAAAATGTCTTGACAACAATATTTTCTGGCTCAATATTCAGTCCTTTTAGACCCAAAAACAAACATCTAATTCCAAGATTTTCAGAATCGAAAATTTCCCTTCAAACTACTCTCGAATCTTCATAATCAAGGTCCGACTCAAATTAAATATTAAAAATGCACAAATATCATTCGTTATCAACTATTTAATATTATCGATCCAGGCCAAATGAGAATCAAACAGAATTTTTTTTTTTCAATTTCAACCAACACCACGTATCGAATGAAAATCTTCTCATTTATTTCTCGAGCACTCCATCCTTAGCTCCTCTTTACAATTGTGTACTTTGCACAACTTTGCTCGATCACGAATTTACTTCAAATTTAGATTCCCAGAGCGAAGTTGAGTTCGAGTCGAGCTGTAAAGAAGAGACTCGCTGTTCCGATGTTATTTGTTGCGAGATATTTTTATTCGCGGATATACTGGCCAAGAGCTAACTCTGCTGGACAAGGCCAAAGACAGTGGACAATTGGAAAAAGATATTTAGAGGTGGCACGTCATTCCCTCATGGATTTCGTCTAGCGAGGTCTTGAATGAAAAAGCGAGTTTGAAACGAGATAAATTCGCGAGAAATTATCGTTGACCCCGTCTCTGATGTTGTAGCGGTGGCGAGTTTTTTCTGCGATTTGGCACCACAGCTGGGGTGCTGGCTGGCCGCACGCCAGATGCACATTCTGATGCTCCGAGGGGTGTTGCGTGCTCCCTTGACCTTCTTTGATACGACTCCCACCGGTCGCATTATCTCCAGGTTTGCTAAAGATGTCGACGTGCTGGACACATCGCTTCCCCAGCAAATTTCCGATAGCATCTATTGCCTGTACGAGGTAATTTTTTTCGCAAGAAAACACACCGCTCGTTTCTCACGATCCGAGAATATTTATATATATATATTTTTTTTTAAATTCATTTTTCATCAAAATTAACGAAACAAGCCAAAAAAAAATACGAGTTACCTCTTTATTTTTAAGAACGTGACGAAAATTGCATACGAGACTCAATTACTTCGGCACTGAACAAAATTTATCCTCTTATTCGCGTGTCCTTCCTAGCTTTGAGCTTCTCCTCTAAACGTATTTTTTATTTATTTTTTTTTATTTTTTCCCTTTCTATTAACATGACAGTAGTTGTTGATTCCTCCATTATTTTACCAAATTGCATCTGGTAGTTCGTTGGTGTAAGACGTAATTTTATAGTATACTGTAAATATCTAGGAAACCGATCACGATCCTAGGCTCATTCCTGTATTCTCGTATTACAACGTCAAAACTCTCTTCCAAAGTCCGTGGAAACTAACAAGCTGTATTCGGTGTAAGATGTATTCATACACCATTTGGATTATTGAAAAAATACGATTGTCACCATTTTTTGTTTGATTACCGTTAATCAAATTATCCCAGTCCCAGGTCTCGTGACCCAAATCCTGGGACTTTCCACTATTTTTCCCCATTCCTTTGCTGTCTTCAATGAATAAACGCCATGGGAGTAGGAATCGATCTATTGCGAGAAAAACGATTAATTTTCATCATTTTCTTAATTAGAATCGTGTGGAATATTCAATTTGTCGATTTTATCATTTCCTGATCGAGAATCTCAATTGAGACATTTTTAGACAATTAATTAACATTACATAATGCGTTGAGTAATTTTGAAAGGCGTCTATTCGTCAGAGAACTCCTTCGTTTCCTATTTATAAAACCTGTATAGTTTAGAGGGATGCTTGAAAAAAAATGTATTGAAAAAGTCATCGTTCGATCGCGACTCGATCGAAGCATTGAATTTCCGGAATTGTTACGACCATTTGTTAAGCATAAAATGTACGAACACTTATTCGTTCATAGATTTTCAGAAAGTATCAAGAAATCATCATTAGTTTAATTGTCTTTTCAGAGAAATTACTGTAGGATGATCTATCGTCTACTCTCTTCCATCCCTTAGCCTGTAAATATTAAAACGAAGTGTTAAAGAATGTCGACGTATGTGCATCCATCCTAGACGCTTAACTTGTGTATTTTTGGATGAAAGTGTTGTGGAATGTATTGTTTTTTAATTTTTTTTACCACATATATATATAAATAGATAAACATTCGAGTAACTTCGAGTTACGAGTTCGACACGAGCCTGAAAAAATGGAAAACTCTAAAATATCTCCAGAATTCTTACCTTCGAGCATCCATCCCTTAAATTGCAGCTAAAACTACAGAGAAACGTGCCCCTTCATCAAACAATCGCGATATAGTCATCGACGATTTTTTTCTCTTTTAATGTTCGTAATTTTTTGCTTGGGCTCGTTTGTCATCGTGGAATGAATCGACAGTGATTCCAGGTTCATCACGATCGAAACTTCTGCTGTTGATACCGTCTGTGTAACCCTTGCTCCTAAATTTCTTCAATAACAATTCAGAAGATCGTCGTCGCTCGTTTAGTTAGGGGAAGCCGATTCTCTAGAGTTTTACGAAGTTCATGGAAAATTGTACAAAATCGTTTTAAATTTCGGGGTGTATAAAAACCTCATAGCTACGTAGTCAGTTGAATTGGAATTCGGTGGTTTATTCATGGGATGAACGATCGAAGGTAAGAATTTTGTACGACCAGGACGATCGTCCTGGAATTCTAAAAGTTCTCCAAAATGTTGGAGCCTCGAAAAAAATGATGTTGAAGGATTTTGTTGATATCTGTTTGTATTTATGTGGATGGAATTGGCGAATGATTAAGGGATACGTGTACGCATTGGTGGGCCTGTCGCTTAATAATGTCAACGAAATTTGTGGTGCTCGATCGAATACATTTGCATGCATTGGTCATTGGTGAATTTTTCGTCTCACACACTTTTACTACTCGTTATTCTTGTTGTCTTTTTTGTTTTATTAGAACAAATATCGAACGATTTAATGAGATTTTTCGTTATTTTGTGTATATCTGTTGATTCCTTTACTTCGTCCATGTGACCAAGGATGCCCTCCTCCATTGAAAAATGCTCATTTATCATTCTTTATATTTTCAGGTCATTGCCACTCTCGTGGTCATAAGCTACAGCACACCAGAATTTATTTCGGTTATATTACCGATAGGTGTTATTTATTACTTTATACAACGTTTTTACGTTGCAACTTCCCGACAGCTAAAACGCCTCGAATCTGTCTCAAGGTCACCGATTTATTCTCACTTTGGTGAATCCGTCACAGGTTCGTATGTCGATTTTTCGATATTATCTACACACGCAGGGCTCGTACGTTTGACAAAGTAGAAAGTTGTGCATTTTCCTATTCTTTTATTTTCAGGCGCTCAAACAATCAGAGCATACGGAGTACAAGAAAGATTCATCCTCGAATCTGAGAACAGAGTCGATTTCAATCAAGTTTGTTACTACCCGAGCATCATTGCAAACAGGTAATCCCTACGAATATTATAAATGCGAAAGTTACTCTGTTTGTCTGTCTGTTACCTCTTCACGCTTTTTATCACGGAAATCATCACTTACGGGTGCAAAAAGAGGGGTGGAAGTTTTTATGCATTAATTCTACGCAGACGAAGTCACGGGCGGAAGCTAGTTGTTCATATTATTTATTCATCAGTCCCGAATTGCGACTCAACATTTCGATTTTTTTTCAAGATGGCTGGCCATTCGATTGGAGATGATCGGTAATCTCATCATTTTCTTCGCTGCACTTTTCGCCGTTCTAGGCCGAAATACCATGAGCGCTGGACTCGTTGGATTGTCCATCAGTTATGCTCTTCAAGTGAGTATTCCCCGAGCCTGGAACTTTCATAAAATGTGACGATGCTGTGGCGGAAGGAAAAAGCTTCAAATTCATCTTCTCGAGATATTTTCATTGATTTTGGAGTCATAACTTTTTTTGGTCTACTGGAAAATGTAAAATAATCGTTCGTTATTAACCTTACAACTCATGACTAGGGACGCACCCCATGCGAACCCTAAAAAATAAGCTTTTTGCTGATTTTTTTGGGGCTTTCAGTGTTCGAATGAATTTTTCATAAACTAAATGTGCGTGAATTTCTATTTCTCAGACATTATTCTCTTTCTTATGAAAAAATGAAGAAAATCATGTGTGAGAAAGTCTGTTTATCAGCGTAGAGCCGGTTTTATGAACAAGAATAGCGTGAAGTGCGTTCGGACCCCAGTTGTGCTTTTGAGGGCAAGAAAAAATAACTCATGAGGTTTAGGGTTTATTTTTGATTGGCTCTGATGCTTGGCGTCGGAGAAACTTGACTGCTAAGAGCCGAGACAGGAATTCCGGATGTTTGTAACGTCTCGAATCAATTTAGATAACGCAAACGTTAAATTGGCTGGTCCGTATGACATCGGACGTTGAGACGAACATCGTAGCAGTGGAGAGGATAAAGGAATATGGTGAGACGCCCCAGGAAGCAGCGTGGGAAATAGTCGAAACGGCACCACCGAAAGATTGGCCTTCGGAAGGTCGCGTCGAGTTCCGTGACTTCAAAGTTCGTTACAGAGAAGGATTGGATCTCGTCCTGAACGGACTTAGCTTTGTGGTGAAAGGTGGTGAAAAAGTTGGCATTGTGGGAAGGACCGGGGCTGGAAAATCCTCCTTGACTCTTTCCCTCTTCAGAATAATCGAAGCTTCCCACGGCCAAATCACTATCGACGGTGTTGACATCTCGAAACTCGGCCTTCACGCTCTCAGGTCACGCCTGACAATCATACCTCAGGATCCTGTTTTATTCTCTGGAACTTTGAGGCTCAATCTGGATCCCTTTGATCGTCACACTGACGACGAAATTTGGAGAGCACTCGAACACGCTCATCTCAAGGCATTTGTTAAAAGTAAGTTTTCACAAAGAATCGTTTTTATAAGAAAAACCATAAAATGAAATAAAAAGGAATCTTATGTTTTTTTGGCATATTTTATCATGAAAAAGAATTTTATGATTTTTTAACAATTGGATCTCTAAAGATTTCCTCAAATTCTGAGTTTAAAAAACAATCGAAAATCGCCTTCTATCATAACCATGTTTTCATTTCAAAAAACCGAAATAAGTCGCTTTTTGGTTTTTTCTCATTGTTCAAAATTTCAACAAATTATTAAATTTGAAAAAAAAATAAAATAAAATAAACCGAACAAAACGATTGCCCCGAAGGTGGTGTCTCTCGAAAACTGCACATGGTTGGGAATTCTGGTACGAGAAATGGCTCCGTCAATTAATCCTATGCATGTCACAATAGCTCGTTGTACTAGCCAACAGAATGATTTGCTGTCTTCCTACACGTAGCCCCAGGACTTGGTTGAATTTTCTGAAATCTGCAACTTTTGCGTTTTAATGAATGAATTTTTTTTAAATTTCGTTTAGGCCTGCCAACCGGTCTGGCGCACGCGATTTCCGAAGGAGGCGAAAATTTAAGCGTCGGCCAACGTCAATTAATCTGTCTTGCCAGGGCTTTACTCAGAAAAACGAAAATACTCATTCTCGACGAAGCTACCGCTGCCGTCGATCTGGAAACGGACGATCTTATTCAAAGAACGATACGACAGGAATTCAAAGATTGCACCGTACTCACGATCGCACACAGACTCAACACTATTCTTGACTCTGACCGGTAAGTCCAAAACTTTCTCTGAAGGAGTTAAAAAAAAAAAATCAAACAAAACAGTACGTTTTTTTTAACGTATCGTTCCGAACGTCTCATAAAAATTCAGCATATTAGTTTGGACCTTTACGACTGAGAATATCATGGCAAAAAATTTTATCAAATTCTCAAAATGTCGAAAAAAATCAGCAAGGAGGCAATGCGTAAAACATTTTTAAGGGAACCCCGAAGCACCATTAAAGGGGTGGCCAGGCGTCGCAGGCGCCAATAATTTATAGTAATTCTAACTTGAAGTTGCGCTTGGAGTTATTTTGACCCCGGATGACCGGGACGGGTTAAGCAAAATAAAGAATTGATGAGAAATAACTTTCAAAATAGCATCCATTGCTTTACGAATTCCCGATTTTCTATGCTCAGGGTCATCGTCCTGGACAGAGGATACATCAGTGAATTCGACTCGCCTGAGGCCCTGCTCGCCAAGCCAAGCAGCGTTTTCCACAGTATGGCAAAGGATGCCGGCTTAGTGGCGTAATAGTTAACACGTACATTTACAAAAGCGGTTAATAACGAAGCGTCTTGAGCCCGGACGATTAACCGCGAAGGAACTCAAGAACAAAACAAGGGAGCGGACCCGGATCATTTTTTTCGTAGCACAACACAAGTCCCCCCTCCCTCCCCTGTGAAATAGTGAAAGTATTTTCAGACAAAAACTCGTATTTAAGGTTCAACTATCATCTTTGATCAAACAAATGAAATTAATAAAAGAAAACACTCATTCAACATTGAACGATTGCATACCTGCAGAAATTTTCTTTCCCCATACAATTTTCTATAATTTCAGAATTAAGCCGAAAAATTTAAACGTTTCTCGAGTTATTTCGTTAAAAAGGTAAAAAAAAATAACGATGACGCCGTGGAAAATTTTAGTCCTGATTTGTACGTCCGAAAAGAAACAGAATAATCATCGATAGATTTTTAAAAACTTGAAATTTTGAATTATGCAGGTATGGAATTAATAAAAAGTGACATTCGTTGCATCACAGAGAGCCAGAAAAATGCACAGAATCGCAGCATTGCTATACGATGATTACGATCGCATTGTTCACAGTTTTGATCGCTATTGATTTCATCGTTAGTGTTATTTGCGACTTTCATTATTTCTTATAATTTCGAGGTTTTATATATTTTTTTGGCCAATTTTATAAACTTGCCTTGGACCCACTTTTTTTTTACGTGGGTTCCGAACCACCGAGTGCAGCAAAACACATAGAAAAAATCCATCAATTGTCGGCGCGAATCGAACACGGATTCACTTGTCGTGAGCCGAGCACGTTACCACTATGGCACTGCCTCTCTCTAATGTAAATTATTAAATTAAATTTGAAAAGATCGCCCTCGCGACTCAAGGTTTACCAAAAATTGTACATTTTTTTTCCTGACATACGTTGTCCAACAATTCCCTCAATTGAAAAAAGAAACAACTCAATTCATGATCCTGGAGTTCCCAACGTTGGCCTCCAACGAAAAATACTTTTTCGTTTAATTTTTTATTCAATTTAAAAAAAATGACAATTTTCGTTTCAATTTTGTGTTTGAATCCCAGAAAAAAATCGTTTTATTGTCCTGACTGAATATTGACTGAGAATCCTGAGCTCTGCTCAAGAAAAAACAGAATTTCGGTGCATTCCAACGATCGTCTCAATTCAAATAACCAACTACCAAAATATGGAAAATTACGCTCAATGGGAAAGAAACAATATCAAGAAATGGGTCAAATCTCAGCAGATTTTTATATTCGTGAATGTATTCTTGCGCGGCATCGAGTTAAGACTCAAAAAATTATGGGGATCACGTGAATTCGTTCATAGAAACACGAGGATCCCTCATTTGTAACAAAAGGTCGGCAAAGTATTAAAAAAACATATACGAAAAAAATACGGTAATTATTCGCGCAACGTGGAAGTGCGTTTACCTATTTGCACAGTCTTTTTATCTCGCTTTCAATCTAAACCGAAGAGCCGCATATATTAATCAACACACATTTAATTAAATTCAATGTTAGCACTATCATGACGTAATTCATCAGAGTAAGTATTTATTAAACGTTCGGTTCGGTGGATAGCTCACTCCGTTTTTTCTTCGACAATGATAACTTCAACCTTCATTTTCATCGCTGTGTGCTTCCCGATCTTCTCGACTGAAGCTTTGTTTTCCGGTAACGTGATAGTTTTCATTAGAGCTCGGATAAATGTACTTTGTGAAAAAAAACGTGGTAGCAATAATTAATTTTCGCGCTTATAAACAATTGTCTCGAAATTGGAGTTTAACTCAAATTCCGATTCTAAATAATTGGCAAAAAAAAATCATTTGCCCGAAAACGACTGAATTTTTTTTCATCACGAAGTAGATTTTTCTATTCTACTACGCTACGTATTTCCTTGTAGTTTATTGTCATTTTCAACGTCACGATACATTTGTATTGATTTTTTACGAACGTTTTTTGTGAATGAATTTTTTCTAATGTAAGTTTTGGTTCGTGCACTATTTAGTGGGCAAAGGCATAGCCAGCAGCTACTGTAGAAAATCACAGTTGGATCCCGATTTGTATGGTCCCACGCCCGTCGAATGCTGTGACGAACGCGGAGAGTGCGAGCAATTTATACCACCGAACGGAACGAAATATGGTTTGAAAAATACGGACACAATGTGGCCCATCCGTCATTGCAACTGTGAGTACAAGTTGTGGCAGTGTCTGTTGAATGACAGGATCAATGCCAACTCGTGCAGCCTACCGAATCAACACGGATTTCAGTACCTATCGTGCTTCCGCGAAAACTTTATCTACATCAAAGGGTAATTAACTACGAAGACCATGCGATTTCCATTCATCATTTTCCTAATTTTATTTGCAACCTGAAGTTATTTTTCAAATTCATTTTTCAGTCGAAAAACTAACTCGTACACATCGTACGTCACCCCTTTTCTGGATACACTGCCTGAAAACAGCTATTATAATTAAACGGAACATTAGTAACAAGGTCGACGACGAAAAGATAAAGAATCACGCTCCTTCGCCTCAACGCGCTTACACGCGTGTCACGATCTAATTAACTATTGAATAATAAAGCGAAGTTGTTTACATTGATTATAATAATTCTGTGTCTCAGTTTGTTTCGATTCACTGTCACTCCTCAGACCCACAACAGCAGCAGCAGAAGCAATAAATAAATGAAATTGCTAACAACGAATTCGAGAAATAATTCAACTCGTACACTACGAGTTTTCGTGTTTTTGAATATCACGAAAAGGAGAACACACCTGAGTAAAGATTCGAAATTGGGCAAAAGTTACGGAAATTTATGCGGATCAGAGCTGTAAATCCCGATCTCACTTTAGTAGTCACGCAACGTTAATAACACGTTCGTAACTAAATTTAATCGCCCACTAACTTGGGTTGGTAAGATGGAAAACTCGGTAGAGTTCAAATATTCGATGTTGAGTTTCAAGGTTATTTAATTATAAGAAGATGACAGAACTTGTGGATTATACAAGATGACTATGCCGATCGAAGTTCAGGCTCAGACTGACTTGTCTCGAACTCACCGAAAATCCTCCTGATCTCTCCTGGGGTAATTTGTTAATTTCAAAATAACGCTAATGGTTGGTTTTTGGGTTCGTCCACTAAATAAGGCAAAGACTGTTTCTGGCCGCATGTCAAAAGTGAATAAACAATCGGAGACCGGGAGTCAGAAAAACGTATTTTTAAACTACGAAAAGACGTATTTTCGGAATTACCAAAAAACATGCGTTATAAAAAACCGTAAGATTGGAAAAGGCTTGGACGGTCGCATATCTGGGCACCAGATGTTTTATTCGTTTGTGTCCCGTCAAGCGTGACGGATTAGAGCCGCGCGAAATCCCTTCCCTCATTTTATGGTTTCAAAAGATGGCGATATTTGATACATCTGTAATTATATTTTTTAAATATTAAATTGTGTGCACTACGTCTCTCTAGAGACGGGACAATAAGTTTCAATTTTTCGGAAATAAGACGATCGTTGATTTTTCACTATTGTCTTTTTTCTTTCTAGATTACCGAGTAAGATTTGCTGCGCGTCTGAACGGCAATACGAAAACCATGCGAACGTGGATAAATACAAAGTTAATTGACTGTTTATTTACGAAGACGCAGAGGCATACGGCACACGACTTGTGTGTCACGTTCATTGTCTTTTAAGATGATGCATCAGTCACCTGGAATTTTCGAAATAAAAATTCTTCGACGTCTTTTGACTAATAAAAAAAATGCTCTGTCAGCGTACGCAGAACGATGGCAAAAATCCGCGGACAGAGGCTTTTTTTTATTCGTGAAATCGTGTCGGAAATATTCAAGTTCAAAAATTGCGGCTATCTCTCTCGCACTCACATTGCGAGAAAGCGACTGCTTCGACGTCTTTACGACTTTCTTGACATAAATAGATCAGGTTCTAGATATTTGTACAGTTGTCTTTTCCAATGTTGAAAAATCATTAGTGATTATTATCACAAAATGGACGGCAAATCATTGCGATTAAAATTAAATTTAATCGGATTATCTGGGGCCGAGTATTTAAGCATTTGGATCGGCTGTGGGTGTCTTTTCTGTCTTGCACTTCGCAATGACTACGTCACCTTTGATTTTCATCGTTCTGCTGCTCCCATTAATTTCGACGACGAGTCGAGAACCGATTTTATGCGACGATGCCGCGATAGGTAAATTATTTTACGAGGCTGCATCTTTTAGTTGGAGTTTGAAAAATCCACGATTTTTTTTATACACAATGACTGCATCACCTCTGATTTTTATCGTTCTGTTGCTTCTATTAGGTCCGAATACGACCTGTCGCGCAACTCCGGTCGAAGCTGCAGAAGGTAAGTTATTACGAAGCTGCCATTTTTAGTTGGAGTTGGAAAAATCCACGATTTTTTTTATATTCAATGATGGCATCACCTCTGATTATCATCGTTCTGTTGCTTCCACCAGATTTGATTGCGAGTGGATCGCCAACTTCACCCAAAACTGCCAATAGAGGTAAGTCATTACGAAGCTGCCATTTTTATTTGGACTTTAAAAATGCATGATTATTTTTTTTTTTTTTTATACACAAAACGACTGTATCACCTCCAATTTTCATCGTTCTGTTGCTTCTCTTAGTTGTGACTAAGAATATTATCCACATTATAATCAGAACTGCTGCGAAACGTAAGTAATAACTTACTTCTCGGCGATTTTGAGCTCGAGTTGGAAAAATGCACCATTTTTTTTTTATACCAATAATGACTGCATCGCCTCTGATTTTTATCGTTCTGTTCCTTCCATTAGTGTCGATTGCGAACCGCCACAATACTTCAGGCCAAACTGCGACAAGTAAGTTAAAGCGCTGCTACTTTAAGTTGGCGTTTGAACTAAAGATTTCAAATCTATTTGATTCCTCGGAGACCTGGCAGATATAAGGTGGTGGAGCAGTCGCTTTCTCGCCATGTGAGTCCGAGAGAGATAGCTGCAATTTTCGATATTGAATATTTCTGAAACGGTTTCATTAATAAAAAAAAGCCCCTGTCATTGGATTTTTGCCATCGTCCTGCGTATGCTGACAGAGCCTTTTTTTGATTAGTCAAACGACATCAAAGAATTTTCATTTCGAAAATTCTTTGATGTCGTGAAGGTGACTTGTACAAACAATTTCGCACAGCAGCAAAGTGTCATCGACTTATTTAGGACGAATGTGTCGTTTTTTAAAATGAATAATTGACTTTTTATTGATTGGACAGTTGTTTTTTGACATCATTCATTCGGAATTTATATTTCCACGCAATATATCAGAAAACCGAAGCAATTCATCGGAGCACGTATTTAAACATTCACTTCGATTGAGCAGCCACTCTGATTTTCGCTGTAAAATGACAACGTCCACTTTATTTTTCGTCGTTTTTCTTCTTAGCTGTTTCTACTCGAGCCGCCGATATCGAAGGTAAAGTAACCGTCTCGAGTCCACGTATAGTACAAAATATTAATTGTACAAAATGTACACACAGTGAGAATAAAATGAAACGTCGTGAACCAAATTTTGTATGATTTTTTATAGAAACCAAATTGGAAATGGCGAAAAATAAGATTTGTTATGAAATGAATTGTTTTTTGTGCTTACTATCGATGTTCCTCGATGTGGTGAACGTAATTCTCGGTCCATACAAAATTGCGCGATGCCGTTTCCTTTTTTAAAGAAAGACTGAACCGTTACTGCGAGTTAGCACGACTTGAGCCTTCCCAATCCGGTTACACATCGGAAAAGTGCTGCGACGATCGAGGGAAATGTGAAAATTCCATCGGACCGGGAGAAACGAAATATGGCCTGACAAATCCGGACCCCACATGGCCGAGACGTCTGTGCAGCTGTGACCAAATGTTGTACAACTGTGTTATGGGAGGAAAGAATAATTTTGCGAAAGACTGGTCCATGATGCACGCTTTTCGACACATGAAGTGCTTCCGCCGAATACCTTGTCCTGGGTGAGTACGAACTTCGTTTTTTACAACTTCCTCCGTGAACGTTTTTGCCGCACCTTTAGTCCGTAAAAAAATATCTAAAAAAATGTAGGCAGCTGTTCAAAATCTCCAACTTGGAATTCCAATTATAAAAATTGTAGAAAAATTCATTTTTCATTCATGTTTGATCCAATAAATGGACTGATCCGCCTTATTTGCCCGGACACGAATAACCCAGACTTACAGACGAATTGTTAACAATTCGTCATTAATAATTCATTCATAAAATTTCTTTCGCATTTTCATATCGTTCGGTATTTTCAGTGCATGCTCCAGAATTCGATTCGCGGTGGAATACGAATTCGTTCCTCTTCTCGACACACTCCGATGAACAGTTTTGCCAAACAATGGGAAATCGGAAAGCACCTCGTCAAATAGACAATTTTGCCAAAAAACTGTAATTTATTCTAATGATAAAATTTGTAAAAATACAAATAAATAAATGAATGAGAAAAATTGTGTAAAATTCGACCGTGACGCCATAAGATTCTTCAACCCTAGGTAGACGCTACCGGGTCGGAGAACACAGAAAATTGTTTTTAGCTCCGACGTACGACCAAAACGACTTAGTCTCGAAGCCACTTGTTCGAAGACACTCGAACATGGACTCTCGTCAGTGCGGACAATGACAACAACTCTTTTCGGTCGTTGGAATAATTTATTAAAATATAAATTACGATTATAATATTTATAACAATCATTATTGCTTGCTATTTTAGCAGATAAAAAATAACACTCGCGTGTATTCTATATAAAAATCGGGATCTGGACACTCAAGTCTGAGTATTAGGCTTGGGAATGTATGGCAATACACTGTAGTGCATATAAATTGAGATGTCCTTTGCAATTTACAGATTTTAAGACCTGCAGGATAAATGTTTACAATCTAGAGTGTCATCAATCGACCTCGATCCAATTCCGTGCAACTTATTTACAAAACTATAAAGATTCGGAAAAGCTGACGAACGAAACTACTTTAGCTAAAAGAATTTAGCAAATTTTACAGATTTTACGAAAACGGAATTTTTCGAAATTTCATGCTTTTTCAATTCTTGAAAATTTGGTAATATTTTTTTAAAGATCGGGTTCAATCGAACGATTCTAACAACCTTGAAGGAGATTTAAAAAATTGAGAATCCGCCTGTCTAGCTTCTCTAATGTTTTCCAATGTTCACTGTGCTGGACTATATCGAGGAAATCGTTGGAAGTTAACCGTAATAAACATTGTCTTAACCACTCTCCTCAATTGTTTAGGACGTTTGGGAATTTTTTTCATCATGTTTTCGTTAGAAAATCAAGCGACAAACTTTCCTTTATACATACTCAGCCGTCCTACGTCTGCGTGCTGCCGAACAACAAAGTCAACAGTTCCGACTGCGTCAGATTTCTCTTGTACTTTTGGACCATTTCTTGAATCTTCAAACGCCTCCTCACGTGAGGGGGATGGTAACTGGAGCAGATCGAAAAAACAGATTAGCACAGAATCATTTCCTACAGAATGATCGAACAACCAGCAGAAAAAAGTTCTGGATCCGGTTTTTCGTCGTGTCAATTTTTTGTGCACTGAATAAATCAGAAAACTTGAATATTCATGAATGAAAATAATTTCCTTGTGGAAAACTAAAATGCATTCACGTGGCAGGGATTTAAAAACTTAAGGGATTCTCTATATTTATTACTATCGCCATTTTCCAAGAAATTATTAAATTATAAGAAGATGACAGAACTTGTGGACTATACAAGATGACTATTCCGAACGAAGTTCAGGCTCAGACTGACTTGTATCGAACTCACCGAAAATCCTCCTAATCTCTCCTGGGGTAATTTGTGAATTTCAGAATAACCCTAATGGTTGGTTTTTGGGTTCGTCCACTGAATATGGCGGAGACTGTTTCTGGCCGCATGTCAAAAGTGAATAAACAATCGGAGACCGGGAGTCAGAAAAACGTATTTTTAAACTACGAAAAGATGTATTTTCGGAATTACCAAAAAACATGCGTTATAAAAAACCTTAAGATTGGAAAAGGCTTCGACGGTCGCATATCTCGGCACCAGATGTTTTATTCGTTTGTGTCCCGTCAAGCGTGACGGATTCGAGCGGCGCGAAATCCCTTCCCTCATTTTATGGTTTCAAAAGATGGCGATATTGGATACATCTGTAATTATATTTTTTAAATATTAAATTGTGTGCACTACGTCTCTCTAGAGACGGGACAATACGTTTCAATTTTTCGGACATAAGACGATCGTTGATTTTTCACTTTTACCTTTTTTCTTTCTTGATTACCGAGTAAGATTTGCTGCGCGTCTAAATGGCAATACGGGAACCATGCGAACGTGGAACAAAGTTAATTCGCTGTTTATTTACGAAGACGCAGAGGCATACTGCACACAACTTGTGTGTCACGTTCATTGTCTTTTAACGTCGTTTAGACGTCTTTACGACTTTCTTGACATAAATAGATCAGGTTCTAGATATTTGTACAGTTGTCTTTTCCAATGTTGAAAAAGCGTCAGTGATTATTATCACAATGGACGGCAAATCATTGCGATTAAAATTAAATTTATTCGGATTATCTGGGGTCGAGTATTTAAGCATTTGGATCGGCTGTGGGTGTCTTTTCTGTCTTACACTTCGCAATGACTACGTCACCTTTGATTTTCATCGTTCTGCTGCTCCCATTAATTTCGACGACGAGTCGAGAACCGATTTTATACGACGATGCCGCGAGAGGTAAATTATTTTACGAGGCTCCATCTTTTAGTTGGAGTTTGAAAAATCCACAATTTCTTTTATACACAATGACTGGCATCACCTCTGATTTTCATCGTTATGTTGCTTCTATTAGGTCCGAATACGACCAGTAGCGCAACTCCAGTCGAAGCTGCAGAAGGTAAGTTATTACGAAGCTGCCATTTTTAGTTGGAGTTGGAAAAATCCACGATTTTTTTTAATATTCAATGATGGCATCACCTCTGATTATCATCGTTCTGTTGCTTCCACCAGATTTGACTGCGAGTGGATCACCGACTTCACCCAAAACTGCCAAGGCAGGTAAGTTATTACGAAGCTGCCATTTTTATTTGGACTTTAAAAATGCATGATTACTTTTTTTTTTTATACACAAAACGACTGCATCACCTCTAATTTTCATCGTTCTGTTGCTTCTCTTAGTTGTGACTAAGAATATGATCGACATTCTAATCGGAACTGCTGTGAAAAGTAAGTAATAATTTACTTCTCGACGAAACTGCGATTTTGAGCTCGAGTTGGAAAAATGCACGATTTTTTTTTTTATACCAATAATGACTGCATCGCCTCTGATTTTTATCGTTCTGTTCCTTCCATTAGTGTCGATTGCAAACCGTCACAGTACTTCAGGCCAAACTGCGTCAAGTAAGTTAAAACGCTGCTATTTTTAGTTGGCGTTTGGACTAAAGATTTCAAATCTATTTGATTCCTCGCAGATCTGACAGGTATAAGCAGCTACTGCATGAAATCACAGTCTGCTTCACTGCTGTGGTACCCTCCGACGCCGATCGAGTGCTGCGATAGACGAGGACAATGTAACGAGTATATAGAACCGGGCGAAACTAAACACGGCTTGACGAATCCAAACAAACAATGGCGAAGACGTTCATGTTACTGCGATAAACGATTGTGGGACTGCGTCACAAAAGGTTTGAGTCAGCATTCGATACACCGGGCCATGATGTTCGGATTCAAATCAGAAAGGTGCTATCGCCGCCACTTCGTCGTGAGCAATGGGTTCGTACGAACTGATTCGCGATTCTCGTAGTCGAAGAATTATTATGCGTATCTCAATCAATCTTTTTTTTCGTCTTATTTTTCAGAAAGCTCGTCCAGCAAGGATATGAATTTGTTAATTTGGTAAACACACTGGGGCGTCCGAGATAACGGGCCAACCTTCCGCGATGACTTTGTTCTGCTCCAGGGGAGCGTCCAGGCACTACAGTACGAAAGGAACTCTCAGAAAAATGTGTACGGAGTAGCGAAATTCCTTTTACAACGAAAACTGCGTCATATTCTGCGAAAAAGCGAAAAATAACGATACAAATTATTTTTGTCCTGCAATAACGGTCAATAATTGAAAACTAAAAAAAAATACTAAAACACGAACGTCAAAGTTTTTTCATACGTACAGCTTTTGCTTTTGAAATTATCGATCGTAAAAAACACGAATATCCGTTGACCGATTAACCGAAAATCCAGGTCGGGAAATCCCAATTGACCCAGTATTTCTAATACACACACAGCTGTAGACCATAAATTACGATTACGAGTTTACATAAAAATTCATCCCTATGTCACGAGTTCTGCACGTTCGCAGGTTTCGAAAGAAGAAAACACATACACTAACAAAAGCGTGTAATTAAAAAAAAAAAGCATGAAGTATATGCAAAATCGCACGTGACCAAAAATCAGTGGACAAGTTTCTACGTGGCCTTAAGATGATGGATCAGTCACCTCGAATTTTCGAAATGAAAATTCTTTGATGTTGTTTGACTAATCAAAAAAAGGCTCTGTCAGCGTACGCAGGACGATGGCAAAAATCCACCGACAGGGGCTTTTTTATTGGTGAAACCATTTCAGAAATATTTAATTTCGAAAATTGCAGCTATCTCTCTCGCACTCACATTGCGAGAAAGCAACTGCTCCATCACCTTAACGTCGTTTCGACGTCTTTACGACTTTCTTGACATAAATAGATCAGGTTCTAGATATTTGTACAGTTGTCTTTTCCAATGTTGAAAAATCATTAGTAATTATTATCACAATGGACGGCAAATCATTACGATTAAAATTAAATTTATTCGGATCGGAGCTCGAGTTGGAAAAAAGCACCATTTTTTTTTATACCAATGACGACTGCATCGCCTCTGATTTTTATCGTTCTGTTCCTTCCATTAGTGTCGATTGCAAACCGTCACAATACTTCAGGCCAAACTGCGACAAGTAAGTTAAAACGCTGATACTTTAAGTTGGCGTTTGAACTAAAGATTTCAAATCTATTTGATTCCTCGCAGACCTGACAGGTATAAGGTGGTGGAGCAGTCGCTTTCTCGCCATGTGAGTGCGAGAGAGATAGCTGCAATTTTCGAAATTGAATATTTCTGAAACGGTTTCATTAATAAAAAAAAAGCCCCTGTCATTGGATTTTTGCCATCGTCCTGCGTACGCTGACAGAGCCTTTTTTTGATTAGTCAAACGACATCGAAGAATTTTCATTTCGAAAATTCTTTGATGTCGTGAAGGTGACTGATCCATCATCTTAAGTCGAAGTCGAAAAGTTACGAAAAAGGGCCCTTTTCTCCCGCGCTTCGCACTTTTCTCGTTCAGTGTGTCTGGGGCATTTGCTACATTACTAGATAAGACCGCGTAGCTCGAATGATTTCGAAAAACTTGTACAAACAATTTCGCACAGCAGCAAAGTGTCATCGACTTATTTAGGACGAATGTGTCGTTTTTTAAAATGAATAATTCACTTTTTATTGATTGGACAGTTGTTTTATGACATCATTCATTCGGAATTTATATTTCCATGCAAAATATCAGCAAACCGAGGCAATTCATCGGAGCACGTATTTAAACATTTACTTCCATTGAGCAACCACGCTTGATTTTCGCTGTAAAATGACGACGTCCACTTTATTTTTCGTCGTTTTTTTCATCTTGACTGTTTCTACTCGAGCCGCCGATACCGAAGGTAAAGTAACAGTCTCGAGTCCACGTATAGTACAAAATATTTATTGCACAAAATGTAGACACAGTGAGAATGAAATGAAACGTCGTGAACCAAATTTTGTACGATTTTTTATAGAAAACAAATTGGAAATGGCGAAAAATAAGATTTGTTATGAAATGAATTGCTTTTTGTGCTTACTATCGATGTTCCTCGATGTGGTGAACGTAATTCTCGGTCCATACAAAATTGCGCGATGCCGTTTCTTCTTTTAAAGAAGGACTGAACCGTTACTGCGAGTTAGCACGACTTGAGCCTTCCCAATCCGGTTACACATCGGAAGAGTGCTGCGACGATCGAGGGAAATGTGAAAATTCCATCGGACCGGGAGAAACGAAATATGGCCTGACAAATCCGGACCCCACATGGCCGAGACGTCTGTGCAGCTGTGACCAAAAGTTGTACAACTGTGTTATGGGAGGAAAGAATAATTTTGCGAAAGACTGGTCCATGCTGCACGCTTTTCGACACATGAAGTGCTTCCGCCGAATACCTTGTCCTGGGTGAGTACGAACTTCGTTTTTTACAACTTCCTCCGTGAACGTTTTTGCCGCACCTTTAGTCTGTAAAAAAATATCTAAAAAAATGTAGGCAGCTGTTTAAAATCTCCAACTTGGAATTCCAATTATAAAAATTGTAGAAAAATTCATTTTTCATTCATGTTTGATCCAATAAATGAACTGATCCGTCTTATTTGCCCGGACACGAATAACCCAGACTTACAGACGAATTGTTAACAATTCGTCATTAATAATTCATTCATAAAATTTCTTTCGCATTTTCATATTGTTCGGTATTTTCAGTGCATGCTCCAGAATTCGATTCGCGGTGGAATACGAATTCGTTCCTCTTCTCGACACACTCCGATGAACAGGTTTGCCAAACAATGGGAAATCGGAAAGCACCTCGTCAAATAGACAATTTTGCCGAAAAACTGTAATTTATTCTAATGATAAACTTTTTAAAAATATAAATAAATAAATGAATGAGAAAAATTGTGTAAAATTCGACCGTGACGCCATAAGATTCTTCAACCCTGGGTAGACGCTACCGGGTCGGAGAACACAGAAAATTGTTTTTAGCTCCGACGTACGACCAAAACGACTTAGTCTCGAAGCCACTTGTTCGAAGACACTCGAACATGGACTCTCGTCAGTGCGGACAATGACAACAACTCTTCTCGGTCGTTGGAATAATTTATTAAAATATAAATTACGATTATAATATTTATAACAATTATTATTGCTTACTATTTTAGCAGATAAAAAATAACACTCGCGTGTATTCTATATAAAAATCGGGATCTGGACACTTAAGTCTGAGTATTAGGCTTGGGAATGTATGGCAATACACTGTAGTGCCTATAAATTGAGATGTCCTTTGCAATTTACAGATTTTAAGACCTGCAGGATAAATATTTACAATCTAGAGTGTCATCAATCGAGCTCGATTTAATTCCGTGCAACTTATTTACAAAACTAAAGATTCGGAAAAGCTGACGAACGAAACTTGTTTAACTAAAAGAATTTAGCAGATTTTACAGATTTTACGAAAACGGAATTTTTCGAAATTTCATGCTTTTTCAATTCTTGAAAATTTGGTAATATTTTTTTAAAGATCGGGTTCGATCGAACGATTCTAACAACCTTGAAGGAGATTTAAAAAATTGAGAATCTGTCTGTCTAGCTTCTCTAATGTTTTCCAATGTTCACTGTGCTGGAATATATCGAGGAAATCGTTGGAAGTTAACCGTAATAAACATTGACTTAACCATTCTCCTCAATTGTTTAGGACGTTTGGGAATTTTTTTCATCATTTTTTCGTTAGAAAATCAAGCGACAAACTTTCCTTTATACATACTCAGCCGTCCTACGTCTGCGTGCTGCCGAACAACAAAGTCAACAATTCAGGCTGCGTCAGATTTCTCTTGTACTTTTGGACCATTTCTTGAATCTTCAAACGCCTCCTCACGTGAGGGGGATGGTAACTGGAGCAGATCGAAAAAACAGATTAGCACAGAATCATTTCCTACAAAATGATCGGACAACCAGCAGAAAAAACTTTACTATCGCCATTTTCCAAGAAATTGTGAAGAAATTTGCTTATAAATGTTGGAAATGTTTTCTTTTTTACCTGTCGTTATCCAATCTTCTTCGACGTCCCATGTTCAGGGCGGTTTGTCGTACCATCGTACCCAAAGCTCGCCTGGAAACGACCATGCCATCGACGAGAGGCGTAGCCAGATTTATTCTGGACACTGGGCCTTGAAGTTTCACACGTAGCAAACCGTTGCCGAGAGCTTGAAGAAAGATTACTTGGACATCCGATGGTAGCAACGTTCTCGAACTTTCGAGACCGGTGTTTGTGCAAGACAGAAGATCAGCTGTAATGTTTTTAGCCAATGAATATTTGACAGTCCGGATTTTAACAGCATTTTTTCACGTGATGATCGAATATTCGGAATTCAGTATAAATGATTAATTCAAAAAATCTCATTCCAACTTTTTAGGAGAAACGAGAAATTCGAGCTCATCCCTCGTTAGCTAACGATTTTTTGAGCAACCGTTTGAGTTAACGATGGGTCGTTTGTCTCTTTCGCTTATTTCACGATATTAAAACGTTTAAAAAAATCTAAAAAAAATTCATGGGACTTTTTTGAACCCTAGTGAAGAAGATGATAATTTGTCTCATTGGAAAAAAAAAATTTTTAAGAACGTTTTCATGAAAAATATGGAGAAGTGAACTTTTTTGACTTGTCAGCATTCGAGCGTTAAAATCTTATTGAGAGAAAAAAAAGTGATCGCGATTTAACTGACCAATTGGAAATTGTGCGTAGTCTTCCAAGCTTTCGAGCCAGACGACCATGATTCTCGTATCCGTTTGCCCTGGCAAATGATGTCGCGTGGTTCTCCTTGGTCTGACAGGTTCTGTGCTCGAGACACTGGGAGGTCCTGAGCCTGGAATACTCGATGGTTGTTTCTCTAGATCGAGGGACATTGTGCGCGGACCTTGTGAGTTTCCTTGCGACAGAGTCGTCGAGACGCGAGATCCAGCGGACTCGCTGATGCTCCTCTCGAACCAATCTGACAAAAAACAAAATAAAAAATAATCATGGGAAACCTCGGACGAAATGATTGCATTTTCCTGAATGAAAAATGTTCGAGAATTTTTAGCGTTTTGGCCTCGAACCGAAAATAAAAAAATGCAGCAAAACAATTCATCAAAATATTGTGCGAATGTGTGACAAATAAATTTCGTCCGACTACAAAAATTTCAATAGCTTTCTAAAAATGAAAAAAACTTACTTTGTCCGTTACTAACGTCGCTGCTATAACTGACATCCTCGACGTTGTCGGCTGTCTGGCTCGGTACGGTACAATGGGCAGGAACGACGAAAGCGATTTCCGAGCTGACATCCGCCCAATAAAGCACGTGGGTTTCCCCGTTGTAAAGAGCTCCACCGTGATCGTTACGCGCTGGCTGTGGGACGCTGGAGTCCGGAGTAACGCGCCAGGAGGAGGATACGTGGCCGGTCCAGCCAGCATGATTCGATACGGAAACTGGCCAACCGAGAGAACTCAGGAATTCCAGAAAATTCGATGACACGTTGTTCTCGTACAGCTGCAAAGAAATTTGATTAAAAAATCGGTTTCGAATCGATCTGATCGCCTGAAAAGCCCAAAACGATTGTGGAACGTCCAACATTCGTTCTGCGTTTGTATTTTTTTTCGTACCACATTGGAGACGATTTCCATTGGATTTTTCTGACCAGCTTTGACGTAAAAAATGTGGACAGTATCGCAAGTTCTTGGACTAATGTGATCGAGATTCTCAAGGTCAGTGCAGAAGCCAAGGACGTTTTGATCGAGTGCGGTGAGACCACAAGCACCAGATTCTTCCTTGTTCTTTCCTTCGAGGTTGAGGAATCCAAAGTGACTGAGAAAGAGGCGCGCGGTTTGGAACTCGTGGCAGATCTGTGGCGGTGCGCAATCTTCGATTTTTTCATTTTGATTGAATCCGTCATTCAGTTGCTCGCTTATTTTTGATTCGAGATTCATTTGTCGTTCCAGGAACTGCGACAACAATTGATGTTCGTCCTTTACCGATTCGTTGTCGTTCATAACCGCCTCGAGACTCGGAATCGATTCATCACTGAAAGCGAATGTTAAAATATTTACAAACTGGCTTCGGACTCATGGATTTCTATTTTTAAAGCGAATTTCCGTAAAAATTGTTTTTTCTCGATTATTTGCAAAATTTCAATTATTTCTCTTCAATTCTTCGAAATATCAGCGTCTCTGTCAGACACTCACACTTTGCAATGGGGAATTCTGTCAATATTGTCAGGGAAAAAGCGCGGTTTGTACTCCACGCGCGAAGTGGCTTCAGCGAGTGGCAAAGGCCGGCCAGGGTTCATGTTGATGCTCCTGGTGCTCGATCTATGTCGAGGCAAATGTCGCAGCTGCATCGTCCACACGTGCCTGCCGAACGGTCCTCGAATCAAAACAGTCACCGTTGGTTGAGGATCTTGGTCATTGCCAAGAGGTTCTTCCAGAAGAGCTAACATCGTTGCATTCTCGGCTACGAAATACCGGAAACGTTCGACCGCAGCAGGGCGTCCCAAACGATCACCGGGCCAACTATTGCAATGACGAAGCAACGAGACTTCGTCGAGCAACGAAGACAGAGATTGAGCTCCACAAGCACTTGGAAAATAGCCAACCTGGAAAATAAGAAAATTGTTACGATTCTTCGTCGCTCTCTAATTCCTTTTCTTTTTATTTATCAACGTTGAATAAATATTAAGGAGCATCACGTGTTATTTGTGAGTCAAAAAAGCTACAGAACCTTTTTGCTTTTTTCATCATCAGAGAAATTATTACAACTTCGTTTTTTCCAAATTTCAACCCTCAATGTTGGAATTTTCGTTCACCAGTAGATACACGCGATTTCTCCTTGAAAAACGAGGTTTCTAGAACTTTTGTGAATAAAACGCAACGTTACCTGTTCCAAGATTGTTGTTAGGAGTGCGTCAGCGGCATCGCGAACTCTCATCGAAGCAGGTTTCAGAGCTTTCTCGTCCTTCATTTTGATGGGCTCCCCAGGTTTCCCGATACTCTTGGTACCGGAAACTCCAAGTTCTACAACTTCCAGAACCGTCGTCAAGCAATCCTTGTCCTTTGAAAGCGGAAAATAAATTAATTGACTCGAAAAAAAATCTCGATGTGACAATGAATGAAATCATGAATACAAAAACCTGTAAAAGCTGGGGATGAGCAGTCAACCAAGTTGTCAAACATCCAAACGCTGCGACGATCGACGAATGAAGATCCTTGGAGTGAGCGGGCGGTGGTCGCCAGCATTGATAAGTTATGTAATCGCATAACCATTTGACAGCGCGTTTGCACTCCAGAGCATCTGTAAACGAAAAACCTTTAAAAAATTCTTTCCATCAAGAATTTTCAATATTTACTCTCATTTGTATTTTTATAATTATTTTCTCAATTAAATTCTATTTTATCTGTGCGCGAAGCTTATGAACGTGTATAATTCGACGGCGATCAAACCTGTAAGTCGCCTCGCTGCTTAATGACATTAATCAAAGAATTAAGAAAGGTACAAAAATAATTTTTCACTCGTACTTTAACACTGGTCAACAAAACCAAATTTTTTTTTTCTCCGTCACATGAATCAAATGCTTCATTTTCTTCCACAGAATCGTTGACCAGTGCAACGAACGGTTTGAGCAATAAATACCTGTTTCGCGGATCCGAGTTCTCGCCAGTCCCGAAAGCATTTCGAGAGCAGCGAGGGAAATGTTGAGATCAGTTTTCCACGAGGAAATGAGTCTGTGACAAACGAGATACGTGGCTCTTACGAAAAGAGCGTGCGCCGAGTCTGTAACATTTTTAATTTGATGTGAAAACATGAGAATCGTTTGTTGGGGATTGTTGAATAAGGCGTACGGTGAAAGCGATTTTTTATTAGTCCGAAATACAATAATATGAAAAATACAAAAAGCAGAGGCATCATACCTCGATAACCTCGTAGAAATTGATTTTAAATTTCGAATTTGGTTTTTCTTTTCTGTACCAACGAAAAAGGTTGACAGTGATAACTCGAATGGGGGATTTCCAAGTGAAGAGATTGAAAATGTTCTTATTTACCGAAAGCAATGCATTCCTCTTGAAGTGTCGAAATATCAGACGTATCGCCGAGCGAGCGTTGGTCACTGGAAATGCTTATTTGACTGGCCGAATCGCTGCAGACTATGAAGCGGTGTTTTTGTGGGTGTTTTGAGTTTTTTTTTTGTTTTTTTTTGGTTTTCAAATTGTTTGTTTGATTGTTTTTGCGATGACGGCACAATGGTGAATACGCAACGGAATACAATCCATAAAAAATCAAAAGAAGATCAAATCAGAACAAACACACGTCACACAAGCGCATGATAAGCGGCTTACAGCAAAGATCATGATGCACTCTCAATTAAATCGATTGACGCCTCACCTTTCGAAAATTTGTCGCTTTAGTCTCAAGGAATTCCATCACGAGCCCAAAATATTCGAAAAATTCAAAATTGTCCCATCGATCAATATACAGGACTTTTGCGAAACGAGCGAAAATGTTTTTGGTGCAAAAAAAAACGAGCTTTTTGCCGCCTATCAAAATTTTTCAGGCCGGTCGTCAAAAAATCGAATCGTGAGTGAAATTGCGAGCATCAAAAGTGTCGAGCAAACGTTTCACAGTATATGATAAAAAATTTCGAAAAATGTTCCAGCCAAGAAATCATTCCAAGAGCAAATAGGAATTTTTTCTATTTGAAAAAAGTTTGAACCATTCGGAATGATCTCCAGACTGAAGCAATACGGACGACTCAACAAGTGTACGGAATAATTAGAGAAAAAAAAACATAAACAAACGATATAGTGCACTAAAATCTCGATTGAAAAAAAATGAGCGTTACTTCACCGCTAAACGTACCGGAAGACAATAAGTTTGTCGATGTGCTATTGGGTATGTAACCAGTAATGTCCGGCTGTGTTACTAGTTCTACTTCTTCGGCCGCCGCCGAATCTTGCACGCTGAGAAGGAGCCCGCCTGGAAAAATAAAAAATAATCGCTTTAGCAAAAAATAAAAGAAAAACTTCCAATTCGATTCTCAATGAACTTTCCTCCCATTGTTTCGATTTGTTGTCCAGAATTTCCACGGATCCCTTGCACGGTGTGCCCAAAAAAATGAACGACTTACCAAGAAGCATGTGAGTGTTTTGGGGATCCGTTTCAACTTGGAGAGCGTTTATCAAAAGATTCATAAGCCTCGGTTTCAGCAACGCGAACGTCAACTGATTCTTTTCTGCGTTGAGTACGCTCGACATCGTCGGAAGTTCCCGGATTACGAGGTTCTGAAACAGCAGAAGTTTGAGCATCACGAAAACATGCGTAGGACTTTTTCGTAAGACCGACTGAAGTTGTAAAATTGATTGTAGAACGTCGCCTAATTACTTGATAATGCAGAGGCAGAGCCAACATAGAAATCAACAGATGTATCGAAGCTCTTCGCAGTTCGATTTTCGAAACAGCACTCGATTTCAATTTTAAATCTTTCTCCGGCAGCACAACTTCCAGGGCCGTTAATACTGCTGGTGCTAAAACTTCAATGCCATCGAGATCCAGTCGAAACAAATCCGCGGAATTCAGCAAGATACTCGCCAAAGTCTCGCCGCATTCTCTCGTCTGTAAAAACGTTAAGAAATCGTTAATATTCTTTCTTATTAATTTATCAATTCATTAATTTATTTATTTATTTACTTATTTATTTATTATTTATTTTTTATGTATTTATTTTATTTTCCCCTTCTAAAAAGTTGGTGAGTAACGCCCGAAGTTGGCGACCAACGGGGGGCATTGTTGTCGCTTTATTCGGGCTGTGATTGGTCGGTCCTGTTATACACCGTGTTTTGACTCTCCCGCTGTCAGTCTGACAGTTCCGGCTGTTGGTTTGACAGTTGCGTATACGCGCGTGCGGTTATATGTTCCTATCGGAATAAAACTTTTTTTCGTATGCATGAAAGTGGAATTGACTGGAACTCTTCACGAGGGCCCGCAGGGAGACTTTCCCTATCACTGGGAATTGCCAGATCTACGAAAACTCGTCATAGAGCCACAGCTTCGGGGTTGAAATTTATATATATATATTTTTTTTTCAAAAATCATGGATCAAAATTTATCCGGAAATGCGATTGACTAGAACTCTTCACGAGGACACGCAGGGAGACTTTCTCTATCACTAGGAATTGCCAGATCTACGAAAACTCGTCATAGAGCCACAGCTTCGGGGTTGAAATATATTTTTGTTTTTTTTTTTTCAAAAATCGTGGATCAAAATTTATCCGGGAATGCGATTGACTAGAACTCTTCACGCGGACACGCAGGGAGACTTTCTCCATCACTAGGAATTGCCAGATCTACGAAAATTCGTCATAGAGCCACAGCTTCGGGGTTGAAATATATTGTGATGGTCGAATGAAATGCCTTTTCAGAAAAAAGTTGTGAAGTAAATCACTTTTTTCGGCCTTGCAACTGGGTATAACCCCTTAAAATAATGTCGTCTTCATAAAAATAAAAAAATACTTGTGTGCACATAATAGTACGAAGAATCGGTCAATCTGTAGAACGATCCGATAACGGACAAAGCATTAGCGATCTCTCTCTCTGGATCATATTTTACTTGTCATAAACGTTCCTATTTGCCTAAACTCGTATTTATTCTTATCTAAATGCTCCAAAATAGGTTGAATCGGGTGGCTTCAAGACGCTGTCGCATATCTCGATAAATTGTTATACATAAAAGGAGTGCTGCAGCGCTACCAGAAAACCGTTCGCGCGCTTCAGCGCGCGTGATGGACCCTAGTAAAGAATTAAAAAACCGAAGAATTTTGAATGGTTTTTGAAAATAATCACGAAATCCCATGGAGATTCGGCCATTTTCCCCATAGGAATGAAATCTTACCTCGTCGACCTTGAGGCCGTGATACATGGCTTGATAAAATCGCGCCAAGTAAACCGGAAGGATTTCCTCGCCGGTTTTTTTAGCGCAAAATATTCGACACAGCGCGCCCATCGCTTCCGCACGACCGGATTCATAGCGATCGATGCTCAAGGACGGTGGAATTGAACTGATTGTTTCTTGGAGCGAACTGGGACCGTCGACGAGAACCGAAGATGGACGTTTCGATGCTCCCACTGGTTCTGTTGGATAAACGATTCTAATCAATGTAAAAAAAAATTCTTTGCGCAGAGTTTTCTTTGGGAAGAAACTCACGAGGTAAATTTTGAGACCAGCCATCCGTACCGACGAACGCAGCTTCGAAAAGCCATTCGCCAAATAGATGTAAAATGCTGTTGCATTTTGGACGCCCAGGAGCTAGCGGAGGTCTGATATCTTGCCCGAGTGAGGTCACGGCTGCACAAAAAGTTTCCGAAATAAAAAGTATTGAAAAAAAAAAAAAAAAACACAAATATCATCAAATTCTCATTACGAAATGATACTGGTCGTTTCTACATTGGATAAACGCGTTAAAAAAATTCATTTCGGTACCAAAAATCACGCGAAACTCACAAGTAGTGCTGGACGTCGAAGGTGGACCGGAATTGGCTATAATAGTAGGTTGGGCATTGGAGATGCGGCTGGTCGTCAGTCCGATGAGCGAAGCTTTTGGCATTCCTGAATTCCATGTGACAAATAAGCACAGAAACAATAAAATGAAGTAATTTTTTTTAAGAACTACAAATTCTTTTCTACAATTTGTACACCGTGTGATGAGATTTTTGTGCGTTGCGATTGTGTGTAAACAATTCTGGAGATCTGCTTAGGCGAATGATTGAAAAAATTCATCGAGAGTCAAAAAATTGTTGAACAAATATTCAGTAACGTGAATGTTTGGAAAATGAATGAACATTTCTCGACTATTCCGGCCATCATTGCCGTTAAAAACTTCAATTATTCAGTTACGTGAATGTTTGAAAACTGAACGAACATTTTTTGATTATTCCGGCCATTATTGCCGTTAAAAACTTCAGTCGATATCGACCTGGAATTTGTTTTTCGGCGGTCATCATCATCGCGACCATTCGCCGAAGCTTTTCGATCCAGAAATACGTCGATTTGTGAACAAGAGACAGGAAAAGTGATGGATCGAACGATCAGGATAAAATTGAGAATGTGAATAGAAGAGTGCTGGGAAAATACCCTTAGTGACTGCGGAAGGTGTGACGCTGAAACTTTTGGCGAGTCTGCGTTGTGTCGGAGGCGTAGGGGAAGGCTGAGGCTGATCCTTGCCGGTAGCCTTGTCAGCCCCGACACCACCAGTACCACCGGGACCGGAGCCCGGTACGGCACTGGCCGCGCAACATTCCTCCCAACAGCATGCCTGCGAGACCCCTGGAAACATTTTTCAATATCCATGCAACCACCGTCACCATACCCTTTGTCTATCCTTTTTTTTTACACGATATACAACACAGTGTCAGTTGTGCATTTGCATTATTGTGCAAGCGTAAGAAGAAATGGTGTTCGTTAAGAGTGCCACGTCAGAAAATCCTTCTTTCAATATTGCGAAAGACGCGATTTCCTGTATCGAAGTATCTAACGATCAAAAACAAGATTAACCCTCGATCAGGGAAGGTTTTTCAGGCACCCTAGATCCGTGAACCGGGGTCTTCGCGCTCTCAGACCCTCAATTATAAATGAAAATATCTGAAAAACTTCACAGTCAATCTTTAGACGGTACTTTTGAAGCGAGAATAAAAATCTTCATTTTTTTCTTATTTTTGATCATTTTTTTTCATCAAATATCAAGCAATTTGGGAAGAAGACCGGACGCAAGCGACCCCGGTTCACGGATTGTGGCTTAAAAGGCTAGAAACCGAGGGCGCAGTATAAAAAACGGTAACGGGCATAAAAATGAAATGAGATTTCGTCTGATCAACGATACACTGTATTTTTTCTGAAATTTCTATCCTGCCGCAGCGAAAATTCATGGCAATTGAGTTAAAAATGATTTTCTCGACTCTGAAATCCGTTGGACGAAAACATTACTCACCGAGAAACGCGTCGACCTGTCCAGCAATACCTTTGATAGCTTTTAAAAAAATTTGCGGCAGTCCTTGCAAACACGGATGTTGACAAGGGTCGACAACGTTTGGACTGGCTATCGCGTACTGTAGAAATGCTTGAGTCTGCGATACGACAGCTGGTCTGCAGAGATCCACAGGGTCACCGACTGTACGCAAAAGGCGGTACCAAGCCTGAGCCACCGCTTCATCCGACATCGTCGCTGGTACCAGTTGCGCATCCTCTTCGTCTAAACAATAAAATCCAATAATCACAACTTTCAGGCACTTTTCTTCCAAAATTTATGGATAAAACTATGATTATTGTTATTCAGGCACTTTTCTTCCAAAATTCATGGATAAAACTATGATTATTGATAAATGATGATTCTAATTCGTCTAAGAGTTCAAAATTTATCTACAAATAAAACATTACAAAAAAAATCCAAATACAAAAATCCAAAAAAAATAGAAAATAAATACAAATAAAAAAAAAAACAATCAAAATGAATAGAAAAAATAAAATAGAAATAAAATGAAATAAAAAAATACGAAAAAATACGAATGAAGTAATATTTAAAAAAAATATTTAAAAAAACCAACCCAAATCAGTCGACTAGAAATGCGACCGTGGTAAAAAATATCGCTACGTACTTATTTTTAATTCGGGAAACATCGGTCCATACATAATGTGCAATAATTTGGCTGTTAAAGCTAAACAGACGCGATTCCATTGCTCGATAAGAGCGAGTCTGTGACGCCAGCGGAGACACGATTCTCGTAGCGTTCGCCAGAGCGGAGGTGAAGGGAAGTTCCGTTCGCAAGCGACCAACCAAACCTTGGATAAAAAGTTAAAATACGACACGAATGGATTCTCATTAAGAAATAATTACATTCGTTCAATATTTTGCTATTCAGAGATTCCAGAATATTATTAAAAATATGAAACAATAATGACGCTGGGTTAAATTACCTCTAACAATACGCCCAGTACTCTCTCACACAGTTGCTCGCCGGCGTCTTCTCTCACGGCCGGTGGTGCTAACAAAGCGTCGTTAATACCGATGAGAAACAATAATAAACTCTCCCACGTTTCGCCATCGAGAGTCGCGGGCCCTCTCGCAACTTGCTGCAAAGTTCTAAGCACTCTGTGGCAAAGTACTGCTTGTCTGTTTATCGTATCCGTCCCTAAGATAAAAAATGTCGAAAAATATTCAAGCCACAATGTCGAAGGATTGGAAAAAACAAGCAAAACGAAAAATTGTTATAAAAAACACAAACAAGATTTTTTATGAATAAAGTATTTCTCAAATTGGATACCTAAGTCCTGATACAAAAACGGCCAGACTATGAGAAGGAAAGAAGTAAAGAATATCGTTGAATGCATTATTTAAACGTTTTAGAGTAATTAACCCTTCGTGTGCACACATCCTATAACTGCATTGACTGGGTCAATCTGACCCAAGGCGTTTTTCAAATCGTTGTATTCCGGTAAACGGGCTTTTTTTGTAGAGACGTTTTTCGTAGTAATCCATATTTCATGGCAGTAAATTTATTGTTTGACGAAAACGACAATTGAAGGCGAAACAATCGGTGACAGCAAATTGTTGGGGTCAAAATGATCCAGTGTGCACTCGAAGGGTTAAAACAGCTTCATTCAACCCTTTTTTAAAATCTTGATAGATTTTCTCATTTCCATTACAACAATTTGGATTAAAGTTTCATGTGCCAAAGGTTCAGTGAGGCTGCGAGAAAAAATTGATCGATTTGTTAGAAAAATTGGGAAAATATCTCACCCTCGCCTTTTCTTGGAACAAAAAGATTGTGAAAGTGGCTGATGATTTTTCTAGCGTAAAAATTTGTGTCCTCGACGATCGGCCTTGGGACAGAAATTTTTGGAGATGCATAAAGCGCCGATAGCCATTCGCAGTAAACGTTGACGCAGTCCCGAACGGTATCGTGTTCGGCTAGAGGCAACGATAGACCAAAACAAATTACTTCCATACACCATTGCACCTCTTTGTCCGTCGTTAATGGACTCGGCTCGGCTGCTTGCGTTATACCAAGACTCGTCGCTAATTGACGCACTATCGATAACGCAACTTCACGTCCAGCAACAGGGGAAAATTTCTCTAAAACACTCTGAGACTCCTCGGAGCCCCGCTGTATGAGGGCACTCAGCGATGCCCATTCAGAATACATTCCTCCCCCTGAATCCTGTTAATAATGATTTTTATAGTGATTATCCTCTCTGGACTGCGGCAAATTTTTTTTTAATAATCACGATGTTGTGAAATAAAAGGAACGATTATTGAGCAAAATTTCGTATCACTATGTAAACAAGTACGAAAATGCTCGTGAAAAATATGGCAGAACATTAAAATGACGAAAAATTATAAACATATTCAGAAAACGATACGAAGGAAATGTCGAATTATAAATCGATCACCTTCGAAGTCATTATCGAGTTTTTAATTACGTTATGCAATGATAATAAACATTACGCGGCGTAACGTTGTTACACGTATATGGAATTGCTTTGGACGTCAAAAGTGGTACTTACGTGAGTTAACAACGAATTGGAGAACTAATACCGTTAGAATAATTGATCTTTTGTCAATGAAGAAAATGAATGAATTAACGAGCTGTGTAGGTGTCAAACGACACTCTACTTTGGCGTGAAAATGAGGTTAGAACGCTTTTTTCGATTAATAGAATATGCATTATTCGCTTGCGCGAACGTACTCGTTATCATCGTGCACTACAATAATCATAACTTCGAGATAAATGTTTTACCTTGAGATTGACTCTGTTGAATACGCCTAGATTCATAGATTATCATGCGCGGATGAAACTTTCGGTTGGGAATAAAAACGATGAATAATTGACAAGAGGCGGGGGATTATCTGTCAAAAGTTTGACTCAACAGCCTGCCCTCATCATCATAATAATTCGGACATCAGCTGTTGACTGTTATCGACCGGGATATTTATCATAGAATATATGTCATCGATCATAGAAACTTTTCCTGTTATTTATTACGATTAATGCTCAATTTTTCGAATAAATTCGACTTCCGAATGAACTTTCTTGAAACTGTAAACACGTTCAAAAATTTGGGGGACATTGTTGCGAACTTGAGAAGTTTTTAGAAATCATTAATTTCGAATACGCAAAATATATTATCATTATTGCTGTTGCTTCACTCTGGCGCAAAAATTGGATGACAGATCGCTTTCGCTTACCAAAATAAAGCAGATATTCCGTTCGGTGTTTGGAATACAACGGAATTTTTCAATGTCTATAACTTTTATTTATTCCTCGCAACCCAAATAATAAACAGTCAACGAAAATTATCGCTCCAGGCAGACCATAAACTATGTTGATACGCAGGAAACGTGTAGTAATTCTCCAAATTTGAATTGTCTCAGTAAATAAAATGGGAAACAATTTTTTTTTTGCTTCCATTTATATGAAGCTCCATGCAGAAGCTTATTTTAATTTTTCGATTAAGGCAAGAAGAATGTATAAATTAACAACTTACCTTTGCATATTGAAGATTGAAAAAAGGTGAAAAATGTTTTCCTGTTATCGATGAATGGGAAATGAAAGTGTGGCCGAACTTTTGAACGATGATGGATGACACTTGGGATTTATGAGCAAAGAATAAATCGTAATGAAATTCTTGGCTTCATTCCGAGCATGAACGCGTTTACGATGAATGTAAAAAAATGGAAAACGCTCGTCGTAACTTGAATCATTTAATTTCTAAAGCAGGCAGAATTCAAAGATATAAAATGTCAATGTTTTCTTTCCACACGTGGTTTCTCATAATATATATTGTCGGACCCACCGATGTTCTAATATTATTTTAGGCACACGCGACGAATATTTGTTCACACCGACAAACTCCTCATGAAAAGCATCGCAAATATCTGAGCAGTATTTCGCTAATCTTCAAATCATTTCAAACGATTAATTTCTATTTAACTACAATATTTATGAAAATAAAAACTTTCGATGTTCTAGCAGAAAATTTAACTGTTATTACACGAACTCGGTGATACGTCGGGTCATTTTGACCCAAAAGGTACTTGATCAGTATGTCAGTAGCCTTTCGCTCGCTTTTTATCGCGGAAAAAAAAAACAAAAGTACACTGGAAACATTTCTCAATGCGTGTGCATCAAAAATATCTAAAAAATATTAAAATAAATCCATGAAAATTTTGAACTTTGAAAACATGCACATTTCACATTTAAAGTTTTTTTTAACGTAATACAGCCTCTTTGCAAAAATTCGAAGAAAAATGTACATCGACGTTTTTTTTTCGATTCATTACGTGTAGCGTAAGGTGCAAAATTGTAACGAGAATCAGTTTGACAAATTGTCCTGTGTCAACGCTGGAAAATGCGAATTTTCCCGTAAAGTCAAACTGAAGTTACACAAATTGCTATTTCCCTTTAAAAATGAGAAGAAAAAAATAAAGAATCGGTGAAAACATTTACCACGAGATACAAATTTATTATTCAAATCAACTTTCGTAACTTGAAACAAAAATAAGTCTGAATTTCAACAGAAAACTAGGACCGAACGATTCCGCGATGAGGGGCGGAAGTGTCGTGTAAAAATCGGCGAAGAAATAAACTCGTGACAACTTAGCGAGCTGTTGAAAAGACGTTCGGTATAAAACGTTAATAAGACGACGTTCATTCACTCTTCGGAATAATGAGATGCATGAGCTGCGATGAGGATTTCTTAAAGCGGAATGACGAGCGAAACAGCTGATGTCGATCGATTCAAATTTCGTTGCAAACTTTTCTCGAGAGCGCTTGATGTTCCCGCTAAATAAAAAACTACACACTTCGTTTTACACTGAAGCGGAAAGTGTGTCTTTTTTTCTTTCTCGAAATGTACGTTTTGCTCTGGACAAAACATTTCGTCATCAAAATCTTTCTTTCACTGGTGGCGGCCAAGTCCGCGCGTCATTCGCCTTAATGCACTGGCGTTATATGTATAAAGGTCGACGTTTTAATGTCCCGCATGTTTATGTATGCCTCTGTGTACAACTCGGTTTGGCCCTCAGTGGATTGCCACCAGACCAGACTCCAAAAGCTTCTGAATCTTCGCAGCGATTGTTGGATTTTTCATGTGCCTGCAAAGATAAACCAATAGAAAAATTAGACACGTGCTTCGTCACCCAATTTTTACGACTTTAATGAAAAAAAAAATCAATGAAAATAAGGTGGAAGCAAAAATGTTGAAATTTCGGTTTCTTAAAAATACACCAAAGAAAACATTAGGCAATTATTACGATTCAAACGATTCCTTCTCTGCGACGTTTCTTTCGAAAGTTCGATATTTCAAGAAAAATTGAAGTTACTCGTTATTTTCCTTTCGTCCGACAGTAAAGTGTGACTTTTTATTTTCTCGTAACGTCAAGGACGTCCAAGAAAAACGTGAGTGCTATTCTTTGTTATCACTTTGAAAATATGAAGAAAAAAAATCTTACTCTTGCAAGGCTTTGGGGTCGCTCTGCATTTGCTCAAGGATCATACGCATCGCCGGATCGCGCATGATGTCATTAACTTCGGGATCGGAGAAAGCTCGTTTTCTGAGTTCCTCGGGATTGGAGTCGTAAGAGACGGAACAGCTGCGGAAGCCTTCGAGAGCTTCGCTATTGTTGGGGTCCAATTCGAGAGCGGTTTGGTAGGCTTTGACGGCTTTTCTGTGCTGTTGCATGCCTTGCAAAATTTTGCCCTTGCGGATCCATCCTTTCGTGAATTTAGGATCCAATTCGGTGCACTTTTCGCAATCTTTGAGGCCAAGGTCGAACGCGGCTAGTTTGGTGTAGCAAGCAGCCCGATTGCTGTAATATTTAGCTTCGTCGGGATTCCGTTTGATGGCTTCGGAATAGTGCTTCACGGCTGTGGCGTAATCGCCGTCTTTGAACTTTTCGTTCCCGAGCTCCTTCTCGGCTTCGGCTTTGACCGGATCGATATACGCTTTTTTTTCCTCCTCTTTGATTTTCTGATCGATATCAGAAAGTAACGTTTTGATCTCGGGCGTTCTGTGCTCGGACATGGACTTTTCGTAGTAAACTTTGGCCTGTTTCCATTTTTCCATTTTTTTGTATGAATGGCCGATGCGCGTGAAGGCCTTGGCTATGAGCTTGAAATCAGCACGATTTTCGCGGCCGAGCTCGATGGCTTTTTCGCATTGTTCAATACACTTGGGGTATTCGCCCTGCTCGAAATAAACCGCAGCTATATTAAGGGAGTAAGTGATGTCGGTCGGATCGAGCTCAACCGCTTTGTTGTAATGGATCAAAGCAGTTTCGAAATCTTTTTTCTTGTAAGCTTCGTTGCCCTTTTTTTTCTCTTCCAACGCCGCGCGCTTCTCGGGACTCAAATTATCTTCCGGTTTTGGTTCGGGTTTCGGTTCCGCTTTGGGTTGCGGCCGTTTGGGTGGGTCAACGTCCATAGGTTCGTCGCTTCCGTCCATCAAATTGGCTCCTAGTAAGACGCTCAACGTCGTAAGGATCCGAGGGTCCTCCAGGGAACTTCCAATTTTCGCAGAGTTCGTTCGCAGCGGCTGCAACAACTTGAGATATTCCGGGTCGTCCAGCCAGGCTCGGGTTCGAGCATCGTTCCGCAACTTTACAAAAAGGTCCGGCGAGGCGAACGGATTCATCATTTGACTCTCTACCTCCCGCAAACTCTGACGATATTGCTGGTTGCTCGGGTCACGTTCAATTGCCTGCTCGTACGCTTTCATCGACTCAGACACTTTCCCAAGATACGCCAGCGCGCTCCCTACTCTCGAGTAACCCTTCGCCCAATCCGGCTTTAGCTTGACCGTCATCTCCGCATCTTCCAAAGCTTTCTCATACTCTTCGGCTTTGGCGTATGCCGCGGATCGGTTACTATACAACACGTGATTCTTGTCGTCCAAAGCGATCGCTTGGGTATAGAAATTTATGGCATCCTGGAATTTGCCCTCCTGCAGAGCTACGTTGCCCTTGTCCTTCAGGGCCGAAACCTAACGAAATTTCACCAAATTATGAACGACAAACTTCCAGGAATTAACAGTCGGATTGCTCGAAAAAGCAATAATCCCTTAGAGTGCATACCGAGTCATTTTGACCGGAACAATTTTCTATCACCGATTGTTTGGCATTTAATAGCAACAAATGTTTTGCCATTTACTATATAAGGCAAAACAAAAAATGCATATTTATCAAAATACAATGATTTTAAAAATGCCTCGGGTCAGATTGACCCAAGATGTACTTATAGGTTCTTCACAGAGGTTTGCACTCAAAGGGTTATAGCTCAAACGGATAATTGGACAAAAAAATAATCAGCGGTACAGAGTTGGCATGAACTACGGTATTTGTTTTTGTTCGTACTGCTAAACAAATAAAGAAATTGCCATTTTTGTGCATCTAAATAAATGGCAGGATTTTTTAAATTACATTAAAAAATTCAATAAATTTCGTAGGGACCCTGTTCGATCTAAAATTCCTTGAATTCGTGGTAGATTTTAGAACGAACTGAAGTGCGAGCAACTTTTTGGAAATCTTGAAATTTCTAGAATTTATTACGCGGTTCTGGTGTTTTCGAATTTTTTTGAATTTTCTTGGCAAAATCGATTTATTATTGAAAAATCAGAAACTGATGAAAAGAAGGCGAGGAAAAATGACACACGCGGGTCGAGATGAACGAAAAAATCACGCGAAATTTCACTCTAATCTCGTATTTTATGGAAAAATATGCTGGTAAGGAATAATTAGCAAGATGGATAAGACTATGGACAAGACTTTTTTTTATTGTGATAGGAATTTTTGCAACAAATTGGTGAGATATCGAAGTGTGGAAAAAATTTCTAGAACGAGTTTTTTGTCGCCTCGATTACCGGGTCGATGACTGCGGGAAAATGATCTCACACGATTCTTGAAAAATAAAAAGTCGGCGTGAATATTTACCTCATCCATTGCGAAGATTTATTCTCGGCGAAATGTCTATTTGGGATGCTTCGATTCTCACTTTGTTCTCGACTCTTTGCGTGCTCGTCTAATGAAAAAAAGACTCCGTGCGATTGAAGATTGAAGGTAATCAACCAACACCGGTCTAATACGCTATACGTGCGCAACCGCGTGTGTGTGCGAAATTCAGAAGGTTCTCGAAGCCATACAACAATCAGCGCCTCTAGAAGTTTCCAAAGAAACTAGCGGAGCAACGCGCTTCGGTCTGGTTTTCACCACGAAATTCTAGAACCTACTATCCTGCGGTTCCTCTCTATACGATCAACTTCGCTCAGTACGATTTCTAATTCTTATCCTGATTCTTACTCGTCACGCTTGCGTGACGTTGGCCCCCCAACTTTATTTTTCAAAATAAGTTCTGTTCATGCAAATCGTTTGAGAGGGTTGAGAGAAAAGAAAGATTGAGAGTTCATAGTTTTTTCGGAAAATAGATTTTATTTTTTGGTGTGAAGATGGCCCTCATTTTGTGCTATTTCCTGGAAAAATGGACTCAAATGTTTCATTTTTTTTTTAATCATTAGAGAATCGTTTGAGAGGGGTTGAGAGTTGAAAAAAACTGCTAGAGAGTTAATATTTTAATTGATATTAAATAATTATTCAGTGCGTGTTTTAATTCCCTTCGATTTCCCCTAGTTTCCGAGGACTTCCGGTATGCGCAGTTGACATGCACAATGTATCTAAAATCAGCTGCAGCGAGCAGCTGTAAGAGCTGTGTGCTGGGGTTATGCTTCACCTCGAACAAACACCCCGTTAATTCTAACGTCCAGGAAGATGATCTGCACGATCTGCACGCAAGACGGGGTCGAAATTTCACATTCAACTAGAAATTTGGCTCCATCGGAAAACGTGATTAAAATAAAAACTTCTACCGAAAAAAATCACGATCGATGTTTATTTCAAATAAAACGGCCGATTAGTTATCCACTGGTCACAGTTGGCTCTCGATGACTTCGTAAAGATGTAAAAGATGGAATTCCAAAACAGCCACAAATTCGAAAAATACATGAAAAATCGTATTCACCAAATAAAACTCCAGTCTTTTCAAATTTGCTCATCTCAGCATCATTTTATTGCGAAGTTTTCTTCTGAATGCGATATTTGACGTATCAAGAGAAGTTCCACTTCATATCCATCAACTGCACGATTTATTCTTTTACAAAATAAATAAAAATACATAGTTGTGTGCTGCTCACGATGAATCGCACCAAAAACTTCATTCCTTTTATATTGGAGATCCTTGGGTACAGAAAATTTTCTGCAGAAACAAAAGATTTATCGTGGAAATCATTTTTTCGAATTTCTCCATTAGTTTCACGGCGAGGTCGTCACTTTTTTCTAAAAAAAAATGTTATTCGTACGTGAAGCTGTTACCTTATTATTGTTAGCTCGATGATCATCCACGTTTAATCAGCGGTCAGTTTTTTGTTGTCGAGTTGTTGTTGAGATTGCCGGCAACGGATTGGCCAACGTGAGGAGCGTTAAACTAGCAACAATAGAAATCGCGGCTAATAAAGCTGAAGTGCGGGCCATGGTGCTATTACGACGATTGCTCGAATACTTTTTGAAGTATTTCAGCAGTGACCGTGCTTTTATAGTGCTCGATAACGTTACCATCACCGATAGAAGATTTCATTGGATTTTTCGATATCTTGAGCTGCGTGTCGCCCAAACTCTTCACAAAAAAATAGAGGGAGTATTCCCATATCAACCTGAATCCATGAACAGATAACTAGAGGATGTATATCTTTTTTGATAATCGGTTCTATTCCGATAAGAAGTGTCAGCAATGACGCCGAGGGCCTAAAAATGAGTACATATTCGTACTTGTCGCCAATACCATGGTTTTTTTTGTTGCGTAGAAACGATTGGGTTTGATTGTGGGATCCGGTATTGATTTAACTAACGACTACTTAACGGTTTTATTACACTATCAATCATTACCAAACAATTAACTTTCCATTTGCTAAACTCTCTTATATACGTTTTTTATATAAAAATATATAAACCAATATTTATTAAAGGAGCGAGAAATACCGACTTATCTACGGCACAGAGTTTCCGTAACTGACCGCCAGGTTCGCACTCGTTCGCCATTTTCGAATTTCAAATATACGGCGTACGGCAAGGTCACATTCAAACTACATGCAACAAAGCAAAACACAATGTATGCACAACAGCCACGGTCCATGAAAACATTGGATCATAATTTCACAATATCGGTAATAAATTTGATTCTTTACTACAATCATTACGCTGTGACATACATTTGTTTTCTAAAACTTTTCAACTCACTGCACATTGTCGACAGTACGCGATAATGAATGGCGCTTGAAAACAAAGCAAAACATTCACTTGCAACAAATCAAAATTAGTCCTTCGCGTGTTGAATTGATAAAGAAGCTGGGAAAACCATCTCCCGTTAATTATTCTTAAATTTGACGTCACACTGCCGACGTGTCGCTTCTTTCAAAGAAAAGATCGTGTCCCAGACTCCCAACGTTTATCTTCTCACGTAAATTCATAACTATCCAATTATTTCGATACCCAAAATGATTTTTAACAACTCACGAATATTCGGGCTCGTACAATTTCTTTTTTTCGCCAATTTTGCCTTCGCCAGTGACCCTTACGAACTTTCGGGTAATTAGAAACGACATTTTGTCACGCCACTCATTGATTTTCATTTTTTTTCCGAATTCAGACAAGCACGTCGATTTTTCGTAAACTTGGAAACATAAATTCGTAAACAAATAAATAAACAAATAATTACATTTTTCTTGGTACAGGAAATTCTGGGTCTGTGCCAGGAAAAAGCAAAAAATCTTTTCACTGGTCGTTCTTGCCGGAAAATCCCACTCGCCCAGATCCAAACAATATTTTCATCAAATACCGTAGAAATCCTTTCCTCAGGCCTCTTTTGATTGTTGCTACAGAAAAGCACAAAATCGAGTCGCAGCGACCGTCCGATGCATATTCCTCAAAATCCCTGGTAGTGATTAGTTTCCCGTCCAGTCTCAACCGTCCTGGGTTTCCGATAACGCAGCATGAATCTTTGAGACCGCAGGTCCAGGCTGAGAGCCCCGAAACATCAGTATCAGCCCAAAGTAACAAACCGAACAATTTCCTTTCTAAAAATGATCAAATATTGAGTGAAACTGGAAAAAAGCCATGGAATGTGGATAAATCTGAGTTTTTGCGAATTTCAGAGTGCATCGACTATCATAACGAAGTGAATCATCCGGAAGGACCAGTTGTCGCCTTTCCAGGAGCAGATCGAGCTCTACCGTCACCCGAAACAGCAGACTCGAGTTGTCTGTTGCGTGGTCTAGTCGTGGGAGGAAGCAGATCGTCGACAGAGATTTTTCCCCATGTTGTTGCTCTCGGAAGGCAATCAGAGGATCGGAACTTTATTTTTTACTGTGGTGGATCTTTGATATCGCCGAAATGGATTTTAACGGCTGCGCATTGCACGCATGGCTCGTGAGAACAATTTCACGTTTTTCCTCTTCAGCCACTTTGTTGCAAATTTTTTTGCGGATCTGGCACTGTTTCTGTCTTACGTTGCGAATCAGCGATCAGGATTTCCACAATTAAGTTTTCATATTTGAATTGTCAGATTATTGCCAAGATTCCCATTTTTTCAGCCCCGGATTGACGATCGCTCGACTGGGAATTGATCGTTTGAGCGATTACTCAACAGGATTGACCGTCAGGATCAAACGCACGGTCCGACATCCTTCGTATACCCCGCCCGCTTTGTACGGGGATATCGCTCTCTTGGAATTAGAAAAATCTCTCAAGTTCACGCATCGCATCCAGCCTGCTTGTTTACATCAACAATATCATCATATTCCAGAATCTGCTTGGGTCTGCGGTTGGGGCGCAACTGAATATGGTACTGACACGGAAATTTGATTCCAATTTTTTTTTCAATACTATTTTTTGTTCCGATTTATCGTACCAACGGAATTTTTACGGCGTGTTCTTGGTTTTTTCATGACGAAGAGCATGGTCAATGATCAAGATTCTCTGAGCCAATATTTCTTGCAAGAAACTTTAGTAAACGGCAGAAAGATGAAAAAAAAGAATGTTGAGGATGATTCACAAATTTTTGGATTGCTTTGCAGCTGGTGAAGAAAGCGACACTCTGCAGGAGGCGCTTCTCGATCTCGTGGACAATATCGCGTGCGCAATTAAACACAATGGCTCAACAATTGCCGTCCCCGATGGTGTGGTGGCGAGCATGATTTGCGCTGGCTCACCTCGAGACAACTGGCGAAAAGATACGTGTTCCGGAGACTCCGGAGGACCTTTGCAGATCCAACATCCGACGCATCGGTGCCTGTACGAAATCATCGGTATCACGAGCTTTGGAACAGGTTGCGCCGTCCCAGAGTCGCCCGGTGTGTACACCAGGGTCTCGCTCTATCTCGACTGGATCGAAAACATCGTTTGGCCGGAAAGTAGCTAATTTACCCTTGAACCTATCATTTTTTATTTCACTTAAACAAGAACACGTCGTTGACGTATTTTTTCGATGATTTTTCGAAATCTACGCATTTGAGCGACTTCAAAAAGGATGAACTTTCTCACGTGGACTTGTCGAATAATTTAAAAAACAAAACAAATCAGAAATCGATCAATTCCGGTTGATAAAAAAAAGAATTCATCACCAAGTTTTCGTTGAGACGAGCCAAAGTTCGAAAAAAAATTATGCGATTCCTCGGTTTCGTTTCTAAATTCCCTCAAATGACAAAGAAAATATAATTCGGCGCGAGGGGTAAAAAAATTTATTTTTGTCCTAGCTTTTTTGTCGAAATCGATCGATTCCGATTAAAGAAAAAAATTAATCACCAAGTTTTTTTTTAGACGAGCCAAATTCCGAAAAAAAACTACATGATTCCTCGGTTTCGTTTCTAAATTCGTTTCTTTGGATGATGAAGAAAATAAAACTCTGCATGAAAGGTAAAAAAATCGTATTTTTTTATTAAATTTTTTGCCAGGATTGACAATTACGATAAGAAATTTCTTACACTCGCGGGATATGACTGAACATTGCAACGTGTAGATACAGAGATACTTATGGAAATATTTCGGACCGCGTTGATTTTTAACGTCACAAGTTTACTATTTGTCGGTGGGAATGAAATAGGAAATTTGTATGATTCGTTGTTCGGAGGATCAACCGCGAGAGACTAGAGAACACGAAATATTTATAAGCACTGCTGCGAACTTGTGGAGTGATATGAGAGAGTGGTGGAAGGAGAAACGTGCGGTGGATTGATCGTTATCGAGATGATACGACGATTGACTAGAAATATCCACTTAATGGATTTTTCTACGTATCTCAGCTCCACTCGTACGTTCGAATTTTGCGATCGTGTATGGTTTCCCATGTGAGACCATCGCCGTCTGGTCCATGAGGCGATGGAAATATAACGTGCCACCAAGTCCTGAAAAGAAACTCCCTCGTTTTCAATTATTTCTGAAAATTTCATCGATAGCCAGCGAAAACCCGAAAGTCGTTTTTTTCTTTATTTTACACAATATTGCGAGTTTATGGCTCAGAGATTTTTCGTTTTAGCGACGGGAAATTGTATTTTCAATTTAGACTTTAGATAGAAAGACAGAAAACTGGACAGTCGATTTTTTCCTGTTTCTTTACACAAAATTGCGAGTCTATGACTTAACGATTTTTCACTATAGCGACAGGAAAGTATATTTTCGAATTTAGACTTTCAATAAAAATTACCTGTTGCGCAATCCCAAAAAAATTCGCCAGTTTTCTCGGGGGCCAAAATCGTAAGGATTTTCATAAGTTCTTCCCATTGCTTTGTACTTTGCCGATTCCGTACTGTTTATTCGGGCTTCGATGCTGGTCTCTCCCCTCGCTATGAGCCCCGCGTGCCACCAGGTCAATGAGCCCAAACCAGCAAATGTTCCAACGCAAATTAATCCAGCGAAAACTATCACTCTTCTCCGCCATTCTTTCTCTCTGGTCTCCTCTGCCTGTTTTATTATTTGAGCGACTTCTTCGGCATTCAGATGCTCGAACGATTCTGTCTGGAAAATGAAATAATTGATTGACTCAAAAATATGAAAATTATCTCGACATCATGAATTTAAAGAAAACATTAAAACTTGAACCAACCATTGGAATAATCTGCGAATTATTTATGCGAACCGGATGACCGTCCAGATCCGGTTCTCCAGGAGGAAAAAATTCTTGATATGCTATCTCGACGCCAAAAATCATGATAAAAGTTATTCCTAGCACAGTGAATGCCATGTATTGCAAGAAATGTCTGTGATTGAAATGCCCCACACAATTGTTCAACCAAGCTGCATATTTGTGCTCAGGAAATTACAGCAAAAAAATGATCGTTTTTCCCTTTTCTTTTTTTAGTATTTTACGAAAGTTCTGAGAAATGTTAAGGATACGACAATGATGATCCATTTTGAGGACACATTTGTTGCAAATAGAGCAATGATGAGTTCTGGGAGGCTTTGGTTTTATGCACTTTTTACATATACTGACTGCTTCAGGAATCAGTCCACCCTGAGGCGGATAACCAGCTGGCACGTTTACTCCTTTATAATAATGGAAGCAAACATTGGCCAGCAACCAATTTCCAACTATTAATAAAATTACAGTCATCGGAGGACTTTTATTCCACCAATAGGGCAATCCTATCCAATAAGCAATGCATACGATGGCAGCAGTCAAAAGTGTCACCATAACGACAAATACCTGAAAAATAAGTTTTCCATCGATAAATCTCATCGAAAAAATAAAACCCAAAATTCAACGCGAGGAAAAGTCACTAAAATTCTTCTTAAATATTTTCCTCGAACATTTCTATTTGACGATCGTTTTGGTAGTAAAAAAATATTTTTGTCCTTTTCCAGAAAATGAAGAAAACTGAATAAAAAGACTCACGGGACCGAGGCAGGCAGTGAAATTCTCGACGAACCAAAATATCGGTTCCATGAGGATGTCACAGGCGTAGGCTACGTTTAAAAAATCATTGTAAAACAATGACTTGACAGTGATGGAGAGACGTGACCATTTTTCCTTGAAATATGACCTGCACTCCAAAAATCTTGGACAGTTATTCAACAGTGTTTTAAATAACGTCGAAACGAGTTATTAGAGACAAATTTTTCCAACAGAAATGCCTTACCTGAGGATCTTTGGTGCCCGGAGAAGTGACCACTGTATTCTTGTCATTGTTGCACTTTTTATCACGTCGAGAAATAAGGAAAAATTGGACTAGGGTTTCCACGAGCTCGGGTAATTTTTACAGTCGTCGAAAAATCCGACATTTTTTTTGATCCATCAAAGATTCCGTCTCACGTGTCTCAAAGACTTGAAATACATTCTTAATTCACCCTCGGCTTCCCCTAATAATGTTTGAGAATAATCAGTAAAGCAACACTGAGCTCCTCGTCGTTTGTAAATAATAATGGCGCCCACGATCAGATGATTTCGTGAAATTGTCTCGCAGCGAACTCCCGTGAGAAAACGGAGTAAATTCCATCCAATCGATACACTTCCACACCGGCTGCTGTGGAAGCAAAACAGAAATCTACTGCAGAGCTCGCCAAAGAGAGATTCGACAGAAAAACCAGTCAAATCTTGCCTACAGCTTTTCTCTTTATCTTCCAAATTCAAATTTCGAACGATCCAACGTTTTCAAAGCTTCGTACGTAAAAAACACGTTTATTTAGTTTCGTTTTGGCAAAATTCTGCAAAAAAGCTGTGACTAAGAAACAGTAAACGTTTAAACAAAAAAAAAGTAGAATTTGTGAATTTCTAATTGTGGGTTTTTTTTCCTAAAATCAGAAAAATTGTATTTCTGAGGAATTTTGTTTTCTTTTCTATTCTTTTACGATTCACATGCCTACTCATTGATTAATTTCGATAAAAAATACAGCGTGACTAGTAGGCGATGAAAGCTTGGAGATAAACAGTCGAAAGATTGTTTTTAATTCCGCTCATGGATTTCCGGAAGTCAGATATGGTTTGACACTTAAAAAAAAAAAAATTCATCAAAATTCGTAGTGAAAAATCTTCATCAAGGCATGATAAATTACCGTTTGTAAAATTTGTAAATTCGAGTGGGAGGGAATTCACCGTGTACTCCGGGTGGCGGGTGCCACGGCGCCATAATGTTGGGCAAAGTAAGCGAACTTAAACTCTCCTTACTACTCAAAAAATGTCTTTTTTTCGTCGGTAGGAATTCAATATTAATTTCATCAAATTTATACACTTCAACTTCAAAACTACTTGCTGCATAAAATTCTCATAAATAAGCACAGACGTCCGGAACGATTTATTTGATAATTATCGATTATTTTGTAGCATTTGTCATTATAAACTTTATCAACTATATTGTACAGATAAATTAAATTTAAAAAAATTAAAAATTATATCAAAAATATTAATAATTAATTTTAAAAATTAAACAATATACAAGATTTTGAATTTTCAGCGCGAATGCATTTCTATTCACGTGGGCCAAGCCGGAGTCCAATTGGGTGCAACGAGCTGGGAGCTGTACTGTTTGGAGCATGGAATTAGTCCGGACGGTCAATTAAAAGATGATGCATCCAAAGCTTCGGAAGAGCACGAGCTACATGCTTTTTTCTCGCATCCAACGGTCGGGAAATACGTTCCACGTGCCATAATGGTCGATCTCGAGCCATCGGTCGTCGAGCAATTTCAAACTTCTTCATACCGTAATCTCTTCCATCCGGATCAACTTATATGTGGAAAAGAAGACGCTGCGAATAATTATGGGCGAGGACGTTACACCGTCGGTCGAAAACTCATCGAACATTTGTCCGAGAAACTGAGACTTGCCGCTGAAAACTGCAACGGCCTCGTTGGTTTTCTCTTATTCCACTCGGTCGGCGGAGGTAAAACGAAATTTGGTTTTCTCATCCATTGAGATCCTTTTTCAAGAGCCTTAAAAAATCATTTCCATGTTACCGACGAGATGTTACGCTCGAAATTCTACAAACCACGTTTCTAGTCGTCCAAAAAAAAGATTTCGTTTACAAAATGCACCATTTTTTCAGACAGACCGAATCCCTCAATATTAACCCTAAGAACCACAAACCGGGGTAGATATCTACCTCAGGCAAACTTTGAATTACGTTCCAAAGTTAGTTTTTCAGAACTTTCAGGTATTTGAATCGATTCTTCACCAACAAAAACTTGATGAAATTGAATTTTCTCTACACCATTCTCTCTGGTATGAAAAAAAAAAACGAAAAGATTCATATACTTATAAGTCAGATTACAGCTTTTAGAACGATTTTACGAACAAGAAAGCCGTGGGGTAAATATTTACCCCGGTATCTATTTTAAAGGCAAAAAAGTGCAAAAAAAAGCAAACAGCTGCTAAATCTTTGAATTATTAACCAAAAAAATCTGGAGCAATAATCAAATTTTTATGCATCAATTTCTACAGGCACGGGCTCCGGTTTCAATACTTTGTTGATGGACAGTCTGAGTAATTATTTTGGCAAGAAAAGTAAACTGGAGTTTACGGTTTATCCATCCCCGACGATAAGCACGGCAGTGGTCGAGCCATACAACGCGATCCTTTCGACACACTCGACGATGGATCATTCGGATTGTACAATTATGTTGGATAACGAGGCTCTGTACGATATTTGTCGCCGTAAATTGGATTTGGATCGTCCGATGTACACGAGTTTGAACCGCGTTATAAGTCAAGTGGTATCTTCGATAACGGCCAGTTTAAGATTCAGGGGGCCGCTGAACGTAGATCTCTCGGAGTTCCAAACAAACCTTGTGCCGTTCCCACGAATACATTTCCCCGTGTGCTCGTACGCTCCGATCTCGAACCAAGCGACGGTCGACCACAAAACCATGGCCGTTAATGAGCTTACGGCCGAATGTTTCTATCCCAATAATCAAATGGCCAAATGCAATCCGTACAGAAGCAAATATATGGCCTGCTGTTTGCTTTATCGCGGCGATGTTGTCTCTAAGGATGTTAACTTTGCTATCGCTCGTATCAAACGCCAACACGGCGTGACTTTCGTCGATTGGTGTCCCACGGGGTTCAAGGTAAACGAGTTACGATCTCCTAAGCCGATTTTTCTTGATCGCTGCACGAAAAGAATTTAAAATTTAAAATTATACTTACAGAATAAAAACAGGGCATGACCTTGAATTCTTACAAAGTCAATTCTTACCAAGCAGAATGTAAATTCTCATCAAAATAAATCAAAACTTCTTGTATATGAAATAATAACAAAATAAAAAATAAAAAAATACAAACAAGAAAAGAAGTAAGATAAAATAATATTTTCGTAAAAATTAAAATTCTGCACCGTCAAATTCTTTTCTATTCGTTTCGGTTCTGTATCGGTAATTTTGAATTCTTTTCGTGTAGCGATCGAGAAAAATTGATTTTCCGATAATATTTTCATTTCTCTTTAAATATTCGTCCTGGAAAATGAAATTTTGTATTTGACAGAAAGAATTTCTATTTTCCATGCATTTTACTTAGTTTGAATTTTTGTGGTCAAGAGTCTGGACCGAAAAAAACGATTTTCGCTGATTTTCAGGTGGGAATTAATTATCAGCCACCGACGGTAATTCCGGGAGGTGATCAAGCGAGAGTGCAGCGAGCAGTGGCGATGCTGAGCAATACAACGGCGATAATAAAAGCCTGGGAAAGCTTGAATCATCGATTCAAAATGTTGTATTCAAAGCGATGTTTCGTGCATTGGTATCTGGCCGAAGGAATGGAAGAGTCGGAGTTCAAGGAGGCGACGGAAAATGTGGCTGCATTGGTGCAGGATTATAACGAGATTGAGGACGACACCAAATTATCCGGAGATTCCGTGAGCGAGGATGAATATTGAAGAAAATCCAGAGAAAAAAAAATGAGCCAATAATTTTCACAATTTTCTAGAACTTTTTTCGAACTACTCTCCATTTCCTACAATTTTGAATACTGTTTTTTTTTGGATCTTGAGGTTTTCAATAAAAAAAAGCAGGTCAGTTTTGATCTTTATTGGAATTCATTGTCTCACAAATTCTGCAATTGTCGAATATTTCCATTTTTCGTGCATTTTTTATTTTCGTCACATCGCTTATGTGTAAATATTTTTTATTATCAACGAGGCAAGTGTAACGAGGTACAAAGGTGTGATTCAGGATATCTCGACGTTTTACGAGGACCTTCGCAAATGACAAAAAAGATCGTGCGCTGTATTTGCGTACGAGCCACGTTTAGACTTTTTTTCAGACTTCGAAATAGTTTTTAATTAATTTCTTCATAATACATCCGCATGAATTAAATTTTTCCGTGTGGATGTAAAACACAAGGTTCTCTTACACAGTTTAAATATATTGTTAGATATATTTGATGAATTTTTCAAATGTATAATTTATTTCGATAACGACTGTAAATTATTAATATTATTATTGTTGTTAATAGTATTTTTATTTATTATTTTTCTCAATATTAAGTAGTAATAAGGTACAGGAGAATCACACGAGGCGAGGCCGCAGGGGGCCGCGTTTCTCTTATAATTGGTCAACTCTAATCAATCGCGAGTCACGTTACTTTTTCATCAAACTCGATTCCCATTCACATCTCCAATATTTTATATTTATTAACATTGTTAATCTGCGAATTGCCATTTTTTCGATCGTCGATAAAAGTTTTTTATTTTTTTATTTATTTGCTCTGATTTTTTTGGGCCCCAACTTTAGAGACTGTTCTCAGGATTGTGGAATAATCATTATTGTTTTTTATTGCACCATTCGGAGATTTTTAAATATGAAATTTCAGTCGTTATTGCAGTTTTGAACAAAAAAAAACCAAATTTGACGTTTTTGGGAAATTTTCGTTTTATCAATCGTTTGTAAACTCGGAGAATTTTCTTGTTGAGAACACACGTTTTCATTGCGAAGCCAAGCAAAGGAGCAAAATCGCATGGATCGAATAAAAATTTGAACTTTCCAAATTTTTCATATTTTTCAAAATGTAATTAATAAAATTTCGATATTCTCAATTCCGCAGATTCAACTATCCATTCGCTAGTCAAACACGTTTTTCTTGACTCACCGCTCTTCTAGAGAAAAGTGAAGGAAGTTTTGGAAATGTTGAAGAAGGATATCGAGGCTGGTATATATTTTTCAAAAGACGTTTCGATTCAAGGAGAAAATTGGAAGAACGAGAAGAACAGGAAAAAGGAGAGAGAAAAGGGAAAGGTAAGAGCAATGGTCGTAATTCGAGGGAATCCTTTTTCTTTTCATACAATTTTCGAATTTGATCGATTTTGAGTATTCATTGTGAAATATGTAGTAGAATCCTCATAACTGAACGTTTTTAATACTTCAGAATGGCAAAGAATTCTAATTTTAGTCAACAATAACAAAAAATTGTCAATCAAACGATAAAACAAAAATTTACTTACAATTCAATTGAAATCAAACGATTTTTAATAGAATTATTATTTTTTTAATTGAACGATTCAATTAAAATTAATTTGAAGCTCTGAAATGACTTTTGGAGCATTTTACAATTTAGTCCTAATGAATAAACAACATTTTTCAACCGAATTAATTGTCGTAATAATTCAGCGATAATCAATGAGCAACGAATCATTAATTAGTAAATATCCTAAGGGGAAAATCTCGGTTTTTTTTTTTAATTTTACAATACTTAAATAATACTGGAATTTGTCCGTACCTTCCGCTTGGAAATACGATATTTTGTGGTAATATTCGATCGTTATAATCGTTGGGCATTTGAAAGACTTGGGTAGATGGTGAGTGGTGTATTTTACGTCGATTTGAACGTATTTACACGTGGATTATCCATTGAGGAATTAATTCTGATGAGCTTTTCGTTTTATTGGACGATCGTCAAGAATTTTCCGATGTTTTTCTCCTTCCCTTCGCGTCCTTGTTCCCTTGACGAGCAATCATTTTTCAAACAGAATTGAACTCTCTGTCGTCGATGCATGTTCGCCAATCCTCGTAAAATTATTGAATTAAAATCATTTCATAAGACTGTGTCGAGCGTACTGAGGCTTCGGAGTAGTTGCTCGTCCTTCGAGCACCATTGTACGAGCTCTTCGATAGTCACGACACCGTCTTTGTTCGCATCGATTAGCTGGAATAATAATTTATTCATTTTTCTTCTTGGAAAAGTCTCGACTTTTGTTATTTTTAAGAAATGTTAGAAAATTGCGAATTTGTTTGGTTGTAGGGAACGAGAGAATCGAACTCGCATCCGAATAACAAGAAAAATAAATAATTCAGAAAAAGTTTTCTCACGTGGAAAATTCGATCTACATGTTCCCTCGCAGCGGTTCCAGGCTCTAGAATTTGTGGCTGTGTATATCGCCCCAGCATCTCGTAGATTGAGCCCACTACATCTAACATTTCCTCTTTGCTGATAAGACCATCACCATCGAGGTCGTAAAGACCAAAAACCCACTGAAGCTTTTCTTCCACCGACCCTCTCGATACTTTTGATAAAATCGACAAAAACTCCTGAACGAGAAAAAAACTTTGAAAGGCACATCTGTCTCGAGTAATACGCCTCATTATTCTAAGAATCAATTCACCGTTATCTCATCAAGTATCACTAAAATCAATAACATCTTTTTTCCACATATTTTTCCCCTCTGATCCTTGCAACGAGTTTGGAAACGAGCCCAATTTTTTTTCTACTAAAAGAACACTTCTTTTCGCTTCACGGAGTTTTTACCAGTAAATATACGTCCGATGCGATTTTAGGAAGCACCATTTGCTTCGTTATCACAAAATTAACAGTAGAATTCACAATTACACCTCATCGTTGTGGATGAGGCAATTTTTACGATGAAAAGAAAACTGGGTCCTCTCCCGAGCCCGTCGTAAGATTTGCATTCAGAAAAGCTTGCCGTAACTCGCCGTAGTCATTGTAATAATAATGAATTTCTAAGTAATTTTAATGTGAAAAGAAAGGCAGACTCACCTCGAAGCTAATTTTCCCCGACGGTTTCCTCTGCATCGTGTTAAAAACGTAATGGGCGTACTGACTGGCATCTAAAAAATTTATTCCACATTTCCAGATATTTGTAAAGAAAAAATAACTCCAATGCAAGGATAACTAAAAAAAAGTCTGGACGAAGATTTCCAACGCAGATATCAACATACGAATAGTCAAAGTTTCTCGGAAGGAAATTGAATTGGTGACGAAAGTTTTGCGGTGGAGAAGAAGTTCCAACGATTAAGGAGAGCAGGACGATGATAAATTTCGTCGAGTCTGCCAACGAAACGTCGAGTTTGATGATGTATATGTGAGAATGGAACGAGAACAAAGTTCTTCGAATGGAAACGTCCCAGAGATAACGATACGGGGTAAGAAATAGTCGTTTTGAGAAGAGACACTCAACGAATGAGTTTTCTAAAAAACGACCTCATAAGGCCGTCCAAAATGTTCAGCTTCAAGCTGCAAAAATTTATCTATGTCTCGAAAAAAAATCAGAAAACTTTTACCAAGAAAAAAAACGTTTTTTCACAAAAGAAAAAAAAAATTAATCAACGTTACAAATCTGCTGATAACATTCTGACCTCCGATATAAATAACAACGAGTCACACATGAGAAATTCCAGGCCGAGTTAATATTTTCGAAACTACGTCCCTCTCGGTCTGTGCCAACGGCTTGCGTTTTTTTTTCTGTAGAAAAAGAAAAAAACAGAAAGCTCCAATAAAGATATAAATTTTTCGCAAAAAAAAGCTCGTTCTCGTAAAAAACATAAAGCACCGTCTAAAAATTGGAAACGATTGAAAAAATGACCGAATTAATAAAAATCTCGAAATGTGGGTGTGAAAAAATGTGGGAAATTTGCACAAACTTAAAGGAACAGAATTTTGAAATACAAATTTGCCAATAAAATGCTTCATACCCATACGAATCAGTTTTTTTTTTTCGAGATTTACGAAATTTTTTCGTCCCCTGAAACTGCAGATCTCGCCAACTTACGAATATTTTTCTTTTTTTACCTTTCTCAATGAATGATAGGCGGAGGTATTGAATGGAGATCGTATGGACTCACCGCCCTGAGGAAAGAATTGTGAAAAAATGTGCTTGAAGGCTTCCTCATCGACGAGGCCAGTCGGACATTCCTGCTTGAATCCGCGATAAATGAGCTGAATTTCCTTTCGGGTGAATCTCGTCGTCGCCGCGAGTGTGTTGAGCTCTTCCGGTCTATGGCGACCACCTAGAGCAAGACTGGCTGCTGCAGAACCCCCCAAAATGCTCACGTCATCCTCAAGCTCGTCCTCTGCAAGATTCAACCGGTCCTAAACTCCTTAAGACTGTTTCACGCGCTCAAACTTTCTGAGATGCTTGACCCGCCAAAAGTTGCTTTTCCCCAGTCGGTGTGAGAGAGTGCGAGGTATTTTTCGGTATCACCATTTCATTCATCAACTTTTAAGAGTGCGGGGCAGTCATTACCGGTCACAAGAGAATCATCAAACGTTCGGGGTCGCTAAATTCTTTGTTCCTGTGGTTTTTTTTTTTTTTTTTAAACACGTGCCAGAGAGTAAGTGCAGAGATACCAGGCAAGACGCAACCAAATTACGATGCCTCTAAAAGAAACGATTAATATTCATTTTTTCTAAACACTGATCCGCCAATTTTTCCAATAACTGGAAAAAAAAATTGAACCGCGCTCCACCAACTTTGCATTTTCTTTTTTCCACTTTTAACTCCAAGTCTCGAGCCGAAAATCCCGACTTTTTCCTAATTTCATATTAAACACAAAGGAAAATGAAAAGTTGATTTTTTTTCCAATTGCCCTAACAAATGTGTGTAACGAAGTATCGCGTCTCAATCTACAAGACATTTGGAAGAGAGAATAGTTGTCAGAGAATCTCTACAGCAATCTATAATTCAATTCTACGGAAAAGTCTACTCAGAGGTTTTAAAAGAAAACTGAGCGTTTTTAAACTATGCTAAAAACTCTATAACGTTCTACAGGTTACGATGCATCGAGAAAAATTTTCTCACTACGAAAACGATAAAAATTACACCCGAAAAAAAAAACAAAAAAAAAATTCAATGGATCAATGAGTAAAATCATGAATATAAAATACCTGCGTCATAGAAATGGAGTTATTGTTCAATTTTCTCATCATTGTGACGTATTTTTTTGGTCCAGATGCATTTTTCATTTTTTTCCGAATTTATTGACAATTTCTTTTTTTTTACGATCTTAATATTTTTTTCTAGATTAATATTTTCTTTTCCTTTTTTCCGTAACGATGTTTGAAGGTTAAAAAATCTTAATACTCGCAACTGGCTTTATGAGGGTCTACAGAAAATTCAAATCAACCGAAACACGTCGATTCTTCAAGGATCCCGCTCTTTTCCTGAGTTAACGTAATGAAATATGATTACAGAGTCTAATATATCGCTACTGGACTACCAATGAAATGGACCTGGAATAGAAACGAGGATTGTTCCACTAAAAGTGAATGAGTGAAGGAGATGGCAAGAGAAAAACGCTCTCTCGATGTGGTGCAAATATTTACAGTCGGCACTACAAGTGGATCGATCGAAATGGAGATCGCATCGCTGAACGAGTACGTTACTCATGTCGTATCAGGGGCTTTTAATGAAGTGGCTACTCTCGCTTCTCGTTCAGAGATGTGGAGAATGCCAACTATTTTCTTCCCTCAGACTAAGCACTTTTGCTATTTCCCATTTATTCTTTACATTTAAAAATTCCAAAAACCAAAATCGATGGAAATTTTGAAAAAAAATCTACAACTAGGAAAAATTACGTTCATTTTAAAAATTTTCATTTTTCCACATATCTGTTTCGTGCAATAATTCGTAAAAATTATCAAGTCGTACGTATGAGTTTTTTGGATGGATATTTACACGTTTACTCGAGATTATTGTCGCATGCGTCAAATGATTGCACCAATCTTCAGCAAGAATTCCTTGTTACATTTTTCTATGGACTGAAACGTTTCTAAATAATAAAAACATCCAACGAATTCCAATTCGCGTTTGATCAGTGAAAATTTTCCAACTTTTTCTTCTATCAATCTCGCAATATCTCCCCAGAATTTTTTCGTTTCGCTCGGCTCAATGTTGCATGTATTTATTTTGATTTTACGTCAAAGTTGAAAAACTCGCAGGAAAATGGCTTCGCACGATTCTCTGTAGCCCCGTGACAGAGAGCATTCTTCTAGAAAGTCGTAAATTTTTCATTACATCGTCCACAACTTTTCTAAGCGTATATTCAGTTATTTATTCTCCGTTTGCTCTTCGTACCGAAAATCTAGAGGGAAACGGATCTCTTGCCAATTTATAAAACGATCTTGTACAGTATCGCTATGGGCAAGTCCCCGAAGGTGAATACGAACCGGAAGAGGTGTCGAACGGAATAGAGAATTTAAAATCGCAGCGTGCCATAAATTCAAACGGGATTTTTTGTTTGATAAGAACTGGAGCGACGGAAACGCTGATTTGCATTTTTCATGAAAAATCTCGATATTTTTCGGTGAACAATAAAGTCTCCCCATGATTTTTTGATGAGCCGTGTCATTTCTTTATTTTATGTGCAAAATGGTAGAAATTTATTCACAATTTACATCACGATTTTTTATTCTCTGTCCGCATAAAAAAATTCGTTGATTATGAAAACTCCGGAGAATCGTAAGGGGAATGAAAAATGATATGAAATAAAACGGAGAGATAATAAGATAAAAATAAAGTTGATAATGGTTTCCGTTGGCCTTTCAAAAGTTGTGGAAATGTTGATAAAAAATTCACTGCTGGTTGAACGCTTCTAAAAGTCTACGCGAGATCCAATGGGTCTGCACTTCATAAGGTCAGAGATTAAAATTGCAAATTGATATTTGTTCGCAGAAAAGGATCAAGAGCTTAATGAAAGCAGAGCAGGAGCGTCAGAAGAGAAAATTCCGTGGATTATAGTCGGAAGCGAAGGTAAAAGGACGAAAGGAAATTCGATCGCCACCAGGTTTCAAATGTATGCGCGAGATGAGGGAACATGCGAAGGGAGGAAACATTCTCGTGATCGCGTCAGGTGCATGATTTATGGCTTTAGCAAAAAATTTCGTACGTCCAAAATTTTCAAAATGACAGTTTTTATTTTTTTACGATTCTTCAATAAGATTTTCGAATGAAAAAATATTTCGCTCAGATTTTTTGATTCGAAAAGAAATCGCTGAGATTCTAACACCTGAAACGGCTCGGCTAAGATTTCGGAATTTCGAAAGAAGTGGCGAAAGAATTTGGGAAGAATCGCAAGGAAATTGGTAGATTGGTGGGAGGAGTTGCGTGTGCAAAGCTTTCTTGAAGTCAAAACGGCGTTTGAGGTGTTGACCAGAGATAAACGCGTATATACGTCACGGGGGATTCGATGGGGAAAAAAGTGTATAAATAAAAAGGGTCGAAATACATTCTTTATACATTCTACTGCGTCGTCATGAGTCTGCGGCGAATACGTGCGAGGAGGAGAGCTCCTGGTCGTATCCCGGGCATTCGAGTCACCATGACAACCGGCCAGAGCTCTCTCTCTCTCCCTCCCTCTTACTTGCCCTTGCTCTTACCGTATTCCCCGTATAGCTTGTGTTTTCAACCCCCTGGAGCAACGCACAAAGCACATACACACTAACGGTCACTTCGTCCAATCAACTAGCGAAATCCTTGACTCGTTTATCCTCAATTTTATGATAAACACGAACAAAAGCTTGAATCCCTGATAAGATCAGTTATTTTAAAACTTCATCATCCTTGCGCCATTAACTCTGACGATTGTTTTATATTTTTCAAAGAAAAAATCCTTTTCCACTCTCTCATTCGTTTGACCTGCCTTAGGCCGACTTTGTTATCCAAAATTCATCAAACTTCATGCCTGCTCTCTAACCCGAGTAGATCAAGTGTTTCCCAACTATAAAAAGATTTTTCGTAGCCCAAGGCTCATGAAACGAGGCGTTTGATTCGTTGAAAATAAAAATTAAATTTTGCACGAAAAAAACTTCAACTACACGTTTTTTTGCTGACGAGCCTCTTTGCATAATTAATTTAAATTCAAGAGAATATTAAAGAGTGTCTTAATCCATCAAAAGTGAATACGTCAGTTTCGGAGAGCAATTGGAAAACTGAATTCTGTTTATATCCAAAGCCCCGTAGCTGCTCAGCTACATTCATTAATTCAATGTTATTTCTCCGTGTGTTTTAGCTAATTAAATTAACTCGCGGATGCCTCAAGTACCGAGGAACGTTTACACTGTGGAAATGAGGATAATGTTTGCCGGCGCACATTATTATTCTCTCAATCTTCACGAGACAGAGTCGAGGGTGCGGAGAAGCTGCCAAGTGGATGGAGAAAGATGACACAGAGACTCTTTTTCAATTCATGATTAATGACGCGGCCGCCTTTTATCTCAGCACTTCTTCTCCAAGTAATAATCAAAGTATTACTGAAATTTCATGAGTAATTAATCAAACGTGGGCTTTAGAGTCTTTCACTCATCGCAACGAACCATCATTTCCATATCGTCATTAGAAAATCTCAATCGCAAAATTTTACGTCCGAATATTATTCCAAATGCAACATCGAATTTTTCAACTTTATTGTTTTTTTTTTGGCAGATCCAAATTACAACTTTTACGAATTATCGAAAAAAATTGATGAAAAATTTGTTCGAGACCACGTGGTCTGCTTCATTCGTTTGTCAAAAGATCCAACATGCACGTACGACACAGTATCGTAAACAACGCCTCCGGACAATGGCGACAAAGAGAATTTAAAAACGGAGGAAAAGTTCTGAGGAAATTTTCCAAAGACTTTTTTTTTGAAAAATTAATAAAATCGTTTCCTGCGACATTCAACAAAATTCCTCCTCTTCTGAGTGATTACTGTTGCGAATGGTTTGGTAATGATTTTTTGAAAATTTTATCGTCATCGAGAAAATGATTATTTCAAATTTCCCGTGAATTGCCTAAGTTAATCTCAAGATTTTCATTTTTTCAGACACGCGAACGACAAAACGTCCGTTTTGCCAACAACCAATTTTCTCATAATCGACAAATTCTAATTACGATACGAAATTTCGTACGACGTGTGAATTAAAAAGCCGATAAATATTTATATTTTTTTTTCAAGGTCAATTACCCTCGAGTCCGAAATCACCCGGTGTGACTTACAAAAAAAAAAAAAAAAAAAACAATAACGGCGGGTCCGAAATTATGAGACTGACGGGGATGGGATTTAATTTTTAATGAATAAAAGTTTGTGCGCTTATACGAGAGACTAAAAATCACGGGGACCAGGACGACAACGATGATGATGACGATAGACGATCCTCGCTGTCTCGATTATCGACTGGTACAATTACTTGATGAGGAAATTCTCGAGCGTGCTGCTATAATGTACAGTCAAAAGAGGAGTTAGAGAACGTTTGCGAAGAGATGGACAGAGAGAGAGATAGAAATAGAGGCAGAGAGGACAGAGCAAGAGGAGATGTTTGTGCTCTACGAAGAACTTCGACATGTATTTCTTCTTAAAAATCTATTGTAACAAAACTTACTTTTTGCACGACCCTTACGTGATTCCATGGCGTGGAAAGTGTGCTGAGGTTCGCCGACCAAAAACTTGGTGTTTAGTCCCTAAAAATTCTGCAGCCAGGAAGTTGAACGATTAACAAAAGGTTGATTTTATTTTTGACATTGATCGTCAACGTAGACCATAAAAATAATCAACCACGTGTACGTTTCGCTATTGTATCGCGCAAATTTTTGAATTCACGACGAGACCCCAAGGCAGATTGCCGCCAATATTTTCAATATCATTTTTACAATTATCCGAGAAAATCAATTCCAGAAAATTTGAAAAAAGTCGGAAAATTATGCTTACAGGGATTCTTGTTCGAGGGGAATTTGCCGAGAGCCCGAGCAAGCAGATATGACAAACACGATGAGCCTCGTTTCGTTACGATCACAGACTGAACTGTATTTGACGCAAAAGCACGGGGAACCCTGCTTGCGCGCAAGTCCAATGTGGCATTTTTTTTTCCTCTCGTAAAGCAATTCTCTCCTGCTCTGGCTCTCTCCCTCTCTCTCTCTCTCTCTCTCTCTCGCTCTCTCTCTCTCTCGCTCGGTTTGTAACTTGTGGCGGTAACGAATGGTTCACTGTACATGACACGTTATCGTTTTTCCTCTCTTACTGCCTAGACTCGATTTTTCTTCTTTTTTTCTGCTCCTTCTATTCCAGCTTCAAACATTCTACTACATTGGCAAGAATTTCGATAGTCTCCGGCTGCACCGAGATTCCGTTACGCTGGATTTCATGAATGCTCCATGACTAATGACTTCGGAAATCTCATCCCCTTTGAACCCACAGCTTTATCAATATATTCCCTATACTAATATCGTTAGTGTCATTTCGCCCCTCGTTATCGATCTATACAACCTTGGTGGGCTGTGATATATAAATAGGAAACCAGGATAGAAAATCACTTTTCACTTTGTTTCTCCTCATTACTTCCTCACGCTCATGAAATTTTCGCAACGGATGATAAAGCGAGCGTTATTAAATTTTGTTTCATCACACAGAAAGCTTTGTACGGCTAAAAATTAACGAGGAAAAAAAAACGTTTCTTTACGTAATTCCCAGGACCCGTAAAAACTCGGAACGCGAAAATGTAAAAGAATACTTCGTATTTCGATGGAAACGACGCTTTCGTGGTTCTCAATCTAATTTCAATTATTTTTTAATGACGTTCTATGTGCTGAAAGGATTTCTCGATATGGCGAAATTTACGGAAATTCGAACGACCCTGCAGGAAATCACAAATGCGAGAAGTTTTTACGGAAATTTATTTTTATGCTTAAAAAATTTGCCCGAAAATGGGGACAAAATGTCCCCAAAATGAAAAATTCGTGTTGTCGAAAAACAAAACTGTGTACAGCAGACTCCTGGTGTACTATTAATAATTTGATAAGAAAAGACTCTTCAGCTTCTCGGAGTATATTCGCTGGAGAATGTGGGTGACGTGCTCCACGTCTATAAAGTTGGAACCACCAAATGTAAAAAATTTAACTTAAATTATTGCATAATTTTTTTTAGCTAAAACAAAAATAAAGCAAATTTAGAGCTCCACTCCTGCTCAGTAAAAATGATGGTGTTGTCAATTTTTGAAAAAATTAGAATCGCTACAATTTATTTGTGCTCTGTTACAATAAATTATCAAAAGCCGAAATTAAGAGCTTTTTATGAACTAATTGAGTGCTTAAAGAAAAAAAAATGGAGCTGTATCGTTTCTGAACCAAAAACCATGGCAGACGATATGCAAAAAAACTTTCCCAGTTTGGACCTGATTTGACTAGACGAGTCGACGTAGTTCAAAATATCACTCACATGCATTAGAAGCGGAAGTCATACGAATAACTTCCGGAACTTTGAAACTTTAAAAAGCATGAGAGCACCCTCTAATAAAAAAGAAAAGATGAATTCCTACTAAATTGGATTTATAGTCGATGAAACGATATCGTTCTAATCGAGACATAACTAAGATTCGACTTGCTGATGTTCGCGAAGAAAGCGTTTGAATATTCGTGTCTCCGAAAGTTTCTCCCCACTACTCGCGGTACAAACACACACTGCGATGATATTGCTAGAAATAAGGATTTCCCGTGAAACAAACGTTTCTCACGATGAGTAACGGCGGCGTGAGGTACCCTAGATTATATTATAGCAGACGATTTACTCGCGAAACCGGTGTTCGCTCGTCGCCGCGTTTATCGAGACAAAGGGAAACTCGATAGTCTTATTGTTTGAGCTTCAATAACTTTAAAAGTTCGTAATACACGCGTGTTCAGTGTTGTCGATCAGTCAGTTCGGGCAAAAAATTCGTTTATGCGATCGGGGAGAAATGAACGGGAATGATCTTACTCACTTGTCGTACAAAGAGCTTCAAGCACTTGCTTCGGCGTACCAGGTGCCCGGGAATATCAAGGTAAAAAAAATTGCTTGCCAGCTCGCGCGCGCTCCCCTCCCATATATCTATGTATTTCGTGCAAAAATCTCCGCAAACCCAGGTTCAATTTGTCCGTACTACTCGATCCACAGTGTTTTTTTTTCAACATTTCGAACTTTGCGAACTATTCGAAGTCCGAGATTCAAAAACCAACCGTCCGATCCCTTTCCTTCTCTTCTCGGCCTCGAATCTCACGCACACGATTCGTTTCGCTATTTTTTTCAAACAATTTGTATTTCGTACAGAAACACTTACTCATTAGAACACTGCAGGCGAAACAAAGTGGAAATCAGCTCGAAGTCGATCGAATGCTCACCGAGGTTCGACAGACCCGAAAAAAGAGAGTAAAGAAACAAAAGCTGAATGATATGAACGTATCATCGTCGCCTATTCACAGTCCGAGTTACACGATTCCTGATGATTGTTACTATAAGAGACACCAGGCACCGTATCAATGGGTAAATTTATCATTAATTAACAAAAACAATTCGCATGAAATTATTCATACTTTTTTCATGTTTGGCGGATCGAACTTGTCTTCTTATCGCGTTTCATTCGACATTTCTGGTTAATAAAACGGGCCTTCAATATGGCCGCTTGTTGCGCGATCATATGGCAGTGAGACTTCAATTTTTCTTCCAACTTTTAACCTCATCGTGGCGTGCCAATTCGCGCTTTTATTTTTCAGAACTTTCGATTTTATCGTTACGTTTGTAATTCCATATAATTCGTTGTCTCCGCGCCCTTGCACTCAAAACTTTTCGATCACTTTTTTCGTACGTTTTTTTGTTTTTTACAAAAACTCGCAAGGCACTGAAATTCGTTTCTTAATTATTTATACCCAAACGCATGTGGTTTCCTTGAGCCCAGATAATTGTTGTTTCAGCAACTTTACTGCTAAATTATTTATTGTAAATTCGATTATATTCCAAATTTCAAAGTTTCGGCATTCAATAAACTCAAAAGCCATGCAAGAAATTGAGAATAATCGACGAGCCAACAAAATCTCTTCAAATAAATTTCGCAAGCAAAAAAAATTGCTCTTTGCCAAAAAATAAGCCACGACTAAGGCTGAAGGCTAACAACAAAAGAGAATGCCATTTTATAGTCTTACATAATAGATTCTTAACAAAAAATATAAAAATAGAAATATCTACCGCAAATTTGCAATTAATTCACAAATAGAAGAATTCACAAAAAAATTTCTTTCAATTTTTCCCAAATCCTAGTAATTTTCCATAAAAATATGAAAATCGCTAGTTCAACTTCCACTGCCACGTGATAAATAATTTTATTCGCATGCGACGCATCCGGGAGATGCAAAAATATACAAACAACCACAAATGATTTACACCCAGCATCAAGACATTTTTTTCCAATTACCGTAAATAACTGAGTTGATTTTTACCTGAAAAAGAAAGCCGAAATGGCAAAAAAAAGATCTTACAGAAAGACAAATCGTTTCAGCTTTCAGCAGAAAGGCTTTTCATCCTTTTAGGAATTTTTCTCAAAACGTGAAGAAAATAATGAAAATTGTAAAAATGCAAAACGAAAAAAAATCTCATTGTCGGCGAATGATTTTGTTTTTTCAATGTTCATGATCTCAGGAAATTTGAAATTATAGGTAGGAGCTGAAGAAGAAATATCAGTGAGGGAAGACAGCGCGATGAAAGTTCCAAATTATATGGAATTCAAGCAATTCTTGTTCCAACGTTTGCACAGGGAGCAGTATCAACAATACAATAATAATAGTTTGATCAAGAATGACGTTGGGCAAGGTTCGTCGATCGTGGATCTACGGACAGGTGCAGGTTCATCTGTGCTGCGTCCACTGAACATAGAGACGGAAAGCGTTAAGTCGAGCGCACCAATGGATCCGACTAGCTATGTTCGTCCTGCGAGCGTAATCGAGCTGCAAATAATGGAAAATCCAAACGACGTTAACCAAACGAGACCGGAGTTGTTGAAGAAATTATTGGAGGCACCGGCCGGTGCGAATCTCGGGGAAATCGCGAGCCCGGACGCAAATTCCCAGAGGATTTGGTCAGTCGATGAATATGCAAATAACAGCGGGAATAATCTAGACGATTCGGACACGCTCACCGCCGAATCCGACGCTGAAAACGACGACTATTGGGACAACAGCAACAACAATAATCCTATGAATTATTACTGTCCACCGAATAATCCGAAGAATCAGGCCTACACCAACGGCTCCGACATGTTGACGAGAAACACCGAAGCTCTTGGCCAACTACGTAACAGTTTATCGAGCGGAACGATACAGCAATATTCGTTTGGTTATCACGTCACCGATACTCAGTCAAACTGCGACAAGTGGATCGCGACGAATAATTTCGTAAATCGTGATGCCACCTACACCGAACACATAAGCGAAAATTCTCGCTTCTACAATTCAGTCTACTATGAAAATACTGTTGCCAACTCGACCATCACCAGGCCCATTAATCTCGATCGAAAGTCTCACTTCAACGAGCACAACGAGTCTCCCAATTATGGAGAAAACGAAACGATTCTCCATGGCTATCGTTATACTTGGTCCCCCGAAGCTCCTCCGTATTATCCGACCAATACAGCGGTCGTTAATCCTTCGGGAACCCCCAATGACGCGTATTATCCTCATCAGGTGAACAAGCAAGGAGTTCCAGATTTAAATCGCGAGTTTTACGCCCAGGAACCGAGCGCAATTCACGCTATTCAAAATCCCTGCCAAACGGAAATGCAGCCTGTCGCTCAGACTCCGTTTCCTGGTCACGTCTACAACAAAGATCCCGCAGTCACTCCTTTCCACAATCAACATGAAAACAACAACGATACCCAGTACAATTCCAATTATTATCCTCAGTATTCTCACCAGCAGACCCAACACTTGGCTGACTTTTCCGGACCTTTAAATCCGAACGAACAACAGAGCCAAAACAACGTCGTCGCCCACGAGACGGATAGCCATAAAAATGCCACTGACGCTTCAACGACCCAGACCCTCTCCAACGGTGCGTTCACTTTTCTCTCATTTCTCTTTCTTCAATCTAATCTTTCGTCCCTCGAAATGTCACGTACCGATTTTCTGCCTCGACGGAATTTCAAGACCAACGAAAACCACAAAATGGACGTATTTTGTTTTTTGTGGAATCCGCGTAATTTTTGTACGTACATTTTTATCCATAACTTTCGTATCTACAAACGTCCCATCAGGGCTCATCGTACTCTGTCAACTTTAAGAATCGATAACTCATCAGCAAGAGATTTCGTAGAAAAACACGAGATTAGAATTTTCGGATTAAATTTTTTTCACTGTATAAAATTGATCGTGGAGTATCCAGTGATTCTGTATAAAAAATACGAACGGATATAGACAATTTTCAGCTTTACGTTTCGCCAGCAGGAAATTTCGTAGAAAAATGCGATTAGAATTTTCGAGTCAGATTTCTTTCAGTCTATAAAATCGATCGTGGAATATTTGGAGATTTGGTATACAAAACACGAACTGATGTGGATAATTTTCAGATTGACATTTCATCAGGAAGAGATTTGATAGAAAAATGCAATTTAAATTTTCGAATCAGATTTCTTTCGGTCTATAAAATTGATCGTGAAATATTCGGCGATTTTGTATAAAAAAACACAAACGGATGTGGAAAATTTTCCAATTGTCGTTCGAATTATTGAACAAATTTGTTTTTTCTCTCGTAAACATGTGGCTGACCATTTGAAGACATGAAATAGGACATAAAAGTAGGGAGCAGAAAGGTCCAGAGGTTGTGAGGATTTGTCAGGCTCACGTACATAAATGTTGATTTTTTTGTAGGAGTCCTGGACCCTTACTGGCCGCGATGGCCCATGAATTCATCTTCGACTTCAAACGGTAATTTGGAGACGATTCTGAACCTTCACAGTCGCAACAGCGGCGGTTTCGATTATTCGAAAAAGAACGAGACCTCGAGCGTGTATTGTTACACCGAGCCGATTGTAACGCAAAGGATAGAGGCGGCTCATGCGTGGTGCACGCAGAGCAAGCCGCCGATTGCGGAGAGCAGACAACATTTGTTCACGCCGAACGTGTTGGTGTACAACGACGCCGCGACGGGAATGATAATGGCGAATATCAGCGAGACATCGAACAGCGTCGAGAATCAGTCCCACGATCCTTTAAAAATTGAAGATCTAAATCTGAGCAAAGATCGGGACTACGAGCTCGGAGTATCCGATGATTCGAGCGATACGTCCATCAACGATGTCTGGATTTACGACTACGCAAATTATCCCGTCAGCTCGGACAATGCTCTCCAAAGTGCCGACTTGACCAACGACGAAAATGATGATGATTTGTTCTCGACGGTAAGAGATTCCTCACAAAATTCCATCGATGAACAAACCATCGAAAACTTCACTGACATCAGTTATTAGACGCTAAATAATCGTACTTTCCGAGAGTACGACTCGCTCATTTCACAATTGTCAGTACAAATAATCGTGTCTTTTTCATAACATCCCACCCGAAACACAGAGAGCTCCGTGATACGTTAAACACATTGAGAATCGATATTATTAAGGCAATGGATCACCTCGAATTTTCGGAATTAAAATTTTTCGCCTTGGCTTGACTAACTACAAAAATACTCTGCCAGCGGAGGCAGGAAGAAGGAAAAAAATCGCTGACGGAGGCTTTTCGTAGTCGATGGAACATTTTCGAAAATTTTCAATTTCAAAAATCGCACCGATCCATCACTTTGAATACGCGAATCAATGATAAGTCTAAAAAAAATGTGCCATTAACTGCTCCAGTTCCGCTTACCTCACACTCAGTACTCGCGAGAGTTATTTAATCGTTAATTATTGAATTAAAAAAAAAAAAAAAAAAACAAGCGAAAACGAATTTCTACGTATTTTCCACAATTCCCACTTTTTGTATAAAAGTTCCACAACTTTTTAGAATCTTTATATAATAAAAACAACTTTGACACTGCACGTTCGATTCATTACTCTTTTGTGCTCGAAATCATTAGCAGCTTTTATCAATAAAGAAACAAGCTGCAAAGGGAAACGCCTTCACTGAAATTCACCAATTCCACGTTTTCGCAATCTATTGAGGTTATTGTCAAATTTTCTACAAAGTGCTCGTAGGCGTTAGGATGAAGATTTTTGGTCACTAAAATACGAGGTGCATTCATTCGATTTGCATTGTGCAGCGTCCGTGAGGGTGGCTTTGGGTGCTGGTGACTATTAACGAACTTTCTCAGTGTAACGAGCACGTAAATTTCGTTTTTCATGATTGATAAAAAAAATTGAATACATTAACTCTTCGAGTGCACATATCCTCTGAGTACATATTGGGTCAATCGGACCCAATGCGTTTTTCAAACCGTTGTATTTCGGTAAATATGCATTTTTTTTGTTGTAGTCAATTATCTATACTTTATAGCCCTAAATTTTTTTTTTTGACGAAAACGAAAATTGAATTCCAATACATTCATTGTCATTAAATGGCAAAGAATCAGTGACGGAAAATCGTTCGGGTCAAAACGACCCAGTAGGCACTCGAAGGTTTAACAAACATTGGGTAGAGAATTTTTTTGGGAAGCGACTCACCATTGTCTTGTGGGGCTTGGAACTGAGCGCGAATAAAATTCAAGACTCTGAGTGGAATGGATTCTTGTGGTCGGCCTTTGAAGAGAATTTCGGTGTCGGGACACCTCGAAGAAGTAGGGCGATCGGAAGATTTTCCTGGGGTTACATGAACGCTGTACATATTTATTTCGCGATTTTTAGAGGAAGGAAAGTGCCGACTCGGATAAAACGCTGGGGTATTTAAATGAGCGGCAAAATTTGGGGAGCAACAACGAGAGGAAAAAGAAAACACATCCGTTTTGTCTGAGAAATACGAGGCAACTGAAACCGACGTTTTTTTCCGGACTCACTTGCATTAGGTTGAAAAAAAGCTTGACATATGTAAGTGTGTGGATGTTGAGGCGAGAAACCGAGCCAACTGAGGTTTTTTTTCACTCGCCCGCGTTTAATGAGGCACTCGAAGCGCGAGACTAATTATTTCGGTTGCGGTTGCAGCCTCTCGGTTTCTACACACGGTGATAAATTTGTGCTCGGGATAACGGCACGGAAAAACTCGCTGTATTTATATTTTATACTATATTTTATGTATCGTTCGCCCACTGCCACTTTAAGATGTGAATTAACTCAATTGCACTCGAACGATGCACTTTCTGAAATTGTCACATTCATAGTGCACTATAATCATCCGAAAGAAATGAATGGGACCACCGTGTACATATCGACACAGCTGCTCTTGCTAAATGGTTGACCTATATGCATTTTTTTTCTCTCTGTCCTCTCTCCGCCCTTTTCTCTAATATAGCGTACTCAATTTCGTGTGTTCAAGAGCTCGAGAACATCCGTCTCGGCTTTACGAATATCTCCCACAAAAACAACCTCAGTGGAGCTTCGGAAGATACTGCGGTAATCCCTTCAGAGACCACATCTCCCGCTCCTAATAATACCAAATGAAGCAAATTATTTATTTGTCGATCGATCGAGATAATACACAGTTTTGGAACGATTGACTCCGTTGTCGCAGTTTTCTTAAGCTCCTTGGAGTCTCCAGTCACATTTTTTCCAGCTCGTTACGTTTCATTTGTAATTCAAATTCATTTCTCATGAATAGGATTTTTTCTCGGGCCTTTCTTCGCCCGTTATCCACTTCCAATCCTAGAGGCTAAACTAAAACCAAGTTTTTCCTATGAGAGTTTCCGTTCGTATTCCGATTTTTTTTACACAAATATTTCTAATTTTCGGCATTACAATTGGAGAAAAATCGACTATTGTTTTTACAGTAATAAGAAAAGTTGAATATCCTATTCCGAAAAGGTATGAGAATATTTTAATTTCTGAGACAATTGATGAACGTTCACGAGGGACCGTTACTGGTTAAGCATAAAGGCCACCTACAGGGTGATTTTCAGGAAAGAAAATATCGATATAATTTCCACGAATTCAAGAATTCCAAAAGAAAAATAAAAATGTACTATAAACTTCAATCTCGTCCAAATTGCAATTTGCGTTTAGATTTAAATTCAGAAATCACTGATTTCTGCTTTATCAATCGTTTATTTGGGCAGACCTGAAGAAATTTGTTTTATCATCCGTTGCACACTGATCCAAGGCTGCCTAAACAATTCGGACTGAGCTGGATGACCGGTGGCGCTGCTTGAACTTTCCACATCTCGTTTTCATCGTCTTTATTAATTTATTTTTTAGATTAATTCTGGAGGTTCCCCGTCCCGAGTAAAAAAAATTGTAATCAAGTGTGTCATCAATAAAATCGGACAGATGTGTTACAACACGCCATCGGTGTGATCTTTATTATGTACACAATATAATTCTGCGATGACTGATTACGTCTTCAAAATTTACTGACAAGTTCTCTCAACAATATGTGCCATTTTAAAACAGTGGAAGAGAAATCACACGACCAGGAGAACAGGTTAACTTTAAAAACTATAATTCGCATTGTAGCTACGATGAGGATCGATGGAAAATTTTAAAAATTCAATTATCAGTGCCGGTTCATATTCGCAAATGATTGTCATTACGGAAAATAGTCATGCATTGAAGTTGGGAAACGTCAAACTGTTTGAAAGTGGCCTATTCCATTGAAAGTCACTGTTCTTGTTTTCATATCGATTTTTACTGACTATCAATCTTTATTGTTCATGAGTGATAACATTCCTTCATCACTGCATTTAACCTCAACCTGCCAAGTCAAATAACTTTGCCGATAAGAAAAAGTGAGGTTATGTTTCGAAGTAAATTCGCAATTAAGTTTCCGTTGTGAACACATTTGTTTACGATCTTATTGGATCGATCATTCAGGTATGAATGTGAGTTTTCCAACTGAAATTCGAGCCTTGTTCATTTTTTTCTGACCCTCTAAAAAGGCAATAAAATCGGTGAAACATTAAAAAGCTAACGAACGAAAATATAAATTCACGATCAAAGGCAATTCAATTTTCTTTATCGTGCGCCTAGAAAAAAAAAGAATTATCCCAGAAAGATTTTCTGTAACGTAACCAATCCATTCAATTCTAAAAACTATGAAAAAATCGAGAATATTTTCACACCAAAATGTTTGATTATAGATAAACATTCCCAGGATGATAAGAAAGCAACCACAGTTTTTGGACTTGTCATCCCTGAGCATAGATTCCATGCCACTGGGTTTTGTGATCTCCGAAGATGGAAGATCTCTGCTGGCGGTCACAGGGCGAGGAGGTTGTAAATTTGATCAATTCCCAAGAAGTTTACTCTTAAAAATGTAAAAAATGTTCCAATAAAATTTGGAAATCTTTCCGCAGGCCAAGACGAAGGCGTTTTGGAATTGGCAACGACTCCGATCGCGTTTATTCAACCGACTAATCCGGTAGCGCCAGCAACAGTGAGATTAAGCGCAGGCGCATCTCTCGTGAATTTGGTAAAATCCTTTGCCGGAAAAATCGTTTGATTTTTCATCAAATTCCGGAAAATTACACACTTTTTGAAATTACAGCCAATAATACGAATAAGCGTGGACAATGTCGTCACTAACGGCGCACAGGATTCTGTCGTCGAGTCTGAAACTTCGATTCTTGCTGCGGAGACCCATAATTTGCAGACCATCGAAGAAAACGCTCCTGTTAAGTCGAATGATGACGCGGCGTTTTCCAAAGACAAAGAAATCTTGAGGCTCGCGTCCCATGAAGAAATTCTTGATGATCAGCCGATACAAACTTCTGAGCTTCCCAAAACGTCGACAAGACGAAGTCCTGGACGACCAAGGAAAGATGCAGCTTCAGCGGCGTCCAATGTACGTTTTGAGCGAATTTTTCAATCCATTTAACACTCGCGTCGATCGTGAGAGTTCATTTTTTTCCACCCTGAGGGAAACTTTTAGTGAATTCCACAATTATATTAATAATGAGAAATTCAGTGTCATCATTGCTTCATCTTTGTGCAGGCTGCAGAAAAAATGAGATGCGACATTTGCGGCCAAGAATTTACGCGGCAAACACTTTATCATCGACACATGGAACATCACGCTGCTGAAAAACCTCACAGATGTCCAAAGTGTTCCGCTTCGTTCAACGTGCCCGTAAGTTTTCACTGAACGACAAAAATCAGCGGAGAAAATCTTTCGAAAATTCAATTCAGTATGAAAAAAAAAAAAAAAATATCATTGGCCGGAATAACAAAAAATTCTGTAAATGGCTGCAAATTATTATTAATTTTTTTGAATGCGAAATTTTTTAAAAAATGGCCCAACTCGTCAAAAAACGAATGTATCGGAAAAAGCTAAACCTCGATTCTCTGAATAGAAAAAAAAGATTGAGGAAAATAAATTTAACACAAAATTTATTTGGATTCCGATCCGAGTTAATAAAATTCTTCCCAACAGCTCGATTATTTTTGCCCATAAGCACGATGTCGAGTTGCACTTCAGTAAACATAAACAATGGTGTACTTGCAGACGAATTTCACGCTTCACATGGCGACGCATAACACCGGCGAGCCGAAATGTCCTGAATGTGGCAGAAAATTCGCTCGTATGGCTAGTCTCAAGTCCCACATGTTACTGCACGAAAAAGAGGAGAGTCTTTTCTGCACCGAGTGCGAAGATGCGTTTTCAACGAAAGTGAGTGACAACAGAAATAAAATTTATCATAAAAAACCAAGAAGATCGTAAAATGCGTCAATTTTTTTGTGAAAAGTTAAAAACTATGTCCAGTACGCTAGACAGAAAGGTTAGCGGCTTATCAGCCAATTATATTCTTGGGCGAATAGTCACGTTTGTGTCGACTACGCAAGCTACAATGACGATAACATCGACGGCAGTTGCTCTTTCTTCCCAGCGCTATTTCTGCCATAGAACAATAGACTGACTTCATTTCCCTTGGCGATTCTCCAGACACCGAAAGGCCCTTATCATTTTTGAACAATGCTCAACGGCGACTCTTAATATTAAACATTATGGGGTCATAAATTTCATCTCCAAGAACATTTACGACGTCCAACTACGAAACGTAAGAGATTAAAAATTTATCTGCTCCCGAAGTAAGCAGTGTCACAATTAGGTCAGTAACGAGGTTGGGACTTCAGAGCACACTTCGGGTCTTTAGTTCTCAAGTTTTTAGGTTCCCAACTGGCAATCTTTTTAGAAACTCGATTCACTTTGAAAAACTATTAGAAAATCCATGGTTTATGGTATAATAAATAAAATTTAAATTTATTTCGAATCTCCAAAATTTTAATTTTTCAAAATTAATTTCCTAAAATTAGAATTTTGCAAAATTTTAATTTTACGTTTAAATTATATTTCTAAAATGATTATTTGGCAAAATCCGACTTTGCCGACTGGCAATCGGTAACTTTGAGAAAAAATCAACGAAATGGTTCAATTTGATGGAATTACAAAAAAAAAAAAACTGAAGCAGTTTGAAAATCTCGTGAAAAATTCTGAAAACGGGTTTTTCTCGCTCCAGGTGTTTTTCGTTTTGTCCGTAATGGAGTTTCTACAGCACACTGACCCGCTTTTATGATCGTTCGTTTTCCCAACCTCAGAAATAGGTTCATTCCAGAGTCGACATCTTTCTCGTCTTTGAAAGTTCGTTATTCCTCGAAATGTTTGAAATTGAGTGAAAAAAAAACAAATTTTCTCCGAGCTCGAGGGAGAGAAAAAAGAGGCAACGAGTTCTTTGAGAAGTCTAGGTCCCTAGAATCGTAGTGAAGGGTCAACTTCTTGACCTCTTCGTTTTTCTTATCGTACGTGCTTTGATTAAGTCGGTAAAAAAAAAAAAAAAACTAGTTCGACCCTCGAAAGTACGAGGCTTTGTCGCTCAACTAGATTTCTATTTCCGTTTTCAAACACACTTGAAAAATAGTTTTCTTTATACTCTGAAAAAACGCAGCCTATCGACGAGGAATTTGACGGCCTCCGTACTCGTATGACCATCACAAATATGTGGGCTGAAAAAGTATAGTACCGTGTATTCGAAAGCGTAGGCAGAGAGAAAAAATCAACCGCGGCATTGTAAGTGCACAAACGTGTTGCGCAACGCGTATTAATCGTATGATCTCATGGATCTCGCCCGCGAATCAGCTTCAAGTGGACAGTAGACATGGGCAATGCGAAATATGGCCTACGAAAAAGGAAGACGTTCCGAATTCTCAGAATATCGGCAAAGAGCATTTTTCGTCGCTTTGTTCAAGTTTTCTTCATCATTTATTCACTTTCACTATTCGATCGCAATTCCCCGTGTACGATCTTTCGTTATCGATTGTCAATCGTTTCTCCACATCACCGTCGGCGATGTTAACGATTCTTTGACAAGCATTCATTGCTTGTTGCATGAATTATTTTCTTCTGCAAGATTGTAGTCGTTGGATCACACTTCGCATAATTGAAGAGGTACAAAAAATCAAATAGAGTTTCGAAAAACGGAGTAAAGCGAAAACTTTCTCAACTTTTTTTTTTCACTCTTTTCGCTTCACACTCGCTCTGCATTTCCATGAGCCCGACCTGGAGGTTAAATTTCTTCGGATTCTGAGATTTTGCAAACAGATTATTTTTCTTAAGGAGAAAAAAAAAATGTTGGATGATTTTGAATATCTGATGAAAATTCGAACGAATTTATATTTTGAGCAACGAGGATTCGTCGTGATCGAGTTGTAAAAATATTCGAAACGAATTTCCATTAGAAAAGCTACGAAGTGCACGTCGAACTATTTCAGGAGATATTTCCTTTCCCTAGTTCTTTCCGTAGACATACATAATGCTTTCTGGGTAATTTGACACAAATATTTATGCGGTCACAAGCGGAATCACCACCGAGTGTTTAAACACATGTACCCCCGCCCTGGGATCGTCAATCTCCACTCGAGCGAGAGCAGTTAAGTTGTCCAACAGACCAGCTCCCCTTTTTTCGCTCCAAGAGAAAAACGAATCCCCCGTAAGAAAAACCATCATCTTTCGGCTAAAAAAAACACTCGTGCGTGGAAACTTTTTTATGGCCAGGTTTTTCGAATTCGTTTAATTCGAGTCTTCGAAAAAATTTCAACATTACCGAACAACCGTGGAACCGAATTTTTGTTGACTTCAGGAAAAGTTGGAAAGCGCTATTTTATCTTTTTCTTTATTAAAATTCTTGAATGTTTATGAGGGAAACTACGACCGCATAATGCAATGTAAATAATGTCACAGGAAAAGTTTCTCGTGACCTTGCACAATGATATCATTCCGTTAGAATTGTTATAAAGCTCATAAACTCAAGCAGCTTGTGTATGACATGAATTCAAATATAACGATACCATTCACGATTACATCATAACTATATTTTCTCGATTGTGGCACTCGTTATTTTTTCTTTTCCGTAAAGATCATATCTAGCGAGGCGACGATGACAAATCTTTGGTTCAACAAAGTTAATGAAGTGCGTGAAATCTCGAAAATACGTTGCGAAAATGTTTGTTAGAAAATTTCACAATTTTTCCTGAATCGCATCGAAGATGGTTGTCGATTTATTTCTCTCTGCCATCGTGTCTGCTTTTGTCAAACAGTTTCTTTCCTGTTCAAGGGAACCTCCTTGAACAAAACGATAGTGCAAAGTTAAATCAACCGCAAGACCAAGTTCCTCTTTCTACCGTAAAGTGTGCCACGATGGACTTGCGTGGGCGACGAAACATTTATGTTTCTCGGACCTGCAATTCTCGTCACATGGTGACGATAGAAAAGGAGAGAGATGCCTGTACAAAAGCCTGATGCATCCTTTTCGATCCTCAAGTTGGCTGTTTCCATATTTTTTAAATTTCTCAACTATTTCTGATCGTATACCAAATCTGAGGTGATTTGTTTACAGGAATAATTCAATAACTTTCGATACAAGAAATAATTTTATTCAACTCGTTTGTCAGCGAGAAATGGAATAAATTTATCTTTTCAGTTATTATTTTTTTAGAGTTGAGTGTCGATTGGAAAGAAACTAATAATTTTTTTTCTAGTTTGAATATTGAAGACAATCACTGCATTGCAATAATATTTTTTGCGAACCGTTCCAGCGGTGTAAATATTTGAGACAACTAAAATGAATGGATGGCAAAGAAAAATAATGTATTTCTTTCCAAAGCTTGATGAATTTGTACGAGTCGGCTAGTTTGCTTAGTTTCGTCCCTACACTTGTGGATAGCAAACGGCGGGTAACAGATATCCTCTCCTTCGGAGGCTTGGAGGAGAGAGAGAGAGAGAGAGAGAGAGAGAGAGAGAGAGAGAGAGAGAGAGAGAGAGAGAGAGAGAGAGAGAGAGAGAGAGAGAGAGAGAGAGAGAGAGAGAGAGAGAGAGAGAGAGAGAGAGAGAGAGAGAGAGAGAGAGTGCCCCTGCTAGTCTCTTCGGGTTACTCCAGACTCCGTAGTGGAAAACGGGATAGTGCGGGGTACGCACGTGGCTCTCACTGCCATTGACAGTTCTCGAGTAGAGGGAGATCCAAAAACAACAAAAAACATAAACTACTAAAACCGAGAAAAGGACGCGTATAAAAAAAATAATCCATTTAATAACCCGAATCCAAAAAACCCGAAAATATTATTTAAAGTATGCAATAAAGTTCTCTAGTGTAACTTCCGGTCGATGTGATATCGGTTATCGTGTCTGTGCCACCGAATTTTGAGAAAAACCTCCGGCCACTTCTTCCCAAAGTGATTTTTTGTGTTCACGACGAAAAAGTGTTGTTCATTCAAATTTTACAAGAAAAAAACTTTTTTATTTTTTATACGACCAAAGAGTGTCGCACAGTCTAGGAAAAATCTTCGCAAAAACGTACATCCATTTATTAATAAACGAAAGATTAGATGAGAACAATAAATCATAGTCGAAGGAGATTCTTATTGTTTTTCTTCTGTCGTTGAAATTATATTTTATCGTCGATGGCTTATCAATCGACATTTTCATGCTCTTGAGTCTTTCGTACTTGACATTAAAAAAAAACTCGACTTGCACCAATATTAATTTATGATCGCCACTATCACGTTGGCACAAAGTTTCTCAATATAGAAAGCTTTGTTTTTCATTTTTTTAAATTATATATGTACACGAGAATCGCTGTGCCAAAGTACTCGAATGTTTTCGAAAAGTGAAGTCTCCAAGTTGGAAGGGAATATTCATTTTCATTCTCCACATTGATTTACCGTATCATTGTGCTTCCCCACGTTTTATGGTTGTTCTCCTATAACTCGTACGACATCGCGTAAGTTATGAAAGGACAATAACCATTCCGAGAAATGCCTTGAGGACGTTTGCAAAAGCACGAATGCTTAGAAAACTTTCACGTGCAGTCTCGAGCTGTACGTGCGCGCGAATAATACTCCAAAAAATCGTAAACTCCTATTTGCAGAAATTTCTTGCGATAAAGTGCTGCATTTACGTTCTACGAGCTTCCGGGAGTTGGAAAATAGGTTTAGGGCAGTGCTCGGCAATCCCTAGAGTTAATCAGCTATTTTCGAAATACTGGGATCGAAAATATTCATTTCGTTGGAATATTTCATTCATCAGGGGAAAAAAAACGATATGGCAAAACATTTCCAATTCAAGTTCGACAACGATCTTCATTTTTTCCTTAACTTCGTTTTCACTAATTCGTACCGAAAAAAAAGAGAAAATTTCTTGAGTATTCCACAGTCTTTTACGGCAATATGAAAAGCTCCATGACACACATAGGCCGGCGAGATCACCGGGTGTGAATGTACCGCGACCACCCTGATGTAATATTTTAGAGACAAGAGTAAAAGAAAAAAAGAATACTTAAGAGGTTTGCATCGTTTGCTATTAGTGGACCAGCCAGGAGAGAAGGAGAAGAGAGAGAGAGAGAGAGAGAGAGAGAGGAATATAGAAGAAGAAAAAAGCTGAGAAAAAATAGTATGTTGATTTTTCTATCGGGTCTCGAGTCGAGGATTCAATTTACAGCTGTGAAGACTGTCCAATATTGTTCCAATGAGTAAAGATCAATATTAGACCGATCTCGAGCCTCGATCCAGTAAAATAGCACAAATAATTATCATTGGACGATAATTGCTAATTCTGAACATCATCAAAATTATTCGTCATTACTTTTCTCGGTATTTGTGAAAAAAAATGGAAAAAAAAGAATTTTTTTTTTAATGAGCCAGCTCGTCGTTCTCGTGGCTGGTATGAAATGCGAGTCTTGTATTTCTTATCCGAAATGATCTTTGTGGAAAAAAATGAGAGTATAGCGTCGTAGAGACGAGGGAAGAGACCGAGTTGATTTTTTACCACGCACAGTTTTCCCTGTATACAAAACGATACGTTGAATAAGAAATTCTATTTTTAGACAACATTCAGGGAAATACTGCTTAATTTATTGTATTTTTTTCACTCTCTCCGTGTTGGTATCGACCCCGTCCAACGTTATGGTTCGGATTCTGGGGTAGAGAGCACTCCCGGGGACCATCGAACAGAGTTCATTGAACCCTGATACGCCGATATTATCGCGATGTAAGAAGTGACTCATTCAGAAACATGCTCTTGAGATCTTTTATTTCAATTATGTATGTACGTATGTGCAGCACCTTATAATCGCACTTTTTAGTCTCCTCTCACTCTTGATTCTCTCAATCTCGCCATCGTTAATCGATCTGGACGTCAATTCGTCGGATACATTGAAAAAATTATATTCAGAGTCCAAAAATATTCAATAGTCCATGAAAAGTGCAAGAAAAGTGCAACGAAAATTAATTGCACACAGAAGGAGCCTTGAGAATACTCCGGAATTGAATTATTGTCAAAATCCAATTCCGGCATCTTGATTCTATAATTTCTATGGATATTTTAGATAAAAAAAACATTTCTTTGAAAATATTTATCTCCATACGTAGAAAAAAATGTTCAAGATTGAATCCACTTCTTCTGGACACAAGACTCGAAGAATTATTTTTTTGATAACGCACGAGCGTATCTCTATATTCGCGGAGATCAAACGCATCGTCCACTATGTTCATACAGCTTAGAAACTCATGAAAGAGACGACCTACGATTATTTAATATCTTCCGAGAATTTAAGAACGCTCTCGATAAAGAAACGTCGCGCGTCTCATTAGCCCGAAATGTGCTCGATGTTAATTCTTTCGAAATCCTTCCAATGGAGTTGGAAAAATATATTTTTACATTTTTTTTTCCAATTGACAGGACGTCGACACTTTGAACAATAATTCGTGCTGTTTGAGGAACGAAAATGAATCGAAAAAATATCGAAATTAATGAATTTCTGTCGTTGTTGAATTTTCGGCATCCTTAAAAAATTTCTGTCCGAGAGATAATTTAATTTTGTATGCAAAAAGAAAGTAAGGGACATCAGAGATTTATCGGCACGTGAAAAAAAAAGATTGAGGCATAACGCTTCTTTATTTGGGGACTGGATGCTTAATATCCCCGGCGATTATAATCGGGATGCTGTTGCATCTTTCCGGAGTATTTTTTCAAGCAGGCTGGTCCTTGTTCTCTTCCTCTCTTTCTCTTTATCTCTGGCTTCGTTCTCGTCTTTTGGTTCTTGTTCGCGTTGGAATTTTACGAAGCTCCGTTGAGCGAGAGAGACGCTCAACTTGGCGAGCAGACGAGTCCGTGACTCGTGCTCACGAATGCAGATTTATATCTTGCTTTTATATACCCTTCTCTTACGTTTTTTACTTCATATTAACTTCGCCTTCTTCCTTGTCGTCCCTTTCATTTTTTGCACATACCCATAAGATGCAGCGGCAAGAGTCCACGACCGACATTTGACACACGACAATGGGTGTTAACAATACGAAATGATTCAGTGACTCTCTTAACGATTGAGGAACCAAACAATTCTTTCCATGGCCTCAATCGTCTTTGAATATCGAACTTCCTTTCGTTCCCTCGAGACTGTCTACCCATTTTTGTAAATAATGAACAACCGAGGCATTTCTTAAGTTGCATATTTTTACTCATTCAATTATTTTTCTCCAGTTTCGATTCTGTGCAATTTTATTCCATTCCCCGTGCCAGGAAATATCGTCGAGATCGCGATGGATTTGCATTCATGAATGAATCGTCTTAATCGTAAAATTTAATTTTTTTTTTCATCTCGTCGTCTGGACCACATTCTGCGTATTTTATATTTTTTTTTTTGTCAGTTTTCGTCCCTTTTTTCGAGAAACAGAGATAGCTCGACATAGCGTTTTCTCGTACACAGAGATCTGAGTAAAAAAAATATTGGGTGGGCGATGTATCAGACGCGACTTCCTGAACCAGCACATTGCATACGAGAGATAACACTTGCTTGATGGAGAGAGAGAAAAATATTCAATTCTCGCACACGTTGTAAACAGCGAGTCCCTCTGACACAGTGATTACTTCAAACGAGAACTTTGAAAAGAATCATGTAAAAAAAATAATTGCCTGCCAATGGAGAGATCAAAAGATTTTTGTGGAAATCATTGGAGCGATTATTTTTCGTCGAATGAAAATTCTAAGCGTTAGAAACAAAAATAGCAACGATAGTTTTCTACGAATATTTATAATCGTAATTACTTTTTAATACCGACGTTAATCGTGACATGAAACTGTTTTTAGATCGCTTCTTTCCGTGCCCATTGTCTTTACAACTTTGAAATCTGCTGGGTGCCTGTCAGCAGAGTAGATAAAAACAAAAATAGCCGCGAAAAAAAAATCAAGTGATTAAATTTGTAAGCCTGGATGAAGCGAAGGAGATGAGTGCCGAATGTGTGGCTTGAACAGTGTCAGAAATATCACCATGAGTTTTCACCAATGCCTCGAAAGTCGAGAATTAAAGAAAAGAAAATAGTTGAACGGGAGGGACATAAAAATGGAAATTGAACGTCCTCGATGATAGTCGATCAATGTGTTCGTACGAGAAACTATAAGTGTTCATTAATCGTTAACGTGAACTCAAAAAATGAAACACGACGTTGATGCTCCATTGGAATAAAATTTACACTGTTAATTTATCCGAAATAACAACAACGAAACTTGCGTCTTTAAAGATTTATCAAACTCTTCATTCTGTCATATACCTACGTGTAGTTCGTACGTTCCTGTTAGTGTACGAGTTGGCCGAATGAATATTAACTCATAAAGACGCTGGAGATGAAAGCCTGAAAATTTATATCTAAAAACTGCTTGAAGAACTTTATCCGTCCCACACGATGACTCTAGCCGTCGATTGCGTGAATTTTGCTATCCTACTCATTTGCTCTCGGGTATTTCACTTCGCTCTTGGTCTCAGCTCTCAATATTACAAGGTAGGAAAAAATTCTACGACCTGCCAAATTTCTGTTTAACTTCAACCCTCCTACGTACGTGATTCGTCAAAAATGCAAACTGTACATTGTAAACGTCACAAAGCAAATTAATTAAGTTACAATTATTAATGTCATAACATTAATTCCACATTTGCCATTCGAGAAACGAGCTAAACTCTTGTTACAGTGAAACGTATTTTTTTTATGTTCAGGCACAATTGGACGCCCATTTGAAACTCCATAATGAAAAGTGGTCGAGCGAAGACGTTCGAAAGTGTAAACTATGTCACAAGCAATTCACTCAGCCTGCTCTCTATCGTCTTCATATCAGAGAACACTACAGAGTGAGTATTCTCGTATTTCAAATATTTTTCTTCCTCCCATGGCATCGTTACTTGTTCTAATTATTGTAAATAATAATTTATCATTTGCAGACGAAAATCGTTAAAAAAACGAAAAAAGGAATGAGCCACAAGACTATGTACAAGTGTAAGATATGTTCAAAGTCATTCAAAAAGCCAAGTCAATTAATGAGGCACATCCGAGTACACACAGGAGAGAAACCGTTCAAGTGTAATATATGCACTCGAGCATTTACGCAAAAAGGTTCCCTCCAGATTCACACGTGGAAACACATCGGCGTACGCCCCTATCGTTGTGAATATTGCAACGCGAAATTCACCCAAAAAGGTGAGTAACGGGTTATTTTTACGATTTAATAATTATCGAACTTCTATAAATAAATTTATCGCTGAACGAGATTGAGTGAACGATCATTATTCTCATTCACAGGTAATTTGAATGCTCACATACTGAGGGTTCACAGTGCTCGAGAGGGTGATCCTATTTATAGCTGTACTCTGTGTACCTGCGTGTTCAAGAAATTGGGGAGTTTGAATGGTCACATGAAGAGGATGCATTCTAATCCCACCGAGGTTTGTAAGCCTTAATTCATCATTTTTAAAATTTGTTTATATTGTTTCACAAGTAAAATTTAACCGTAGAACTAATTCAAACCAATTTTTTTTTTACCTTTAAACTACAAACCGGGGTTAATATTTACCCTACGAGTTTCTCGTTCATAAAATTGTTCTGGAAGCAGTAACCTGACATATGAGTACATGAATCTTTTTGTTTTTCCATGCCAAAGAGAATGGCAAAGATCGAATTCGATTTCATAAAGGTTCAGTTGGTGAAAAATCGATCTAAATACCTAAAAGTGCTGAAAAACTAACTTAGAGACGTATTTCAAAGTCCGCCTGGGGTAGATATGTACCCCGGTTTGTAGTTGTAGGGTTAATATTCAGATTGACTCCGATTTTTTAATCCTCTTTCCGACGAATAACGTTTTAGGATCAGATGCAAAAATGCGACAGTTCAACGGAGGCAGATATGCAAGCGACCGTGGACAACGTGATGTCGCAACTCGCATCACTCGATGCAAATGTTAGAAACCAGGCGGATTCGACGGATACGTCGAATCGACAAAGCGATATTATTCAACAGGCTCTCACGAAAAGCGGCTTCGAAAGTAAGAAAAAAAGCCCGGAGGATTCCAGTAAAAAAGTTGAGTCTCAAACGTCCTTCGTCACATTGTTGGATCGAGCTCAAGACGGCTCCTTGAGGTAAGAATGAACCGAGTCAACAGTTTCATCGATTAACAATTCTTTTTGCAATATTGAAATAATCATTTCATTCGCAGGAGATATTTGACCATAAAACAACGATGCATCGGAAGCATAAGGTGGTACTCCTGCAACTTTTGCCACAAGGAGTTCAAAAAACCATCGGATCTCATAAGACACTTGCGAGTTCATACACAAGAAAAGCCTTTCAAGGTAACAAAAAAAAATTCATTCCTTGTGCTCTGAAAAATTTATTTTAAAAATATTTAAATAATTATTTTCAAATTGAAAATAATTGAAGGACAAATTATGATTTATATATTAATAATGATTTATTATTATCATTATTATTTTAAAATTTATTTATATTTATCTATTTATATGATAATTTAAGTTCTGTACGATACATCAACGGTTTTTGTAACTCTTGCGATTCTTTGGGAACTCTTTACGAAAATTACCAGAAGTTTCTCCGAGTGAAAACGTTTTTGTCGAATATTTTAATTGGTTAAAGAAATTAATTAATTTCCAGTGTTCATCGTGCTGTCGTTCCTTCGCATTAAAATCAACTCTAAGAGCCCACGAGCGAAGGCACGCGGGCACGAAGCAATACTCTTGCGGCACATGTGACAAAACGTTCGCCTGTCACAGCAGTCTAACGTCTCACATGCGTTCCCACGTAAAGCCGCACAAGTGTGATCTCTGCGGGAAATCCTTCAGCACGAGTTCCGTATTGAAAAGTCACATGAACACTCACACGACGAACAAATCGAAAATATCGCCGGAAGCAGAGAGTCTGGTCACTCAGATTGTTCTCGAAGAGCCACTTTTGATAAGCGACGCTGGTAACAAAATAAGCGTCGCTCACGTTAAGCCAAAGCAGAGACAAGTTTACGACAACAGCGACGAAGCCAGGCCCCACAAATGCTGGGTCTGTCCGGCTGCGTTTCGAAAAATCAGCCACCTTAAGCAACATTATCTCAGGCATACTGGAGAGAGACCGTACAAATGCCCAAAATGCGAGAGGCGAGTAAACAAAAAGTCTATCACTTGAAATTTTATTATTTTAAAGCACATTTGTAAATTCCTCCATTTTTTGTGTGATTTCTCACTGAACAAAAACTATTTTATGAACCACGAAACTTTCCTCAACCAGAACAAACACGAGTGACATTGCAACTCGCACTTTTCATTGTTTTCAGGAGATTCACATCCAACAGTGTGCTCAAATCTCATTTACACACTCACGACGAATCGAGACCGTACAGTTGTTCCGTTTGTAGTGCAAAGTTTTCGACTCAGAGTAGCATGAAGAGGCATTTGGTAACACACAGTAATGTCAGACCTTTCATGTGTCCTTATTGTCACAAGACTTTCAAAACTTCAGTCAATTGTCGCAAACACATGAAAATCCACAAAACCGAGCTGGCCGAACAGGTGAGCACAATTCGATGAAAAATTATAAAAAATATCCAGAAATGAACGTTTCCAACGAAGCAAGTTTTTGAGATGAATTTTTTTTTTGGATCTAATGCAGCAATTAGCGCAGCAGAGAACTCGGCAAGAGCCTGAACTTCCAGCGATAAAAGAAAAACAATCCGTCGAAACACTGTCTGGAAACTTGACACTCCACGAGGATGTGGCAGTGACTTTTCAGTCGCAAATCGCTCCAGACTTTACGCAAGCCTTCAACGATCATTTCCAGCCGATATCGTTATCCAAGGGAAAATCGTATCTCGTCCATCACGAAATGACGCAGACCTTGGAGAATCGTAGGATATTTTCTTCACAAAATTCGACAAACCTCCCCTTTGTGTCTTTCGCTGATGAGAATATTTTTTTTACGATTTAACGCTTTGAGAAAAGTTCTAATCGACTAATCGGATTTTGCAGATGATTTAGCCGTCGTAGATACGGATAACTTAGGAACATCCCAGACCCTGCATGCCGATGAAACGGGCACTATTACGCTACCTAACTACTCCGGTGACCAAACCCTCACGGCAGTACGTACATTTTGAACAAAGTCAATCGATCACGGCAGCTGCAATCTTTTTATCCATTAAACTTTCTGAATTTTCACAGGAAAGCATACGAGAAATTGAGGAAACTTTGAATCAGCAATTATTCAATATCGGTATGAACGATCCGAGTAACGTGACTTTGAGCTCGAGAGATGAACAAACCATAAGCAATATTTATGACACTGCAAAAACTTTGGATTCTGTGAATAACGTCAGCATCGCATCAAATATATTTCCTACGCACTTTGATACCTTCGATATGAGCCAAATCACGCTTCAGGTGAGTTTTGTATTCTCCATTAAGACGTTTTTTCATTTATTTTTACGACGCAATTTTGTGACGTTATTTAAGACATTTTATTAATTTATTAATTTATTTATTTATGTTTATAATTTTTTAGCACTTTTTATTTTTAATAAATTTACTTTTATTATTTAATGTAATTTTTTTTTAATTTTAATTTAATTCAAACATTTGATAATAATTGGGAATTTTTGTCTAGACTGACACGGAAATCGACATGGGCATAAGTTCAGCAAATTCAACGAGTATGGCGAGCATTTTGCCGAGATCAGCTCAAGAAGAGCAACGGCTTGTTCCCGTAACGGATTGCAGCAGCGAAGAAGATTCGCCAAATAAATTATCACGGCACCTGATGGTTGTGAGTTCGATGCAAACGTGTCCTGAGCTTTCGAGGCCCGTCCAAGCGTGCCCAAAATATCCAAAAGTCATTGCGAAAGCTGACACGACCGATGTCACCGACATTCTAAACGTTGATAATGAAACAAACCAACAGAAGAGCGACACCATGCTGCACTCTACGATCCCGAGGCTTGACAACGCCCAGGACAACGTCCATTCTCCAAACCAACAAATGGGACAACTCGTCGATACCAATGGAACGACCACGATCATCCTGGAACCAGAATCTTTGATGGAATGTCACTTGTGCAACAAGAAAGGCTTCTCAATGGAAAAACTAAAGGTATGGTAACAATTTTTAAAATGCTTTATAGATTTTCGGCGTCTTGCCAAAATTTCGAGACTCAAAAACTACCGCTCCGTGGAAAAAGAAAATCCTTTTTTCACGTCTTGAATCATTCGAGTTTTTCTCTCAAAATTGCAGAGTCACCTGAATGCACATCGTGGAAATAAAGAGTTCCAGTGCAGCCAGTGTTCACTGAAATTTTGCACGAACAGTGGATTGAACCAACACATGAGGAAGCACAACGTGAAAGTAATGTTAGTACAAAAATGCAACGCACTCATCAACGAAATTTGTTTTTTTTCTTTTGATAAATAACAAATTTTCACATTCCAGGAACTGGAAATGTTCAATCTGCATGGAACTTTTGCCAAACGAAGAAGATTTGAAATTGCACGCTCAGATGCACGAGGATATTGAGTGGACAGGAGTTTCGATAGAACCGGACAGTTCGCAGAAGGAGCCAGTCTCCATTGACCCGAATAAATATTTGACGGACGCAGGTGAGACAACGACCAACTGCAAAGAAAATGTTGGAGCTTCGAAAGAGAAGAAGGAATATTCGAACAAGTGTAAATTTTGTCCGAAAACATTTCGTAAACCGAGTGATTTGATAAGGCACGTGAGAACGCACACGGGAGAACGTCCGTATAAATGTAAGTTTTGTGACAAGAGTTTCGCGGTCAAGTGCACGTTGGATTCTCATACCAAAGTCCATACAGGCAAAAAAACGTTTTGTTGTCACGTGTGCAACAGTCTCTTCGCGACGAAGGGCAGTTTGAAAGTTCACATGCGTTTGCACACGGGATCGAAACCGTTCAGATGCCCGATGTGCGATCTTCGTTTCCGTACTTCGGGACACCGAAAAGTTCACGAATTGACGCACACTCGAGACCCAAAAAGTGCCACGAAACGCAAGTCTAAACAAATGAAAGTTAGCGCGATCGCCGAAGTCGTGGCGGAGGTGGAAAAAACCGTAGAAAAATCGGCTCAACTTTCGGCAATCAGTGACCAAACGAATGAGCCAAGCTTTTCGAATCTTGAAACCATCACGATGGGAGCTGGGGGAATGACTAACCACATTACTTTCAATCCTGACGGAACGATTTTGAACAACGATTCCATGCTCTCGATCAACGAGAGCAATCAATTCGTCGCCAACTTACATTTCCTTCTGGCTAATGGCCTCGTCACGATACAAGCTGACGACGTCCTGCTGCCAGCGACGACCTTGAACTCGGACGTTAATATTCTCCCGAACGACACGAGTCCTGTCAATATTCTCTCCCCCGCGACGATTCTTTCTTCGGGGCAACAGAGACAACCACAAATAACTTACAACAATACTCCCGGGGAAAATATCGTCGTAGCGACTACGGAATTGCCAACTTTCGTCACGAATCACTTTGATCAGCCGACCAGACCGATTAATTCGGACGATTGCGGCAGCGTAGTGTCCCCGGAGCTCCAGAACAATCAATCGGAAAAGAAAGTGCTTCTGCCACGCCAACAGCAAACCCCGAAACCCATTAGTCCTGGCAAAACGAACAATTCGAAAAAAGAATGTGACGTTTGTGGCAAAGTATTCATGAAACCGTGCCAGGTCGAACGACACAAACGTATTCACACCGGCGAACGACCTTACAAATGTGAATTGTGCGATAAATCTTTTGCGCAAAAAGCCACTTTACAGATGCACCAAAAAGCTCACACCGGAGATCGACCTCATCCGTGCCCTCATTGCGATTACTCCTTCACCCAAAAGGGAAATCTTCAAACGCATCTCAAAAGAGCACATCAGCTTGACACCCTGGAAGTCAAGAAAATTCGCAGAGGACCGCAGCAATTATTAAGCGCTAAATTGATCCAAAATAATTTGGATGATAATAGAATATTGAACTTCGACGATATCTCCATCGTCGAGTATCTCAAGTAATAGCAAAATTTTTTCCGTTGAAGAATATTTTTGCCAGATACTCGCGAGTGCCACGAAACGTGATTCCAATCTCGCTATCGACGAACATTTTTTCCCCCCAAATTCTCATATCTTTATGGCAATGAACGTAAACCATTTTTTTTTTCATTTTTTTAATCTTCAACGTTTCCATTATTTTCTCTATTGCAAAAAAACTTCAGGCTACTAGAAAAAAAAAGATTCTTTCGCATTCCAACGATGCGAGCTTCCTTATATTTTCTCGTGGTCGTGTATATATATGGAAAGAGAGGAACTAGCGAAGTATGCGGACTGGCAAAGTCGCCATAAAAGGAATCTTCTAAAAGCCAAGATTTAATACAACAAACATGATTCGATAAATAATTTTACGATGAAATGAAACAAAATATTATTCAAAAAAATGAAACATGTGATATTAAAAAGATTTTTACTTGCTGCATGACAAAAAATATCGCTCGCTAATATTTCGTTTGTGTTCATAACATGTACAGTGATATTTTTTTCAATAAATAAAATCTCTCTTGTTTTATAAAACTATATTTTATTTCACAATTGCCCGCCATAATTCCTTTGAGTGTAAGCGAAAAAAAGGTGGAGATTGGTGTTCCCCAAGAACTTCAAGTTCTTGGGGAAGAGGGATTGGGGACTTCAAGATTTAGACGATACGGATTCGTCGTACCGCACGAATTTTACAAAATTTGAACCCATGAAAATGGTAGGAACAAGCCATTTTTATTCTCAAGCGAAAAAAATTGTGAAAAATTTTGCCTCTCAAGATTCCCAGTTATCTCGGCAGCCCGTCTGGTGCTTACGTCGGTAGGACACTTGGCCTCGAACCAAAATTAGAATCAACGCATTCATTAATAATACTTGCGGCGGGTTTCGAATTGATTGTTTTGTCTGGTGACTAGGAGCGTTTCAATATTTCTAATATATGAACAGATGTAACTAAAAGCACTGATACCAAAAATTACCAATACGATTTCTTTCGTATTATTAACGGTATTTGTACATGGAGAAATTAACTTCTGGCTCTTTGTACAGTTGTGGTTTAGATCTCGTTATAATGATAATTTCATTAATTCGGGCAAGTATAAAGCGTCGCATTCGCTCGAATATTCCCTCTACTTTTCGCTGTACAATGAAGGGTTCAACTTTCATTTTCTTCGTTGTTTCCTGTTCGGCAGTTTTCAGTGAAGCCGTTCTGCTGAATGGTAAAGTTTCCATTGAAAGAAAAAATTCCATTTACTCGATCAATCATATTTCATATAAATGTCAACAAAATACGTGCATCATTTTATTCTTTTTTTAGAAAGATTTGACTGTTATATTGTTGTAAGACGATGCCCAAATCTTTCTCTATGAGGAACGATTTTTTAAATTTTTGCTCCTTCATAGAGAAAGCTTTGAGCATCGTGCATCTTGAGCATCTTGAGGAAGCAATTTGCAAATTTCAATTTGCAGTGTTTTTTGTATTTGCATTTAAATTATATAATTTCGACAACTTTTTTAGAAAGTAAAGACGAAGTATAGACTTATACACAATATTTTACAAAATTTGCAGAAATTAGAGCGGTTGGACGATTTTTCAAAAAAAAAATCAGATTTTCGTAATATTCGAAAAATCATAAAATTTAAACCGTTCAACCGATATTCTCCAAAGTCAATACCAACCTTCGTATTATGATTTCCTATCTATAAAAAATAAATTGTTAATAAATCTTGAAATTTGCGAAAGTTAGAGCGTCGATACCGCTTTTTTGGAAATTTAAAAATTAACATCTGTGCAAAACGGGAGCCCTGTAGCTCAAGTTGTTTCACATTCGGACATTTTTTCTAGATACGATTTTTCGATGTTTTGGGAAATTTTAAGCACATTGACATTGAAAACTAGGAAAAAAAAAATTTCACCGTCACATAGCTTCCTCCATAAGAAAACAAAAATGAAAAAAAAAAAACTGTGAGGAAACTGATTTTTAACTCTGTAATTCTCTATGAAAAAAAGGGACAAGCCCCTATTGTAGAAAATCTCAGCTGAATCGCAGTTATCCTGGCACTAACAAAGAATGCTGCGGCTTTGAAGGAGTATGTCGCGAATATATCGGTCCTAACGAAACGAAATGGGGCCTGACAAACCCAGACCCAGAATGGATAAGACGTTCGTGTAGCTGCGACATAACTTTTTATGACTGCGTGACGAGAGGTATGGATTACACATCAATAAGATCAGCAGAGGAATACGGATTTAGCAGAGAAACATGTTTCCAAAAAGTCGCCAGGTTAGTACCAACGACTGTGTCATTGCAATTTTCTTTTCTTGTTTTTATTTTTTAATTAATTTGATCAATTATTTGGTCCCATTTGTCAGATCGAATCCGACGCGATACGAATTCGTTTCCTTGATGACGGTATTGCGGAATTCCGGCAGATCACGGCTTCGTTCTCGGGGAAACCAACTTTTGTCGTGGGGAGGTGAATAATGCAGTTAACAAACCCGCGCCTAACAATTAAATAAAAATGAAGACGAAAGCTGCAGAGTTTGAGTTCAGAATTCTTCGACCTTCTTTAGGAGTAGTTCTCGTTTTGTTTGTGTTCATAATTTCGTACAGAATTGTGTAGACTTTTGTTTTCATTTTTGAATAAAATTGTTTCCTTTTTGCATGAAAAATTATTTAATTTACAAGCGAGCAAGTTTAATGTTTGAAAGTGCAAAGGTCGTCATCAATAGGACAAATATCTGGATGATTCTCGTGGAACCAACAAAGTTTAACTTCCGTTCGAAAGTTTTTGTTCATTTTTTTCTTCTTATTGGCTGCTGATTGGAATAAAATTGACGCTCTTAATTCATCCGACATAACGACAACGAAACTTGCGTCTTTGAAGATTTATCAAACTCTTCATTCTGCCATATTCCTACGTGTAGTTCGTACGTTCCTGTTAGTGTACGAGTTGGCCGAGTGAATATTGACTCATAAAGACGCTGGAGATGAAAGCATGAAAATTTATATCCAAAAACTGCTTGAAGAACTTTATCCGTCCCACACGATGACTCTAGCCGTCAATTGCGTGAATGTTACTATCCTACTCATTTGTTCTCGGGTATCTCACTTCGTTCTTGGTCTCAGTTCTCAATATTACAAGGTAGGAAAAAATTCTACGACCTGCCAAATTTCTGTTTAACTTCAACCCTCCTACGTACGTGATTCTTCGAAAGTGCAAACTGTGCATTGTAAACCTCACACAGCAAATAAATCAAGTTACAAGCTGTATGACGGTGACATTTTTTTTTCCCTTCCAGTTTTCAACGTCAATGTGCTTAAAATGTCCCAAAACATCGAAAAATCATACCTAAAAAAAATGTCCGGATGTGTGTGTGTGTGTATGTTCTGGCACGGTAAAATTCAAGCGTTTATAACTCGAGAACAGTTAGAGCTATAGGGCTCCCGTTTTGCACAGATGTTAATCTATACCTTCAGTCTCTGAGAAAGCTGTGCTAGAAAAATGAGAATTCTACGGCATTTTGAAATTTTCAAATAAACGGTGTCAACGCTCCATCTTCCGCAAATTTAAAGATTTATTACTAATTTTTTATTTTATAAATAGAGTATCATAATAGGAAATATGGTATTGAGTTTGGAAAATATCGGTGGAACGGTTTAAAATTCATGATTTTTCAAATTTTACGAAAATTCGAGTTTTTTGATAAATCGTCCAATTGCTCTAATTTCTGCAAATTTTGTAAGATATTGTGTAAAAGTCTTTAACTTCCTGTTTACTTTTTAGAAAAGTTGTCGACATGATATAATTTAAATGCAAATACAAAAAACGCTGCAAATTGCTTCCTCAAGATGCCCAAGATGCACGATACTCAAAGCTTCCTCTATGAGTAAGCCAAAATTAAAGATATAGTTCCTCATAGAGGAAGATTTGAGCTTCGTGCATCTTTAGCATCTTTTTTTCGTGATTTTCTGCAATTTTTTTGAATTGACAGTCAAATTTGTATATTCCTAGATTTTTTTTTCGTAATTTTCCGCTACATAAAAAATATTCTATGAACCATGAAACTTTCCTCCACCAAAACCAACACGAGTGACATTGCAACTCACACTTTTCATTGTTTTCAGGAGATTCACATCCAAGACTATGCTCAAATCTCATTTATATACTTACGAAATAAATTTGAGTTCACGTATGAAAATAGCAGGAACGAGCCATTTTTATTCTCGAGCGAAAAAAAATTGTGAAAAATGTTGACTCTTAAAACTCCCAGTTTACTCGGTCGCCTCTCTGGTGCTTACGTCGGTAGGACACTTGGCCTCTAATTACAATTAGAATCAACGCATTGTTTAATAACACTTGCGCCAGGTTTCGAATTAATTCTTTTGTCTGGTGACTAGGAGCGTTTGAATATTTCTAGTACATGAATAGGTCTGACTAAAAGAACTGATACCAAAAATTACCAATATGATTTGATTCCTATTATTAACGGTATTTGTCCATGGAGAAATTAACTTCTGGCTCTTTGTACAGTTGTGGTTTAGATCTCGTTATAATGACGATTTCGTTAATTGGGGCAAGTATATAAGCGTCGAATTCGCTCGCATATTCGCTCTACTTTTCGCTGTACAATGAAGGGTTCAACTTTCATTTTCTTCGTTGTTTCCTGTTCGGCAGTTTTCAGTGAAGCCGCTACGCTGAATGGTAAAGTTTCCATTGAAAGAAAAAATTCTATTTATTCGATTAATAAATATTTCATATAAATATCCACAAAATACGTGAATGATTTCGTTCTTTTTTTGAAAGATTTGATTGATATATGTTGTAAAAAAGAAAAAAATTGTGAGGAAATTGATTTTTAACGCTGCAATTCTCTATGAAAAAAAAGGGACAAGCCCCTATTGTAGAAAATCTCAGCTGGATCGCAGTTATCCTGGCACTAACAAAGAATGCTGCGGCCTTGAAGGAGTATGTGGCGAGTATATCGGTCCTAACGAAACGAAATGGGGCCTGACAAACCCAGACCCAGAATGGATAAGACGTTCTTGTAGCTGCGACATAACTTTTTATCACTGCGTGGTGAAAGGTATGGATCCTGCTTCACGAATCGCAGCACAAGTTCACGGATTCACCCAAGAAACTTGTTTCAGAGAAGTCGCTGGGTTAGTACCAACGACTTTGTCATTGCGATTTTCTATTATTGCTTCTATTTTTTATTAAATTTGATCAATTATTTGGATCCATTTTTCAGATCGAATCCGCCGCAATTCGAATTCGTTCCCTTGATTTACGTATTGCAGGATGCCCGCATCTTACGTGTTAATTCTCATAGAAAGCCATTTATTAATGTTTCATGGGGACAAACGTAATGTAGTAGAAAAAACTACGCATAAGAATTTTAAATGACGAAGAACGTAGCAAAGTTTGAGTTCAGAATTATTCGATCTTCTTTCCTCCCGATTGTGTATCTAAGAAATGGGAGTTGTTGACGTTTTGTTTGTGTTAATAATTTTGTTCAGAATTATGTAGACTTTTATTTTGATTTTCGAATAAAATTTTTTCCTTTTTGCATGAGAAATTATTTTATGTTCAAGCGAGCAAGTTTAATGTTTGAAAGTGCAAAGTTCGTCATCGATAGGACAACCATCTGGATGATTCTCGTGGAACCAACAAAGTTTAACTTTCGTTCGAAAGTTTTTGCTCATTTTTTTCTTCTTATTGGTTGCAATCTCGGATCCTGGGATTTTAAATTGTACGCAACCTCCTACAACACGAAAAATATGACTGTTGTTTCGTAACAGTGTCTGGAGACCTCCACACTCGTTTCTCAATTTTTTTAGAGTTTCAGGATCGAGGATTTTTGCTATTTCAGCTAATTCCATTTGGCCACCGGCGTTCCAAGTCCCGCCTCGGTTTCGTTCGATGTTTCGTACTTTCCGCAAAAGCTGCTCCGTCACGGTGTTGATTATTTCGTCGATTACTTTTCGATCGATTTTTGTACAATTTCTTACCTTCTCGACGCTTTCCCGTGGCTTGAAGTCCGTCGACCATAGAGATTCGCTCGAAATTTGCTCGTCTCCGTCGATCTTTGAGCTTACTTTCCCTTTCAACGATCTCGCATTTATAATTTCGTTGATAAGTTTGTCCCGAACGGACATCATTTCTTTGGGATGAATTCGGCGTCGTCCTACCAAGCAGATTCTCTTGGTAGATGGAATCCTCAATTTATCCAGATCCGTTTTAAAGCCACAACCCTCGCAGACGCTTTTCACGTACTTCATGTACTCAAAGTACTGACTCTTCGTCGCACAGTCCCGTTGAAATTTCCTCCCATCGAACTCGTGGGCACAGCATGGGAGAAGGAAAAATTTACAGTTGTAGGAACTTCGAGCTGCTATCACTGGAATCCACGGTGTTAATTCGTCCGAATGATTTCCTATGAGCCAATCGACTTCCGGAAATAGGCTCGATGTCGAAGGCACGACTGTCTGTTCCTGTTGATATGATAAATCGAAATATAAGGAAAAAGCAAGAATTACATTTTTTCATTACTTCTTCACTTCCAACAATTTTTTTTTCACAGTGCAATTCTGATACGTACTACGAGTTTTGTGGTCGGAGGATAAATGTCCCAAATTTGTCGCTTCCTCAGGTCAATCCCAGTCCCAGGATGGCCTTCGCTCGTTAGAATATGAACTAGCAATCCATTTCCACATCCAAGATCGACAAAGCTTTGTTTTCGATCCTCTCCTTCGATTCTCTCATCCTCCCATAAGAGTATCAAGTACGTCGCGATAGCGACATCTTCGTATACAAATTTGTTTGGATCTGTGCATTCCGGCCATTTCTTCACCATCTCCAAGCCATATTTTTGCTTCAGCTTGTTGTAAAGGTTCGTATACTTTTCCGAGGACACAAGATTCAACGAACCGTCGACAAGTGCATCCTCGTTGGGACGATCGTTTTCGATCCATTTCAACAAACGAGTGAATAATTTTTCTCTCAGCCAAGGTAAACTAGTGTTTGAAAAATTTGAGTTTGCCTTTTCGACTCCTATCGCAAAAGTGTTTTCATTGTCTAATGAAATATTGTAAGGATGCTCGAATCCTAATAATCGTTTCTCACAATCGACGCTTCGGTGGAAACACCAAACGGAATTCAATTTTTTATCAATAATCGTAAACTCGATTCCCGCAGAAAATTTAACATCGCGCGGCAAGAATTTATTTACAATTAAATATTTGTCACTGAACTTTTCATCCAGCGGATCACAATCGACCGCTACTGGGCTACAGATTTTCGTGATATTTAAAAAGTTTTCAATTTCGCTGCTTTTCCAACTATGTTCAAAAATCTCAGACACACTTTTTACTTTTTTCAGAATATCAAGAAATTCTGTTGAATCACATTCTAGTTTTGTAGTTGATAAATTTATGCAAGAAGATATTCTTCGGTTTATTAGATGAGGGTTTCGAATCCAAATTCCCATTGCCTTCCAAAACTTCTTGCTATTTCCCTGACTTTTTGTACTAACAATGGGTTCAAAGGTCATTTTGTTAATCTACTGGGAGTCTAACAATATGGGAAAATGATTTTTACTTTTTGTTTGTTTTTGGTGGATTGCTGACGTTGTACTGAAATCGAAAGAGAGAGAAGTGAAAGGCTGAATCGAAAAGGAAAGCGTTTTTTCTATTGACGAGCATTGATTCTTATTTTTTAAATTTATAGTCACCTTCTTCAGTACCCATTCAGCATCGTGAATAGCCTTTTCCATAATTTGTTGCACTCTCTCTGGATCAGGTTCAATCACATGTTGTTTAAAGCTCTACAGATCAGAGTTCAACGTTACATCGATGGTTTTTTAGGTTACGATAAATTTTTTTTTAGGTTAGGATACCGAGTGTTCGAGTGATGGAGGAGAAAAATATGAGGACATTGTTTACTCGAGAATAATTCGAACTTACCTGTCGGATCGAATGTCTGTAAAATTCCTGAGCATTCCCAGGTAACTTATTGCATTCTCTCATCAAATATTTGTACAAACTCTTCGGTTTTTTCAATGATTCACGTAAAATCGTACCGCCGGTACTGGCCATTTGTTCGCAATGTCGCTATCGCAAAAGCGATTTTCAACGATACTCGATATTATCAAGGTTAAAAAGAACGAGTGAAAATCAACCAAAATTGTTTATCTCCATTCCATAAAACGAGTTCTTTCGATAGTTTCTATACTCCGAAGCAGCTACCTCTCAAGGCTGCCCACAGCTCCAGTCGTACTACTGAAAAATTCGAATCTGCCTGATTATTCTACAGTGAACTTTTTGTTTTCAGACTCTTTTCAGACAAAGAAGTATTGGGCGATGTTAATAATCGTGAATCATTTATTGATGGCCAAACGATCATTTGAGAATACCACGAAACAAGATTATCAACAATTCAATTCGAAAGTTTGATAAATCTTTCTGAAAAAATGTTGCAAATATGCCGGTACATTCTACAAAGTTTCACGCTGAACAAGATTCCAGGGTTTCGCAGTTTGGCTTATAGTGCCTGCAGCAACGCCATGCAATCCCATACAGCTGGATTAATCAGTAAGTCAAATGGGCTTTCCAATAATTCTGCTTCCAAGAGTTGGCCAAAAGTGATTCTAATTGGAATTCCATGTTTTTTTCTAGTTATCGGAGATGAAATTTTGAAGGCTCAAGTCAAGGACACCAATTCTTCTTTCATGTGCAAGCTCCTGTACGAATGTGGTGTGAAAGTTAAAAAAGTTGGTTTCCCATCTAATTATATTTCTAAGAGCAGATGCAACAATTTGAAAAAATCATTAGAGCTCATATGGATCAGTTTTTAAATTATCTTCTTCAGCAGTAAAAAATAGTAACTAATTCAGCGAAAAACGAATTATTTACATGACATTTTTCGACCACGAAATCTTTTTTGTATAATTGCCTAAAAATAATCCGAAAAACACAAATTGCATTTGCGAAAAAACATTTTTTTTCAAGATCTCTGTAATACCCGATGACATTGACGTGATAGCGACCGAAATACGTGATTTCTCGGAGAAGTACACGTACGTGATCACGTCGGGAGGAATAGGACCGACTCATGACGACATGACGTTCGAAGGTCAGTCAACTTGGGGATAAACTGAACATTCCACGATGAAACATGATTGGATTTTTACAGGATTGGCAAGAGCATTCAACGACACTTTGCATCACGATCCAACATTGGTTGACATTGTGGACAAGTTATTAAAGCCACAAGAGCCGAACGCGCCAGGCTACAAATTGGCATACGTAAGTAGGATCTAAAAATGTCATTTATTCTGAAATTTCTTCTCGTCTTTTTGACAGTGAGAAAAAATGGATTCATTTGTTGCAGATACCGAAGAAAGCCACCTTGAAATTCGGGATTGATCCAAAAACTGGAAAGTCCACAAATTATCCTTGCATAGCTATGAAAAACGTGTACGTTTTTCCAGGATCTCCGGTATTTTTGGAGTGCTCCTTTGGGAGTTTGTACAAGGTAATAAAATCGAATTTTTATTAATAAATAAATAATAAACTGTTGAGAATTGTATCGAGTGTATCGAAAAACACGAGAAATCACATTTTTCTCTCTCCTTCAAGGAATTGTTCAAGACCGACAGAAAATTCGTGAAAACTGAGCTTTTCATTAATGCCAAGGAAGATTCTTACGCCCTAGCGTTAACGAGGGTGGCGACGGAATTTCCTCGAGTCACATTCGGCTCTTATCCAGTTAGTGACAGCAGGTAAATATTTCGATAAAAAATCATGTTCCAATGAAATTTCAAAAGTCCAATCATTACAATTAAATTTCAGTGTGGCGTATAAAGCGAGAGTCACGATAGAAAGCGACAACGCGACTGAGACTAACGAGGCGAGGGATAAATTCATGAGTCTGGTTCCCTCAAATGTTTTAGTGAAAATGGATGACAAATCTGGGTCAGCTGCGAAGCAAGATTAAGAAGAGTGAAAAAAAATTTCTATCAACATTGAAGATTGTACATTTTTGTGGTAAAATTTTCAAGCTTATAATTTCGAATCTTGACTTTTCGTTTTTATTTGTTTCGGACTGATCCAACGAATGTATTTGATTTTTTGACAATACGAATTAAAAGTTTATTTTTATTAGGTTCGCGTTTTTTTATCCTCCGTTTTTTTTTTACAAGTGGCGCGAAATATCTATTTCTAGGATTGGTTCATGCGGAGACTTTGGTACATCGAGGGCAACTTTTTGAAGAGAACTCGTTCTGAATATCGATGAGTCAAGGATGGTCTTTGGGAGCCAGAAAGTATCACCAATAGGTCAGGAAACTCTGTGAGAGCATTATTGCAGTACAGTCTTGAATAGAGCGACCGTTCTATATTCGATTGTCGGGAGAAAATGTTGGTGGAATACCATGAGCATTGGCAAGTGTCGTCATTGTTGAAATTTCGGAATTGTTTTCATCTTCACTTTTTTCTCGTCGTTTTCAATGGCTGGCGATAATAGGGATTGATCGAAGGGATTGGAAAAATGAAAAATGGTAAAGGGTGGGAGGAAAAATAATATTGAAAAGACTGCACGAAAACATTCAAACTAAATATTACTCGTGGCGTTCTGAAATTTACATTTATACGTGAGCACGCGAAGATCAGAAAAAAACACGAGTTTTCTCCGTACTCAAGAGCTTTCAATATATTCGAGGGCGTGCACGTTCGGGCGGAACGCTTCGTAAAAAAAAAACTAATATCCCATTTTTTTCTTGTTTGCTTTTGCTTTCTTTTTCTTTCTGGAAAAAAAAATCGTTGGCCATCTCGCGAACTTGCACACTTTGCGAAACTTCTTCTTGCGGCCCAGCTCACAAGTTCGCTTCAAAAAATATGAAAAACCTGAGATTAAAGTATTTTTTTAGTTTTTTACCAACTCGAAGTAAAAATGAGAAAGTTCCGGAAAAAATAAGAATCGGGGCGAGAAAAACGTGGCGCGAAAAATACGTTTGATTTTTTCTCATGATGCTGCAATGAAGTGAACGAATTAGTAACTGCGGAATATGAAGAAATGGCAGGTGTAATTTGAGGTTTTAGAAAAAGAATTATCTGACAGAGCCACAGAAATGTGGTGATCGTAATTTTTGGAAAGGAAGGGCGTTGCTTCGAAGTTGTGAGGTTCCGATCGAGAGAAATTTAAGGGGGTACTGGAAAATATTGCACAAGTTTGGTTGTGGAACAGCAGAGAACGTGGAATAAAACGAGACGAGACGAAGTCGTATATTTCCAGAACAAATATTTACACGAAAAAGAGAAAAGAGGGAGGGGGTATGGGGAAAGAATAGAAAGAGAAGGGATAACGGAACGAAGAGAGCTTGGAGCGATGTTCGGGGGTTGTATATGTTGAAAGGGGAGGTTTTTCGTATAAAAAGAGCGAAAATGTGTTTTCTGTTTGATTTGCGACTATATTTTTCTTTCCGGCTGGCCGGGCTCCGGAGAAACGAGTGGGTGGTCTACACTCACCGCTCCAAACCCTCCATACCGACAGTCTACCTTTTTTTCGAACTCCCTCATCGAACATGCCAAACTTCCTCGTCGATCTCGGTGAAAAAACTCGAAACGAGTTTTACCGACGTTTGCTTACACACACTCACACATTGCAATTGATTAGTGTTCTACAAATTTTGTTCCGTTTGTATTATTTCGGAGCTGCAATATTTCCGTTGTAATTCTTCGCTCCATTTTTTCTACCGCCTCTTTTTCAATAGAAAACTAAGAAAAAAAAAACAATTTTTCGAATATATTTTCGTAAATTCAAAAAGTACAAGTTCTCTTGATAGAATAAATAATTTTTTTCTGACAATCTCTTCGTAACACTTTTTTGACTTTTGATTTTTTGCGAACGCGAAATTTTTAATAACGACAAACACACATATTTCAGAAATTTACTTTTGTTTTTTGTCGATGAAAACCGACCGAAGGGCTACTAGGGAGCGGCGGATCAAAGTTCAGGGTCAAATTGACCCAGGTTGTTAATGCGCTGACGAAACTAACGCGTTTTAACAAAGTTCCATATCGATTCATGTATATTCATGAATTTTCTTGCGTTCGTATGGAAATTGAACGGATTAAAAGGAAAAGATCGAGGGCTCGAATCGTTTGAATGGTTTTCACGTTAGTCGGTGGCTTAAAAACGATAAAACTGAACTAATTCTCATCAATAAGAATTTCTGAGATATCTTTTGTATTTATATAAGTTACAGAAGCGTCTCGGAGCTGCTTTTCTCGGTGTATGTACACGTCGTCAATTTGAGGATAAGCCTTAACATAAATTCGAGTGTTAAGCTCTCTGCCTGGCTGCAGAGCTTTTGCTCATCGTTCCTTCGGAGGAAATGTTGTCTCTCTTCCTCCCTCTCGTCTCTATTACTCTCGTTCTTCGTTCTATAACTCTATCTGCTCGCAGATACACACCGAACACGTCCATATATATATACACATATATAATCCTTGGAGTTACAGTCCCGCGGAGTCACCGGCCGTCCACCCGCTTCCGACTCGCGGTATTTCCCGTTACTTTTAATTACGAGCACATTTCTCTTTGTTACGTCGTTTAATTAATAGCGAGCGTCCGGATTGTGTGTGAAATACGCGATGACGTGAGAACTTGTGTTTGAACGACAGAAAAAATAAATCGAAGACCAACTGTTCGTATAACTTTACGATGAAGCAACATTTTTCTATCGATAATTACAAAAGAAATCTCGTTCCATTATTTCGACATATATTTTTCCAGCAGTTTCTAATTTACTCCGTGAATAATGATCCGAATCGGAGACTCGGAGAATCAATCGAAGAATTTTTCTGACGTATTTTCCTCTCAACGGAACGTTCTTTCGACAATTATTTTTTAATTAAATCGCGCCATCTATATTTATCGCGAAAAGACTGCATTTTCTCCGTCATTCCACGTTTTTTTCTTTACATTACTGCTCGATGAAATTTCCCGTTGATTTTCATTCGTTAATTAATTTTGCCCATTGGTTTCGTTCGCTCGATCGGGCCGAAAGTTTTTTTCATTCAAAGATGAATTCAGTGGTAGGAATTAATGAAGAAATAAATACTGTAAGGAATATGGAAGCTCGAGCATTTTTCTCAAGTGTTTACCATACTACTATTTCGAATAAGATGTGAGCCGAGAAAACTTGGAGGGCTTGGACTACATAATCAAAGTAAAATTGAAGCTGTCTGCCAGGTGGATGCTGCGTATACAGGCGCCATCTCCCAGACAAGTGTGAGGGAGACACACAAACGCATACATATACAATTTCACGTAAACATGCAAAGAGAGAGAACGAGACGAAGAAGAAGAAGAAGAAGAAGAAGAAGCAGGAGGAGAAGAAAGAGAGGCTGTGGGGAGATAGAAGCCGTTTTGCTTATTCATGAGTAAATTTCCCTCTAAAACGAAAATACTGGATGCTGCTCGGTCCACATCCGTGCATATAGCGTGTATGTTTGATATATATACACATTTACAGCTGAAAAAAATGAGGACTCGTATCATAAGGTGAAGAGCAGAAAAGAATATTCGAAAAGATGAAAGAAAAAAAATACTCCAAAAATATCAGCAGGATCTTTTGAGACTTCAGTCGATAACCTGCGAAGATGAATGAACGAAAGTTCGTTCTGGTTGGTTCACCATAATTAGTTTTACGGCCGTTATTGTGGATCATACGCTGGTACAAATCGATAGAAAATCATTTTCATTCGAACGGAGTTATCACGATGGACTTTGAACCAGAAACTCGTAACGTGGTGACCTCGTTACTGTCATAATTAGTTTTGATGCACAGTTGAACTATCGAAGACGATCATTCGACCCTCTATCACGTATCCATGACACGTTTCATTAATTTACCATCGGATTTCGTAATAAGATAAATAGATACGTCAGCAAATGGTGTATAACTACGTCGATAGGAAAACGATGTATATCTGATGAAATATGGAATCTTTGTACAGAGAGACACGATAGTGGATAAATATATATGTGAAATATATTTATCAATGTGTGAATGCATAGAAAATTGGTGGATCGATAATGCGGACGATAGATCTATCGCGTAGTTTCCGGTCCAATGGCTAAATAAAATGTCTGCAGCAGAGCAAGCAACCCCAACTGGACGAGCACAGGGAAAAAGAGTGAGCGAGAGAGAGAGAGAGAGATGTTGGACAAATCGAATTCCCTAATGGCAAGAGCTTTAGTTCGTTACCAACATTGTGTTAAGCCGCCAAATCCGAAAGCCACTGAACCGTGAATATCCGCGAATTTACATTTTGCACAGAGCCAACTGTACAGAGAAAGAGAGAGAGAGAATGATTGGAAGAAGAAATAAAAGAAAGGAGAGAAAACGGGACTCGCACGAGTTTGTCCACGAGATAGAAAGAGGATGAAGAGGGTGAACGAGCAACAGTACATGCAGATCTCGTTTGCAGAGAATTTACAGTTGTACAATGTACATAGAGATGAAAATTTATCAACAAAGAAATATGGAATAACGCATGACTCTTTTTAAAGTTTTGACTTTTTGGCTGATCTCAATTTTATTCCTGGACCTTGTCGATCTTTAAACTTCTACGATACACCAAATTCTCCCTCTCTGGAGTCATCGAAGGAGATGATAGCACAAAAAGGCTTTGGGAGTAAAATGATCCGGATGAAAAAAATCATAGAAAGGAGGTCGAGAGGAAAAATGATCCAGGCCACGAACGATGCTTGAAAAATGGATCGACTAGCCACATAATTCACAACTTGATGCAAACGATACGCGGTCCATGAAAACAGAGATCCATCGAAATATGATCGTGAAATATGAGCTTTAAAGTTTGTCCTATGACTTTTAAAAGTTTCTTAAAAAAATTGTTGAATATTGTCCGAATTATTGTTGTTTAATGTAAAATTTAGGTTAAGGCTCGAGCATATTATGGAGATTTTAACGAGCGTAGCTAAGTTTACAGGTTTTTATGTAAAATACTGTCCGAGAATTCAGTCGTGCCCGAATGCTGGGATTTTCGTGAGCTCATCCGAAAGTGCTCGAAGGCGTGCGTGCTGTTTGTGCGAACCCTTGAAACGATGTTGGCAAAGTGGGATAATTCGTTAAAAGAAAACATGCGAAATGCGAGTATTTCGCTTGGAAGGTGTAAAAGTTAATGGCACCAACAGGTGTCAAAGGTCCGTATAAATGGGCGAACGTTGAGTGGCTTTTGAAGTATATAAATGTGTATATAAAAACGACTATGGACGGATACAACGTTGCAGAGCTGGAGGGCGACTTGTGTGTGGTCTTTCTCGTTCTTCTTTGTTAACCTACAGTCTCTTCTCTCGTTTATCCCTCTTTGTCCGTTTTTGCTCGATCTATCTGCGCGAAGCCTCTTGAATTTTTAGTCCCCTTGGCAATCGAGTCTCGAGACAGAGCCATAGAGCCTCGATAACGTAAGAGTGGTATGTACACAAGTAAACAGAAATATGTGGAGAGAAAAGAGCGAGAAAAGGGAGGGTAAAAGGGCTTGTACGAGATTTTGAGCGAAGTGAGCGAAAAAGATGCGGGGGATGAAGTGGCTATACGAAGGTTTTGTGTGCTGGCTGGGCGGTTTTCCTTGGGAGGGTGAATCAACGAGGCACGGAGAAGTGTAGGAGAAAACAGACAGTAAAGACCAAAGGTCGCCAACGGGTTTTCGATTGAGCAAGAGGTCGCGGTACCTGCTGGAGAGGAAGATGAAAGAGGAGTTGGGTTTGATTCAGTTCTTGGTTGGCGCGTGCCACGCTCTCGTATCGATTCCTTCCTTCCTTCCTTCCTTCCTTCCTCCCGACTCTCTCGTCGTTGTGATCCTTCAATGCTCTCTCGCTCTTTTTTTTCTCCCCCTCGATATTCACCCTTCTCTTCTCTTTTTGTCCGGTTCCTATTGCCACTTAAAAACCGTGCACCCTCCATCGTTCGTTGCTCCAAAAGAGAGTAAGTTGCTCGTATTATCATACAAAACCGATGCTCGTAGAATTTTTTTTTTTCAACTCTTGCTGCAATATGATGGTGAGTTCCCACGGTTGATCCTCTGTTTCAGGAGATTTTCTCAACGCTGAACATCGCGGAAGTGTTATTAAATGTCAGGAAACCAAAAAAAAAAAATTCTAATCGTCAAAAATCTTTTTAAGGAATCTGAAAAAGCGTGCGACGAGGGATGCTGTTTTGTGGTCCAAGAGACAAAGCGAAATTGGTCAATATAGCGCTAGGCCGAGGTTTACGTTGTGGGGAAAGTACGCAAAGAGGAAAGTGACGCCCTGAGCGTTACAGACAGAGCGAGAGCTCGAGAAAGAGAGAGAGAGATCGACAGAGTGTGGAGAAAAACAACGGCCGAGAGGAAATGTGCAAAGGGAACGATAGCAAACGAACATGGTTATACAGATATATCGACAGTTTGAGAAGGAAAGGTTGTAACGTTCCAATTTGCCGGTAGGGAGAATCAACGTTACGTCCTTTTGCTTGGCAACGGTTCGTGCATGCAAGATTCGGAGCCGGAAGGGTGTAAGTCGTGTATTCAGGATCGCAAACTTATAGCCATCGAGTCCTTTTGTTCGTTCACTAGGATATACGTGCACACAAGGTATAGGGATGAAGAAACGAAGGTGGAGAGGAAATGACGAAGAGAGAGGGAAAGAGCGAGAGACCGGAAGAGCGAGAACGAAGGGAACGGTGGTGAAGGGAGTTTCTCTTATGGCGGGACACGTCGGAGAGCTTTCCCGCGAGAGTTCTCCGTGGGGTAGGAAGTTGCGGGCGGTCGCGTGCTGGTCGCGTGCCGTGGGCGGAGCCAACCCCCAACAAACGTGCCGTGCAGAGTTGTCCCTCGCTTTCCAACGCTGCAACTCACTCGTTTACCGTCTCTTTCCTTTTCTCTTTCTTTCTACCTATCCTCCTCTCTCTCTCTGTTCCCTCCTCTCTCGTTTTCTCTTGCTCCCCACTATTTGGTACAACCGCACCACCCTGTGGGTTCTCCCTTGTCGGTTATTGATTCCCCTGGGTAGCCACCCCCTCGTTTCTCAACACTCCCTTCTATCTCTCATTCCGTGTATGTGGGCAAATGTCTGTGTCTCCTTTCCACCCTCTCCTCCTTTCGGTAACCCACGGGAATAAGAAAAATCATCGAAAAAATATGAAGGTCAAAGGAGAAAATCCTCCATAACGGGACCCTTTAAGGGATTACTACAGAAATTTGTCAACCTGCGTTACAAAATACCAAAAAAAAACATGATGATCATGCATTTTTTTCTAGCGCATAAAAAAGCTTGTAAAAGCGAGTACGACACTGCTGAAGAGTTTATGAGAAACAAGGAGAAAAAGACGAGAGCAACGAAAACAATGATAATAGAACTTTAAAGGGTCCTACGTGGGGGTTCCCACCGAGGGAGGGGAACAAGAGATATGAAGAAATAACCTTGTCTCTTGTTCTTTTGTCTGACGACATACACGTGGAATCATGTACACACACATATTCCCTAGATATATCGTCGCTTTAATAAAATTCTCATCTTCTTTTGCATAAAGTATCTTGGCTCATACGCTCGTTATTACGTTTTGTTATTCACGTCAGTACCTTCTCCCTTTTTCACCAGCTATTCTGATAGACAGCTATAAGAAGGCAAAAGGCTCGTTGGATAAGAACAAACGGTGAAGCACTAATTAATACGATGTACATCGCTTCCATTATTGTGGGTCTACTCAGCATCCCTCTCGTTCCCAACACCGGGCCATTTCTTAATGATAATTTCTTTTTAGTCAACCAGCGGACTCGCATTTCGAGGATTTCTGTCACTGATTGTCAGATCGAAATTACAACGACATGAAAAAAATAAAATTCTCCATTCCACGTTGAAATCCAACACTTCATTCACTCAAGTTCATTTTTATTGATCGAAACTACTAATTTTTCAAATTCTGACATAAATTACGTCTGAACTTTTGGAAGGAAAATGTTTTTAATGATTCGTCAATGCATGAAACGATTCTTTATATAATATTATTTTACCTTGAGTCAAGTTTTGTATTGTAAAGTAAAAAGATCGAGGTGGATGTTTTTCTTCTTCGAGAAGAGAGTCTCGTTTGTGCTCAATCCGGGTTATTGCCGGGTACCGAGCTAGTATGTGTTATAAATGTACATAAAGAGGAATGTATATAAGTATGTGCATGAGAGAAACACACACAGAGGGTAAAGTTTCGAACGAGCACTTTTGTGCAGCTTCCATCAACAAAAAGCGTCGTCACCGTCCCTCCACTTCTGCGTTCCTTCCTCCGTTTTCTTCTCCTCTCCCGCCTTGCAATTTCACTCATTCAACTCTCACAGTATCAACATTTCCGGTACACCGAACCCTTTTTCCAAAATTGCTTCGCCAACGATTATATATCCTCTCTCGAATGGTCGACTCTGACGATAATACTCAGCGACAACGACTTTTTCTCGTTACATTTTCCGTTATAGATCCTCCGGGCTGGCCTACACGAGTGTTTGCTAAATCGCTGAGAACGACTTTGAAATGTGCAAAGTGACGTTAAGTTTTTCCTGAAAAAGTGTCACTCCGAGCCACGTCACTGACATTTCATTGGTAACGTGTCGATCCGACCAGAAAAATAATTAGCGCGCCGATCAGTGTTTCGTCTGAAAATTTGATTGATCGACAATTATTCTCATTATGTTTGATGGATGATTTCTTTTTGGAGTCTACGATTCTCAAAAAGATTGATGAACATCAAAAGAGAACAAATTCCCAAGGAAATATATTGTTCGTGCCATTTAAGAGAGATTCATTTGATCGGATCAATATTTCTTAACACTTATTACTGTTTTTTGGCAAACAATTAATCATAATTCGGCGGGTAAATTAATGTTAATGGGTTTTATGAAGGAAAGGGTGGCCGGATGGGAAAGAAAGCTTCGAGGCAGAGGTCTCAGGCGAAAAAAAGAAGAAGAACAATTCTTTATCGCGGAGATGCTTGAGAAAGAATCGACGTGATCGGGCGCGAACGTGCTGTATAACTCATGTATCATTTTGTATATGTATAGAAATGTATTTGGTTGTGAAAGTGGAGTCGCGGTGGAAGAGGCAATGGAAACCGGATGGAAGCGTGTGTCAGGGGCGGAGCGAAATGGAATGGAATCGAGATAGAGGGGTAAGCGTTATGAGAGGGGTTGAAGCGAAGGAAGAGACTGAGAGAGGGTGAGAAAGTATGAGGAAGCAAGAGGCTATGAGTGAGAGGGAGTGAGAGAGAGCGGAGGGTTGAGGCGAGAGTAAGAAAGAGGAAGAGAAAGAGGAATACAGAGAAGGTGAGAAGGAGAAGGAGGAGAGAGAGTGAGAGGGGGGAAGAGGAAGAGAGAAAAAGAGATTGGAACAGCGCGTGCTCTAGTGGCCGGTTTGGCTACGTTTTCTCCATAGGGGATGCAAGAGGATGAAAAAAGGGGTGCGCGACCCACGAGACTCCGAGGATAGTGGGAGATGCTGGAAGGCTCCGCGGAGACGTTCGCAGGAGTAAAATAGAAAAAGATCGTCTCTCTTTCTCTCGGTCTCGTTGAGGAATATTGCCTCCACCCACAGCTTTATAGCTTTTAGAGGACACAAGCCTTTACTATTATTAATCCCCATATTTTTTATGGATTCCCTGTTCTCTTTTCAGCGTGCGTGCCTTCTGGGTCTCTCCTCTTTCATTTCAATTCCTACCAGTCAATTCTCCTATAGAAATATTCTTCGCGTTGATCAAAAACTTTGAAGCGCACCTCATAATATTTTTTATCACTATTTTTTTTAAAGCTGTTAGAAAACCCTCAAAACATTAAAATTGGTTATAAAGTCATTTTTACAATGACAATCACCCATTCTCATGCAAAATGCAAATAAATTGTTAGCTCATTTTTATTTTTAACCGCGTCCTCGCACATCCGCCAAGTGCCATTTCATCATTTTATTGCAGTACTAAGACCATTTCTATAAAGATGTGTCTAGGAGATGTGCACGCACGTGCTCCGTGATGATATGCACAAAGATGTATGGGTTTATGTGATGGAGAGTAATTTCGCTGATATCGCGAAGAATGTTGCCAGAGATTTACGTGTTTTGATTTACGAGCAGACATTACACCTGAAACGTTAGCCTTGTATAAGGTTACGGAATCTTCTCTTCCTTCTGGAGTTTCCGTATCAAATTGCAGCCATATATATACATAGATATTATAGAAACGTGTTGAAAAGGGGTTTTTGCTTCTTATTCGAAGAACTCAATCAACCTGCTGTAGCTTTCTGAAGAATCGCCATGAATGAAAGGAGATTTCACATTCGGGAACAATCGCAGATCAATTCCTCAATGATTATTACTTTTTGCAGCATTTATTTTAATCAATCATGCCTAAACGGTTGATGATCCTTGATTGAATAATGGCTTGCACGGATTTCCATTAATCACGATGGGATGAACGTGAAATGTGGCCATTTTGAGGGGAATTATGAAAAATTGATGGGTTCTCGCTATCGTCGAAGTTTTTGTGGCTAACAATAAGCGACACCGCGAGGGGAGGCAGCAGAGGCAATTCACAATCCATTGATTTCCTTAATAACACGCGGAAATCACAAGTTAGTCGCACAAACATCACATGCCAGATCATTGTTTACTTAAAACGCGGCTTTAGGATAAAGCCCATCGTTAGAGTTTAATATTTTGTTTCCTTTTAAATTATTGCACAATCATGTGTGCGGCCATACTCGTGTTTCTTGTTTTCGTGAACGTACTAAAATAGAAAATAGTTCCGCACAGTATCGAAGGAGTTTGTGACGTATCCCCGTGTCGTTAACTCAACTCCGCAGCCTGCGTACGTTTCCAGTAAATATTTGCCACGTACAATATTTTTTCTGAAGTACAAAAAATTACGGAAATTTCTTAGCACACTGGAAATTCCGTTTCGTTGAAAAACTTCAACATTCCGTCGATTGCGGTCAAACAAAGATTTGAAACTTGACGGTTTTGCTTCGTTGACCGTATTAAGGAAAAGGTCGATGTTTTATTTTTTTTTTTTAATTCGAGAGTTGCCTTTGCCTCTCAAAACTTTTATGCGCCTCCATAGAAAAGGGTGTTCCCGAGAAAACTGTCAACATCGAAGGGGGCATCCTTTTCCGCCGAGTTCGACATCGCTCTTCGCGATATTACGCGAAAAATGGAAAAATAATTCGAGCAAAGTGCTTTTTCCAATGGATTTACGTGGCGAGTCGAAATAACTATTCTTCCGGTTTGGGGGAAAATTGATGAATCTTGTACACAGGCAGGCGCGAAAAATTTCCTCGATGAAACTCGCGGGTAATCCTGTTCATATTGTAGATTTTTCATACTGTTCGAGGTTTTAGGGTTTAAATAAGTACACGTGTTCTCGAATCGCTGCGGATTAAAATCAAAGTAAAACGGGAAAGAGTCAAATTTCGAGCAAACGCGGAGCGACCGGCCTCCGTCATCTGCACACTTTTCAGCACTTGGCCTCGAGAGGCTGTCGCCTCCATAGAACTTCAGTTCTCTCGATAAGATTAGTTATTCAAACATAGAATTATTTTGTGGCACGTGTAAAAAAAAAAAACACACATTTTTTTCCTCAATTATATGTATCAGCTCAAGACAGCTCTGTATTCTCAAAGCGATAGCTTTCGTAATAAATTTGTAATAATAAAAATGTCGTCATAAATAACTGTGTAATCGGATATTCGGAAGGATACATGTTTGGTACCAGATAGACACGTAAAAAGCATATAAATATACGTCGCAAAACAGTACGCCTTACCAGTTTTCCGCGCACATCATCGTTCTTCGATCACAAAAACGATTTTTCAGACATCGGTCGTCGCATTCTTTTCAATAATGATTCTTCTGATTCTCGTGGTGGGACTTTTCAGCGTCTCTCTTGCTGAGATGATTCCGAAGTGCCAAGCGATGCCGGATTTTCCGGACTTTGACATAACCAAGGTAAAACATTAAAAGCTTAATCAAAGATTCGTGGAATGAATTTCGTTTCCAGCAGCAGTCAAGATCCAAAGTTCCCAAAAGTGCTCAAATCATTATTGAGAAAATAGTAGGATAAACGAGTATGTGTCAATGATTTTTGACATCTTTGGAATTTAAGTTTATCGGAGTTTGGTATCAGCAAGCAAAGTATCCCGATCCACTGGTCGCAGGTGTCAAATGCATCACTTCCGAATACGCCTCCAATGGCGGTCGTCTAACTGTACGAAATGCTGGAATCAATGGGACGTAAGTAAATAACTACGATGTTGAAGTTAGCATCGTTGGAATGCAATGAAATTCGGTTTCTTCTCGAGCCGAGCTCATGATTCTTATTCAAAGAATCTTTTTGGATCCAAACTCAAAATCGATACCAAAGTTGTCATGATTTTTTTATTTGAACGAACAATGAAAAGAAAAAGGAATTTTCGTTGGATGTTACCAACTTCAGTGTCAGAATGCCGTTTTCATTTTTTGACTTGTTCAATAACATGTTTTGTTAATAACAATCTGGTTTTTAATTCACAGGACGAAAACACTCGTAGAATTGACCGCAGATCTTGAGGTTCCCAATCCAGTCAAGCCGTCCAGATTCAAACTCACATTTCCCAGTAAACCAGCGGTTCCACCAGCTGACTATTGGATTGTTTCGACTGATTACAACAATTACGGCATCGTTTTCGCATGCAATAAAGTTCGCGGCGTCTTGTAAGTTCAAACTTTATATAATCGCTCTGAAACACTGTCTGCCTCGTGATTTACAACGGCGAACATGCTAATTTAATTTTTCGTAACAATTCATAATTCCAACGAAGTTCTTAGTCGATTAATAATTAATTTGCAGCAGGACTAGAGTGTGGTTGCTGACCAAAGAGCGAAACCTTCCGCTGGACATGAGGACAGAACTTTTGGAGATTGTCGGACGGTTGAACATTGACCCAGAACCTTTATTATGGACCGACCAAACAGGCTGTGACGATAATGCCCTGTGCGAAAATAAAAAATAAAAACGATTGTCACTTGAATTAACTCGACACTTGTAACGAAAAAAAAGGTGCAAAGAAATGCTGCCATTGATTTTGCAACTCCATTCGTAGCTGCTGTCAATAAATTGGTATGGACAACGACCTAATATTGGAAACTGTACCTGATTCATTTTACGTATACGCATCAATTTTTATGACCAAACCTAATTTTTCGATGCTCAATCATTTACTGACGAATTAAATTGCCACAATGAGTTCCCCTGCCGAGTGTACTGCTGATTGATTTTACGTTGAAATTATAAAACACTTTTTTTCCATCTCTTAATTCTTGTTTTGAAAAAGTAATTTGCGAGATTTCCAGCTGCTCTTGCTCAACGAGCCTGCGTTGGAAAATCCCGGAAACGGGTCCCAGTGAGATTTTTACCGAAACTAACTTTAATTTTTTGAAGATTTTGGGTATTGAAGGAGCAGGACGAATGTATATAAGATTATAGGCTAATAGTCGAGGCTTGAATTTAGTCTTTGAGTTTCCGAGTTGGATATAGGGACGTATATAAGTAACTCCCTGTACACAGCGACGTACGCAGACGTAAACCTCCAACCCCTGAGCACGAAAGTGAGACGAGTCATGGGAGGGTGAAGAGATTCGTCCGGGTTTGTGCAGCCACTATCAGCATTCCACTCATACCGCGAGCTTCCTTTTTTCCCTGAGATTCCAACGAAACGTTTTTACCTTAAAAACAGATACGTATACGTACGATTTCCGGTACGAAGTCTCGGAGAGTCGGAGAAGGGGACCGAGGGGAGCGAAAGGAGCAGCGACTCATAAAATCCGCAGCGTAAAACCGAAGAAATTAAAAGTTTGAAACTCTACTATCTGAAATGAGCACTCGAGTCGTATAGAGTAGGTATAGTCCTTCCTGCTATACAGTCCAGACTGGTTACAGCCTTTACTTAACTGTCTATATAAATGTATGTACATGGACAACATTTTTCTCCGTTTTATTTCAATGCAACTGTGTGCATGTGGGTGAAAAGCCATAAATGAATTTACGCCCAGAATATATGTCTCGGTACAGATTGATAGTAAGAAGAAGTCGTGAGCCCAAACAAAAATGGAGATGGTGTAAAAAAAATAGAAAAAGTAATGTACGAAGCTCAGAAGAGAGCTTCGTGCCCATAAAAACAAGTGGCGAGATGCTCGTATCGGATGAATAAATGATTTAATAAACAATAAAACAGAAAAAAATGATGAAAAGTAATTGAAGTATTTTCTAATTAGTCGAAAAAATGGATGATTTCTGGTCGGCTCAAAACTTCACGATGGATTCGGGAGTTAATCAAGTGAAAAAAATGTTTAAGCATTTTTTCAGAGACGTCACACGAAAGAATGCATTTTATATGAACGTTTTTGAAGAAATGCTGTGAGGCAAAGTATTAAATGTGAGTTTTTCGTGGATCTCGTGCCAGCCAAGCTCGTATATCTTTATTTATGAATTTCGACTCTCGCATATGAAATTTTCATCGGTCGTACTTGCATGAGTAACGAAAAATAAAAAAGATGGAAAAACGTCGTAAGGTACAAAGAGCCTTTGCAAGTACGTGCGGAGTATACGCTATTAAAACAAGAAGATTGTATATACAGGCACGTGTGAATGTGTGTGGGCTGCTTTACAATATATACGAATCTCTGTGTAATTTCTTCTCTCACAATGCACCACCGAAGGCTTTGATCTTTCCACTCACTTTTCTGCCTCTTATATAAATACAGACAAACATCCCTCGCCTCGTTCCCACTTTTTATCTTCTCCTCCCATTCACGAGGTGACACACAAACTAGTGAAAACGTTTTTCTCATCTATTTGAGCACGCATGGCAAACTTTTCACGTCTCATTAACATTTATTTGTTCATTAAATTTGCCATGAACAAAAATGTCGACCGTCAGAGATGACATTGCGGCGTGTTGGTGCAAAAAGCTAATAATTGTCAATACACATCTGCGTAGTTACGATTTTTCATCGTCTCGATTCCGCTACTTTGACTGCTGCTTCGATATACAGACCTTGCCTAGGGGTTGGCGAACAGTCTGGAGGATTAAAACGAGTGGAGGAAATTTTGAAGCGATGGGGTAATGCAATTTATTTTAAACTTTTATGGAACTGCGCCATATAAAGGAAATCGGGTCACAAGTTCTTCCAACTGTGAAGATACGTGGCCCATGGCCATCGTTCCACTTACACAGACATACATGTCTGTACATGAAATCGATGTATACGTGAATGAAAATTTAGTAGAAAGGCAATAACTCGGGCATGCACGTAAAGTGGCCATGTCAGAGTTCTACTTTTCGCGAACAGTTGAATATGAAATTGTCGATCCCATCTATATGACGATAAAGCCAGGCCAGGATTTTAATTGGCACGTTAAGCGGATCATTAAAAAATCGTGTCGTCATGAAAAGAAGAGAATCCGCGAAGAAATGGACAAGATTTTAAAAATTGTTTAGTCAATAATCGTGAAAAAAAAGGGATGAAGAAACGTCTTGGCAAATGATTAAAAGCACAATTTAAATTTCATGTAAATTGCAAATACGATCGTGATCCATTGAATTCCTTGGATATGCTAATTATTATTTTAATTTGCCAGTCGATGGATAAAAAAATGTGCTCATTATTAATTGAAAATTCATAGGGAACGGTTGTGCAAGCGTATAACACGTCGTCGCGAAGAAAATAAACGAAATGGGCGATAATGCAAAAGTCATATAATTAGCACTGGCGTAATAGCAAGAGTGTCTGCGATTCCCCGGGATCCCCTTCTCCTTCATCGCCGTATATTTTCCCTTCTGGCTGCGAGAATGTTCTGTTGATTTATCAAATTTCCTTGATTTATCCGCGACATTATACGTTTCCCAAACTTTCTGTTTGCGGAAAACGAGCGAATGGCGGCACAGGCGTTTTCGTTTATATATTGAAAGGCACTGTACTCTTGAAAGTTCTGGAAACTCGATATATATTACTCTTTTTCTCTCTCTTTCTCTTTCTCTCTCGATCTCGAGCTTTTCTACGTCTTTCTTCGGTTCTCCTTCTACTTTAAACTTGGTCTTTCTCTGTTTCCGGGTGCTCTCATTTTCCTTCCAACATTCCGGATATTCAGAGGGGAGGAAAAGCTCCATCCTCCTATCCCCCTTGTCGCCCTCTCTCTGTCCCTCTTTCCCTCCTTTCCTCTGTAGTTCTGTTCCATCGTTTCTTCTGTCACTCATTTTCCCTCATTCGCTTGCCTCTTTCTTTCTCATTCTCCCTCCTTCTCTCTCTCCCCTCTGACTCACCCTCTCTTCTCAACCCATTTACTCTTCGAAACTCTCTCGGATCAATACTGGGGAAATAACAAAGGTAAACAAGACGGAGATGAATGACAAATATAAATTATACATTCGTCTTCGATGCAGGGGATGGGGCGGAGGAGGAAACAGAGAGAAAGAGAGCGAGAGAGGGAGGAGGATCGCGAGGTTCCCCGGACCAACTCTGCTGCTTCGTAGATATGACGCTATCGCATGCCATCGTTCTTGTCGAGTGCACCAGGGATGGGCACTCTTCGTATTAAAAAGAAAGAAAAACAAAAAAAAAAAAACAAAAAAAACCCTGAGGAATAAATTTTCCAGAAAACTATAATGAATGAGTAGTCATAAGATGACGCTATTACGAGAAAATAAACAATGCACAGACCGAACTCAGATCCTCGGAATATCGAATCGATGTTTGTACAAACAGATTTAATATTTATTTGCCAAACTAAGGACGTAAATTGATATTGATTAGTTTGGAAGAATTGTTTATCGTCCGAGAATTCCGAGATGGAGAAAAATATGATTTCTCGCAATCTCCTTTGGATTAATTTCTTAACTGAATGCTTCGGAGTAAAATCGAGTATTTCAATACAAAAATTAATAATGAAGGTTCTTGTTAATCGTACCATGCTTGATTAATTTCAATTTCATTGAGAGCACGCAAAAAGTCTTTGACAATAATTCCAAACTTTCCTCTCCCAAATACGTGCATGTCTTTCTCTATCTCGATTTGCAGAGTGAAAAGTTGTTAAAATTTTAATGAATTTCTATAATTATTAGAGCGTTCGTATCCATTCGAAACAAACTTACATATTTTTCATCATCATTTCGTACCGTTGGGGTTAAATGAAATGACCAATAGTTATAAATATTTAACAACCGAGTTGAAAAATCATGCACCAAATATAAAAATACCAGAATACATTACGGCGCGTATGTACTTCTACATGGACCTGCCAATATTCGATACAAAGGCTGCCAATTCCTTTTCCCTCCTTCGGGCACGACTCCGTGCGCCTACTTAGCAATAATTTTTTATTTTTTTTACCTCGCCCCTTTTTATTTGAAAGAAAAACGTTTGACGTTGGCTAATAAACCAATTATCGATAATGAATGACTGGGGAAAGTGCTCTTAATTATAGGCTTTTGCTAACTATTCACATGCATACCCACGCGAATATACGTATACGACGTACGTACTATGTACTAGGTTGAGTGTAACGATCGTAGATCTTTCTCAGGTTTTATCGCGCAGTAAATATACCTACACGTATACATATGTATAAAAACGATGAATGAATAATTCATGAGTTTTTATAGGGTTGTGAGACACGCGCAGTAGACGTCAAGTTTATATAAACCGAGGCAGATCGAAATTATCGTACAAATATAGTACACGGCTAATATTATATCCCATTACACATTTCCCAAGTGTACCTTTTAATGTCTATACGAATCTCTTTACATTAATGTCCACGCGGATATAGTGTCGCGATCTCTACTTCGCTACTGTCCGGAGATGAATTTTTTCAGACTGCATTCAATCAGGATTAACGCGTTACGGAATTCTCAAGAAGCTCGTACTTTTCTGGACAATTTTGATGCATTTGTCAGGCGGACCAATTTTTTATTCATTTTTTTTTTGAAACTTTTTATACAAATTCTGAAAATTCGTGTAAATTTGATCAAAGAACGCGATAGTCATTGGAATGATTCGGAAAGTGAGATAAAAATTGAAATGGAAAATAAAAAAAATCGTATGGACGAAAAAATGGTACAGGGAAATTTTGATGGACCCGATGAAATTATTTATATTTCTATACGTATTTTGTTGGTTGTTCATTGACGGAGTATATGACGTCCTATAATTACGATGACTCTTGTGTTTCATTACTATGTCATTTGAGTTCGTTGGTGTATTAAAATTGGAGCATTGTTCGATTCATCCGAGCTAGATGCACATTGTGCACTGGCTCTGTTATGTGTATCATAGAGCGTGTGTATATTCGGTCTCGCGTAAAATCACGTAAAACGAGTGTCAATTGAGCGTCGAATTAAAATGCTCGGTTCATCGATTTTCGACATTTCGCGATAACGTCAAAACTGCATGGGCCAGAGAGAATAATAGAGTAAAAAAAAAAAAAAAGCAGTCATCATCATTTGCGAATATCGAATGAACAATTTTATATGAAACTTTTTTTTTCCGTTGGCGCAACAATCGATCGGCGGGGATCAATAAAACACTTTGGCAAACGAAACTTTTTCAAATTTTTTTGCGACACACTTGGAAAAAAGAAAAAAGTCAATGATCGTTTTGCAATTCGGCATTATCGAGTTCGAGACCGAAGAATCGGTATCGTGAAATTTGATAAATTATTCAGCACGTGCCACAGAATATTCCGTGCAACGGACTCGGGGAATTCGTAATTGCGATGATTTTGTAGCAAAAGAAAAGATGCGGCCACAAAGAGAACTATTATAGGCGACCACAGCGAGAGGGAGAGAAAAAGAGAAAAAGGACACAGCTCGAGATTATATGGGCAAGGATCCCTAACAAGACAGAAATTCGTAATATGCGCTCTGACTTGAAATTTTCTTTCCACAACAATGAGGCAATTTCGTGGTCCATAATGATAATAATAATAAAATCAGACTCGAAATAAAAACGTAACGTATATCTGTATATGCGTATAGATTTTGTGGTTATTCAAGATTTCGTGAGGAAATTAAGGGCCAAGGCAGAAGGTATACAGTAGAATTATCCAGCACCGTATATACATGCGGCATATTCGATAACGAGTCCAAACGCTGCCTCGTTAAATCCTTAATCGCGCGAATAAAAGACTGGCTTCGTTTTCTCTTACAATAATAAAACACACGCCAAACCTTATTCCATATATCCAGAATATTGGCGTGTGTATGAAATTACCCACAAACATACGCGGAAGAAAGATAAACGAGGAATAAGCTCCGGGAAGAGGAACAAAGAGCCAAGGTTTTCTGCGAGGACAAAAAGCTGGTGGACGCGGAATTACGGTCAAACCGGAAGTGGTCTATTCCAGCGGTCGGTTATCGAAGGACGAAACCGCGGAATTCGTTTCTGGTTTTCGGCCTTTGATCAAAAAGTATCGGGAGACTGTGCGATTAAAAAAAAAAAATCATTCATTATTCTTCCGATAAATTTATATCGATCATTTTTTTCCGGTTCCAAAAACATTTTTCAAAAGGTCTCGGTCGTGGAAGTGAAAAATTTCCAAAAGCTTCTTTTATTATACTAATTTGATGGTTGATTCGTGAGCAGTTTTCAATTTTTAATTACGATTTGATTCGCATGGAGCTGATTCGAGTTCCATGTCAGGTTGCAATATCATCGATTTTTCTAATTCATTACCGATTATTATTAACAATAAGGTCTTAGTTCTGTAATTAGGATATTCAAGGATGTATATATGAGAGTAAAAGGACGATCCGATCGGTAGGACCGTCGGTGCTGTCGACGCAGGACATAATACACAAAATACGAGCAACCGAATCTTCTAAAAGACTCTCAGGTTGCTCGAAACATCGCGTCAGGTGGTAAGCAGGTCTTTTTCTCGCTCTCTCTTTCTCTCCTCCTTTTGCCGCTACCGCCGTCCAATCTTTTTGTCTTTCATGCTGCTCTCCGCCCTGACTCAGAGCTCTCAGAGCCTCGAATTTGTTTCTCTTACATGCTCCAGCTTCTGCCTTGGGCTTTTGCTACTGGAGACGAGGCTGTGCGATATATTTTTCATTAGCACCTGCTGTCGCGTTGGTGCTCTTCAGTCTCTTCCTGCGAGTCCAACGAACGTGTCTATTAATTTATAAAAAATTTGGCTCACTTGATTTGTTGATGGTTTATAAAAATCATTAGTCACTGGTAAAAACCAAACGACTTAATTGGATGTTAAATTTTCTCAATTGGAGACACTCGCGAAAGACCGAAAAACGAAAGAATCGGTCAAATGGTCTGCCCGATTTTTGCAACTCTCGGCAGTTGTCGTTGATGTGTATATATTTATTCATACATAAGCAATTGATCGGAAATCCAAATGAAGTCTCTTTCGCTCTAGAGAATAATAATGGAAGGAATGAAAAATTAAAGGAAATAAAATAAAATAGAAATAAGGTTGAAGAGATGAAAGGAGAAAACATGTCGGAATACATCGATGGAGAAACGATAGAACGATCGTAAATCCTTCGTGTATATGCGACTGTCCGGATATCTGATCGCTTTATCGGCATTTACAAGTGTAATTTTGGCATATAAATCATGCAAAAACTGGCAGTCATAAATTGATGTTGGCCCAGACCGATGACAGAATTCCCCCATGACGCAGAAAAGCACCAATGTCTACACGTACCGTAAAACATTAACATGTATATATCCGGGAGGAAGAAGTATGTATGGGCGAATGTTGAAATAAAAGGTGGACGTTGAGAGACGGTTGATGTCGACGTTTGACAAGATACTGATACGCTCGAGATGCTGGCTCGTCTCAACGGGACATCTCGAGGGGAAACAGAGCTTTAACAGTCCGTGGCTTCGTGAACAAAACAAAAAGTTTATTCTTTTTATTATCTCGTGTACGAGCATGCTGTTGGTTTAAAGTTGCGAACGGCGAATATTCCATAATACGAAAAGGGTAACAAAAAACTTGAAAAATGACGAAAAAAATATTTTTTTTTTCCAGATTTTTCATTAGATTACCATCATTTTTAGACGGGACGTAAATTATTGATTTTTTAAAATTGAATCAGCGGCATCACGAGGCAGACCTCTACGTAACAACGCAAAAAATCGAACAATGCTGTTTTTTTTTATAACCGAAGATCGTTTCTTCGTGAAGACAATGGACCTTGGGAGTGAATATGATTTTTTTTCCGTCTACCTGAGAAGGTCCCGAAATCGAGACAGTTTTGTGTCCTTCGGAACTCGTTTCAAACCCAGGAAGATAAAATCTCAGTATTCGACAAAATAAAATGGAGTTGAAATTTCCTCATGTCTCCAAATATGTTGGAACAATAATACAAAAATTATTGTCGTTAGCGTTTGAAGGAATTGGTGCAACAAAAAGCACAACGTAATCAAGAAAAATAACAATTATTCACAATCACGATAACAACGACACTGGGAGGCGATCGAATTTTTTTTTCTTCGGTATCCATTGTAAAAGGCACTTAATCACGGAAGGTTGAACAGCTCGGAAAAAAATGGAGATGGGAGACGAAGGGCAGAAAAGAGATAACATGCAAAAGAAAAAAAGTGCCGTCTGCAAAGAGAGAGAGAGAGAGAGAGAGAGAGGGTTCTGCTACAAAAATGTGTTGTTCACGGTGGTATCCGTGTGTCTATGGAAATCGATTGAGTCGTGAAGCGGTGTTGCCGGATCGCGAATAAAAATTTCAGGGGGGACGAAATTCCCCGCGCCCCGATTTTTTTTCAATACTGAAATATTATCGAATCTCGAGGGAAGGAGGAAAATGCTGGGAATACTAAAGGAGGTTGGTGCGGTGCCGCGGCCAAGGGGCGCCGATCCTCCCGCGTTTTCCATTGATAAAAAGATTGATTCTTTTCCCGACCATTTATTTCATTTTTTCGAGAAAACTCGACCAACTCATTCGTCTTTTTGAAACTCGAGAACGTCGTAGAAAAAGTGATACGAATTTAATGAATTGCTCTAGTGATTTTCGTATCCGGTGGTGGAATAAGGACGAGAGATTCCCTCAAAATATCTGAGCTTCTCGCCGAGTAGCAAGATTCAGTTTCGCTGGGACGTTGACGACCGTTTGGCCAAAACCGTCCAGATAATCTAACGGTTTCTCAATGCTAACGCAGTTCATCTCCTTGTCCAGTGGGTCGTCGGTTCGCTCGGTTATTTCCCAACGTTTCGGTTTCGATTGCCTGTGATCGACGAGGAAAGAAAAACGAGTAGCTCGGCGCAAGCATTTCCCGATCGATCGCGGAGATATTTAAAAAGCAAAAAGTAAAAACTCACATCCTCAAGAGCATACAATCGACCATTGTGTCAGGCAACTCTCTGCGACGAAGTTCGAGCAGATTGAAGCTGAAGAGCGCGGCGACGACGCTACTGATGACCAGGACGATGGTCATACTGGGAAATTGAAGGTAATCGTGGTTGCCTGCCCAGACGAAGATCGCCCAGACCGAATGGCAAATACCGGAGAGTGTACCTCTCAGCAAAGTAGGAAAAGTCCTTGTGTTGTAATTGAGGAGGACCCCATAGCTGAGGCTAACGAGAAAAACGTTGAGAAGCAAGAGAGTGGTGGTGGGACCGACGATCGATGGTCGAAGGTCGTGGAGTCGTATGGTGAGCATGAAAGAGCTCAAAAAAAGGAGGAATATGGCGATGGGTAAGATTTTTCGATGGCCCATCAACAGCGTGCACAATTGACCGATCATCATGCCGAAGGTCGTGGAAGTAGCCAGGAGGGTATTCGCCAATTGGGACTTGGCGATGTTCGCCAATATCGCGTAATAACCGCTGCCAAATATCAGCCCGAAGAGCCCAGTCAAATAAATAATCCCGATCAATTGACAAGCGACTTCCGGCTGCAGCATCAAGTTCCAAACGCCTGGCATTCGTTCCGGCAAGCGATGTCGCTCGTCGTTGTGATCGATGTAACTCAGATTAAATTTTGGGCTCAATTGACGCTGATTCACTTCTGCCGCGGTTCGTATCATCTTCACTAAACTTTTGGCATTCCGAGTGCAGAACAACCAGGCCGGAGATTCCGGAAGAAAACGACTCGATACGAACATCACGACGCCGAGGAGATTTATGAAAACGATCATTTGATCGTAAGACTCAAAGACACTGTTGCTCACAGGGGTAAGGCCTTTGAGGGAAGGGAAACGCAGTTTATTAACTTGAGATTAAAAATTTATCAATGAGTTTCGATTGCATTTGAATTTACCGATTCCAAGAGCAAACGAGCCGCAGCTAATTGCCATTAAACCGGTTCTCCAGGAATTTGTGCTTATTTCCAAAACAAGAATCATCGACACGGCGAACCCACCGTGGAAAAAACCATGAACGACACTAGCGACAACGAAGATGGTGTAATCGGAGGAAATTGCCACGAAAAGAGCTGTGATCGGTGTTGCACCGCAGGCTATAAAAATCACGGACTTCCGACCCATCCAATCGCTCAGGGTTCCGAAAACCATGTATCCTGCTATACGACCGAAAGTACTCGAGGACAGCCACAAACTCGACATGATCGTTCCATTCGAACAAGCTCTTTTGTACTGCAAAATTCATAAAGTACTCAAGACTTTGCCAAACTCCAAACGCTCAAATCCTCTCATTAAAAAACTCCTTAATTGCATTTAATTGACTAATTTAAATGTGTCAAAAAAATTACTTCGCACCAATGAACTTTTTTATTCAATTTCCCCACAAAGAAATCTGCTGTTGATTGAAGCTGAATTTTTTTTTTTTTACTGTAAATGCAACAATTTCCAATTAATTCTTCTCTCGATTATTGTAAGTTTCTGCATCTTTTGGGGTCGAAGAAAAATAATCATAAAAGTTGAATATTCGAGAAAATCCTACGAGGCATTTAATTGATCGTTAAGGGCTGATACGCTGTTAAGTTTTAAGTTTACTTTTTGCGCCAAGTTTTGTCCGCTCTTGGTACTGTAATAAATTCCATAAGGACATGGAATCGTGTGATTGGTATCGATCATCGGTCTTGCGGAGAACTTCAGACCTTTCAAGATTTCGTAATCGATGTCGTACACTCGACAACCTTGAAAATATCCATCAGTCAACATTTCCGGTGACCAAACGCGATTTTCACAAATTCCGACGCACTACGAAGAAAACTTGTGTTTTTCAAAAATAATATCAACAATATTTTCGATGTGTTATGAGACTCACCGAATCCTTGTAATGGCTGTACAAAATCCACTGTACGTCGGTCCAATTATCAATAAAATCTGGCATTTTGCACCACCATCCGGAAGGACGCATGAGGCTTTCATTTCCGGTGTTTAAAAGATGAATAAACGTGATGAAGCTCAGCATCAACGTTACCAGCATTTGCCATCGTCCTGAACCGACCGCCACGTCCATAAAATCTTTCGGTAATTTCAACAAATCACGATTCCTTTTATTCGCGAAACCGACAATTTTGCGAAAAAAAAACACGCTACTTTTTATCTCTGTATTTTTAAAAAATTTATGTTTTGACAGTCAACATCCGATTAATTCTAAAAAAAAAATCATGTTTACCCATTGTCCGAGAAGGAATACATTTCGCGATGCGCGTATTTGATGGTTAAGCGACGAGAGACACTGAAGTTGGTTCTGCGATCGACATTGAATCATTTTTTTCACGTTTCCCTCATTTTTCGAAAAATATTCGCTCGAAATTCATAAAAAGCGTCCAAAGGTTCACGTGATCATTTTCAATCCGTTGGCAACGTGAATATTACTCGCGTGATCGTTGAAGCGATATGACACTAAAAATATGCGAGACGAATGATAAAAAAAAAAAACGAACTGGGTCTTTGACTTTCTCCAGAGTCCGAGAACAGCAAAAAGGAATTTTTTATCGTCTTTCCTTGGGACGGATCGTTATCTTTACCCGATGAGAGATCGCTCAATGGGAAATAGTTTTTCTACGAGCAATTATTTAGCGTCCATTGCAAATACAGTCTTTGCCAAGCAACAGTGCGAACTTAACGTGTGTTGTACTTTTTTTTTTTTTTTTATCGATATACATACAACGATACGCAACGTCGTGAAAACGCGACTGAGTAAAGTTTCTGTTTGATGTTATTAAAGACGCTTAATTTAACACGACACACTCCACCGGGCAAATATGATGCCAACGACACTAATGTATATCAACTTAATATAAATATACAGTCGCATGGGGTAATACATAACAAAACTGCTTTGCTTCATTTCACGCAGTTCCTCTCCTTTTGTTCTCTTGCTATGAAATTCCATGCTTGACGTTCAGAGTCTGATAAAGCTTCGTTGTTTAATAAAAAAAAAAGAAAAAACTTTGCAACTCTTTGGTTTCGTCATGCAGCGGAAAAATTTCTCGTTACGGGAAGATTGTTAATTTGCATGCATGTGATCGCGAAGTGATGAATCATAATTGGACCGAACGATCGATTCGATATGTGAATTTGAATAATTTTCGAACAATCGATTACGAACGCGTTTCGCATTTGAATAATAAATGCGGGATAATTTGCGATATTGTTGGCAGCTTTGGGACAAATTGTTGTGGACGAATCTGAGTGTTAATGAGGGTCGAGCTTCCGGTTTCTTTCGAGCTTCCCCGAAGAAGAGACTCGACCAGGGGGATGAAAAAGAAAAAAGAGTGAACAGCCGGAATAATGCCACAAGGCAGGGTGATTTATCTGAGCTCGTGGTTGAACGTCCCGGTGAATGGGCAAAGCGCGTCTTGCGCACGAGCATCGCCCACTCGAGTTTTTCTCTCTTCCTCCCTCGAGCAAACACTCCCGGTGTGGCAGTAACGTAACAGGGCAACTATCCTTCTCCGAACTTGCCTGTTTTCTCCTTCCTGTCCAAATGTACACATATATATCTTAGGGTCTTCGAACCTTGAGCCTTGAACCGTGAACTTGACCTATCACCATGGGCGAACATTCCAAGGCTCACGAGGGAAACCCTCGATGTATAAGGGTACGATGGGAAAAGCCCTTGAGTCAGTAAAAATTTACGAAAGTTCAATGTGCCCACAAATATTAATAAAAACCGAATAAAAAAAACAACCGAAACGCGAATCAATTTCGCATACGGTGGGAAAAAATATTGACCGAGGGCAAAACTGTCCATTTTGACCGATATTCGAAAAATCTAGAGCCAACGACGTTCGACTGGTTGACAAATAAACAAATAGCAATTGATGGAAAAAAATTCGAACCAAGTGATTGACATTTATTCGTCGATATTTATACCGTTTAGACACGTTTTGAGATTTTTTTTTTGTACGCGGACTTGAATGAGATTGAAAGCCATGGAAAACGATGGTATTCGTTGGAGGAGTTGAATGGATCTCGTAGAGTAATGGAGGAGAATAGTATGTAGGAGGGGTTTGTAGCGCACGAGAGTTAAGGGTATCCGCACGCTCTCACGAGTCGAGAGGTTCTCGACCTTGAGCCAAGACCTAGTTTCACGTCATCTAGACGAGCTTCGCAAGGGTGTGGAGAAGGTCGGTTAACCCGGAATAGCGAAGGAGTCGAGGACAGCAGTCCTCCCATCCATATCTATATATACAGGGCGACGCGTGCTCGTCGTTCGTCTCCCCAAGCACCGCGAATATACCAGGGAAAGGAAGAATCCAGGACGTGGCAACTCCTGACGCTCGTTGTTTTGTCCCAAAATCCAACGAACCCAAAAACGAGGTTTTTTCAATGTTCAGCTTATTTTTTTTCTCCAGTTCTGCGACCAAGTTAATTGTTCGTTGGTCGAGCGTTCCTAAGTGGCGATTCCGAATGCCGTGCGAATTACTCGCTCGGTGTTCGGTCCCTTGGGGTTGGCACTTCCGAATTCGATTATCCGGGGAGAAACGAAGGAAGTTCCGAAGGTTATTGTGAAGGGCCCTTAAGATTACGGATCGATGAGGATCTTCCTGAATCGGTCTAGATTGTTGATGCCTTTGCCGCGCTACAACGATCGCCTACTTCCTGCTCAGCATCTCCGCGCGAGGCTGTGCCGTTAACGCGGAACTCTAGATTTTTATTTTACTCCGTTGGCGGTCCTTCGCCTTTCTTATTTTCTCATGGCCGTGCTGACTAGCCGGAGCGTTCGCGAAGAATCGAATTACCTAGCATTTGACGCTATGCCTATGGAGGATTCGACCTTGTGGTTTGTCATCGCTCTCTTCTTCGCTCTATCCAGCATATTTCGCATTCGTTGCCTTCGAAGCCCATTTCCTTTCATCTCGTCTTTGCTAGCAGGACCTCGTTCGCGCCGCGTGTTTAAGTAGGCCAAGTAGTTTGCGCGAATGTTGCGTATAAAGGCCACGTTACAACGATCCAGAAAGCACGAGGATGCGAAGGCAACGTGTAGGAGAAAGAGACAGTATCGTGTCAGACGAGGCAGAGCATGAATGTAACGTGAGCTTGAGACGATAGCTTCGCAGGGTGAAGGCGGAAACCAGGTTTGGTTATACTCTACTCTCGAGTAGTCGAGGGTTGACCACACACGCCGTCTACGCCACACCGAACCCTCTTGGCGGCTTTGTGGAAACTACTGTGGTGGACGACTATGTAGGAATACAGCACACGAGAGAGAGAGAGAGAGAGAGAGAGAGAGCTTTTTGAAGCGTGCGAGGGTAATTTGAGAGGATATTAATGTGCGTGTAAGGGTGAAGAAATTTTTTGACTCTCCATAGTTAGAGAAAGAGCGAGAAAACGAAACAGAAACGACAAAAGATCGTGTTGAATTAAGGGGTCGATGTATCATACCAAAAATATATTGATCAAGTGCGTTGGGTTCAGCGGCATTATTTCTTTTCTCCATCCGCTCATTTCCGTTTCAGAATTTGAATGAAAAGACGAATGCGAGTAGTTGGGAGTGGTGGTAAGCGTGAGAGGTTTATTTTTTATTTTTTTATAATTCGGGCGTCCCGATTCAAAGCGAGGAAAGAATAATATCGAGTGAATTAAATTCGAAAAATAGTGCGCCTGGAAATTCCTCGTTTCATCAGGCCGCGAGCACACTTTGAACAAGACGAAAAGAGAGAAAATGTTTAAAAAAAAAAGTCGTGCAGGCAGGGCCAATCTCGCCAAGGTGAATGCGAAGGGCCTCGATTCATTTTACATTCTGGAACTATTTTTCATACAAAATCTTCAGCTAGTGATAACAAGAGTGCCCCAGACAAAGATGGATAACGCGAGCTTTCAAACTCCATTTACGAGTCGGAAAAGTGGAGATAAAGTAAAGCAGAAAAAAAGAAAGAGGGAGAACAGATTTAGAGAGACGCGGAGAGCGAGAGAGCACCAAAGTGGATGGAGGAGATGGAAAAGTCTCTTTCTCGAAAATGGATTTCCGTTCTGCCCTTTCCACTTCTCAATCTCTTCGGAGACTTCGTCAAGGTGCTCTATGCATACATACCGTACACCGTATACTCCATGGTGCTCTCTCTCTCTCTCTCTTCGTATTTCATTACGTGCACATAGATCGTCAGATTTGTATGTTTCGTTAAAACTGCGTGAGGTTCGTTTTCCCACTCTGCTCCAGCTAATTTCGATTATTTTTTGGCCCGAGCGTGAATGCCCAGTTCCCGTAAAACATGCACGTAATTTCAAAATGTTTCGTAACTTTAAAAGTTCGGAAAACCGCCTCTTCCGGTGCTGGTTTCCGGCCCCAGTAAGACACGTCGATTCGGTTCCCTCCCTCTTCGTTCCAATTAAAAGAATTTCATCAAGAAGTAAATTCCAAAGGAACTTGAATGAAAAATCGACGACAAATTTTTTTTCTTTTTTCAGCTACGCAACTGACGGAGAAATTTTCGAACGAACGAGACGAATTTCCGTTTCTTTGCCTGTTAATAAATACATCGCGCTAGAAATATTTGTAAATCAAAAATTTTATTTCGAGAGATTTCACTTTTTTCGAATGTAAATAAAGTGGACAAGCTCAAAATAAAGATACACAATATTACGAGAATACGCAAAGACCAATAGGGAGAAAAAACGTATATATAGAAAGGGTGAACTTTAACGATGCGGTGTAGCCGGGACAGCTCGCTTAAAAGTTATGCAGATACTTTTTATGAGAGAAAACGTAATGTATATAGAAGGCGAATATACACGTGTGTGTATATATAACAAGACGAGCGGAATAACGTGAGGGGGAGTGCGAGGGGAGGGGGGACGGGGCGAGGAGAAAATATAACGGAGGAAAAAGCAATATAGCGAGGAATATTTTTACACACAATACTCGAGTTACAGAGGATTTTTATATCGACTGTAAAAGCATCAGGAATTTTTGTTTCTCCATCGCCGTTTTTATTCGCAACTTCTATCGCGTCAAATTTAATGTCGCGTTAAAAATTTCAAAACTCCTGAGCTACAGAATTAAATAATTGAGACAATGGGAATCGTTGATGAAAAAAAATGTATTCGGGAATAGACTCGATTTTTTTCCTTTTTTCACTCGGATTTTTCCATCTCTATTTCCCCCTCGTGCTCGATCTGCTTTACCGATTATTTTTCTACGTTATACTAACAAAGAAATAAACTATTAGCTCTGGTGTATCAAACAAAGAAATAAATACTTTATCTAGATTATTCGTGCGATTGCAATCCTTTTTTATATCATTTTGTTTTTTTATCGGGACACAATGAACGCGCAAAATTCGAGGATCGATCGAGAGCCCATCCCTTCTTTTTTCGCACAAAAACATTGAATCGTCGCTCCGAATATTCAATGCACGAAAATATAATCCCAATGAAAAACTCGCTGGGAATATACCGACGAGGCACAGGCTGTTTCGTGCTCAATCCTTCGAGCCCTTAAACTCATAATTTCCTCCCTCTTCCATGAATTACAAAAAAAAAAAAAAATAAATGCGTTCAAAAAACGTTTTTTTATTTTCCAAAATTTCAAACAATTCTGTAAAAAAATTTCCGCTTCATTTCTTCATCGTGCGCACATTTTTTTCCAATGAGGACCGAAGAGACCCTCAAAAATTTGAACTCACCGAAAAATGAAAAACATTCTCATCCGTTTTCGAATTATACCCGAAAGTTTGACGATCACGGTTGCAGGTGGAATTTGGTGTACCAAGGAAAACCCCATACGCGAGTTTATAAGGAAGCACCGGAGCGATACCCAGAGAAATAAATTCTTTTTCACATTTTTTTCAAATGTGTTTTATTAATCGAAGCCACCGCGATTTGGGTGGCGATCCTATAACCGTAAATAGCCACCATTCGCGTAGAATTAATGGGGGAAAAAAAAAAAACAAAATTTCATAACCAGGAAGCTACAAAAAAAAAGTACAGGTTTATAATCGTGAAATTTTTATCATAAACACAAAAATGTGCATCGTGGAAACAATTTTTTGTGAATCTCGAAAAAATATTCAATCCTACAGGAAATTTGGAAAAATGAGGTTGAAAATGGAATAATAAATTTGACATTGAATGACCTGTATTTAAGGGGGTCTCGTTTGAGTGCGCGACTTTTTCTCTGTTGGTAATATTTCTCGGGTGGCGAAAGTGACTCGATGTAAGCCTTTTAAGGCAAGATCAAAGCCCGACGTTAATGGACGCTAGTGTAACTATTGAAGAAAAGTTTCAACGTTGAATATACACGCAGCTGTACGCTGTATGAATGCTGCGAGTGGGAAGACGTCGATGAGAATCGGAAGGGCGAAAGAGAACTTTTTGTAAGGCTCGTTCTTCGGGGTCTGAGCTTGATGACAAGAAGAATTAATACGAGAGCAGGGAGATTTGATGAGAAAATTTGTAACATTTCCAAGAAAATTTGCTTTCAAGAGTGTCAGCTTGCAATTTTTATTTTCAAGGGTTCTGGTGGGAAAAAAAAGTTAAAAATGATTTCAATTTTGATGAAACGCAGAGCAAGCAGCCGATGGAAAAATATTGGAAAATAATGAGATTAAAAATGATTCAATTATTCGGAGTAGTTGTAATTAATTCAACGAAGCAGATGGCAATATTTTTTAAAAAATGGCTACGTTTGAAAAGTTTCGTGAATATCAAAGCGAGACGAGGGGGAAGTGGCCGAAGAAAGTTTCCCTGGAGAATGTAAAAATGGTGGCTGGGTACTTTGCGTATTTTTAATGCATAATAAAGGAAGGAGAGAAAGAAGGATTAGAAAAATCATTATAATGAAAAACCAGAAAGATATGAAAAAATAATGGGCATAAATAAACATCGTTCGATTTGGAGATTCGTCGTCGTCGTCGTCGTCGTCTCAAAGTAAAGCTCATCACGCTCGAGTGATCTGACGATGCATCCTCTTGGAGAATCCCTTGAGGGATCAAAGGGCCACAGGGGTGTGTTTTGGCTGAGGTGCGGGCCAGCGTTGTGGAGAGGGAACGAAATTGGAAACGTGATTGAAATGGCTTGTAATTCTTTTTCGAACTCTATGCCAAACCCAGCGCTCTCTCTCTCTCTCTCTTTCTCTCTCAAATACAATCTCTCTTGTGTATGCCTCTGCTCTGTGCCTCTCCTCAGTTTTTCTTTTATCAGCATCACTCAACGAGAGCATGGAATATTTCATTTCGTCGACGATTCGACGGATCGATCGGTACATTCACGTTAAATTTTCTTTTATTCGAACATGTATATTTTTTATTTTATTTTTTTCATTTCACGAGCTTTCATCGCGATCATATACTGGCACATTGTCAATGTTTAAACTTCACCCTGGCTCGATCTGTCCTCTATAGCGTAGGAGCATTAAAAAAGTGAAAAATCTTTCGTATTCGTTTACTTTTCGTTACTTCCGGTACGATTATTATTATGCAAAACTATAAAGAAAAAAAAAATGATCGTTTTGCAGAAGAATATAAAGAGGGAGAATGAAGCATGAATCGAAATAAGAAAGTTAAGGGATGAAATAACGGTAAAACACTTTCTACTCGAGCAATGTTGCCGACTGGAAAATCTATTTCGTTCAAACTTGACGTACAAATTGAATGTTTTGCTTAGTTCTTTATGTATTTGTGTGCATGTGTGAGGGGAGGGGGGGGCAGTCTCGTTCGAGTTGTTGCAAAAAGGGAGAACCGAGGAGAAAAGCCAAAGAGGGCGAGAGGGGAAACAGGCAGAATGGGAAGGTAACAATGTTGGTGCAAGTGAGAGAGAGAGAGAGAGATGAAAGAATGTAAACCCCTATGTTCAGGGAGAGAGAGAGAAAGATTGATAGCCTGTATGTCTATAGAAAGGAGCCAAATGCCTAACTTGAGCTCAGAGGGGTGAAAATTCACCCTCTCCCTCGCCCTCTCTCTCTCTCTCTCTCTCTCCGTTCCAACCCCTTTCTACCTTTATGCACACATACACAGAGCTATTCCTTCTCTAAATCACGTTTATCACTCGCAGGGGTGAGTTCGGGGCCCGAAGTAAAGGAAAGGGTAGGAGGGAGACGGCAGGAGGGAGAGAAAGAGAAAGAGAGAGGGAAACAGGGGTGTGCTGGTCCTGTACGAAGAAGAGGATAAAGTGAGTAGCAGCCACGGGAAAAGAGGGTTGAATGAGAGAAAGAGTGAGAAGAGGGAGACGGAGAACTCGCGGATATTGATTCCCATGAGATGCGCGCGCGCGCGCCAACGAGATTCTCTCGGAACTTGCGCCACCGTGTTTCGTCTGGTCTGCCTATACCCTCTCTCTCTCTCTCTCTCTCTCTCTCTCTCTTTCTCTCTTTTCCTACCTTTCTCGTACCCCATCTAGACCCGTTGTACCTCCACGAATATATACGAACGTGCGTTATGAATTTGTAACAGAAATCACATATGTACAGATGCATAGTGGATTTGCGTGATTATGCTCATTCAATTCCGTCCATGGAATATTTTCATTTATAAAAAAAAAGAGTTACCACGATTTTTATAAAAATTTTAGTCTCTCTAATACTTTTCTTATGTTCACAATAAATTTTCAATGCTCAAGAGGGCGAGTGTTCTTTTCTAAAAATCGGAATTTCGAAAATTTTGATTGATCAAAATTTTCCATAGAAAACTCGAATTTATCGCACGTAATTTTTGAGTGAATTAACAAAAAAAAAATCGGCATGCAATTTTCCGATCACGGGGCTCATCGATACTTCGGATTCGATGTGAGAATCAAAATTCCATTTTTAATTCGTACAGAAAAAAGTCGAAGAATATGTGAATTGAGCCGTTGCTCGTATTTTGTTGAAAAATGGAAATGTTTTTGGTTTGGAAAATTGTGATAAAACGTTGATGAGTAATCCAAAGACAAGGGACGTGCTTGAAGAATTTTCTCGATAAATGGAAGCTCCAGGAACACCCAAGAAAGAGGAAAGATCGTACGTACGCGCGACTCGAGTACGAGTGTGTGTGTGTGTGTGTTTGTGTGTTGTCTCGAGCGAATGGGATCAGAGAGGAGTTTGGTGGAGCGGCAAAAGTGGGATGAGGAAGGAAAAGAGAGGGTCGTAGCTTTTTACGAGTTCCGACATTGAGGCCATTAGGCGGAAGTTTAGTGTAACTAGAAAATTGCCTTTCGTTAATTCGAATTTAGAATCCAGAACCGAGTCTCTCCGTCTTCCAAAAGAGAAGCTTTCCTCTCGCTCTTTTTCCATTAAGTCTCGTCATTGGCAATGATATTAGTGTCGTGAGCAATCCACAACGGGTTCTGTTTCATTTATTCCCCAACAAAGTTGATTATTATTCCCTGAGAAAATGAGGCGATTCATTTTTATGGAAATTTATGAAAAGTTAAATGAAATAAAAATGAAGAATTCGATGGGACGATTTAATAAATTCAACATTTCGTCATCTCGAGAAATTAAAGAATCGTCGAGATCGCGTCACCCTTCATTCGCATCGAACTTCTTTTTACAGACTCGATGGTCATTGGTTTTTGCATATTTAACATTTTTTATGATCTGCCTATAAAGTCTGTATCGTAAAGATTTTCAAATTGGACCATAATCCAAGTTTTTATTATCATTTCAACTCTCTCCACTCTTTAGGAGATTTCGTCAGACATTTTTATTGCGTCTGATTCACTCGAATCGTTATAATATCGTTTTTTTTTAATTCAAATTTGAATTTATAATTTTAATTAATTTTCTTATGGCACAATCGAGAATTTCTACGTTTATATTCATCCCAACAGATCCGCCGTATCTTTTTTTTAGCCATTCAGTCATTTTTTCGCATTTTTTCAATGTTTTTTTTTTTTTTTTATTGCTTCTCGACCTCGTTGAGGCTTTGACTTCGTTTGTTCGATGAAGAAAATCAATGGGCAAAGGATCGGAGCAACCGGGGCAGTAAGTTTGGGGAAATGGTGAAACGCGATGGGATTACCGAGGACAGGAGACTCTTGCAATCTGCGACATGGCCACTCGTGGTCTCATGGTCCCATTTACTATATGGTAAACCATGGTACCATGTGACTCGATTAATGCTGCTAAAGCCATATTCACCTGCGACCCTAATTGGATGATTGCGGTGGTAACTCGATTCCGCGTTGTTTCGAGACAACAGTTTTGGTAATCCGGAAGTGTGTTAGGACTGCTCAAAGTTATTTCGGATCATTTGGTTGATCAGGAAAAAAAAAATGAACTGGAAAATTCACAGTTTTTGATTTTTTCGAGAAAAAATGAGGAAATGGAATAAAGAATAATGCAGGAGACGTTTTTTTGGGGAAAGTCTGAGGCTGTAGGAGACACTGGAAGATCTGGAAATCGGAAGCAAAAGGCCCGGAGCCTCGTTCGCGGCATTTAGTCGGAGGTCGTGAACTTGAGAAAGCGACGATAGCGAATGGGGCAGTGGAGCAAAGCCCTGAGGTGGCCATTGAGGCTGGGCGAATGCCGGAAGCTTCCTTTGTCGGTGCTGCTCGCTCGGTCTGCCTCCTGCTTTATCTCATCGTCGCTAGCTCTTTCTTTTTTTTTTCTGTTGGGGCACTCGACGTGACGTCGTAGTCGAGTATTCGAGCGTCCAAGCGCGAGAGCTCGAGGCGTGGAGCGTGCCACGGAAGAGCGAGATCGAGAGAGTACGTAAGGATGGTAATGAGGGGGATGAGAAAACGTTGGCTTACGTTGCCGAGTGAGCCACAAAGTGAAAAAGAGAGAACGATGTTGAGGAAGAAAAAGGCAAGCCGGATTCGAAGCCGCAGGAGAAAGGAAGAAAAAGAGGAAGCAGAGGATTCACCGTGAATCGTCGCGTCTCAAAGAGTCTATTTGTGGATATAAATATATATACAATGGTCCGTAACCACGAGACAAGAAAAACAGCAGAAAAACGTTTGAGCTAGAGAGAGGAAAAGGATCCAACGGATTTAAACTGTATCCGTTTTTCCCTTTCTCTCTCTCTCTCTCTCTCTCTCCGTCCTTCGACATTCCCTTGCGTTTTCTACGTACGGGTTATTTCACGACAGAGCGATCGTTCTTTCCAGACACTTTCCCAAGCCAAAAAACAAAAACATTCCAAAGCTGGGACGAAGGATTTGCAAAAATTCTTCAACACCGTTAAATTTATTTGCAGAACTCTTTTCTCCCAATCGTCTTATTTCGACACTTGTAAAAAATGTTTAATTATTCTGAGTAGGTCCTGGAACAAAAGTGGAAAATCCTGCGACATCTCCTTTAAGGATTTTTTTTTCATTATTCTTCAATTTTCTCGCCTGCGGAAATTATTCGACTCCTTCGACTTTTCATGGAAGGAAAAGAAACCGAAATATTGAGAATCACCGTAATTTACTGGAGTGGTTTCCATACGGACGATGGAGGATTTAATGGAGAACGAAAATGTTGAAAAATCTCGCTGATCATCGAAAAAATCAAACGGAAGAGATTCCGAGCGACCGAGCTTTGGAATTTGTGTAGGAATTTGTTTTGATTAGAAAGACTATGCACTCGTGGATCCAGAAACAATTTTCATTCGTAGGAGCCAAAATCAGCGAAAAAATTGATAAAGTTTGAATAATTTTGGGCAAGCGAAAGGCAAACGACGTGAAAAGATCGTGGGAAATAAATTTAGGAGCAAGCAGAGTATGAATAAAAATAGAATATAAAATAAATGATGGGACGGTTGGATTGGCGTGAAAAGTGTCGTGGCTAAAGCGAGGTCAGGAACAGAGAGTCCTTTTTGTGAAGGGTAGGAAAAGCGAGAGAGAATGAAAAAGGAATTCAGATATCACGCCCTGACCCTCGACGATCTGGTTGCCCGTCTTCCTCCACACTTGTAACTCCTTGTCCTTTCTCTCTCGGTCTCTCTCTCTCTTTTGGTTAGACTCTTTTGCTCGCACTTGTGGAGCGTGTATACGAGAAGAGAGAGTGAATTTCGCTCTCAGCTCGGGGCAAAATCCCTCCTCGCGTTAAACTCTATCGTCGACGTTGCCCCGTCGGATAGCTCGCCACGCCACATAACACGCTACTCGACAACTCCACTCGAGCGAAGCGCGCCTACGCTCCTGAAACGTTCGGCAGCACGCTGTGGATTTTACCTCTCTTACTCTCACTCTCGTCCACTTTCTCTATCTCTCTCTCGCTCCTTTCACAGTTGCCATCTTTTATTGGCTCGTGCTCTTCCTGCTGTACACGACCACGGTCTCCGGGTGATCCTTCCGTACCGGCTGTTCCACACCATGGACCACGACGGACTGCGTCTCATCTCAACGGAATACCGCTACTACTACTTCCGAGTTTCTGGAGTGGGAATAAAAGCCTTCTCGTTGACCCAACGACCCACTCGTTCAAACTTCCTTGCGGTCAAAATTCCACGCCTCACAAATTCTGCCAATTTACCAATAAATAAATAAATAAATGCGCAATTAAATCAGCGGGACTCGGCATTTATTATCCGAAAGTTTCCCACGTAACTTTGCATGAATAAAAAATGAAATTTCATCCGCACTTTGGCCCTAAACGCGTTCCATCCGAATGGAGTGTCTAAAAAATTGGTGTGCAGTTAAAAAAAAAAAAACATTTTCATTCACCGAGCTGCTAACAGCAGCTCCTGAATCAATTTTTACCCAAAGGAACTTTAGTCACTTAAGATTTTCCAGCAATTGTGTTGAAACGTCGACAAAAGTTGGACAAGATTATAAAAATTGTTTGAAAATCGATAAATCGGTTGAGGAAATCGAAATTGTTGGATAAAATTGAAATCTGGTGGTGAATGGAATTTTGGAAAGAAAATGGAGTCGTTGGAGAGGTTGGGCACAATAACCTGTTGGTGGAGATCTATAGAGTTGCTAGAGCATTACCCACTGGATATATAGAACCTCTTGAAGAGCTACTACTCTACTCCTCGTTTCTATTACCTCTACTCTTGTACATCGTCGATCCTCTCGTGGTCTACTGTGCTCGTATAGCCCCTGGCTCTTTTCTCGCTGTAATACTGCTCGATTTTCTCTCTCTCTCTATCTCTCTCTCTCTCTCAATCCCTCTTTCGCTACGACTGTAATGCCAGACAAGATACTACACACTACTACCGTTGCAAACTCGACCATTACCCCTATCGACTTTTACAACAAACCTCTCTCTCTCTCTCTCTCTCTCTCTCGCTCTTTCTCTCTCTCGACCTCTGCAAATGTACATATAGATATGTATGTACATACCGTGACGATAACCATCAGCTAACACCGTCACGTGTTACGCGCAAAGAGCTTCTGCCTCATAGCCTCCTCTCGTTCAAACGTTGCGTTACTATCGTCGGTGTAACCTCGAGCACGTTTTCATGAATGAAAATCTAACCATGTGACCAGCCACGTGTGTTTTTCTAGTGTATCCATACAACACGAACGCCTCCCGCGGTCGTTCACTGCAATGATGACAATAATTATTATCCTCGTAATACCCTGAGAATTATTAATGCAGATAATCATTATTACCGCAGGCTCCAATTTTGTACTTAACAAATTTGTACGAAAAAATTGATAAATTATTCGTTAAGCGTTACGATAATCTAGATCATTTCATTTACAAAAATCTGGGGACTGTTTTCTTCTTAAAAATCTTGAATTTTCTTTGAATTTTCTTCTTGAATAAAAACTCTAAGGCTAATTACTCGAGTGATAATTTCTACTTCCGTTGAGCAACTCGAAATTTTTGGGACTTTAAAAAGTTCAGATCCGATAAAGAATGCAATTAAATTAATTGAACAATTTTGGAGGATCGTCGATATTTTTCAATGAAAATATAACACAAAAGGGCGATTAAAAATTTCGTTCCGAAATGGAAGAATTCATAATGAGCGACATGGAAAAATTTCTAATTGGAAAGTGTCGATAAATAAACAAAAAATTCTTATTGTCCGGCATAAAGTATGAAAATGGAAAAAACAGGAAGTAGAGAAGGAACACAGGTTTCCCCATCATTTTGTTCCCGCTTGGTCGATAAATAAATATCGTAAGTAATCGTGCAGCCCGTTTGTTTATAGCCCATTAAGAGAGCCACTTAAATATCCCGAGCAATAAAAATGTCCGCAGTCATAAAGTAAAGTAATACTCGGCAGGGGTAAAAAAAAGCACCTTCTTATGTAGACGCCAGGCTTGCGGTGATATAGGATGTAATTCCGGGAATCACTTGTATAGCCGCGAGAAGAAATCTACCCTAATACCAATACGAAAAACCGTGTGCCCCATAATGCCACGAGAGAGGCTAATTTTTTGCCAATTTTTGTTCTCCTATTTTTCATTCATTTCATTTTTTCCTTCGAGCCAAGTAGGCGAGCTACGAGCCGAGGGGATAAATCTTCTTGGCGAAACAGCAAGTACGTTCAACTTGTAATAAGAATAATATTTGAGGTACAGCACTCAAAATATTTGCATATCCTCGTGATAACTCATCGTTATAGAAACTTTTTAAAATTAGAAGCATTAATGTTCGATTTTTATGTTTCGTATGGCAAATTTTTTCCCCATAGGCCGATAACTTGGCGAAGGGATTGGCGGACGATAAATCGTGACCAAAAATTTCTGATTTTCGTTCCTGTCTCTCAGAATGGATGAAGTTAGTCTCTTTGCTAACCTTCCGGGGGTTGTCTGGGTCTGTCGGACCCAACCGACAACTTTTTTTCGAAAATCTTGTTTTTTAAACGTTTTAATTAAAAATAAAATAAATGCACGACCATAAAAACCATGAAAGCTCAAAGTACACTCAATGGCGAGTTTTCCAGAATTTTTTCAGATTTTTTTCTGTCCAAATACGCGAGATACAAGTGGCAGGACGGAAGAGACCCAAATGATCGGGAACGCCATAAAAAATCGATCCGCGGAGGGTAAATATTTCTCAATTACTTTTCTCGCCTTTGGTGTATTTGTAAAAAGTCATTTTCTCGTCTTGTTTCTCGTTTTCTTGGCGTTATTCGTTCAGGCTGTTCCAAAGATAATTTAGCGATGAAAATATCGCTGGAAATATGTGTTGCTCGAAAAAGTTTCAAACAACATACAGTTATGGGGTTTTTGGAGGAGCAGGACATATAAATATGCACGCCTTGTTGTGCGTCTGGGAAGAGAAGGCGCGAGCGATGTTTCGAGATGATTGTCCATATTTTTGTTCGAGAAATTATACCTTTGTCTTTGGTTTTGAACGTTCCGAACATTCCGAGCAATTAGTTGGTCCGTGAATCGTTGCCATTGATGGGGCTCGTTCGGGTTTCCAGTAATTACGAGCCGAAGTTCCGAGACGTAAGAAAATAGTCGATTCGCTAGGCGGTGACAGTTGGACGGCGATTTCCAACTTTTCAGGTGCCCTCGAACGTAATCTCGAGACCTCACCAAGTTCAATGACCCTTGGAGGTCAACGAATTCGTCTCGGACTCCGTCGCACACCTGAAAACATGAGGAAAAAGTTAAATTCTCTCGTTAAAAGTGCGCCTTTACAGCCAGACTTGTGCATAATTCATTTGGAACCTTTTCACCGGGTGGACTTCCGATCGGACGGAATAGTCTACGAACCCGGCCAACGATCATGAACATCCAGTTCCGAGCCAAAGTCCTCGCAACCTCGTCAACTCGAATTTTAATGCATTTCCCTTGACCTTCGACTTATGGAATCCGTGGCATTCCTCCTGCAACGGAGCAACCATTTTTTCAACCATTTTTCGAACAACGAATCGATTTCCGGGGAATATTTGTTAGTGAAATTCTTAGTAAGTGAATTTTCGGAATTTTTCGTATTAAAATCTGTTCAGATACGAATCAGCTTTCGCGTGAATGACATTTTTCAAATTTTCGGTGCTTATTTCGCGATAACGAGACACTCGGTCAAGTTACGCGACAAGTACAAGTAACAGCTGTATGTCAAGTTTGACAAAGCATTTGGAAGAATGGCCGGCCGATTCGGACTGCAGTGCTCTTTACGCGCCTAGAAAAATCATATTAACGATAAATCTGCGGGACCCTCAACTAATAATCTCGAAATTGCTCGCTGACGTACGCACAGCGACATTTTAACGAGTCCGATCTCTCGGGGAATAGAATTCGCGATGGTGTATCGAAATTTTGATAAGAAAATGTGAATGAAAATATGACATCGTCGCTTTGGGGCTCTGCGAATTCGTCGTTATTGATATTTTTCTTTTGGTTCGTGGGACTTGTTTCCTGTCCAGACGACGAAATTCGTATTTTTGTCGAGTTTACGGGATCGGAAGTTCCTTTCCGTTTAATTCTGAACGATCGTTCGCATTTGAGGAAATCTGACGTTAAGAAAATGGAAAGAAACAAAAATTGTACGCCGGTGGAAAAAGGAAATTTTTTTAGTCACGTGTATATGGAAAGATTAAAAAAAATGTTGAGATTAGAATGAGAAGAAATACCGGAAATAGTTGATGTCGAGAAACGCGGGCTACGTTAAATTTTGGTTGTTACTGCGCAGACGACGCGGCAAGGTATTTATGCCGGCGATGGCTGCGGCGCGGCGAAGCAGAAATGGCAACAACAGAGACTAGAGAGAAGGAGAGCGAGCGCGTTGCGAGGGGCGCAAAGCGTGAGGAGAGGAGAAGCGAAAGGCTGAGGAGGATTGTGGGTAGCGGCGAGAGGCTTGCAGGTAGTGGGAGTGGTGGGAGAAACGCGCGGTGCAAACTCGCGAGCACTGCAACCACGGCGGCTATCGAAGAAGCACGCACACCGCGAGGGCGCGCTCTCTTTAGAGAACACGAGTAAAATCGCGACCGGCGAGAAGCGGTCACGCCACACGCAAAACGCAGTAACCCCGACGACACGACACGGTAGCTTTTAAAAGCGTTGGAGAGGGGGAAAGGGTGGGAGTCGACGCGGGGTGAGAGGTTGCAGACGCTTCGTCGCTATCTCGTAAAAACCCAACCTGACCAGAGCAGAAAAAAAAAGAATTCGCCGGGTTACGAGAAAAATACTTCGCGAATGTGAAAGAGAGAGAAAGAGAGTCGAACAACATTCGAGTGTTTGTACTTTATCGTCCTTTCCACCGATTAAAGACAGCGTGAGAATTCCGTCACTCGACACCCTTTATTCTTCTGTCACTCTGTCCTTCATTCTCTTCCCTGTTGTTTTTTTCTGCCTCGTGTCAAGAGCGTGTAAAAGAGCTACGTGAATAAATAAACAATACTACTTGCTCTGTCGAGCCACGCGACCACCAAATTTCACTTGTACTCTCGACCAATCGAGTTTCGGACACGTGTGTTCCTCGCGCTCTGTCGCCGGCACTTTGAAAGAGATTTCTCGGAAAATCTCCACTGTACCGCGGCCTGAAGTGGACGTTTTCGTAACCGCAAGTGAATAGTTTAATATTAAATAAAATATCGACCAAAATTAACGAAAATACGAAAGTGAGAACATTCGCATTGAAATTTTGTATCGGGGTGCGCGATTATTCCTGCGAGGCTTGAAAAAAAAAAACACGTGCGTCGCAATCGAAAGTGGAATTCTTTTTCTGATATTCACACACATTCGCGACAGTACAAAACGACTGAGAGGTGAGAGGCAGTGCGGTAATACATGTAGAAAAAGTGTGTTCGACGGCAGCGCCACGTAGAGCGGATGTAGCTGGAAACTCAATGTAAATTTTCGTGCGAGTAACAAACGTCGTCGGCTTTGTTTACGTTGATTGCTGAACGCTTCACACTGGCGGGTTTACATAAAATTCGGTGTGCAGTGCGAGATAAACATCTCGGCGATATGCTTAAAATGATTCTCTAAACTCTCACCATTGAACCGATAAACTTCGATCTTTGGCTGAATAGAATTCGAACCGCGATCGAGTCTTCAAAATTCGACGAATATCAAGGGAAAAAGTGATTTCAAACGTTTTTCGATCTCGTTGTTTTTTTCCGAACGACGCGCGGTGATGGGAGGAGTAATGAGGGGGACGCTCGGTCAACGGACCATTTTTCCGAACGTTCAAAAACACGAGATCGGTATTAATCGGGTGGTTTCGGTTTGAACAAAACTAGGAATCGTAGAGAACGACGCCATACTTGTGTTTTCTTTTGTTTGGCAATGTGGACCAAAGAGACGCGTGGTGCTGAATCGAGAAAGTTCTAAATAGTTTCGTTTTCAATTCCTCCAGTGTCTTCAAAATGGCGTCATTTTTTGTACCGATTAAAAGTTCTTTCCGGGAAATCTTGGAGATTTAAAGCGGTCCAAGTGAGAATAACCAGTTGACGAGATCGCAACGAGATTAAAACAAAACGCGAGTGCTCGGAAAAATAAAAAGTGGTGGGGCAGGGCGTTGTGGGTGTATTCGACGACCAGGGAATATTCGTTTTCGACCAAAATATTCGGCGAATCAATCGTTTTACCGGGAGAAACGTTTTCGTTGCTGGGCGTTATCGCGTTTAGCTGCCTTGTCGAAATATCGCGTCAGCATTTTTCCTCGTTTTAAAGTTCTCTACAAACGCGATCGTTCGGCGTGGAGCCTCGCGAGTAAATAGTTCCGCGAACTTCGACCCTAGCGGTCAAACGAAGTGAAAGTGTAAACAATAACACGGCCATGTTTTTCGCAGAGGAAAACGCTAATGAAGTCTCTTAATTAATTGGTCAATCATTCGTTTCTCTTCGGACTAATTACGTTCGAAAAATTAAAAATTCAGTGACAGCAATTATTAATCAGTACTCGTAATAATAATCAAATAAACAAACATAAAAATAGTAAATAATCGGAATAATAACAATAACAATAGAAATAACAAATACAAATAACAATAAGTGCGTTGCTTCGAAAGTGTGGTGATTTTTTTTGCGTGCAATATTTTCGTGCGTGGCGAGATCGTCAAAAATTAGTGGCCGGAGAAATTGGGGGAAATACGGGTCGGGGGTAGGACAAAAACAGTGAATCGAGGATGAGCGACGCCGGCATCGTTGGGGCGATTGCGATTAGTTTATTTGGTAAGCGTTTCCATCACTTTTCAGTTTTCTCTTAACAATTTTTTTTTCACATTCAATTTTCATCACATTTTTTTTAATCTTACGAAAAATTCCATATATCGCGCTAATTTTATTTCGATTTAAAATTTTTCTTCTCGCGTTATCTCTTTACGGGCAAACCTTTTCTTGTAGGAATTTCTTGTCTCGTTTTTTATAGGCGGTGAGAAGAAATTGCTGCGTTCAACTTCTTCAGCCTCGGTGGGACCGGACTGCATGGATGCTGGCTACCCGATGCTCGGGAGTGATCTCGATGTTTGCAGAATGTTCGACCAGTACGCTTACAAGGTAAGCTAATCTTTGAAACTTTGCTTTTTGTTTTTCTCGTCCGAATTCAATGGAATCCAACATATTTCGATAATATTGTGAAACACAAAGATGCCTAAAATTCTACGGAATTTTTTCTTGAGCCTTCGTTCGGACACCTTTTTTTTTTTAATTTAAAAATGCCGTAGAATTCGTATTTTTTTTTAGCAATTCCAACAAAATTCTCAGACAATGAAAATTCATCTTTTTATTTGATCGATCGAACCTGCGATTAGGCAGGAAAATGGTTCGCGATATTTGATAAGGAAAAAGGTAGAGAATAGAATCGAGGAAGAAGAAACCGGATTCGGAAAAGACTGAATGAAAAAATCCAAAAATAATGGAAATAAAAATATTTTTTCGTTATCGATCTTTGGGAATTTGAATCGCACACCGAGAATAATGAATGGAAAGGAACGCGAAAATTTTGATACGTTGGCTCGCAACCGCAGGGCTCGAACTTTGAGCAATTGAAACGACACGTGGAGCCAGCTGTGCGTGAATTATTTTTGAAACAGCCTCATTCTCTTAATCCCCCCCCCCTCCCCCCTCTTGGCGACACCTTATCCTCGTTTTATTCGCCATAGTTAACTTTTCTGATTCACCATGTATATTCCTGAATAAAATCGTAAATTGCTCCAACACGAAGCGCAAATAAATTCGAGCACGTACGACCATCCGAGAAACGACAAGCCACGAGGAATGGTTAAGAAAAAAACAAAAAAACAAAAATTAACAAGCTTATGCAATACCAGAGGTCATGCGCGAATGGGCGTCGTCGCCGCTATTCGCCAACTCTTCTCGTGTAACAATTTATGTAACTTTTTGTTCCGGCAACCATTTGGTTTTCATTTTCGTTTGGTTCGCCTCAGTTTTTCGAGATTTTTTAGAGTCGAAAGAAAAAACGAAAAAATTTGGTCGGAAATTCGATTTCATTTTCGATAAATTGATTTTTCTGCGTCGTTTGTTTTCGGATTTTTCATTCACTTTAGTTTTTCGAGATTTTTTAGAGTCTGAGGAAAAAAAAAAACAGAAAACTTGATTGGAAATTCGATTTGATTTTCGATAAATTAATTTTTCACTCAATTAAAAATAATCTGCAAAAATCCTTGGTCGATTTTTCAAAATTCGAACTTTCGAGAATCTAGGAGACGACTCGAGTTTTTTTCTTTCACGAACGAATAATAATATATGAGGCTCCAGCGGAAACGTCGACTCGAGAAATATGCAGAGTCACGAGACATTTCGAGTATGTAAGTTGCGAGGGATCGAAGCAGCAGATCGAATGTAAGAGATAAGCAAAATATACGACGATTGAAAACAAAACAAAAAAGCACAAAAAAAAAAAAACTCAAGATCGATGCACAGGAATTTTCATTAGAATCGAATTATTTCCGTTCCAAAGTTTTCTCATTATTCGCGTCTCGCATTAAAATGCTCAAAGTCCCAATTATTGACTCTTCTTTCCTCTTTTTTGATAGCCAGAAATTTGAATCCACCATAAAAACAAAAAATGGGATCGATGGCAAGAAAAAAATAATTCCATTTTCGAACAACATCGCCCGCTTAAATATCAAGTTCGCACAATATCCTGCAAAATATACGAAAATAAAAAAAAGAAAAGAAAAAACGAAAAATAAGTCAAGATCGATGCACAGGAATTTTTTATTACAATCGAATTGTTGACTATTGTTTCCTCTTTCTTGAGAGCCAGAAATTCGAATCCACGATAAAGAAACAATGGCATGTATGGCAAGAAAAAAAAAAAAAATCGAGATGCGGGTCGAAATTGTTTTCTATTTTTGATGAAGTGCATCGAGCACCGCGGTGCGCTAAAATATCAAAATATTTGTGCAATATCCGGCAAAGGGATATTACAAAAATATTTTTATTCGCTACTGTTTGTTACGAAAATCATGGTGTGATGTAAAAATGGCTGGCTGACACATGACGTTAATGACCCAACAGTCTCAGCGGTAGTTTTCTCTCATTCTGTCTTGCCGAGGCTCCTGTGTACGATTAACGCACAGCCAGACTCGTAAACACACAAAACAGTCGTTTATCACTGCGGCGGGTGGTTGGCGAGAAAAAAATCCGTTTCGGACACGCATCGAGACTGGTGTACGAAAAAAAAGGATGGTCCGATGTACGAGAGGGGGTTGGCCTGGGGGAAAAAATGGCGAGTCCGTTATATTAGATGTGATTGATAGTCAGAGGTCGAACTCCATTTATAGCCTAACGAGAATCCACGCTTCGATTAATCCGAATAAGGGCCGCGTGGCCTGTTTCAAAAGAAGAGAAAAATATTGCCACGGAGAATGAAAAAATGGGGATCGTCCATTTCCCCCTTTCGTCCTCGATCTCGTCACGTTCGATGTTTCGCCAAATTCTTCCATTTTTCTAATCAACACGACACTTTTTTTTTCACTCCAAATTACATTCTAAATTTATTACTGCCCAGCCAAGCAACTGTTCAGCTTGATATTCACGATCTCTCGGCCCCTCCTACTCCCTTCGTTCCTAACCCTCTCGTCGAACGAGCATTATTGATTTTAGTCGATGGCTTTCTTTCCATCAAGAGCTGTGCTCCGTTTTTCTGATATTAATTAAACGAGTGAGACATTCACTTAATTATTGTCTCTAAATAATCGTCGCCATTGAAACTCGAGCATAATAACGAAAAAATCCAAAAAAATCTGCTGTTTTTTGTTCCGGATTCGCGAGCTGTAAGAAATTTTAAATTCTGCATGAATCCTCACGAGCTTTCATAAGCCAATTTGCAAAATCTCGTAATTTTTCTTGAACCAAAATGACGAATTAAAATTGAGAAAAAAAATGACATTTCTTTTTTGCAAATCCGGCACACCATCGTTTTTGAATCTTCACAGGACGGGTGTGCGTGCAGGAAAGCCTCTGACGTCATCGTCGTTAAGTTTTCTTTTGCTCTTAGCCACCAACATTATGATAATCTCCATAATTTTCCGTCATTCGAGTTTTTCTCTTTTGCTTGCCGTTCCTCGTCGCACAACCCGCCCAGCACACTTTATTTTTCATCCACTTTTTTTTCATTATTTTTCCCCGCGTCGCATTTTTCTTTTTTTCTTTTTTTTCCTTTCAATTCCTCCGATTTTTATCATCAGTTTCTATCCACATTTTTGCTCTTAATTCTCAACCTCGTTGACGTCTATGGCACCCTTTCGTTTTTTTCATCGCACTCTCGCCCTCTCTCTCTCTCTCTCTCTCTCCCTCACTCTCGTGCTGGCGAAATGAAATGAAAGCCTGCAGTTCTTCATTTCTTTTCTCACTCCACTTTGCCCACGTTCTCTCTCCTGGCCCTCGATATACGAGGTTGGTATCCCCATGAAAGAGGATGAATAAACGTAGATTGAAAGAGCATAAATAATATATGTTTATATATATGGCAACTGTCTAGTATTGAAGCGAAGAAATTAAAGCTGGATTTCAAATGAAAATAAATTTGCTCTGCAATGAAGAAGAGAAAGAAAACGAGAAAGAGGCAAAAAAAAAAAAGAAGGTCGTCCTTGTCGAAAGAAAAAGTAGAAAAATACGATGAAGAAGCAACGCTGCTGCAGCGACAAGGACGACCAACGGCAAGTACACTCCGAGAGAGAGAAAGAGAGAGAGAGAGAGGGGGGGGGGGGGAGGATAGGGATGGAGGGAAAGTAAATCGAATTTTACTCTGCATTTCTTCTAAATGCGAACTTCACAGAGAGAGAGACAGAGAGATATATATAGAGAGGCAGAAAAAGATGAAAAGAAAAATAAATAAAATAGCACGAGATGAGACTCTAGAATATAACAGATCGGATGAAAGTCTAATACAATCAGTAAACATTTTTCTTCTCTCTTTCTCTTCATCTATTTCTTTATCTTTTGAAATTTATTTCTCTGGTTGTTTCCGTCGACGATTATTTTCGAGAATGAGGCAAAAATTGTTTTGTCTCTTATGCACTTTTTTTTTTTTTTATAGAATTATGGATATTTATAAAGATTGCTTTTCGTCCACCTCTCCGCGTGGTGGAGAAAGACTGACAGAGAAAGAGAAAAAGGGAGAGAACATATAAAAGGAATTTGATTGATGAAGGGAAACGGAATTCGATGGATTCTCCATCTTTCTCCGCGAGAATTCGTATCGAACGTTCTCAACTGACGGATAAATCAACGCGCGAAATCACAGGGAAAGAGATAACGGACGCGGTAATAAATAATAATGTTATCCTGCGCCCGAACGTCCTGTCCAACTCGCGAATTTCTCATACACCTAGAAAACCCGCTCGATGCATTTTCATACAAAAGCCAATCCGCACCAAAAAGCGAATCGTCTCCGAACCGAAAACCTGCCGAATAATGATTTACGCTCTCGCCAGCATCAAATTTATTGACGATTTCCAGCCGGTACCAAAATTCCCTAATCCGAATTCTCGTAACGTACGATTTTACAGGATTTTTCGTTTCTTTCGTGACAATTTCATTTTTTAACGAGACGACACTGCGGCATCGTGCTTTTTGCCCACAATCCCTTGTACATCTTGCCCTTCCTCCCGGCTCTTCTTCTTCTCCGAGCTCGCGGAGGCAACGCGGCAGGAAAATATACGAACAGTTCGCGTATTAGCCGCATATATAGAAATATCCGCGATTACTCACAGTCATGGGCACTCAATTCGTGGCAGCAGTTGAGAAATAAATAAAGCCACGAGAACTTTTCGTTACGATGCAACCCTAAGATCTGCATCGAGATTTTCACGAGGCTCTTTCCCCCAACGCTTGAATCTTTTCATTAATTTTTATCTTTTTTCCTTGTGCCAATCAAAAATCCAGTGTCGCAGACTCAGTTCCAGAAACTCTGAATATTTCAGTCGAAACTTGGAACAAGAAATTCAAGTTTTTCCATATTTCATCGCAATCCTTTTTCTTGATACACAAGCCCCCATGAGTATTTCGTTGGAATTGCTGCACTCGCAGCTTTTGAAGCGTCTGTTAAATAACAAAAATATAAATGATAAATTTGACCTCTATGCAAGTTAACCTCGGTCAACGATGCACGCAAAGAGCAAGAGGGAGAGAGAGAGAGAGAGAGAGAGTGCGAGAGTGAAGTTAGTCGTCCTGCGCCGTTTTCTGCTGGAGACTACAATGTTTAACAAGAAACTCCAATTAGTTTCCGCTCTCCCGTTATTTATGGGAACATTCGTCAATGTTACTGCCGGATGAGAAATTCCGAGAGAGCACACATCTATATATACAGCATGTGTGTGTATGTGTGTGCGTTTGTGTATACAGATTCACACAAACGCCAACTCTCGGTCTGTGCAGATTTTCTCATTAGGCTGCTTCATAACGGAATGAGAATTACTCTCTTTCTCCTCCTTCCTCTCCTTCTCGCTCTGGCGTTCGCTGAAGAGTCTGCTTCTGTTGATCTTGACTCGTGAATTGTTTCACGAAAGAATGCTAACCAATGGTCTTCATCAGAGGTCACGTGATTGCGATGCTCCTCGCAGCGATCGATTAACGACTTTTTGCATTGCAGATTTTGAGAAATACGATCGTTCCTCTTGGTCCAGAGAGGATCGTCGTCACAGAGATTTATAGCAATTTGAATTTTTCTGATTATTTTTTAATAAAATTGCCTCTGGACGTTTTTTCTTGTTTTGGAATATTTTTTCCCATCACTCACGTTCGGAATACACGAAAGATCGGTGCAAATCGATTTTCTATACGAACCCGAATGTATACGCTCGTATATGTTATGTACACGATCTCTACGTCATATTACACGGCGTACACAATGCATCATGATCATAAAGATCGTTCACAGGCATGCCATATATAATAGTGCAAATTTTATGCATTAGAAATGCATTTCTAATGCACATACATATTGCTCTCGAACCGTCTCTTGGCGGGCGTGCGCGCGCTTGTAATTTTCCTTTATCTCACTTGTCTATTCGTTCGGCTGACAATGTCAAGTCGAATTCCCTGTTAAATAATACGTCGCCTCGATGCCCTGCGCACGGCCTTCTGACTCTTTCGATACTTCAACTAAATCCATGCATTTTAGGCTTCGGGATTTTCGATTCTACATTCTTATGTGAATTTTGAACAGCGGACGCTCGTCCGAAACTTTTACGATGGTAATTCCGGTCTCCCAAATGTTTAATTTTCATTTTTTTTAATTGCTTGGGACTTTGTGGGAAAAACTGCGTGGAATTTGTCGTTCCAGTTTTTGCCTGCTGCTGTGGAAAATATTTGCCATTTACTATCGTTGGTCACGATAATAAGAATAAAGTGAGATTCCGTGTTGATACTTTTTTCCTTTATACAGAAATATGTTCATGTCTGTATATGCGCCTCTCGGTATTATTGGTTCTTGTTACATCGGCGTGAGGGTTAGAAAGTAGAACGTTTCGATTAATAACGGCGTTGAACACGTTGCTCAGCAAACCTGCACAAGACAAATAAAAAAGGAAATACAGAAAAGAATAAAACGGACGTAGAGAGAAAATTGACTTTGTCTGCTGTTAATTTGTTTTCGTTGTTTCTTTTTTCCTTCACGTTTTTTTTTCTAACGCCAGCGCGAAACGTTTATTTCACAAATCGCGTCTCGACTATACTTTCTCCATTATGCTATTCAACTCCTCGAAAGTATGCAATTACGGACATTGTGCCAAATTCATTTCCTGACCGGAAATCACTCGTCGTTGTTGCCGCCTTCCGCCCGTTTTGTTCTTGCGCGCCTTTCGTCCAATCGCCAACTAAAAAATAAGACGAAGGAGCCTCCCAGCCCATTATTTATGCACGTGAAACTTTTGAAAGTTCCGATGGAACTTGATCAAATAATTACGTCGATTTCGATCGAATTTTTCTAATTAAATTCCTGACTTTTTTTTTACATTTCGCCTGAACCGCGAGAGCATCTCGTTGACGTGCTTAATAATTTATCTTCCTGTATGAATCCCGCAATGTGCTCGCTTATGTATAAATTTGTATGTGGACGAGAAACATCAGAGGAAAAGGGAGAAAAAAGGATACAGGCGTACGTGAGTTCTCTTGTTCGGCAAAGCCAGCTCGTAATTTTGAAGGCAAATGCAGCGTTTAGAGCAGACAGCATGTCTTGGCGAACATCCAACCGGTGAAATCGAAATCTTCCCATAAATTCTACCCTCCACCGTATTTTTTCGCATTTTTGAAACGTCCTCTTGAAAAAAAACGAGCTTCCTTACACTCTTTTCCTCAATATCATTCAAAAACAAGATTCTTTGAAAAAAAAACTTTCAAAAATGGCATTAGATTGAGAAGCTTGAACAATTACCAACTTCTGGATTATTCTCCGCATTACGGAATCATTTTTCGTCCCAGTTGCCCCGACATCGAATATTTAGTATTTGCTCTCTTTTTCTTTGATATTCTCTCGCACGAGGACGACGAACAACACTCAAATGTCAACTGACCACAAAAACCTTTGAGGTTGAAAGATATAGAGGCATGCATGCGGAATCGTTTTGTCGACGATGCATCACAACATGTATCTCTGCAAATATATAAATATATAATTAATGTGGATGTGCGATAATCGATATTCTCTCCGTCTCTCTCTTTCTCTCTCGATATTGGCAGAGATCGCGTGACCACGGCGTTAACCGCGCCTATCGACCTCTCACGCCCGCTTGCGTGTCTCGCATCTATATACGCAAGTGCAACAGTCTCTCGGGTCTTTACATATGTCTGTATTCATACGTACGTGCGTCCAGCTGGATGTGAAATTCTTATGTTTATATTTAGATGTATTTTGTAAAGGAAAATCCACGCAGGTGCATGAATCTCCGTGTCTCTTGCTCTAACGGACGTCGTGATCTCTGCGAGATCGATAAAATTTAAAAAATGGAACATTCCTGCGTAAGAATCTGTTTGTTTTTTTTACAACGTCGTTGCAGAGTCGCTGGGATTATGCGATTTATGTTCTCCGTCGTCAAAACTCGAGATTACAGCGCGAGTAATTAACTCTCTACGATCGATAGCTCGCCCATAACAAATTAATCGAGATCGTTGAATAAATCGATCCAGCAGTTTATTGCAAAAAGATAACAAATAATAATTAAACCTTCGCGGGCCTTTAATTGATTTCGTGGAGACTTAATCGACGAGATTTCACTCTTTGCTTCATTTTTTTTACCAACTCTTTCGCTTTCTTCGTCTATTTTAGTTTGTCTCGGTCACCTTTGTGCTCTTTGCAATCGTAGTCACGATTCCGAGCTCCGACGACACTCCATTCACGTTCTCGATTAATTGAAAATGTTCTTTGATTGAATGTCCAATTTTGTACTATTTTTCTCTCTGTTTCCATGGATATGCTAAGGAATCATTTTTTTTGTTGCTATTGGCAATAAAATTAAACGTTAACGACTCTTTGAGGACTTTAGCAATGAAATATCGAGTTGATAATGAGACCAGAAGTCCTTTTTTTTTTAGTAATTCAAATTTTTTTCGACTGGCATTTAAAAAAATCGATTTTGACTAATTTTGACGATCCTTATCGAGGGAAAGGTTGGTAACTCCTTCGATAATTTTAGTGCAGAAATTCGTTTACAATTCAAACATGAATCCTTTTATGTTTTCGCATAACTCACGTGCCTCCTTGAAAGTGCGACGTAAATGGAACGAAAGTGTGCAAAGTCGAAAAATATTGGGGCAAAAAATATGAAGCAAGAAAAATATCGAGTTTCTTGAAAAACTAGTTTACTCCTTTCATACTATATTTAATTAGGAACAATTACGCGAACGAATGTCCGAATCGATTGAAAAATAAAACTTGTCTCGTGATCCAAAGAAAAATTCTACCGTTCGAGTCTCTCTCCTCTCTCTCTCTCTCGCTCTCTCCATCATCTTTTTTTACCAAGAAAAATGCAGCAGTTACAAAAGTCCTTGAGCGAGAGTCTGTCTGAGATATAACAAGTTTGGTTCCAACGGACCAATTAAAATTCCTACGAAATACTTGACTCTTTACGTTGCTAAGGGAAATGAGGAAAAAAAATGTAGCCGCAGTCGAAAAAAAAGGAATTTAAAAAGAAAATCCAAAAAAATCCATCGAAGATTGTTTTAATTAAAAATTTCTCATGGCTCATTTCGTGCCAAGTGCGAGGTCAATTTTTCCAAAGATTGTCAACAAAAGTTAAATTGGAAAAAATGCCGCAAGACAACCATGAAAGTCTGAAAATTCCATCAAAATTTTCTAGAAAATCTTGAATCTTGAATTGACGGATCGAAATGGTGTTGTTTGGAGAAAAAAATGTCGTTGTATTTGACGCAGAATAATTGACGATTTAGCCACGAAGAGTAATCGGTTACGAAAGTTGAAGAAACTACCAAGTGTATTATCGAAATGTTAGTTACGTCTTTTGTCGTCCATGAAAACATTCCTTTTTCGATATATACGTGTATATCCGAGAACATCGCAACTCTCTGTGACTCGTGCTGCTGGTGCTCATCCAACCGCGACGATGAAAAGTAAATGGTTAATCTCAAGAACCCTTGCCTCTCTCTCCCTCTCTCTCTCTCTCTCTCTCTCTCTCGATCTTCCGAGAGTACTTTGGAGTACTCATTAAAATCCAATATCCGGAGTTTTAATGAAGGTCCCTCTTTCGTCTTAGCCACGTATATACATATTCGCAAATATTTTTTTATGCGATGTATAAAAAAGTCTTTCAACCAGTGAGATCAATAAGTTGGACTATTGAAATATTCCAGCAGCGTTCCAAAGTCGGAACGTTCGCCAATTGAAGAAAAAAAGTCTGAAAAAATATTGAAAACTGTTGATATTAATAGCAGCCCTCACCATTTTTTATTTTCCTTATGGAAATGTTGGAAAAAAGTTGTGCTCGTTCAACTTTTTTCATGTCTGTATTACTCGAAATCTAATTAAAACATTTTATCGTTATTGCGTGAGGTTTCCTTTTAATTATTACTCGATAAGAGAAATCGTGAAAGAAAAACGCGAGACAAGATATGTGCGAGACTATTGTATGGCCTCGCTGCAGTCAGCTTGCCCATATCGACAGCAGTAAGAAAGAGAGAGAGAGAGAGAGAGAGACAACTGCACCGTTCGTAGGGCTGTAACTCAATTTCCGTTCCGTGGTCGCTCCAGGCTAATCCATGAGCTCGTGTTAAACTTTTCTATACTCTCCCTCGCTCGTACATGCTGCTGCCCTCTGCCCTCTATATACTCACGATTAAGAAAAGTGGGACTACATGGACCACGAGCGACTAAATCAATCCCCAATTTCCACAATAACCGGCTCGAGGAGGGCAAATTTAATTTTCAGAAAATTTGCCACATTCCTCGTGTAGTGTTCCTTTTTTTTTTTTAAATCTCATGGCTAGATTTTTTTTAGAGAATAATTTTCATTTTCACTCTTTGGAAAGCTTCTGATTCCATTCAAAAGATTTATCTTTTTTTTTCCGGTTCCACTTGCTTCCTATCTCGTAATTTCCATCGCTTCCAAATTTTTCTTGACCCTCGTTCATTTTGCTTCACTTTTCCCCATAAACGTACAGATACAAACGGCAGAGTCGTACGTCTCGTTCGTTAAAGAACTGCGAACCTATGCTCGAGACTCTTTCTCACTAGTTCTCGCCCAGACAAAACATAAAGTACGTTGGTTTACGAGTAACGTCACACTATAAAGATAAATATCGAGGATGTAAGAAAACGTTTACGGTGTCGCGCCGCTTATAGTGCATTAGGGAGGTGCGCTGTGGTACACTCTTCTTCTCTCAAGCGCCTCGCAACACGTTGCACCGCGTCCCATTGCAAAAAGAATAATAAATATTAAAATAAAAGAAAGAAGTAAAAATAGAAAAAAAAAAGATTGAAAAAGAAAAAGGTGATACTTTATTCCAAGACTCGCGTTCGTTGTAACTTGCACTTCAAGGCATCCACAGGTGTATATAATATCCCCCATGAAGTCTTTATATCTGTACACAACAACGAGTTATTCGAACACGTTCGACCGACGACGCGTGTCCCGTTAATATTTTCCCAACGTATATGTCATTCGTTAAATACAAATGATATTCTCGAGGTAATCGTTTCTCTTTTATCGCTCGTAAGCCAAGACTTTCCCAAGGGAACATCGAATTACTTCGTTTATGGCAACTGCTGCTTCCTAATTATCTCAAGAGTCTCGTTTTCGTTGCTGCGAGAGAAAATCTCACGATTTTCACCACGTTTTTCCATAAAAAATAATTCAATCGTTCCATTTTTAAGCTTTATCGTACGATTTTTTTTTCGACGTCGTTTCCATTCAGTTTTACCCAAAATTCATGTGTCGCGACGGATCAAGGGGCATTCAGTTTAGTCTCACGTTGTCACTATTTCACTCTCAAGTGCACTTTTTATTTTTTTTCTCGTTTCAATCCTCTCTCTCGCTCTCTCTCTCTCCCTGCCTCGCACTCGGTGTCTATCGTTGTTTTCATGGATCAAAGAACTCATCGAATCATGACACTTGTTGCTCGATGACCCGAACCATCGACATCGAGTATCAATCATTATTTTCCAATTACAGAATTTACAACGATCCTCAAACTCGCCTCCTTCAATTGCTGCTCTCTATTTCAACGTTTCGCGTCGCTGTACGACAAATATCAATCAAACCCATAGTATCAAGTGTCTTGCCGATTATTAATTTTCTTTTTTTTTTTCGTTCAACTTTTTTCTCTGCGTACGCGTTCGGCTTTGGCGTACAATTTGTACAGAAAATTGCGGACTTTCTGGTGGATATTGATTTTTCTTCAATCGGGACATTCATGCAAGTTTTTTTCTGGTTTCAATCTCTCGAGTCATTTTTTTTCGTGCTCGGTCCTTACCTCGTCGTTTTAATATTTACGCACCAAGGTTAAAGGAAATTGTGAATTGGCACAAACCGGTAAATGGCTGAGCCGTCTGTTGAGCTTTATGACACTGAAGCAGTTCGCAAACTCGGGGTCCGGCGAAAAATACTTTTTTTTTTCATTGTTTGTTTAAATTCGAAAAAAATAAAATAATGACAATTTTCGTATCAATTTTGTGTTTGAATCCTAGAAAAATATTGTTTTATTATCCTGATTAAATAATGAATAAAAATCATGAGCTCTGCTCAAGAAAAAAAAACAGAATTTCGTTGAATTCCAACGAGAGAAACTTCAACATCGTGAGCTTTTCAGAGTATAATTGTTTTTGAAAGAAAAAAAAGGAAGAATCGTTGGTCGAATAAATACTCACGAAATTGATGTAGAATTTTCAATGAAATTTCGTCGACACGAGCTAGAGCGCTATTCGCAAATACCGAAAACGATCGGGAATTTTTCAGGCCTCATCTATTGTTTATTTATGCTCAGCTCGTTCGTGTTTCGTGATGAAATACAAATGTTAACATTGTTATAACAGCTCGAACGCAAATAAACGCGTGGACGAGCGTAAAATTTGAAAAGATTTTTGATGCGGAATCAACAACTGTGAAAAAGATATTGGCTATGTTTTCATTTCTTTGTTGGGCGGAAAAAGCAACAAAAACGCCCTGCGCAATCTCTGCTATTTTCTGGTTACGTCCCTGCTCCCACCCAACATTCTCCTTTCTCTTTCTATCTTTATCCAACTTTGCCTCTCGCACTCTCTTTCATTCATTTACTCGCTGCTGCGCTGTGACTCTCTCGACTGTGCTCGTATCAACGGCACGAGATTGGGGTCGTTTTAGCGGTGGACCACGGCGCGTCCGCTGCGGTACAGTGCCCGGGGCTATTCACCCAGGCCACTGACAAAATCATGAGCCACTTGTTGATCCCTGATGACCGCTCGTGCCAAAACCGCTGTTATCCGGAAAATCCCTCCATCTCTATCTCTCTCTCCCTCTCTCTCTCTCTCTCTCTCGCTTTACAACGAGACCATTCACAGCCCGAAAATATCACACTGTCGACCATTCTGCTCAAATGATTTTATTCCACCCCTTCCAATCATCCCATCACTTTGCCCAGTTGGTTCGATTATTTTTAGTCACCACGTTTGGAACTTTACTCCACGCCTTGATTCTCCACCTGCTGCTATTGAAAATTAACACTATTTCAATTTTCATTCACTCGTCATTGCCATTCAAAGACTATTTTTCTTTCAATTCGTTTTCTTCCTGTAGAATTTTATGAGAACGATATTTTTACAGCCGAAAATATCGCGGAAGAATTTCCTCAGATGTCGTTCCAACTTGACTCTGTTGATCACTCGTTCCATCATTTTTATTCGTAGATTTCAGAAAAAGTTTTGAACTTTGGTTTATCGATCCCCTTCGTTGGTCATTATTTTTTTTAGCAGTTTCCTTTCCTCTTTTTCCTTTCTGCTCACTCGATCACAAGGGCCAATTAATTTGAGGCTCGTAGTGTTTTATTTTTGTATGTTATTGTCGACCTGTTCTGTGCAGCAGACATTTCTAAGATTCGCGGAACAACGAGACCCCGTATTTACTCATTATACCCAGCTGGCGACCAACTGTTGACCTATTTTTCAATCCGCTTCCCGTATACGCCACACCGAACCACCAAGTATTTTTCTTCTCGAGGAGGCTTGCTACAAATGTGTCATTTTTTCACGTGATACCAAGGCTTCTTGTGTCACGTGACTCCTCCGTGTTTAATATTGTTTTTCAACTTTAGTTGAGCTCCATGTAAATGCTCAAAATAGCGTGGCAGATCGACGATAGTTCGAACGGAGAGAGCCCACATTTTTATCGAATTATTTCGTGTCATTCGCAAGTGCGTCGAACATTGTACTCGAGCAGTGGAGTTGTCGTGGGGCCCCCATATTTGTTAATGAGGGAATTTGACGAAATCTATTTTGAAAAATGTTCTTCACGTTGTTGTACGTCGAAAATAATTGACGAACGAATTATTCCGAATTAAGAAATTACGAAACGGGCCTAATGATCCTCAGGATTTTTATGTCGAGTTATTTGTCCCTATGGAACGAAATAAAACTCTCGGAGGATCGTCTGATAATTCATTTTGAGGAATCGTTGACCCTCTGCGGATCCTATGGGTCTTTTCGACCCAAGTGACGACTTTTTTCGCAAAACTTGTTCTTTGAACGTTTTGTTTGCAAAACAAACAAGTGTACGACTACAACGACTGTGGGACCTTAAAGTAAAAACAATGAAGAGTTTTCAAGAATTTTTTAGATTTTTTTCTCTCCAAATACGATCCGGGACGCCATAAAAACAAAAAAAAACATGATTCGCGGAGGGCTGAGGGCTATATAGTGCGTTTGCTCGAAAGAAACCTAAACGAATCGTTGCAAATCCATCGGACGCGGGACTTAATTACCGCCGTTGCACATTCGTTCATATTTATTCGTCATTATGGGCAATTGAGTTACAAATAGCGAGAGTTCAATGGCATTTGCGAGTTTTGTGGTCAAAGGGTCAATGGCGGATGATTTATAAGCGATGCGTCCAGATGATGTTCGCGAAATATAAGAGTTGAAACGTAATTTTGTAATGAGGGCTGATTCGTTGGAGGTTTCTCGTCGAGTTACGAATTTTCTATCCATATGTGCGTCGATCGCTGCTAAATAAAAAGGCGGAATTTGAGGTTCTTTTCGTGCAGTTATTCACGTACGTTACGTCTTTTCGTTTGACACAACTTCGTGCTTCTTCATTATTATCATTATTGCATAAAAAATTCTTGCCATGCGGCTGTAATAACGGTGATTGACCGAGCTCGCTATTACAGGGCTCTGTTGTCTTCTCCGATGGTCTTGTTCTTTTTCTCTTTACCTCTGTCTTCGTCTCTGTCTCCCTCTCTCCCAAACGATCGAGTCTCCCGATTATCCGTCGTTACGTCGAGTCACGTACGTCTAATATCGGTACTCCATCGCTACGAGAATTCCCTGCGTTTTTTTTTCGTATTGTTTTTTCATACATTTTACGATCCACCTAACTGCATTGACCTCGTACATCGATCGCAGCGTTCATCGCGCCTCGTATCCTTTTCGAGATGAACCAAATTTTGCATTTTTTTCGATTTTCAAGATTTTCATTTCATTTTGACAAATCCTTCGGAACCTTTTTCAACTTTTATTCATTTGCAGAAAACAGTTTTTTCAATTATTTCGCGTCGTGATGATTGCACAGTCCAAACTCCTAAGCAGACTGCACAGAAAGTCGTTCAGCGTCGTATCATTGGAGCTAATTTCAAGGGCAATTGAGAAGAAATCGTTTGCTCGAAGTAAATAATCCTTTTTCCTTTCTCTCGCTTTGCTAAACCGGATTTTGCTGTTTGCATTAATAATAAAAAAGAAGCTTTCAGAGTTGCAGTAGATTTTTGTTTGCCCTCGAATATATAAATAGGAATCGTCGAGGTAATGAAAAATATGCAAATAGATGCCTCAAGCATGATAAATAGTTTTGCGAAATGAATAATTTTCTTAAAACGTTAAAGAATCATATGAAAATGAAAAAGATTTGGAAAAAGTTGGAATCTTGGCGCACCGTCCGAGCAGCCATGCACAATGGATAGAAGTTCGGAGTACGATAATTACCATTAAAATTCACAGTGAAAATCTCTCATAACGTCACTGCTGTAATTAATAATTACCCAAGAAGAGAATACTGCAATTATATTCAGTAATTAAAAATATGAAAGGCTCGTTAATCACCGAAATTATTCGTATTCATCAACTCCGGACTTGTAACTTTTGATTCAATATTTATACTCCAAGTTTCTTTTCTCTATTATACATCGATGTCGCATACAACTATAAGCATTTTTTTTTTTATTAAGAATGTTCTCGAAAATCTATTTGCAACTTTCTACGATGGAATTCCGCCCGAATGAATCGGCACATTATTCGACGCTCACTTATGAAATATTACCCCGTGAAAATAGAAACTCCACTTTGGTTCTCGCATATATATTCGCTCTGCTCGCGAAGGACCTCCGATTAATTCAGATCGGAGAAGAATAATCGATGACGAGAGAAAACCGAGAGGAAGAAACGCGACCAGTGGAAAGGGAAGTCGATCGGCGATATAGACCTCTTCGGATTTTCACCTCCGCCTCCTCCTTCTCCTCCTTCTCCTCCTTCTCCTCTCTGCTACTGGCAAATATAACGCAATCAACGGTCGCACCGTTATTGCATACCAGAGCTATACATGAGTCAATTCTATTCAAATGTTTGTTCCGAGTCTCCGCGATCGTTCACACGCAAAAAAAAAACAATCTCGTTTTTTTAGAAACATGAATGATTAAAAAATCTGCGAAGGTTCCAGAAATTTTTGTGCAAAGTGCTTTTGAATTTCGTTGCAGAAAAAATGGCAAGAAATTCGAACGAATATCGAACACTGTGGTCGCAGAGTTTACGAATGAAAATTCAACGTGAAACGCCTTGTGTATCAATGACTATTTAGATATATGTATATGATTGGCATGCTATTCAGGTTGGACGTAGCTGTCGTGAACAGACATTTGAAACGAAGTTTCCCTTTTCATGGTAGATTTATAGTCCGTCGTCGTAGAATAAATGACGAAGATTTCTCTAATTATGGACGCAGCGTTGTGTCGCTGATGATACGTTCTCGATCGAACGTTTTTTCCTCCGACATTTCTATTTCCTTGTCTTTGTTTGCTATCGCAGTTTAAGAGGCAAAAATATGCACTTTTCCGGCTGATTTTATGTGTTGAATAGCACTTTTCTTTTTTGTATTGAAATATGCGGAATACAAATTCGAACAATGATTTGCATTATTGATTTTTTTTTTTCCAATTATTCGTGAGCAGCTTTTCTCCATTCCGAATGCCATCTCGACTTGAACATTTTACAGCAAATTATAAGGAAAATATAAAGTGGGGAATTGCGCAAAATCCCTCAGCTCAGCCGTCTCTCCCCTCTGGCATGATTTCTGGCTTTGACAGCGTTATTTATGGTTCGTTAAATCTGATCCGATACGTAAACACAGTTTAACAACTTGGATCGAATAAATTGTAGAAAATCCACGAGCATTTTTTCCCTCCTCTCACTATCCCTTTCGCCATAGAATATTGTCTTTTCTTTTCTTTCTTATTTTGGGCTCAAGGAGTTATTTATCGAAAGTACAAGTTCGTATTGGTGTGTTCTTGTTCGATATCAAATTCGACGTAATTCATTAAGTCACGTTTATTATATTTAATTAAACGTTAATTATGCTCACGTGATTGTCGACTCAAAGTAATTTGAAACTTTTAAGAGATTCATATGGAAAAATTCAAACATTCTCGAAAAAAATTGAGGCCAAAAACTTTAATCGGCCTGCGAGACAGGCCTGTACTCGGTTGGGTGACCGCTCAGTCTTGCTCCGACTGTACTAATGTTGCTTAAGTTTGTAAATTGGTTACAAAATTAAACTTTTTCATTGTGTTTTGTGTGATAAATGCGACAGGATTCTAATCCTGGCGATCTTATCCCGACGAACTGATCGCACGTAATGATAGCACCAAGAGAATCTAGAATCGGAGAAATTCATGATGGAATGAGGATTAACACGACAGAGGTTGGTTCCATCGTGAGAATGTGTATACATTGTTCAGAAAGGGGCGGGCAAGGGGGCAGGGAGATGGTAACGCTCGTGATAATTCTGCTAATATCCGGGGCACAATGCATTATTCATGACAATAGTTGTCCTCCAATGAGCAGTTGCACCTCGCAGAGAGGGAGAGAGAAGAGAGAGGGTGAGAGAAAGAGAGAGGGATAGTAAGATAAACGTCCATCCTGATTGTAATTATGACTCATTATCTAACTCAAGGGGGCCCCTTAAGGGGCCACTGCGTTGTCCAGATCTCGTGAGCTCTGATGTATGTTTATGCAAATCGTTCGTCTCGTCACTGTATAGCCATACACTCTGGTTATGACCGTAATTTGCTCACGTATCCCACAAATCTTCCTATCTCATGGACTATCACATATTCAACACCAATCACCTTTTTTTTCGCCTCACTATCATTTCCATCCAATCATTATCCTCAATCTTTTTATTTTTATTTTCTCAGATTACAATATTTATATGTTTATCATTTCTCATGATTTATTATTCATTCGACGACGCGGTAATCAGGTAATTTTTGACAAAGATTCAGCACTAGAAAAAAAATAAACGAAAAATCGATACTCGATCGAGGGCAAATTCACTGTTTCGATGCTGCTGCAAACAAAAATGAGGCAAATAAGAAAAAAACTGATTTTTTTTTTTTTTTACTTACGTTTTAAAAAAAGAAAACAATTTTTCCACCGGGACAATTTGTTTTACCATTTTTTCAAAAAACCTGACGTAATCACAAAAGTGTTTTATAAATTGTAAGGATTTCGTAAAAAAAAAAATAAGACATCGTACGCGCAGCACGAGGGTGGCATAAAGACGTAAATATTTGTATTTATACATACAATGTATTTTAAAATAATATCTATATAATAATAGCTCGTCTACGTTGCCTTATAAATGTGCGAGGACCAGATGTCGAAGCACCTGTGCTGATAATACATATGCAGATTGCTTTTTATTCATGAGACTCCAGGACCGAGACACAGACCCACATATACACACGATCCGTTATTTTCTCCAGTCAGGGAAAATGGAGTTTTGTCTAGAGACGTTCACGAATATTACCAGCAACAACAAAAAAACAAGGATTCAAATTCGTTTGGTTGCACGAATATTATTCAAAACTTTTCCGAAATAATCAATCGACATTTTTCGAGTTTGAATTCATTTAATAATTAATTACAATAAATAAATTACGTGCAACACAAAAAACAGTTTTTTCGTTAGTGAAAATCGGAGATTCCCAATTGAAGAGCTTAAAAGATTTTTTGGAAATTTATTTTACCGAAAAATTTCAACGAAAATTGATTCTGAGTGGAGAGAATCGCTGCAGGCCTGTTTTTATTAACTGCAACATATGTATACACGAGGAAAACGATGCATGTTGCGTTTAACGTAATGCACTTTGGGCACATTCTATATGCAAGCATTTTGTCGGCTCGCGGCGAACCAAGAGTGCGAGAGAGAAAGAGCCAGAGACAGAGCAGAGGCGGAGCAGCAGAAGAGGCAAAACTAGTGATTGGCGACATGCGTGTATGCATCTCGTTGCAACGAACTGCTGGCGCTCCCAACTTGTTGCTGCATATGTTACATTGATGCACCCAGTTGCATCGTCCTCGAGCATTTTCGTCTCTTTCGTCAAGTTCAATCGATTTTCGTCCTCTGTATCATATTTTGTTTTTAAATTTATTTTCCACTCTTTCTAGATTTATTAATTTTTATCAATAAACTCGGTAGAATTTCGATTGAAATTTATAAGAATTATAATTTATATAATTTTTTAATTAATTGATATAAATTTATTGGGCCATCAAACCCAGATTTGAGAATAATAAATCTCTTAAAATTCAATTATCATCTTTGATTAATTCCTCATGGGCTTTGGCCTAATTTTCTCGACTGATATATTCGTGTGATCGAGGGCAACAACTTTGCCCCGTGTTCAGTTCTAATCTCGGATCGGTGGAAGCACAAGATGTTTTTTTTTCGCACGTTTGTATTCGTGCATGCCATACGTAATCCTCTTAGCATAATTCTTCCTCGTGACATAATACTGTTCGGGCTTTCGTATATACATTCGTGCAGGCATTTATTGCCGGCCTCTCACGAGAGCTTTTCGTTTCTCTCATCACCGTCGTTTTACCCATAAAAGTGTCTACTCTCGTCTCCCATGTACGCTAACGAAACAAGATAAATATCCCACTTTTCTTAAAGATACAACAATGTAAGAATTATCTATGAAACGCTGTAAATTCGTTATGAAGCGACGACAGCGATCAGTGTAACAGGGATAACAAAAATTTTAAAATGCCTAAAAGGAATTTTCCCTTATCTTTCATTATAAATTTTCCTGATAATTTCCACCCGCCGCCGATTAATCGATCAGATGCAGAAAAATCCAACAATATTGAAAAAATTCGACAAATAAAAAATTGCTTCCCGAGCTCTTTGAATTCCTCACAATATTTGCGTTAGTTATAGCTCAACGAATGTGAAAATTCGTAGCTCTGTACGTACGTACAATACGTTTCCACGTATGGAAAGAGGAAACAGAGAGAGAGAGAGAGAGAGAGAGAGAGAGAGAGAAAGAGAGAATAAGGTGCGAGATCCGAGACGTGATATTTTGACGGTGGATGGTTATAGCGATCAGCCGAGCATTGACGCCCCCGCGCGAGAACTCACCTGCACTACAGACTCGACTCTCGGCTAATATGGGTTGAACGCCCTAATGCTCAGGTGTCTTCAAGCGGCAGGTGTTCGCTGAGCCTTCTTTCCGAACTATTTATATACTTTCTATATATATAGAACGCTCACACATACACACACGCACACGTGAACACACGTCAGATACGTGTGTTTATATTCTATATATCTCTAATGGACGAGCCGAGTCTATTGCCCCGTCGTGAGGCCAAATTCTCCTCGTGTGAATGAATGGCGTTCCAAATGAAACTCAACATGATATGTTACACGTTTCTCGAGCTAGTTCTCTTCATTTCATACCCACAAAACAACCAAATTTTACGTAATTATTATCTCAAGTGTATTCTTACGTACTGCGACCAATGTTGTTTGCAGTGACGACTCTATTTTGTTGGGAAAAAAAGTAAATTTCTGCCATTTGATCAAAATTTTATACGAACATTTAGTTTTTTTTTTTAATTTGTTTTTTTTTTAGTTTGAAGAATTTAGGAAAAAATTGGATTTTTTAAAATTATTTAATTATTCTTAGATTAACCTGTTAATTGGGTTTACGATAAATCAGGAATTATCGAGTTACTGTTGAAGTATTGCAATTTGTTTTCATCGTAGGATGGAAAAAATTGCAAAATTTTATTACCGTAGAAAAAGTGGATATGCGAACGAGCAGGAACGTTACTCCTGTGCGATTTTGTTGCATTCTTATTGCTTCATTCTTGCACGTTTACCTACCGTTATTTATTATCGCAGAAGAGGTCACACATGAAGGTTTTTGTGCCTGAAAAATCTTCACTTTTTCACTCGCTCTTTATACACTCGTGAAAGGTGGAATCGTGCACCTGCTAATTTTTTCTTTCACTACGTGCAATTAAGTCGAAGACGTTCATGGAAAAAAGAGTTTCTACGAGTCTCATTCGTAACCACTACTTTGCCTACTTGACAACTTAACGAAAGAACATTCAACGTCACGTTTTCATGTTGACAAAAGTAATTTATTGAGAAAAATGTCAAATTTTTTGTTCTAATCGAAATCGAATTTTCTGGTATTTATTTTTTGTTTTTCAATCAATTGAAATTATTCTGGACAAGAGAAATGGTCTCGGAGAAAATGAAAAATTTAGAAAGTTGCGATTTCTTTGGTATAAAAAAATAAATAAAAATAAATAAAAATAGAATAATGGAATTCGAGCGAGTTTCATTGAAAATATTTAGATTTTGAGGCATTGAGCTTCACAAATGGAGAGTCACTGTATCTCCACGAGTTATTATTCGTATACGTCCAGCTTTTCTCTCTCTCTCTCTCTCTCTCTCCCTCTCTGTCTCTCTCTCTTTCTGGGTTTCATTTTTTTCTTTTTAATCTTATTCTCCCTCATTCTCCTTTTCTCTTCCATTCTTGTCTGGCTATCCGAAGAATTTAAGAACCCCACCTGGCTAGCTGCTGCTTATACACTCGAGAAAATGAGAAAGATATGAGACAGAGGGAGAAAAGTTGTGAGTGAGGAGGGTCGAAAAATGTTGAGACCTGCAATTCCAATCTTTGCCATTCTTTCATTAATTGCTTAAAAATATCCCTTTGTTGTTTGACTTTTGTTTTTGTTCATTCTCCACTCGACCCATTCCTCTCCATGGAAATTCATCGCCCATAAACTTTTATTTCCCCAAACAAAACTCGTTATAAAATAAAAAAGAAAAACAGCAACATTTTTTATTAATTTTCGGAGGAAAATGATGATGTATGCGGAAAATTGATTTTCCAAATATTTCACGTGTGTCATAACGTACTTTGAGAAAGTCTTGATCTTCCGCATGTCAGGGTTAAAGAGGAAGAAGGACATGGTGAGGCACGAAAAATACAACGACCATAGAGCTCGTCGTGTCTGAATAAAAGCCTTACCCCGGTTGAGCCAGTGACTAGTGTCGATCCATGTTGTCCAACCGGATTCCTGACTACCAAGGTCGCCTCTGGACCACCACAGACACACACCCAAGAAAAATACTCTTGTAACATGTTGTACACGAGTATATAACAGCAGCGAGCGAAATAAAGCCCGAGAGTGGGAGAGCGATCACAAAGAATCGTGAAGAAAGTGTGGCTTCTCTGCCTGCTGTTCTTCTTCGCAGAGACTTGCGATACTTTGTCCACGAGAATTCGAGAAAGATCGTCACAGAGATCGTCGCCGAGGCAGATCGAACTTTCGATCGTAAAATTGATTTTCCCTTCCAAAAATTATCGAGACGTCGATATTGAGTTTATTGAGTTTTTATAAATTAATAAAAATTCTCGACTCTCCTCTCATTATTGTCCAGATCTTATCTCCTTGGCAAAACTGAATCCCTGACTATATTTGAAACATGCTGAACTAATTTCAGCTTTACCGATCGCAATGCGATTATCTCGCGAGGTAATTATACAATTTTCTTAATTATCTTGGATTGAATATTCATAAAGAATAAATAATTCAATGTATTTTCCTTACTATTCTCTCAATATATCCAGATAATCAATGAGACGAAAAAAAAACTCGTTCAACTCTAATCTCGACGATATATACCAAATGAATAATGTTGTATGTTATTACAGATCAAGGTATAATTTACTCGGGTCGGGTAGGAGCAACAAAAAATTCGATATCGTGTCTCATACGTGTAATGTTGTATATGCCAGCCTCGATTATAGTATTTAACCGAGTGTTGTGAAGATTATAATCATGCACAACAGCCACGTTCGCTCGATTATAAAAATACAACTTGTCGAGAATATTCCATTCTTTCAATAATTTTTTTTTGTTTTATTTTCCTTTTTCAATCTTTAAGCAATAAATATTATGTTTTTTGAGTTCGTGGAATGACGTATGAAAATTGTATCGATTTATTTATCAATTGAAAAAAATTTTCACTGCACAAACGTGAAGAAAAATCGTGAAGTCTCAGGAGGCCATAGGAACGAAAAATCCATAGCGAACGGGGAGGCGAAAAAAAATGCTCCATTTACACGATAACGAAATCAGTTTCTGACAAGCTTGACGAAGAATTATTGTTCCAGGAAAACCACGATAATTTATATCTTAATTTAACGATGTGCTTGTAACGTAGATTGCATGGCAGTTTTTTTATTTCCTCATCCAGCCCGACAGCCTTTTTGATTGGTCGATATATTTTTTTTTTTTTTTGCACAAATTTGTTGTTGTTACGAAATAAGTGATTTTCATGCGTGCTGCAGGACAACACTTGGAGGAATTTCACGTTTTTATATTGTTGCTCGCTTATCTCGAAGCACAAATATTTTTTTTTCTCTAATTGCTTGAGTCATATTGCATCGTCTTATCTTTTTCCTCATTGCGTCCACCAAATCTGTCAACAAAAGCGATTTTTAACGTTTAGCCCAAGGTATTTCTTCAACTGCGTAGTAAACGCTTTGTCTCTTGATCCAATTGCGTTTTATCGTTCAAACGTGAATATTTGCTTCAAGTGGCTCACGTTCCACGTCCCGTCTGGCTTGAACCAAAGGACACCGTGTTTTTGTCATTTCTTGATACTTTCATCTTGTTTCTTCCCTCGACACTTTGCCTATCAATTATTTCGCACAACGAGCAACATTTTATCGAGCCTCCCATACGTTTTCCATTCACCAATCTCTTTTAATTAAGTCTCTTCAGTCCAAGTCATTCTTCTGTGTTTTTTTTTTCAATGGAATTCTCAAGAGAAAGCAACAAATAATTAAGCAAACTTTTCCTTTCGAAATTCCTGCCAAATTAATGACGTAATAATTATTATTTTCCAACCAATTAAAAATAAAACGACGGAAGTTTGCTTTAGAATATTCATCAGTTTACATGATAACCGAAATAACTTTGTAACGCAATGCATTTGATTTTCCTTGATTAAATTATTCCCTCCGTTTCTTCTCGTTTTGCCTCTCGATTTGCCGATTATGTATCGCATCCATACAGGACTGTGGTATACCATTTTCAAGATTTGGCATCCGTTCGTGTCGTACAACTTGGTTATTTTTATAACAAAGACTTCCGAAGCTTTCGAAGGTTCCGCGAGTTTATTTTCCGCAGAAATTCGACAAATCTGGATCCATAATTACTCCGGAACGTTGGATAATTCTACGACAGCATTGCTGCAATTTATTCTGCACTATTTATAGTCCCTGCTCGTTCGATTCGTCATCGAGCAACGTTCGGAATTGTATATCGAGTCGAGAACTAAAATAATGAAAGCCACGAACCAAAAATACGCGGCAGAATTCTCTTTCCTGCGATATTCTCGACGTATTACGTTTTGTCAGAATCAACTCATTACTTTGCTAATAAAATGACAATGTTACGATTAGATTATCTCGTTGGGATTTTGGAAGAAACTCCCGGAGTCAGGAATCGCTTTTAAGAGTGAAAATCGGCAAAGCGATCGGTTTTACAAACGTAATTCGATTGCAGACTCAAACAAATTCTAATTTGACAGAAACGTTGAATCGGCGTGACACTAATGAATACCTTGATATCAATGATTTAATTATTCCCTGCGAAGTTTATTCTATCCCCGGTTCTTTAAATAAACACATTGAACGAAAAAAGAACGGACAGGGGGTAAGATTTATTTTTCTAGATTTGCATACGCCCGAGGAAAATCAGGACGTTGAAGAATTCATCGCGACTCGTGGCTAAGTAAGATACAATGATACATTGTCTCGTTGTTATTATCATTACGATCGTGAGTCTATTATGTAAAAGGGAAAGTTGTTCGTCACGCCCCACTTGTAATAACTCGCTGGCTGAACATTGTGAAAAAATAAATACGCAAAAATTCACGTGCCCGAAGAAACGTCGACGTTTTTGAGTTTCCAAATAATACCGACGTGCCGCAATTATTCAAATTTATTTAACACTTTGCTTAATTATCTCGAGAGCAATTCGCATCGTTGAATCACTTCGCAATGCTCTCAAATCATACTGACAACAATTACCAGCTGCGGCGATCATTGCCCCAGTCTTTCTCGGACACTAATAACACGCATGAAGATTACCCGATTGATGGACTATTTGCTGGACCATAATTATCCGCTTAACCGCGTTCTCTCGGTGACTTTGAATAATCGCATCTTCGACAAGTCGCAGCCAACTCGCGTCCAATTATTATTTTTTATTTTCATGGAGGTCTACGACTTTCGTAACCGCGGATACATTTTTAACGACGACTGCTAATTATAGTTATGAGGAAAACAGCGGAAGGATGTGCCAGGGATTATTGCCTGACGTTGCGTTTGATCGGGAATTGAAAATAACGAGAATCACCATTTTTCATCACCCAGCATTTTATTTTTCAACAAAACTACACAAAGTTTCTAATTGCTTCAAAATCGTTTAAAGCTTTTGAAAAATCCATTCGAAAACCGATCGATCCTCGCTGCAGTTCATCAGCAAAAGAAAAAAAGGCTCCCAAAGAATATTGCTGCAAAATTACCATTTTCGTAGAAAGCCAAAGCTAGCAAATGGAAAGAATCGAGAAAAAAATTCTTGTTCGAATGAATCAGAGTTTTCTGAGCAAAAAAAAAGTGGAACGAAGTGAGTGACTGCAACTACTACCAATTAGCGAGAATAGAAAGGTCTCCTAAGACAATAGGGAACGTTAATAAAAAGTCATTCATAGCAAGAAGATCTAAATAAATTTTTCACGTGTCTGTTCATAAAGCAAAAAAATGGAAAATGAAGGAAAAAAACGAAGAGACTCGAGAAATAAAATAAAAAAGAGAAACTTATCTGAAATAATGAGCTTGTGTGCTTGTCCGTGTGTGCCTGTATTCCCTGTGAATGTGAAAAGCTTTGGCAGGTTCATAGAAACAAAATTCAATATAGTCACTGGTAGAAATACATTGAATGGAAATTCCAATGAATTTTCGCTACGTATGTAGAGAGTTGAAGTGCTTTTTGTTCCTAAGCCTTGAATTCATATTCGCTCTTTATTCCCTAGCAATAAGAGTTCCCTCCGTTGCCAATTTCTACATTATATATATAAACCAGACGGAATTACACGCAATACCACCCACACGAGCCAACACGTACATCATATTTCGCCCTTAACGTAAGCTACACTTGCAGAATCGTTGCTGGTACAATAAATCATAGAGTTTAGACCGAACAAGCACACACGAGCGAACAAATGAATAGACGAAATAGCAAATGTTCCCTCACGAGTACAGATCGGAGGAACGAAGGAGAACAAGAGCAGAAGACAGATTTCGTTAGTCTCCAGGATGGTGAACGCGATAGATATGTTTGGAGTAAATTTATGTCTGCAATAATACAGAACGCACTACGTGTTGGTTATTCTCTCAATTGAGAGTTTAGCGAGCACGAACGCGAATTCATTCAGATTAGTGCATAAAAAATACAATTATTAAACTTTTGTAAATGTTATTTCTGGCTCGAAATAAAATGTCGATTCCATAGAATTTTTCTGCTCAAACTCCCTGCGAAAATTACGCTCATTAATATCCCAATCACTCGCTTCTTCCAATTAGAATAATGAAACCTCTTGAATCTTTTATTTTCGATGGGGCTATTCTATCGAGGCATTTCGAAATATTATTTTCATGCAAATTCAGTGGAATTTGAGGCTTTCAGTTAGTGATATCGAAGCAATTAAAACTCCGGTTGTTATCAGAGTTTATGGAGTTTTAATTAATTATCGGAATCGTGCGATACTCGATTGAAATATTTTTCGAAATTTTTTTCTGAAATATTGTCCCACTTAAGTTTCCTTATCGCGGGCAAATTAATATCCTGCCGCTTCATTTTAGCGATTCTTCGGTAAACTCGCACTATCGCGAACCGTAGAAACTCATCGCTGTTATTGAAGCTTCGCTTGTTCATCTCGCGTAGTTTCCTCGAAGCCATCGACAATTAATTTATAAGATTTTCATACAATCAATTGAATTTTTGTAAAAATAATTGGTGCTACCGCGATGGAGAGCATTCGATCGGGAGGTTGGGTATCGGGAGATACGACGGGAATGAGGGGAGAAACGTGGGTTAAGTCTGTGCAGTGGAAAAAGTGAGAAAGACGCAGATTGGTAAAAAGCAACGACGTAGGTTCAGGGGAAGCAGAGAAAAAGTTTTTTATTATTGCATAAAAAATACACATCCACACGCATAAATACACTCACATTTTTTTAAAAGACAAATTCCCTGATGCTGTTCGAGACGTTCGAGAAAAGTTATGAGCAGGAAAGGGCGAAGCGAGAAAATGGGAATGAGGGCTTGAAGAAAACGTGGAATCAGTCTTAGTGAGGAAGGAAAATTGAAACTCCGGAGACACTTTCAATAACTCGAGGCTGCAAAGACATTTTATTCGTTTTGTTACAGTCCTATTTTTACTATTCAGCGACACTCGTAACAATTAAGTTTTTCGTTGAATGGGAATGAGAAAATATTCGAATTGACGATGTTTTTTTTTTCCTTTCCATACTTTTTCTCTTTGTGCTGAAATCGAGGCAACTTTTCCACAATATTGAGCCCAAACTACTGCGACGATCAGGTGCATGTGTGATCGTCCTGTAAGTTTAATTTTCGCGCTTTCAGAATGAAGTTGCGAACCAAATGAGCATTTGGAGATTTTCCCTGAGCATTTTGCCGGTGGTTAAGGTTTGGACCTTTCCTTTGGACCTACTTCCCCCAAGGGAAAAGCAGTCCGCCTCGAGGCTCAACCACAAAGCCACGAAACCCACGATGAGAGCACGTGCTCGTGGTTCGCTCAATCCACGTTTTCTTTTCATATTTCTCCTTCCCTCATTTAATTGTTTCGTATATACGCTCTTCAATGGGGCCACCAATATTGCGTTGTGATTTAATAATGCGTACCGATCCTCGGGGACCCTGAGATCACCCGATTGCACAGTTGATCAGAGGCAAGTTTTCCTCGATTTTTCAGAGCGTCAGATCAAAGAGATTTTCAATAACATCATGAAAAAAATTTCCTAACTGAAAAAAAAAACATCTTCAGCCTTGTTCGCAGGACTAAAACGTATGTTGAAACTTTAAAAATGAAAAAAATTTGAGTTCCGGTACAAAATAGTACAATGACCTTGAATTTTTTGCACGTTGTATTGAGCGAAACGCAAATTTTTGTGATAAAAGAATCATATTTTTTTTTTCGCAGTATAAAAATTGATCAGAATTCAAGGTCATCGATTGATTCTATTTTTTTATTCTCTGCCTGCGCATCTTTACGATTTTCGGGAAATATTTATACGTTTTATGTGTACACCGTCGAGCTCTATACTTTGCAGATTCAAGTAAGCAGCGAATGTTATATTATGCTGTTGTTTTTGATGCTGTATACGAACACAATGGCCAGTGGAGCGCGCAGAACTTCGTAGCGAACTAAACAAGTTTATTTAACTTGCCTCGCTCCGCCGTCATCCCCGGAGCTCCTCCTTCTCTCTCATTGCGACTTTCTCCCCGGTATCCATGAGCCCGCGTCTCTGTCCCACAAAATCTTTCGTTTTTGCAGCCCCATCCCCATTTTTCATTCCTCCCTGCACCAACCCGATTCAACCTCCAACTCACAAACCCGAGACTTCTACCCCCGCGCGAATCCACCTGCAATAACGACCGAGAGCTGCAAGTTTTCCCAAAGTTCCCGACAGATTAACGACTATTGGAATTGTTGAAGTTATGGGTAAGTTCCTCTCCCCCCTCCCCTCCCTCCCTCTTATCCTCAAACCTTCTATAATGCACACACATTCCCTCCTCGCCATTCGCAATGTTGAGCGAGGTTGATAAGATTGTTCAAGGCTGTTGGAATGTATGGGAAATTGAGCAAGGCTATGGGGAGGGTCGTAGACAAAATCAGAAAAAGCTGATGGAAAATGAGGAAATTAATAATCGTCAATTAAATGGAATTGACAGAAGAACGCGATAACATTTTTTCGTCAATTCAAACACGAGACCCCGATTATTCTAAATACAATTTAAAAAAAAACGAAAAAAAAAAAAAAACAATAATGGAAATGGAACATCCCGAGATTTGGGACTGTGAGAAAAAAGAGAGAGCGAGAAAATGGTCACGCGCAGTGATGATATTGTGAATACAGCACGTGGCGCTCACGATAAAGTTGCGTGATCGAGAGTGTGTACTTTTGTGCGGTGTAGGCCACGATTTGCACCGTAGTGGGTTAACGCGAGACGCGTGTTCGCGAACAATGCACAACATGCATACACACTGGGTATATACATGGTGGGAGGGGCAAGTTTAAGGAGCGACAGAGCCAGAGAACGAGAAGAGAAAGGGCGAGAGCGAGAGAGAGAGAGAGAACTCGAGGCACTTTAGCATGTTTGGAGCATAATAATGCTCGAGTTTACACGAGAGTAACACGGTCTAAATGATTACGCGAGTGGGTTACGAGAGGACACTTGAATTCTATTATACATCCTGCTGCTCCACTCTCTCTCCTCCAATCCGTTGGATTTAACAAGATCAACCATCAACCCAAAACCTTTATGTTCAGTTTAATCGAATTAAATTGTGTATCATTGATTCTCGCTCCACCTTTATCAATTTCGTCTGCATACTGATTGTGCGCATTAAACCGTGGATCATTCTGTACTTGACCAAATTAGTCGACCACCGGAGCAAGCTATTCGCCAATAATCGTGACTCAGCTCCGCACGTCATCCATTTGCTATCTTTCAGAAATAATTCAATAACCAAAACGTAAAAAAAAAAAAACTTGGTGCCTGAAGATTTCGTGCTCACTTAAAATCGCAGGGAATCATAATCTCCACTGTTGAAAAAAGTTGAAACGTCGATGTCTCAATATTTCCATAATATTATTTCCCCACGACCAAGTCGCATTACCTTAATTCCATTCAAATGACTTTTATTTTGATAAATGTTGAATTTATTGAATCTCTATAGAAAATTCATTCGCAATTATACTTTGTTTACTCATAATACACGTATATTTATATATTTACATGGGTATTTTCATTATTATGCAAATATTCATCGCGTTATCCAATTTTGTCGAACGAGAATTGAATTACCGTCTACCGAAGGGCGGAAAACACCGAGATACTCCGATTCAGCCAATATATCGCTTTAATTCGTTGCTCCTGCTTTGGAGGGAGAGATTAATCGAAAATTCTGTATTCCCAGAGCGGAACTCACTCACTGCTGGAACAGCACATACGAGTACTTAAAAAATAATGAACTAAAAAAATGATGACGGTGCACAAACATGCATAATAAAAAAGCTCAATCAAATTGGGAAATTAAATGAAATTCTTAACGAAGTGCGTTCAATATTTATTTTTTTTTCGACAAAAATTGGCAGAAAAAGTAACGAACGAGACCACAAACTTTGAATGTTCTTTGGCGGTATACCAATCGCGAGATATCTCCTTGGGTCCTTCTTCCCTGTTGCCGTTTTTTTCTCACTCTGTCTCTCTTGCAGGCCATAATAGTTTCTTTGTCTTTCATTCTTTTTTCCGGCGTCCCCGTTCCTCTCTTTTCTTTCCTACTGTTCCTTTAACTATCCACCCTTCGCTCTCTCTCTCTCTCTCTCTCTGGCTCGTTCTTCTTTTCTCGTCGTGCATTCACCGGGCGTAATTTATTGCCAAAGTTTCGTCGCGCCGCTCGGCCTTTAATGGGCAGGGGCTCTCAGTAGACTCGGCAAAGCAGAGTTGTTGCGAGGCTATCCCACAGGATCTTTCATCGGGATGTGAACGAAACTTTTCGCTAAAAAATCATAAATTTAAAAAAATTTCCATGTTTTTTTTTTGTTTTCATTCTTTTTTCTTATGGCGAACGGATTTTTATCTAAAAAGTGTCTCATTCGTTTCCTCTTTTTTTCCACACACTCTCGACTAAGCGATTCGATCGAATCGCAGAAAAAAAAACGAGGAAACTTGTTTCATTTGTTAAGGAAACATTCGCCAACTGTTTGTGGTTGATGAGGAATTTTCCGACAATTATTTGTCAAGATTCGCTTGAGCAGAACGTTTTTATAATTTCATGTAAACAAGAGGGATTTGATAAACACTGCGCAGTGTTATTTCATGATATTAATTGGTAATTGAACGATGGAGGCTCGTGCTTGTGACGCAACGCCTCAGGGAATTTGTTGTAATGCTTCATGTGCGTGTATACCTTCGTATTATGCTATATTGCTTGTTCACAAGCATGTGGACGAACGGCATCTGTCGCTGCGCTCCTTTTAAAAGGGCCAGACCAAGAGAGAGAGAGAGAGAGAGAGAGAGAGAGAGAGAGACTGATGGAGAGAAGAGGATGACGAAGAAAGTCTGTTGCATGTAGCTCGTTGAGCTCCTCCACCCTCGATATGGATTCGACCCTTCGTCGTAGATTTCAACCCTTGCAAATCTTGTTATCGGCTCTAGGCCATGGGACACCCTAGTTTTTTGAACTTTTTTTTTTTATCACTGAGCGACCTTTCTCCTCCTGCTGGAACCTCGACGGGAATTCCCTCGTGAAAACAAAGGAGCTGCGTAGGAACGTACACTCGGTCCCAAAAAGTAGCCATTCGCTTGATTTCTATTAAAAATCAAAGTTCACATTGAACTTTGACTTGGAATGCAGAGGGGGCGGGCGAAGTTTTTACATCCAGAAAATCGAAGATTCAGCTGAGTCACAATTTTTCAAATTTCTTCATTTTTATTCTTTTTTTTTTTATTCGATTTTGAAATTATTTGGTAAATATGATAAATTTTTTGCTCCCCCATTGTTACGAATGAAATCTGCCGCATGGAGATTTTTCAGGACGACTATACGGTGGGCCGGTTCCCATTGGCTCTGCACCTCATTGTCCCTGCGCTATTTTTCTTGGCGATCCCCATGTAAGCCCTTGGAACGCACCCTTCGAAAAATCTCTAATCTACCAATCAATCGTTTCGGTAGATATATACAGCGCATCGAGCTAATATTAATTCATTCGTTTATTTTGCTACACTGGACGCTTTGTCTCGATTACGTGTCTCCTGGCATGATGAATTAAATCAATTCGCAATATGAAATTTGACACAACGGAAAAGAAAATGCACAGGAGCCTCGTGCGTCGGGGGTGGGCGTTCAATCAAAAATTGAAATACTACGTTTGCACGCACGTGCTCGTTTTTTTTTTTTTCGTGTACACGCTTTTAACGTATCGCTCGGCATAAACATCGCGAAATTGTACACGTATGACGTGGTTTATGCGGCCACCGGGTATATGGAACGGAATGAAGTATAGTGTACGCTGTATATCTCCTTTATGGCAACCATTAACATATTTTTTGCCGTTCGTATTACCATACAATAGTAGCGAAAAATATTATAAATTATACTCGTAAATCAAGGTGGCCTGCCAGACAGAGAAAGGGAGAATCGAGAGAGAGAGAAAGAGAGAGAGAGAGAGAGAGAGAGAGAGAGAGAGAGAGAGAGAGAGAGAGAGAGAGAGAGAGGGATTCGTCGAGAGGGAAAGGGATAAAGTACACCTTACGCTGCGGAGGGTCAGATCCCCCTGCCTTCATCTTTATATGTATATTTACCCAAGTATATATGTACAAAGTCTGAAACTTACGAAAGCACCTTTTGCTCTACATATATAGTCATATACGTAGGAATGCGAATGAACTTCCTTTTCGTCGGTCCTGACACTTTTGTGAGCTCCCAGCATCTTCCCTCAAAATTCACCAAGAGGAAAATACGGGTAAACCTTGAAAGTAAATCCTTCAAGACTCATATACATACGTAAAGAGTCTCCAAACGTGCATAAAAAATGTTTGAATATCTCGTCCCTTTTTTTTCAATTTCTCCATATCCGTCAAGGATTTCTCAGCTTCGCAGAAAATATCAAAGTCTCTGCATCGATTTTTTTGGCTTTAAGCTCGAACTTCGAACCTTGAACTATTTTCTCACAGATTTTATCTCCGAATCATTGATCCACGAACTTGAACTGGAATACGAAAAAAAAAACTCCAATTGATAAAATCTTCGAGACGTTTTGACCTCGTGCTGGCTTAACGTCGAGAGCCCCCCCCCCCGTGGCATTTAGAACGAGAAAATTGTGAAAAAGTAGTCGGAGAAATGTGTTTTCCTTTGTGGGTGGACAATTGCTCAGTCGAGTGGTCCATGAGGCTTACCGGGAATGAAATAATAGGAAAGATTCGAGACGAGAGGGCGCTCCAGCGAGAGAAAGGAGAATAGAGACGAGTCTGCAAACACTGCTCTCGAGTAGGAAAAGAGCCACAGAACAAGTGGCTGCGAGTGAGGGTGCAAGAACCCTGGGGAAGGTGAGGGAGGGAGAAGCAGAAGGAACACCGGAAATGTAGGAAACGAGCTGCGGGAGCGATTACTCATTGTTTCGTTTTGAATACAAAAATTGGCGAAAAATAATTATTCAACTTGGAAAATTTCTCTGCGTTTGAACTTGATCGCAAGCTCCGAGCTTGAGAGTTGAAAGAAATCCGGATTTTCTTCATTAAGCATCGATTTTTGTTCTAATTGTTGGTCAGCAATAAATAAATTCTCTAAAGTTTTCTCTCTTGCGATTAAGCGGTCGAATATTTTATGGCACCAATTTTTCTTTTTATATTTCACATCAGAAAAGACAAAATTAATAAGAAACACTAATTGTCGTTCGTCGAACCATTTCGTTCAAAAAGTTGCCACAAATAATTGCATAGCTCTTCCGTCCCGCCCTCGTATCTGGTTTTCGCATTTTTTTTTCCTCTCTCGCATTGAGGTGTGGAGAGTGCAGCTGAGCGGATTTTTTCGATGTTGACGATGTACTCGCGAACGGATGAGAGAAGAGAAAAAAAAGAGACGGGACTATTGAGTGAAAGCGAGAAAACTAGTGTATAGGAAAAAGGCGCTTTTTTCGGAGCTGTCACGAACGCTTTCCCAGGGCTGTTGGGAGTTTCAACGCGCCAAAGTCATCACGTGTAATACAAGTGTACAAACCACGTGGCCTAATTCACACCAGAACGCGATCGATCTCTGCATTCCGTTGCACACCTTTTACACAGCATGACAAAACGTCCTCGAGTTTCCATTCCCCATTTTTTTTTCTCATTTCGATGTGAGATAAAAATATATATATCAGAGATCGGAATAACAAATAACTTTTTTTTCTCTCATACATTTTTATTCCTTGTCGATTCCAAAGCTCTTTGCCACTCGTAAATCGATGTATTTTGTGCTCTCCATAATCCTACACATAACAATAAATATAACGACACCTTGAAATTCTTTCCGATCACAGAAAAATCTTGATCGAATCCGAAAACCCTTAAAGGTATCGCGGAGTTGCAATAATTTTCCTATACATTCGCGAATAATTCACACCGATTGCGATCCGCGGTTCACAAACCATGAATCGAGCTCGCAATGCGCACGCAAGAATTTCAATTCCGGGAATAATTGAACGAGAAATTTAATTTGCCAAAGTCTCTCTCACTCTCGTGAGGCTAATATTGAGAACGAGAGAATATTGTGCAGTTCGGCATATCACTCTCCAGACACGAGAGATACTCCTAAATGTCTACCTTCGTATTCATACACATATATATCCATATCCGTGTACGTGTGTCTGTGTATACATTGTTGCAGGTTATATCCTACTGTTACTGCGTTTCCTGGCATTTCCAATTTCGGAATCACTATATGCATGCGCTTATTAGATGTTGAAAATATTGCAATTCGCTCGGGGGCACTAGGGGCACGTGATGTAGCATCAGCATCGCGATCGCGCAATGAATAGAGTGAGCGAGAAAGCAAGAAAGCAAGAAAAGAGTGGCGACTTGTGTATATGTACATTTTATGTATCCATTCTCGATACATGTCCATTTGTATGTATGTTTATATAAATAATAATAATAATAATAATAATAATAATAATAAAAATGTTGTATACGTATATAGAAATTCTGTGAAGAGAAAAGAATATCTCGTTTCATAAAACAGCCCCTGCATATTTATCATATACAAATTGAACCCCTCGGCTTATTCTCTCGTTGTATGTACTTCTTTTTGTCTATACATACCTTTTCTTACACATGCACTTTGGTATTTATGTGTGCGTACCAAATAAAGTCCACTGTCATATATGAAAAAGATAGAAACGTCGCTCGCAGCGGTTCTCAACGAAAACATTCACATTCAACGAGAAAAATGGGGTGAAAAGTTCTAAATGATCTTCGTGTATCGTTAATGGGAATTCAGAGTCAGGTTTTTTTCTTTCTTGACCACCATATCGAAATGACTCGATGAGGGATTCATTTTCTTCACACACGATAATCAAGTGATTCTCGGGAGGCTTGACGCTGTGCAATTTTGCTATTGGGATAAAGGATAAACAGACGATTCGAATGTGATTATAAAAGTTTTTTCATGTTTTATAATTGAGTTTATGAACAAAAGGATTTTTTTTTTAAGGATTTTGTATGGAAATGAGGGATGGACGAATTTCTAGTTGTTTGGAATATGTCGCTCCTGAAATTATAATCGAAATACTAGGGATGCATAGCAATTACCGTTAATTGTAATTATTTTGTACGAAAGTGCATTTTTTAGGGCCACCGTTACGGAACATTTATTCGGATCTGAGCATATACAAGCGTAATTAGATTAGCTTCGTGCATGGAGGTTGACCGTACTTTTGATAACGGTCAACTCTCAGCGTTTTTTCCACTTTTTTTCGGTTCTTGGTGGATTTTGATCGGAGAAACTAGAGCGAGAAAGAGAAAACGAGTTAGGGCCAACACAAGAGAGAAGAGGAGGCTCGCAAGAAGAGATAATAAAAAACGGCTCGTTTATACCCTAGAGAGAATCGGCTCGTTAGCGAAATGAGTCCGTTTGCAAGCCAATTAAGTATCGAACCTCGGGGTTGAACGAGAAAAAGAGAGCGCCTAACGACCCTCCGGACATTGTACTCATTGTTCGCCCGAAGGGAGGTCTCGTGCATCGCGATTTTTCAATCTTTTTTCTCTTTTCTATCCAACGACGAATCGCTTTTTTCCATCTTCTTTTTTTCCTCCACTATCGCTTTTTATTTTTTATACGTTATTGACGGAATTATGAAATTCCAAAAAAAAAAAAAAAAAAAAAATCAACGCTTCAGAAATTTCGTTAATTACACCGAAGGATTTAACAATATACAAATATTTTTTTCTTCGACGTTTCATCTCCTCGCAACCAGGACCAATCGGAAGGGAGAAAAATTGATGAAAAATCGTGCTCAGAATTTTTACCCAACCCGTTTCTGCGTGGGAGCAATTTGAAAAAGTTGTGACGTCGTAAAAACGCCGCACATTCGTATATTCGTAGAGTAAGGCAAGGCTCGGGCTATAGCTTTGCTTTTCAAACTTTTGACGTCAAGCCCCTACCGCGTTTCTTGATTATTATTTTTCATGATATGGCATTTCGATTTTTCATTACTTCCCACCACGATCTCTCATCCAAAGAAAATAAAATCCACTTTTGATCGTTGTCCTCACAAACTTCCATTTATACCTGATGAATACATTCCCTCCTCTCGCAGTCCCTGTTTCTCCTATTCCTCCCCCCCCCCCCCCCTCTCACTCCACTGATCTAAAACTGAGCACAGAGTTTCGCAGTAACTTACTGACGTACGAAACGTCCCACTGATTGCAGTATTCGAGACAAGTTTCCTCGCAATATATGTGCAAACTCTGTCGAACGATCAATTTGTGCTCAATATTACAACACTGATGCGAAAGCTTCACGAAACTTTCGTCCATATTGCCACGGCAAATCAACAACTGTTTACACTCACGGATGAATTGGATTTCAGGTGATTGCATTTGCTTCATTACGCGCAATCAATAACACGATATCAATCATTATTCCCAAGGGTATATATTCGCTATAAAAAAATTTGTCTAGATGAAATAAACTCTGGAATATTTCGTATAGTGAATAAAGTTTCGGCACAAGTCAAATCCAATTGAATGTAAATCGTGTAACTCGTTTAACTGATGTAAAAAGAATAACTATTAATCACGTTCCCTGCCAAGTTATTTTTGGAAACCAACGTTTTTTTTCAGTGACACCAAAAACTTTTACGTTAGAGAAACGGCGGACGAGAAACCCGCACATTTCAGGCCGAAATAATTAATTGATCGAGACGTTTTCCCTGTCGAATTATTACGTTCGTCGTGTTAACGCGAGACCCGAAGTGTTCGTCAAACTTTTGTCTTTCGTTACTTCGTCCGAAGGATTAATTATACAAAATTATTCCATCAAAGTTATAATTGTAGGTACAAAATGATGATGATAAGCATTCAGATCGTGTGCATTAGTAATCGGAAATGTATATATACCGCGTCACGTTCAGCAAGTTTCGAGTCGCTGGCGAATCGTTGCTTAGACAACTAGGTCAAGAGGAGTTCGAAGGGAAAAAAGAAAAGTCGAGATATTGTGAAAAAATCCCAATCGAACAGGCCTCGATATTGAAAAAAATTGCGACACATGTTTCTCGATTCTCCATAATCTTACAGGGATACGGTTGATGATTTTAAAAAAAACTATGTCGAGAAGTGCAAGTTGAAAGAAAAACAAAAACGAATCTAGTTTTGGACGAGTTTTTCTTCGGTTATTCGATCCGGAGTGCGAGCAAGACGATTTGTTCATTTTTTACTTTTTTCGCACTCTATCGCTCTCTCCTTCTCATATATACGCCGAGCCAAAGCGAAGGAGCGCGTTTGCGCGAGGTTTTACACACCCAGATTCATATATATGTATGTACAGCTCGAACAAATCGCTTTCGTACAAATTCTCAACCAGTCAAAGAGCCATTCACTCCTCGATAACCTGCACTTCGCCTCTGTATTCCCATATATTTACATATATCGTAAATAATTGCTGACTATGCATATGTAAGAGAAAATGGGTGTTTAGGTTAATTATCATTTCGGAGGACAACAATTTGACTCATTACCGACTGAATCAACAAGTTCAATCAACGAGTTAAACCCACTGCTGTGTGGAATTTTATTACGAAAATGTGGCAGAATTCTCCTGGCCATTCAAAGCCCTTCAGTTACATCATTACTCCTGTGTATTTACATCGATTCCATTGGAAATGATTGGCCATTTACAAATTGCTCCAATTTCAACGAATTACCAAATGATCCAAAATTACGAATAACGTTTTATTTTTTTATTACGATTTTTCATCACGAAATCGAGTGTGTTTTTTTTTTCGATTTTTAGGAAACGTAATACAGTAAGAAAATAAGCAAAGGAGACGCTCATTACTGGCTCCGAGGTCAGGCAGGTTAATGTTTTTAGAGGCGAAGGTTCACGGTTCATGAATAATTAGCTTGTTTTTTATTTGCCGATGTTGCAATCACTGGGAACGCTATTCTCGAGAATAATCCCTCGCGCTCGACTAACGCGAGGAATAATGGCGCGTGATTTTCAATGTGGTCAACAGGTTCGTCGATAAATATCCTATTAAAAATTAATCCCTCTGTTACAATTTCAAGGAATTTCGGACTTGGGAATAAAAGGTTTAATTTTTAATGAACGATCCAGGCGGGAGCCAAACGACGCAGTAATTATATTTATATTTCTATAGCGAGAATCAGACGAACTGCTTTCACATACAAAATTAACACACAAACAGTTACAATATATTAACATATAATGAAGTGATTATGTAGAAGAAACTTAAACACAAACGATTCGTCAGGCTCGCAGCTTTTTACACTCTCGTCTGTTGCATGTATGCGTTTTTGTGTGGCTCCGTGTCATTCGTGTGTACAGCACTCGAGTATACAGTTAATTAACGTTATTTTAGTTTGCAATTTAACCTGCAATTTGCACGGATTCCTATAATCGGGTATTAACTGCGTAGCCATACCCATACACGTTTTCCAAGAGTCCGTAATTTCGCGTTTTCGTTTCCTCCAACGATACCGACTCGACTCGTCAAGTTGTTTTTTTTTCTTTTTCTTTTAATTACATGCCACGTAATATTTATGGGAATGAAAAGTTGGTGCATAGTCTCCGGGAAAAGTGAGACATACGTCGAGAAGATTGGCGCGAAAAATTGCTCACCGATAAATCTTTGAGTATTTTTCTTTATTTACGAGTATCAGTGAAATTCTTAGGCGACAGCTGGAAAAATAGCTGCATTGGCTTCCATGTTATTCTATATTTTTCGAGGAATATTGAAAAATAAATTTCACTCGTTTTCGTAACTAGACCGGAGTAATTAAATTCAGAGTTAGGATAATTATGATACGGAAATAATTACACAGAAATAAATGGACGTAAGGTATTATTAGTTTTTTTTTAGCTTTTATATCTTTCGTCGATGAATTCACTTTTCCCGAGCATTGTACTGCGATTTTTTTTTACTTTTTAATCATTTAAAAATAAATGTGCAGAAAGTTATTTTTCTGCGCTAATTAGGAGCATTATAATTTTCTCTTTTGTACAGTTTTTTTTTTTTAATCATTCAGAGTTTCTGTCGAAAATTGGTACGAATTCCACAGTTTTTAGTACTCCAAGCAAAAGGAATATTTTTAATCATTTTTTCGCAAAGTTCATCTTGATTGAAATCCATTTCTGGAGGATCTTGTTTGAATAGTCCGGAGCAACTATTTTACGTCATTGTTAAAACTCTCATTTCTTCGTTCCTCTCTCTCGAGGACTTCACGAGGACGACGACAACGAGCTCGTACTCTATTTAAGGAACACGTAACCACTTTCTATTCCACGCGGTTGTGCTCTCGATCTACTCGCGACGAACAGAACCGATTAAACCTATTTTTTTGTTGTTTTTTCTTTTCTAACAATCTTTCGCCTCCCTGTGGCTCCGAATCGCGGCTTCCGAAACCCGCAACCCGTTAATGTGTCAGCGCTTTTCGTTTATCCAGAGCCAACGAAAATTCAACTCTGTTAAAGCTCTGCACGCTCAATCTTTTGTAATTCAACGAATACCGTTTACTCGGCTATTATTTTTATCGTTGAAGCGAATTTTTACACGACGACGACCACGACAAATGATAACGACAAGATTTAAATATACAAGGGTAGAGAAAACTGTATTTTCATGATTCGTAAAGAAGGAAACTAGATCGATGAGGATTTCTTCAATGATATTGGAGTTTGCATCGTTGGAATGCAGCGGAATTCATTATTTTTTTTTTTTAAACAGTGCCAAAAATAAAAATATAGTGTTCGCCTATGACAATTATTTGTAAATGAAAAATTGAGGCGATCAAAAAATTTTTTAAAAATGGTGAATGAATTGAATATTTTTTGTTCAACTCCAACGATGCGAACTCCAATTTCGTTTTTTTTTCACACTCTCATTCGACATCCTGACAGTTTGAAGTATTTCGACGTTTGAAAACGAATGACTGAAGCGATCGAATCGATTATTTATAATCGTACTTTCACTAGCTATATTTGTGTATTAGTGTCGTCGAGTCTCGTCTCAATTCTCGGCCATAGCAGGGCATCTCAGCATCACCAACACTGGCATAGCCAATTAACCGTCCTTCCTTCCCATACCGAATAATTCCAATTAAGTGCGAGAAGGAAAGTTTAATTAAATCTTGTTTAATAGGCTTAGAAACTCCTTCGGAGATTGAGCGAGATCCTTGGCTATCGTTCCGTCTCTTCCTCTCTCTCTCTCTCTCTCTCCCCCTCTCTCGTTCTAGCTCTTCTCAAAGTTCGACGATAATAGCATGAGGCTCAATGATATTAAAGGGTTTATGCTGGCACTGCGTGTTTTTTGCTCATCCTGTTAGTCGTACGTTCAGCGAGAATCAAACGCTCGCGCGCGTTTTTGTTTGCAGGCTTTTGAAAAACTCATTTGTCCCGGTAACTCGGATGTCCCGATGTTCCGTTTAATAGCCTCGATCCCATTTTTCTATTCGTCAGGAATCAAAAAACCCACAAAAAAGGAAAACTCTGTACCCGACTCTGTTTCTCGAGCTTCCCACAATCGCGGAATACGGAATTAGAACCTCTTTTTCTTCCTTCATTCCCTCGAATATGTTTCGCATTTACCGCGATACATTTTTTTGTTTGTTATTATTTATTTTCTAAAACCATTTAAAATTATTTGCTTACCACGAGATGATCACCTTTCCTCTGACAGGTTGAGTCTCTCATATGGATTGTCGTCGACGATTTATGATATTGCTCGTGCAAGTCTATGTAGACATAAAACAAGTACGTGTGTACCCGGGCTGATCCGGATACGAGGCTCTCCACCTCAAGTCAACACTTTTATAGGAAAACAACCATTTTCATTCTCAATACCATTATTTATAACTCAACGAAGCTTCTGCCGCAGAAAATACCCGGAGATTCTAAAACTGTTCAAAACTACGAAAAATTCATGAAAAAAATTTATAAATATCGTTGCCTGTTAAAATATTGCGTTGCTGCAAAACAAATGTATGAAAACGCTGAGAAATATCTCGCTGCGATGTCAAATTGGGCATTCGAGTTTTTATTTATTTTTATTCTTTTCCCACTTGCCCTAAAAATTGCTTGCACGTTAAGATCACGTGCTCCCAGTTTCTTCGTGCCTCACGTATATTTCACGCGTCTGACAGAACGCGAAACCGAGGAAACGAAATAGAAACACAAGTTTAGAAGCGTAGGAATGCGATTTTTTTGTTTGTATTTTTTTTTTACGGAGTGGGAGAGAAAGGAGCAAAGAGAAAATGATTATTTATGTAAATGCTGCAAAAGGATATCGTCCGTATAAACTATTCCTTCCGAGCTCGGAAGGATTTAATTGGATGGTGAAGAAAGCTGCTCCTGTTGCAACGATTGCAACCCACACACAGTCTCACGCACATATCCACCAACGTCGATGTTCCTATTGCCATCGCGTTCTCGGTGATCCATCGGTTTCTGCTCGGGGTTAACGATCCAGGTACACATTACGATCCTCTGGTTTGAAAAAAGAAAGAAAATACATCACGGAATTGCTAGACACGAAATGAGAGGCTCGAGAGTGTCGTACACGATTCGGTTTATTTCTGACACCATTTTTGCCACTAACTATAGAAATTATCATCGTGAATGGATCAGGACTCGATCAGATTCGTAGAAAATCCTGATCCGGAATTGTGTGACGCTCCATACACTTTTCCCTCAATAATAAACGGTTTTTCTTTCAATGAGAATTTTTCGTACGAGGAATCGGATTTTCCCCTAGTAAAAAGTTCATGGGTCACGATATATTTCGATTGTAATTGTTGCCATTTTATTCGTTCTGTGATTGGTCGGTCCTGTTATACACCGTGTTTTGAATCCCGCTGTCAGTCTGACCGTTCCGGCTGTCGGTTTGACAGTTGCGTATATACGCGTGCGGTTATATGTTCCTATCGGAATGAAACTTTTTTCGTATGCATTAAAGTGGAATTAACTAGAACTCTTCACGAGGACACGCATAGAGACTTTCTCCATCACTCGGAATTGCCAGATCTATGAAAACTCGTCATGGAGCCACAGCATCGGGGTTGAAATTTATATATATTTTTTTCAAAAATCGTGGATCAAAATTTATCCGGGAACGCAATTGACTAGAACTCTTCGCGAGGACTCGCAGGGAGACTTTCTCCATCACTCGGAATTGCCAGATTTACGAAAACTCGTCATAGAGCCACAGCTTCGGGGTTGAAATATATTTTCGTTTTTTTTTTCAAAAATCGTGGATCAAAATTTATCCGGGAACGCGATTGACTAGAACTCTTCGCGAGGACTCGCAGGGAGACTTTCTCCATCACTCGGAATTGCCAGATTTACGAAAACTCGTCATAGAGCCACAGCTTCGGGGTTGAAATATATTTTCGTTTTTTTTTTTCAAAAATCGTGGATCAAAATTGATCCGGGAACACGATTGACTGGAACTCTTCACGAGGACACGCAGGGAGACTTTCGCTGTCACTCAGAATTGCTACATCTACGAAAACTCGTCATAGTCACCAAGTGGAGTAATAAAACTCGTTTTGGAGTGATTTAAACTGTATTACTCCGATTGTAAAGACTTGACGATTACTACAAACGCTCAAATTGACTAACAGATGCTCGTGGAGGATTGTAGTGGAAGAATTTCCGTTTGTAGTGGAGCAGAAAATTCATTAGAAGTCACCAAGAACTCATTTTGGAGTGATTTAGATCAGAGCGCGCGTAATGCACCCTAGCTAATAAAAAAAAAAAAACTCGTGATGATCCACTTGTCCCGTGGCTTTGGTTTCACGTCCCTGCCCCGCCGGTGTATAAAATTGCGTCATCAATTATCGTTTCATGATGAACCGGTTCCCTCCGAGTTCACAGGTTTCCTGCCTCCTTTTCCTGCTATAGCCTGCTCTCTATCGTGCTCGTGTAATCTTTCGCCGAAAACTTTCGACTTGGTCTGATCTGGGTCTAGGAGATTCGAGTTGTCGTTGGTCATCGTTGATTCTTGTGGTTTCCCTCGCGTCCTCCTCGTCTCGATACGGAGGCTGGAGAAATAATCGTCACGAATTGCGAACGCGAACGTCACGAGCAGCAACGGTGAAGTAAAGAAACGAAACAGAAAAAAAAAGATCAGTATTGTTGAATATGGCGAAATTTGCCACCACTTCTCGGTTTACCTCGATCTATTTAACGTTGAATCTCGGTAGAAAAAAACGAGTAGAAAAATAAACGCTATCTCGTCACGAACTTCGTGCCGGGCAATAGTTCTGCCTTTTTTATTCTCATCTTTAGATTCGTCGAGTGCAACCCGAGTAACATAGACATTCCAAGAAGAGCGAGACGAAAAATAAAGTTGCGTCATTATCGATTTGTTTAATTCTCTTTTGTTCTTCCGTTTACATAATTTCCTTTTTCCTCGGCCTTTGTGCCACAGAGTTTTATTATATGCGCAGGTTTCGTCCACTGAAGAACGCTGTACCCACTCCCTCTTTCCCTCCCTCTCGCTCTGACTCTCTCGGAGTGTACCACAGAGAGAAGCTCTCGAGAAAGACACCGGAAAGGGGATTTACATTCGTAATTTGTATTTTAATCAAGCTACTAAAAACTTTGCTCCGGAGCTCATTTCGAGTTACGAAACTAACACAAAACTTGTTCTCCAATTCGGACCATCTAGACGACTCTATACGTATGTACATTCACAAATCTATGTACATAGAAGAAATATATACAAAGATTTATGCCCGAGAATAGGAAAAAACGTCTCGTCATTCGTTTTTCTGTATTCACGATTCACTATTCTCCATTCCTTTTTATATTTTCGCTGCTCTATTGTCTCTGCGTTCTCGGCTCCGCATCCGCACGATTTATTGCGAATTTTGCAACGAGCTCCAAACGCAGAGTCAACGGGCGTGAATAATCAGTGCGCGATATTTTTTTTTTCTTCTTCGTTACCTTTTTTCTCGACTGTGTATGATTCTTTTATACTTTTTTGGATTACTCATTAAATCAGTGGCAACAGTCTCCGTGCAATCCGAACGAGTGATTCGGCAATTGGCGAATAATTGGCTGTTAATGAGCAAGATGATGGGAATCGTGTAAACCAATAAGGTTTTCCATTTTTATGCTGTTTTTTATTTTCATTAATTCAAGACTCATCGAGCCAATGTCTAAATTGCAACGCAAGTGCTTCAAGGGAATTCGTTGCAAATATCTGCAAAACTTACGATGCATTATGCTCGAAAATAAATACACATTTGCAGAGATGTGTGCTTGGTAAACTGCAAACGAAGTACTTTCGTAAACGAGAGTAATTACGAGGCTCTCAGCGATAAATCATCCACTCTTCTCGTGGATTCTCTGCTCGTGCTTTTCTTCTCTATCCCTCTCGTTTTTTTCTTCTTTCTCTCTTGCTCTCGTTCGATCGACGACACTAATTAGAACTTGGAGCAAGTGAGCACCATACTGATTCTTGCATCTTTCTTCTCGTCTTTCCACATTCATCCTTTCGTGCATATAACGTTTTCTTATAACCAATTTAATTGACTCACTCTACTTCCCTCTCGTTGCTCTTTTAACTTGGCAGAATTACGTCCCTCGCGTTCGCCCAACCACGTTCCCCCCAGAACACTCTAAATTATTACGAGGAAAAAGTTTGCCATTCTGTTCGCCCGGATAATTCGATGCTTTTGTGTGCACCGAGCACTCGGTTTTTATTTATTTCAAAATCAGGGCGTCAACGCCACAGTTTCTACTCATTTCTCTGTCAATTACCATCGATCGTCACTAACCAACTTTGAGCTTGTTGCAAGTGATCGATGTATGTACGCGAGAAATCGCGTATTTCCAGTGCAAAGTTTCCTCGAGCTCAAAACTGTTTTGACGTGAGATCGACAAGGAAAATGCAATAAAATTAAAACCACGTTTTTCGTTTATTTTATTGGTACATAAAAAACTTTTTTTTTACGCATCGACTGACGTTGATCTCTGAAGAAATGGGAAGATCATGGGACTCAAGGAGTTAAGCCCTTTTGCTTGTCCTCAGTGCGAAATGTTGCTTTGAACGAGGAACAAGAGAAGCTGTGAAAGGGCCAGAGAAAAAAAGGAAGAGGGATGGAATGGACTACGATGCGCATGAGCGTGACCATTTTTATTTCGATGGTAGTAGAATTTTATGGGAGCCATAAAGCACGTGAAGAGCAGAGCTTTTCTTGTCCCCTTTAGTCTCCTCTCTCTCCCACTCCCACTATTCATCCCTCATCTTCTACTGTTTTGCTCCGTCCCTACTTTTCATCGTTTTTCATTCATTTATTCTCGCCACATATCGATTTGTCTGAACAATAATAATCGAGGAGTCAATCTCGCTGTACAATTTTCGCCAAAAAATATATCTCGACAATTTTCGCTCCGTCATTTATCGATGATCTACACTCGAAATTGTCAAGATTCTTCATCGAAATTGCATCGTTTTGGGTTTTTCTTTCATAATTCCGAAGCAGGAAACATTTTCGAGAAACCAAACAAAAATCAACGCTGAAAAACGAATTAAAAAATCGATCCAGGAAAAACCTTTACTATGCACACCCCATTTTTACCCCCACCCCCCACCCTCTTTCCCCTGCACTGGAACTCTTAACTTCTGGTACCGATCGTAAATTAACCGAGCGTCTAAATTGGACATGAATTTCGCATGAGATCCGTTCCATTATTCAGGGCTCAGTACAGAGAGCAAGTATAGCATCAGACCAACCAGACACGAAAGATACGATTCTCTCTTGCGATCCTTGGAGAAAGGATCTCGGCATTCCTCTCTCGAAGATGAATGGCGAGAGAGAGAGAGAGAGAGAGAGAGAAATAGAGATTATACTTGACAGCTTTCGAGCACAACATAAATGCAACGTTACTCTCCACTTTTTTCCTATTTTCCGGACATGCAAAATATTTTCTGATTCCCGACGTTGATGAATCGTTTAACAATATCACTCCTCGACGAGTTGCGTTTTTTTTATCGACCTCTTCGCCAGTATTAACATTTCACAAACCAACTATGGAGCTCGAGCATCGATCGAGAACTTTTCATTTTATATTCCAACTCAATTGCTCCGGCGCACGAAATAAAGACATTGAGTCGTTACTTTCTCGTAATTAAAAAAAAAAACAAATAAAAATCGATGGCAATCTCGACAATTTTTCAGCTCGGCCATTGATCCATGAAAAATAAGATACAATTTCCTAAGAATTTCGTTTTTTAATTAATTACTACGAATCCAGAGTGCCTCTGATAATAAATTAATTAAAACAACAAATTCAGCAGCGAATAGTTTACCGTCGCCTGCGAGATAAAATTAGTTTTCTCTACTAATCTTTTTCTTCCCCTTTCCAACGATTAAAGTTGTCGCTTATCAAGATCGAATTACGAGTTCGTGACAATTGGATTTTTATTTCCACTCCGTTTTTCATGCTCATTTTCTCTCTCTCTCTCTCTCCTCTCTCTCTCTCGATCCACCAACGTGGTAGATCTATCAGCCGATTTACAGACTCTCTTTACTTTAGCTAATTGTCGCGTATCTGCAAAAGCGTGACCGTAGATCCTGCATCCTTACAACAGAGATCTCGGTGCAGAGTCAGAGTATAAGAGATAGACCGGAATTAGCATATACGAGAAATCCTGACTGACAAAGATTATTGAGCAAAGAACGTGGATTTGTTTATTCTTTTTTCTTTCGATCTTGCGAGCTTTTTTTTACATTTCCAACGTCTTCGTCTGTTTTTTTGTTGCGTCTACTCCACAACAGACTCTTCTTAGTGTACACGGAGCAGGCAAGATCGTTTCGATAGGTGTTAATGAGAGTAGAATCGAAGTGTAGACATTAGAGCATGGTCGATCGAACGACTACGAGAAGGGAGTCTCGATCGTTAACGAGCACAATAAACTTTTTAACGGCGTCTCGGTTTTGTGTACTCTAGCAAACCTCAAAAGTGCCCCGAACAAGAGCAACGTGTATTGGAAAAATAAATTGAGCTCGTTTTATTTTCGTGAGTGGAAAAAGCAACGTGCAAAAAAAAAAGAATAAGCTGATTATTTTTTTTTCTCCTCTTGATCGATATTTTATTTTTCTCGATCGCAATGAAATTTTTACTTTTTCTTATTTTTGTTCGGGCCAGGTGAGTCGCCCCCGAGACAGAAACCATTAATTTTTATCCGTTGTTCGGTTGATTGGAGAATTCTCCGAAAAACACTGTAATTATCGAGAAAAATTTAATGGCGAGAGGTAAGTGTTTTCTCGCGATATATCTTCGTGTACGTATGCCCCGTATATACCAATATCTATGTAGACTTTCCAAGCTGTTTGGAAGCAAATTGTACGTGCCATAATACACGGGATGAACATACCTCCAGTGTGTATTTGCTTGATGGAAGTGAGCAAAGTGCTATACAGTAAAACGATCGACAGAGCAACCAAGAGGCCAGGGAGGGAGAGAGGAAAGAGTATTAACGTCAATTACTTCCATCAGCCCGAGTAATCAGAAAGTACAGGGGAGAAAAAACAGTGAGAGCGAACATACCAAACGCACCGACGATGTACAACGTAATATTTACGTTTTCAACAAATTGATATTCATCGAAACAAAAAAAAAACATCCCAGTTTTCGAGAGCATTTGAAAAACAGCAAACAAATTCGTTCCAGTATCGTACACAATTGAATGTTCCTCTCTCATTTCATAAACGACTCGTGTACTTTTGACCGATCTGTTTGATTGAAATCTCAAAAAACAAAAAATTGTGCAGTTCTCAAATTTGGCTTATCCAGATTTTGACGAATCAACAAACGCAACTTTTGATCGAAATTTTTATTCACATACGCGATTCAAGCTTTTCCTTTTACGATCGCATATTCTTTACGAATGAAATTTTTTCCACGACGAGGAAAAAACACGTTCTATCCATCTGGAAAAATATCCATCAGGCCACAGTCACCGAACTTTTAACAAAGAAATACTACGACTTTGAAAATCTTCTTATTCATGGAGCATCTTATCGAAATGACTTGCCGCGCACATTCATAAATACAATAACTCTGGATGTTTCGTACGAATAAAAATCTTATGCATACGAAAAATTCCAAGAATCACCGAAGGTTCAATAAAAAATATTTACGAGCAAATTATGAAAAAGTAGAAACGTCCGATTTTTCGTAACTGTTTTTTTTTCATCACAAATAGACGGGCATATTTGTTGAAATTGTGCATGCGTCAATGAGCTTTGAGCGTGACTGTAGCTTGTAGGATCGGATACAATCAGAATCGAATAAATCGATAGATGAATCGGAAAGTTTCATGAATTTTGATACCTCCTGGGAAAAGTTGATGCGAATCGAATATATTTTGGTGTGCAGCACTTATTTCAGTGCCAACAGCGTAATGTTGACGGAAGCCGAAATATATAGAGCGTATTTGAAGGCGAGGGTTGAAGAGAAACGAAAGTAAGGGACGAAGGCACTTACCAAACTTGCCTCATAAGCCAGACATAGGTATACCGAACTTGGCGTTATCGCTAAAGCCCTGATTTACGGTGCGGTGCCTGCGTTTTACGTTCTCCGTTTCCCTCCGCCTCTCCCTTTTCCGGCCACTCGCCTCCCCCTTCGCCCATGTCCACAAACTACCTCTGGACTTTTCAGCCCTCCGTCCGTGTGTGTGTGTGTGCATGTCTTTTAACTTTCGCGATACACCGAGATAAACGAGAGAATCGTTCGAAATACAATCGAATGAAGAATTGCACAAATTTTTGGATACTCTTGACTTTTGCTCGCTCACTCTGTCCCCCGTTTTTCTCTCACTCTCTCGATCTTTCCACCGATGACTGATGTTCGAAGTTGTGACTATTTCCCTGTCAAAGAACGCTCGTCCATCGTCATTCTCTTCGCTTTCTCATCCCCCTCGCTTTCAAGCTTCGTATGGATTTTTTGACGAAAAAAAAAACTCCAGGAAAACGAGATTCAGAAAATACGCAATGAGACAAACTGGAAAGAAAAAAAATAAAAGACTAAAATAATAACACGTAAATATTAAAATGGCGGATGAAAAATAAAATAAATTACATCTGGCAGATGACACACTTTTGTCCACGTTCATATTTCTTTCACGATGCCTGAGCATTGTCCCAGAACGTTGCACCGTGTCTCTCACTTTTATACACATATATAGACTCGTGTAAGACCGAACGAGCTACATCGTTGTCAGAGTAATGTTTATTTAGTGCCCGAGTTTCGTAACGAGTTGGTGAGTCCCTCTATCTCTGTGCGCGATATACCTTAACAGGAAAAAAATGAAAACTTTGACGAAATAGAAAAAAAAACGTACTAACTCAGACGCATTCGTTGCACAATTCCATCCGGGAAAGCATAGAAAAGACATTTAATCGAAAGAAATAGAATCGAGTTGACAATATGCAGGAAAACGTAATTAAAAATTCTCATTATTCAGACGAGATCCATCGTATATTAAAATTCTTCATTGATTTAATATTATCGTCACATTTATAATCTTCTTATCGTTCAGAGCACGTTTGCACCTTCCATTAAATATTTATGATCGCACTTTATCGACGACAGGAGACGAGAACGAGAGAGGGAGTGAGAAACTCATTGTCATAAATAATAATAAAAATGGATGGATTTCACAATGTTTGTCTGCACATTGGAAATCGAGAAAACACACACTTCAAGATTTCTTATTTGTTATTTAATATATTGTCGATATATCAATTCGTGCTATCATTTAGTCCTACAAAATATATAATCACGAGTTTGAATGGATCGAACTTTCTCTACGTTATCAAAACGCGCCGGATCTCGTTATCGAAAAGACCATTAGTCATCGAGATATCGCGTTTGCTCTCTGCAAATCTAATTCATATTTATCGCCTCGACATACTCGATGATTCACAAATTCATTTGACGTTAAGAGTCACTCGAATCTTTCACTCGACGATAAAGTGAGACGTTCCATTTCATTTTTCAAACACAATATTTACGATTTTTTTTCAAGCGACAACAAATTCGACTTTGTTGTAAAAAATTCATCAAATTATCGTCGTTTTTCGTGCAAATCCAAACACAAATATTCTCCGCGTCGTCTTAGAACTTTTCGTATTCAATGCTGAATAGAAAGTTGATACATTTACGAAATGTTTAGTAAGAGCAAAAAAGTCTGCTCCCGTGTGATCGATTACGATTTTATTATCTGTTTCTCGTTCGTATCGATGATCGATGGGGTATTTTTGTCTCTCAAATTCCATTCAAAGTCTCGAGAGCAACGTACCGAATAGAATAATTTAGTTGGGGAATTCAAATCGAACTTTTACTCGATCTTTTTTTTATTTCTATCGATGTACACGGCTAACCGTTTCGAAAAATATTCCTCAAGTGTAGTAAAGACGGTGTGTAACGAATGCTGTAATTTAGTAGGTAATTCCAGATAACCCAGAGTTTAAAGTTTCACTCACACACACAAAAATGTAGATCGAATTTTTTTCACTCGTGTTGCAAGTCAACTCACACAGGGAAAAGGAAATATCGCGAGCACCAATTCCCTCGCAGATAGAATTAAGATAAATAGCATTCGCAACTTTGATTTACGAGCATTCATTCCACATTTAGTGCTTGGGGAGGCTGCGCAATATTCGTCAAGATCGAAAAAGGTTTTTTATTCATCTTGTACAAATTTCAGACAGACCGGTGGGTCGAAAATGATTAGATCGATAGGTATACAAAAATCCTCTTTTTTTTAAATCGTAAAAAAAATATGATGTCTGCATTTTATTCGTGACTGAATCGATCGGATAAAAATGAGTCTGTGGAATGCCTGTATGTTTACTTCTCATTCTAATGGACAAGTTATTTGAATTATTTTATTCATAAATATGATAAAATTGCAATCATTTATTTCTTATTATCGTCGTGTTGGATCGACGTTTGCGATCTCGTTTTTTTTTTCCTCTGGCCTCGGATTTCCTTTCATTTGGTATAAAAGTGAAAGAAAACCTTTTGTTGCTGGACCTTTGAAACAGTTTTACTGAGAATGAATCTCACAATCATGCTGTCCGCGAACCCAGTTTCGCGGCACGACCTCTCGTTCGCTCTCTCTCTTGCTCATTCCCAAGGCCTACTTGCGAAACACTTTGGCTCAACGTTTGAAGCATATAGTGTCCCGTTTCTCAAGATTCTCGAAGAATAGATTTTTTTTTTCACGTAATTTACATGTTTAAATTAAAATTTGAGAAAACCTGGCAAATAATTTTTTATGATTATTTATTGAACGAGCAAGTTCCCGGCTGTTGAAAAATATTTTTAAAAAATTATCGACGATGGTATTAAAAATTCCGCAAAGAGTAAATTTTATTTTTTTTTCAAAATTCTTTGGTGAATATTTCATCGCCCTCCAAATAAGTGAAAAAAAAACTAAGTAAAAACGATCGACGATATATGTTTTCAATATTACAGGAGATGAACAAAATTCCCGCGTCCTCGTTCCCGCGATTCAAGATTCTCTCCCGCTAGCGTGACATCGATTCGATTAATAATATGCCTCGATGAATCGCGAATGAGGAATATCATTCCTATTGAGTTGAAATTCTTGGCGAATAAAATTCAGCATCGACCGGCAATAATTCATCAGACATTCCTAGACTCGGAAAGTATCTCTCCTCCTTCCTTCCTCCCTCTCCCGTTCCCTCTTTTTTTTCTTTCTTTCTTTCTCGACAACATTTTTCCCACACGAACGTTCCATAAATCGAATTAATTAGGTAGAATCCACTGTGTCTTGCGATACGATCGAATAAATGATTTCAGTTCCTATAAATTTTTAGTAAATATTCAGAAAAAAAAAAAACATTTCTATAAGCTTCATTTACGTTTCCTTGACAGGAGACAAGGAAGCTTGTTCCATCTCGTAATAAATGACTCGTTACAGCTGATTCATAGCTCATTTACTTATAATTTTGAATCAATTATTATCTAATCGCCAATTTAAAAAACAGTGAATTTGATTTAATCGAATGTCGTTCGAACTCGAGGAAAGAAATGTGAATTTTTAACAACTTGTTAAGTCGGATTTATCATTAAATGATCGTTAATCATTCTCTATGAAAAAGTCATTAATGGAATGTCATCGGAGCGAAAGGTGTTGGGTCGAATGTATTCATTATATTTTCAAACTAGTTTTCGCATGTACGAAATAATTCCAGATCGAAGGTCGAATTAATTAAAAATTGACGTCGGACAAGTAAAAAATGGGGTCTGCAGAGTTGATGCTAAAATAAATAAAATTTCAGGTGACAAGTGCCTGTATTTACGTGCTTTCTGGAAAAAGTGATATTCTGTTATTTTATGCTACAACGAAAAGTCGAGGGGAAAAAAGATAAAAGTGAGAAGTCAACGACCGAGGATTCTTGGACTCGTCGTATCTATATTGCGTAAAGTGTTAGTATCAACGTTACGAACAGTCATATCTTCCTCGAAATATTCCCACGATTGGTGCGTAAGGAAGGCTGAGAATTTCTTCGCACTACACCGGAAAATAAGGTTGAAGAGAAATTACCGCCCTCGCGAAATTCCTCCGAGGGCGGCCAATTGAACTTTGGAACAAAAAAAAATCTTTTGAATATCCTTGCGAGCATGTGGCCGAGATTTTCTCTATGGTTAATTAAAATACTCCGAGTCATTACGATTAGGAGATCGAAAAAAAAAAAAAAACATTGTTGAAAAAAATGGAGGAACGAGAAGAAAAACGTAATGTGCAAATTTCTGATAATATCCAATAGTAAATGAAGATGTAATAACTTTTGATGAAAGTTATGCGGAAAGTGGAGAATGTTGAGAGAAGAGAACCGAGAGGTTGAGAACTCCATTAACTTTTATTTCTTCGAGAAAGTAACTTCTCCACTCTCTTTTCTTTCTCTCTTTCTTCTCCCTTATTCTCCATTTCCTCCGGCCTTTTCTTATCCTCGTTTCTCTCTCGCTCCACAGCATCCCCCCTCGCGGCTCGCCTTCGTGTGCGAAACTTTGTTAAGCGACTTGGACCCAAGTTTAATAAATTCCTACGTGAAAGTTTTCGTAGTACGAGCCCGGAGAAGAAAGAGATGCGGAAGGAGTATAGGAAAATGAAAAGTTGGAGAAGAAAGAGAAGAAAAAAAAACATATATACGTAACGTATATCTCTGTATATAGATAAATGGGTTGGGGAAAACCGAGAAAAGAAGAAAGACTCGATACTTTTCTACCTCCATGTCTACCTCCTTTTTTTTATCCAGCTTTAGGGATAAGATATTTTTTCCACATCAACTTTTTTCTGCCTCGATCTTACTTTTATTTATCTGTGAAAAATTGTCTTTATATATGTACGTGACAATAATTCCCGGTTACTTTTTCGCTGAGTTTGCGCTGGTCAGGTCGTAGCCTTAACCCCGAGCAATGATTTCGATAAAACGTAATAGTTTCTAAAAGTAAATCTGCTCGCTGTTGGAAATATTGCCAAGACAAACTTTGGTTTTGAAACCAAAACAATTCGATAAATTTTTTCCTCCCGAACGCAGTGAAAAGGGTAAAAAGGGAGCCGAGGTTTTATGCAAATTTGGACCCAGTAGGAATTACGATAATCGAGGTTTTCTGTGTTTTGCTCAATTTTTTATTTTTTAACCCGCAAACTTGGCAAATTATGCAAAAAAAAAGTCCCGATGCGCTGCTGCATACAAGGAAAGTGATTATTGCGGAAACCTATCGACACTAAAGTGGTTGGTTCAAATTTTCACCAACTTTTCTCTAGGCAAGGATGCTGAGCGTGCATTTAGCAGCATAGACCGAAGAGTAAACACAATGTAGAGGAGAGAGGATGAGAAAGAGGACGCGGAGGGAGAGGGAAAGAAAAGAGGAGCAGAGTGTGAGGTGGGATGCTGGAAAGGAGAGCAGGGCGGGAGGGGGGAGGGATGTAATATATAGCGCTCCAGATACAATATTTATGTCCTGGCGTATTTCCCTTAGCAGCCCATTATTCATTCGCCGGGCATTGAATAAGCATCGGTATCATAGATCCAAGCGTCTCGTAAAACTCTTCATGCGCTCTGCTCTCGCGTATATGCATATACAGGCCATTCCGAACCAAAACGACAGCTTCATAAACATGCCCATTTTTCTTTCAATTTTTTTCGTCCTTTTTCTCGCGCGTTACCGATATGAAAAGGCAGAAGACACTCGCATTGATAAAAGTCACTTTTCTGGCATAGCTCGTGAGCCAAACGTGAAAAAAAAAAAATTAAAAAGGGATTTGACTAATTGACTGGAGCACTTGGACGATTTTTAACCCAATTTTTCGATCGCTAAATCTTATTCCTCGTCATTTAATCGCGTTGAAGTTAGAGAAGAAACGATAAAAAGTGGACGAAAGCGAGAGAGCGAGAAAGAAGAAGAAAAACTGCAATGGAAAAAGCTCGAGGTAAATTCACGAGACGCAAGAAGAAAAAGAACGAATGCCGCAGCAAGTCTTCGCCCTGCTCCTCCTCTGTTTCTCCTGCTCTCTCGTAATATATTACAACGTTCTCTTTACTTGCTCTTTGCTTCTCTCCTTCTGTTGCGAAGCGTTGTTAGATCGATGGATGGATCTTTGCAACAACGACCATGTCCTCGAGTACTCGGGTGGTCCATCGCTTAAGCAAACATCTCCTCACTCTCTCATTTCTCTCAGCCTCATCTTTCTATCGAATTTTTCCATTCTCGCGATCCATGTCCTGCAGTCGTGCTTAGGAAATTCCATTGCGAATTCACTTTCTCACAACCTTCGAGACGACGGACAAGGCGACTGGAAAGAAACCTCGACATTTCCGACTATTCTTTTCAATCTTTTTTTTTTTATTCCCATGGATTCATAAATATTCTCGAAGAGTCCGTGAGTATTTTTGTTCACAATAAAAAGACGAAAAAACTTCACGATTAGTTAACTAGAAATTATAAAACATTCGGTGTAATCGGTAAAACCTTCACGATAAACTGGACACGTACTTTGCTATCTCCGTAATAATAGCGACGAGGTAATTTCATCCGCTTTTCCTGATAATCTAAATTACTTGGCACATATCACAAAGGAACGACGAATAGTCTGCCAGACTTGTCTCTATCTCTCTCCAGCACAGCCCGCCACCCCATAACCGGGTATTGTTCGACCCAACCGCTTTTCCACTCGGTCTGGAACTCTCGTACGCGTAGAGTATAGCTCTCAACCAATCTTGCTCATGTTTTCTCCCCATTTTTTTTAGCTGGGAAAATCGAAAGGGCTTCAACAAGGAAGATGACCTTTGCATTTTCAGTTTTTATTTCGTGACTAAAAATATATTTTCGTCCAGCATGTTTCCCTCTTTCTATGGCTCTTTTAGAGTTGGGCTCATCGCTCGCCGTTTCTGAATCTCCGGACGGGCACCCCCTTAAAACAGATAAATTTATCTCCTTTGTTTCTCGTTAATATCGTTGTACAACCATAATTAGATTATTGCAAGGCCGTAAATTAAATTCGTCGTTCTCGTCTGGATTGTACTTGAAAGTGAAATAGGAGTGAGAACGGACGGGGCGATGCCGAAGAGTGAGGAATAGGTATTAGAACATCCTGCTGAGGGAAATTCGAGATATTTAATTATTGTCGCCCCTGCTCCGTTGTCTTTCATCTCTTTGCTCTCACTTTACATCTCGTTTGTTCCTTTAGCCGGTGCGGGGCTCATAAAATCAAGACGATGTCCAAACTTTTGATATTTTCGTTTTGTATTCCTTTTCACTTTTAATTTATTTCTCTAATCCCACGAGGCAACTTCAATTACAATAGTGGATTTTTGCACCTAAAACTGAAACAAAAAGAAACAAACAAACTGACAACTTAACGAATTTCTCATCCCCTCCGCTCTATTGTTACGTCAGTTTTTTTTATCGATTTTAACAACGCACCCAGCTTTTCCGTTTTACGATTTTTTTTATCACCCCATTTGTGAGGAATTTTTATGTCTTTTCTTTTGTTCCTTTCACCCCTCAACTTTTCTCATTATATTTTATTGTTTTTTTTTGCTCCTCTTTCTCTCGCTTCTCATTCGCGAAAACGAGGACTTTTTCCCCCGAAACATTTTATCGAGCGGGCGAGCCCGCTGTATTTGGCAAGGGGTGGCAAGTGCAGGGAGGGGAGAGAAATGAAAAAGTGGACGCGTTAAGGCAACATTTATATTACTCGTGAGCTCGCGTTTCCTTTTTCTCCTCGTACTCGTTCCTCTAAAACGAGAGCCTTGTACCACCAACTATTATATCTATATAAATATTATTTATATCTATGTGTGAGGCTGTGTGCATGTGAAAAATGTGGGAAGGAGCGAGAGAGACCGAATAAGAAAGTGAGGAGGGCAGGAGGGGGAAGCGCAGAAAATGAAACCCGGTAAAGCGCATACGTTTTCATTATGAGGCACGAGCCAACTTTTTCCAACTTTTATCAGACTCCAAACCCACGGGGCAAGGAGCAGTAGAGACACACGATATCTACCGGATTCTCAATTCCCGAGCAAACGTACCAATGACCGCAATATATCATGGATGCAAACCCCAAAGAGCAAACAAAAATCCATCATTTTCTAAATAAAAAGAATCAACTCGTTCGTTCGCTCATTTTGGAACTTCGTGAATTTCTCGGTTGAATATTTGTTGGAGAACGAAAAAATTGTTGCAACAATGTCTGCACGCTTTCACCTCAAGGTCATTCAGAAATTCGTTTTTTTTTTCGAGTGATCCACAATGATCCAACGCGATAAATAGAAAAGCTTTTCTTTATATTATTCCGAATTAAAAGTTTCTCCCGTTTCCCCCCACAAAATTTGGTCGAGGGAAACTCGAGGACTGACTAAGCCAAAAAAGCAGCCGCTCCGAGGGACGCGAGTGCAGAGGCCAATGCGTTCGCCCTTGTTTACGAGTCCATTTTGAAAACTGCTCCTAAAAACCGGTTGTAAACCGTAAGTTTGACCATGAAAAGTTATGGAACGAGATCTCGCGTGTTGCGTTACCGCGAGCGCAAACGCACTCGCGCGTCTCGTTCGTCTGGACAATCGGTAATTCAGGGGAAAAGGGAATCGCCCACGTTTTAGTCGGACGCGAAGGTTTGTTTTCCGATGAGCCACCAACCATTGCCGCGTAAGACTAAAACAAACTCGCTCTTGTTACGCGTGTATCGGGAGAATGTTACGGATGTAGATGGAAATGCGAATGTACGCGCGGGAGGGTTGTTTCGGAATACGAGGAAACAGAGGGAAAAGGTGGGAGAGAAGAGAAAGGATACAAGAGAGGAAGCAGGAAAAAGTAAAGAAGGACGAGAACGCCGGAGACAAAACGTAATCCCAACACGAAGATTTATGTCGCATCGTGGAACCCCATAAAATCTATCCCAGTGTCCCGTAATAGTCTCGAAGCTATTACCACCCTGTCCACCCCTTTCCGCGTTCGTCCATCCTCCTTCTTCTCCTCGATACGACACCCTTCCTTTCCCTCTTCTCCTCCTCCCTCGAATTCAATGTTTCGCTCTCAACTCCGATTTTACATTCTTTCTCCTATTTCCTCTTTTTACCTTCTTCATCCTTTATCTTCTCGTTTCCATCATTTGGAAAACGGACACGTTAAAAGATTCAAATGAATCTTTTTGTCAATGGGAATTCCACGTCGCATTAAACTGTCAGGACTACGATAATTTCCTGTTGCGTAATTCCAAAAGAAAACTGGATTTCGTTTGATCGAAATGATTCAATGGAATTGTATTCGATCGTTGGTTAATTGAATTGAATTTTATTGGATTACAGTAATTCAATGAATTTCGCCGTTTTTTTGCGCCTGTCGATGATCGAAAATGAAGAAATTTATATTTTTTCCTGTACATTGTGACATTTCGGAACAGGAAAAGCAGGTAATTATCGCGTGTGCATTTCACTTTAACAATAAGGATTAATAATTATCGTTGATTTGCAAAAAAATGGAGTTTTTGTTCTACCTCGTCGATGTTCCACCAGCATCGCTGATACGTATTTATTTTCTCGGATCTCGATCAGTCTATGTTTAACGAGTTGCTTTGATCCCTGATGCCGTACCTCCGGGGCTTCCCCTCTCGGCGTGACGAATTAACGGAGCAAAGGGAAAGAGAAATAGTCAGGAGAATCGATTCGAATTTCAATGGACTGGGAAACAGAGAAACAGAGAAAAAACAGACGGAGGGAGAGACGACGATTTCTGTAGCAATGTAATTTCTTATCTCCCTTGGGGTCGGCTAACTCGGGCTGAGCTTTGCCGTTCTTCTCCCTTCGCTGGCCCTTGTATTCGCGACAATGAGATACTCCAAATACAATGGGATTCGAAATATTCCCTTCTCCATATTCCTAAGCCTTGTATGCAATTGTATTTACAGGCTCTTCGAGTAAATACATACGTTCGCATTACTCGAGACAGCATTAATTAAGTATCTCTACTTTATATAATTTAACAACCTCACACCCCCACGCCCTATCAACCTCGTTATTCCAATACTTACACTGAAAACAAAATTTTGTTGAAAAAGATCGATATTTTGTTCGACACGTTCTACTAAACATTTTTTTGAATAATCCCAAAAATTGTGTCATTGCAACAAGAAATATTTTAGAAAGTCTCTTCGGAAGCTAATTTTTGTCGTTCCACTCGTGCATTTCGCTGTCAATTCCTTCAGGAATCAAATAAACTGCCAAAGTAACAAAAATTGTGAAATTATCAAAAAATATTTAGTTTACCGTATTCAACAAAATATCGACCATTTTCAACAAAATTTCATTCCCAGTTTATGAATTTAAACTTTACCTCCTAAGGATTCATGCAAATCTCATTTCTTTCTCGAATTTCCTTCCTTTTTCAAATTGCTCAGTGTTTTCTACCAACTCTTTGTAAGTCTCTATAGAAAAGAAGATTAGAACGAGTCAAATCCATTTATCTTAATTCAATCTGGCAAAAAAAACGTTTCGAAACACTGAACAGAAAAGGATTCGTTCACTCACCTTTTTTTTCGAGTCATCAATTTTTCACTGTGTCTTTATTTTTTTCTGATTCTCGTTAAAATATGAATAAAGGGTAAAGTCTGCAATGTCGATGGAAATGTTTTTCGTATATTTATTTTTCGCTCAAAAACGATCATGTAAGTTTGGATTGCTCGAAAGAGAATATCGATTGGGTATATAGAATATTTATCTGTTTCAATGTACATCGAGAGTGTCGAGAAGGCCTTCCAGGCATCGAACTTGTGATTTATGGGACTTTCTATTCTCTTACGTGCATGTTAGATGCTCGAGTGATATCGTGTCTCTCCATAACTCGTCCTCCCCTCACTATTTTCTATATATGTACAACCTCTCGACAACATATATCTGTGTGTATATTATATTCGTGTGTAATCTGGTTTCCCGTTTATTTACGAGCACGTGTCAATGCACACGTAATCGCAAAGCTCCAGAATCGTCGTTAAAGGAAATGAGAAGGTTGTCTCATTGCTTTTAATGACTAATTTATAGAGCGAACCAGTTGACCTCCATTTTTCCAGTTGAGATGTTTTTCCTCCGAGAAATTCGATCGGGAATCGTTTTTTTTTTGGAGAATGAATTTTATTCTCATGCTGCCGTTGGTCGTTAAAAATTTTTGTACACTTTGCTACGCACAGATATGAGCGTTGGAATAAAATGAAAAATGAAATTTCAAGAGGCACAATAGTCGAGTCGATTTTTGTGCACTCTGCTCTCAGATATATCGAATTATTACTTGTACGTCATACCCCATGAAAAGAGCACTCTCTTCACCCTATTTGGTGCTTTCATCCACTCAGAAAAAAGAGGCAATCGGACCAGTACCCTCTCTTTTTACCCTCTCGCATCTTTTCCCTCCCCTCCTTCGCAAGACTCGGGGTTGTGCCCTTAAATTGTGCATAAAATGACGAGTGGTCCTCGAATTTATCTATCGCGTATATTCAAACTTTTCTACCAGCATGCATGAATATTTGTTCCTGATGCTGGAAAAGCCACGTACATGGATCACAATTTTGTTTGTGTTTGTGCACTTTCGAGTCTCGCGCATAAAACTCGTGTTTTCTTTTCAATCGAGGACATCGAAATATAACGAAAAAGGGAAAAACTAAGAACATAGTAACAGTGGCGGTGAAAAGGAAAACGGGAGGAAAAAGGAAGAAAAGAGCGAGGAGGAATGGCGAATGCGAAAGCACGAATTGAAAACAATATTTCACTGGAATAAAGCGCGTATATATATCGGCAATTCGCATAAAAATAACAGGCTTGAAATTGATTTATCTTACGGGCACGGTATTCCCGTCACGATTCCTTTCAACTCAATTATTAATTCAATGCTTTATGCACGTATAGACAGCATTGTATACATAAGGGGAACCAAGACACACAACTGACGAGCACCAAGGACTTGAATGTCCACGTAACTTGATTTTTTTTTCTCTATTTCCTTTTCTTTCCTTCTAATAAGCCTTTTTTATTCCAAACCCTCGATTTTACGTGTACGTCGTTCTCGACCACACGTTGGTTTTCAACAAACGTGCCGTCTACTTTATTTCCCTAATTTTCGCGATGAAAAAAAGCAAAAACGTGGAGGGTGGTGACCCTCGAGTATAAATATAGTTTAGACGATAGTATTATTAGAACAGTGGCCAAGGCAAACTCGGAAATCTCGTGTATACGTTGTACAAAAATTGAGACAAATGACTAGCACTTTGGGGACGTTGGGATATCCTGTCAACGTAGAATGGGGACGAGGAGGAGGAGGAGGAGGGGGTGGGCTTGTTCGTGTGTATTTAGTTACGTGCTTTGACTCGAGACTTGGTCCCTGTTTCATTTTGACACCTCACCCCCATCCCACCTTCCACCAGCAAGATTAATGTTGCTCGCGAAAAAATGAAATTTCCCGTTTCTATTCTGTTTCCTTGTTTTAACTCCAAAAAAAAAAAAACGAGGAGTGAATTTCACTTCGATTTGAATTTGTCAACCGGACGATTGGTCACGCGTTTGTGGCACCAAAAATTTTCATTCTATTTTTAATGTCACGTAATATTTCTGTCATTTTTTTCTTTTTTTTTTACTTTCGATGATAAATAAATGGAAAGAGGAAGTTTTGGAGATTCGATCGAAAGAGGTCACCGCAAACACACTCGTTTTATCAGTGAGGGTAACTTGGCAATTTTGCCTGGTTCGCCGCGAATTTAAAACCGAAGTTATACTTTATGCCGTGCGATAATGGCCACTATATATCATGCTCCGTGATACATATTAAAGGTATGCCACTGTACTTGCTAAACTCCACGTATATATGGATTTATAAATGTACATATAATACGTGTGTATAGCGTACAAGTTTGTCTGGCGAATAGCCAACTGGGTTGCCGTCTTCTCGGCCAATTCTTGGCTCTTACATGCCACGTGTGTTATGCACTGGGAATAAAAAATAATAAAAAAAAAAAGAAGACAAGAAATTGCATAAGAAAAAAAAAGCAACAAAAATTCACTGAATTATGCAGTCGAGTTATCTCGATTGAGAACTCAAATAGTTTCATTCATTAATCCTCCTTTGAAGATTCAGGCTCGAACTTTGTTCAGTTGGCACTCGCAACAGATCGAAGTGACCTCGATCCAAAATTTCTCTTTGAATTCCACCGAATAATATCGAAAAAAAATCTGACGCGAAAATAATTTTTTTCGAGTTCTCAGAAACGAGTTATTTCAATTTCGATTCTTAAGAATCTATAAATCTTTGCGACCATTTGGGAAATCAAAAAATTTCATTAAACTTTTTAAAAACGTGATGCTTCCTCGAGGCGCTAAGGACTGGCATGCAAACCCACGATGATCAAGTCGCGTGATAAACTACTTGGAGTATTGCATAGTCGCCGTACAAAGAAAATAAAAGGCCGCGAAAGTTCGCGAAAGGTTACGACACTAATGCTCCGTGGGGATGTGGTCGAAAAAGGCGCGGGGGGCAGGAGGCACTGATAGGAAAAGCCGCTTGCTACTGGAGCTTTCGCGGCGTCGAGGAAAACCGCGCCACAAACCACCGCCCTCTATGATGGACGGTTTTTCATTTGTTTTCCTTGGCGCTACAGCAATCCTACCAACCTATAACTCCCTTCGGTGTCCTGGCTCACTCCATCTCCACTCTTGTGTAGCATTCATCAAAGCCACGAAGCAATATTCGCAAGGAAGCAAATACAATAAAGCGAGATGTTGGGTGAAACCCCACGAGAGCTCTGAACTTGTATACATTATGCTTCAAGACGTACAACCCATTTTCCTCCCTCCCTCTCTCTCTCCCTCTTTCTCAGTCTCTGTCTCTCGACTTTTTTCTCTCGTCACAAAGAAATCTGCTTGACGGGTTTCCTCGTTTTCATGAATCCACAATTTTTTTTTTCGTTTCATATATTTCATTCACTCCAATCATAAAGAACCTTTGTGGATTTTATACTGCGCATTAAAAAGCAATGATGAATTTTCGACTGATGTTCGGAGTCTGTGGCTCAACCTTTTGGAGTCTGCTTCGTTCCCCTTGGATATCCGGCCACTTTATTTACCCTGGAAAATTTAATTTCCTCCCTCGACTCATTGACGTATTGTTGAGTCCGGGCGAGCAACATTTCCTGTCGAATTACCTGAGCATTTATCGGGATTTGCCAAATATCTGGCAATACATTCGGATACTCGATATTTGAGTCTGTTCGTTTTTATGAAAATGTACAAAACACTTTAGAGACAACGGACGACGGAGACTCGCTCTCATGAACAAAGTATCAAATTTTTCTTCGGAATAATAATATTTTCGACTCTCTTTTTACATCCAGACGGGGATCCGGGATAAAAACGTTCCCGGATTGCATGAGAAATGACTCGTGCATATATCGGAGAATATTGCACAATGGAGAACGTTTGGGAGTCCGTATGATTACGTTCGAACAATAGCGTAATAATTCCCACTAATTAAGCAGAAGAATTCCTCAACTGCATTAGTATTTAATTGTATTTCCACCTGGTGCACCCTTTCCAAACTCGTATTCAATCGTGTTTCGTCCTCCTGCTTCTCGCTTAATCCTCTATATTCAGTTCTCACCCTTTTTTCGACGTCAAAAGACATTGTGATCCACGCAGTCGTCGTTATGACCGCATACGATACTCGTCACTTATCCACGACCGAGTAACTTGTCGCTAATCTTGCAATTGTTGATCAAACAACGAAAGGACATAATTTCAAATGATTTCACACGGTTCTCACGTGCCGAACTTTCCACATTATGCAACGACGACTGAGATTTTCATTCGGAGTTTCCCTAATCGCTAATTAGTGATGATGACATCTGGATTTAACTTGGACATATATTTACAGTTCCTGGAAGGCGATTATCTTTCTCTTTGGCAACAATAATGCTTCTACTTTACGATCTAGAATTGTGCAACATTAGGAAGTATCCGATGTCAAAAAGAGTGCAATTTAATTTCGCGTTATCCTGAATTTACTATTCGATTATGAGCGCGAAATTTAAAACATAAATTTACAACTGACTTTCGCTTGTTAGAATTCGATGTTTTCATATCTACACGAATATGGCATAACGAGTATCAATCGCGTTTTAATTAGCACCGAAGCCACTTGTTTCAGTTCCAAGAGAATTTCTTTACTCTCTCGTATCTCGATTGCTCCGAACGCATGTAATTCGAGATCGACTCGCAATTAGAATGCATGTGACTCTTAGCTGTTCCGCCACGCACTCGATTGATCTCTTTCTTTCATTCATTTTTACGCTCTCCCGATACGGACGAGCGACAGTAAATACATGCGTATGCACAAACTACATTCACATGTTATTCCGCAATGCCCCAGGACGTTTCACTATTGTTTGCGAGACAGAGAGAGAGCGAGAGAAAGGCAAATCGAGTTCGAGTGAGAAAGAGATATCGAAAATCGCTTGGCAATAGGTCGTGGTTGGCTTTACGACCTCGTAAATTGCATGTTATCGGTGTTATTTAATGGCTAACTGCTAATCCTTGAGAGGCAATAGTGCTGGACATAGTTAAACCCAACTAGAGATTCTCTTTCCTTCGCGGCATACCTATAAACGTAATGTTACAAACAGTAGGCCCCTGTTCGTCTATATTTGCGATTCTCTATCGACATGTGTATGTCCATGGGGCGGACGACAGCGAAATGACTGAAGAGACGACCGCAATTAGGCGACGGTGCGAATCGATGCTTCGTGGCGTGATTGCCACTCTCGAGAGAACGCGAATGAAGCAGAAAACATTATAGTGGCCGTATAGAAATGAACAGGGAAATGCCGACGTATTATAGAGGCCTGTGTCGCCTGTAGTAGCCGAGGGTCGAAGAGAGTTTAATGGAAGGAAGAATAAAAGAGAAACCCAAAGGAAATAAAAGACAGAACACGCGCACAGGACAGAGGAACGCTTTTACACACTAATTCAGATTTAATTTCATAAAATATATTTCGAGTTCGATGATCGTTTCATTTGTTTTCTCAAATATTCCGAAAGACTTACAAAATAATTGGGTAACCTCGAGAATTCCACTAAAAAGCGATTTTCCAAATAAAAATCGAAAAAAAAAAAGCTAAAAACTTGATTGGGCTTCGAGTGCTGCATGAAGATCAAACTAATACGAAATGCAATTTTCATTAAACATCTCAATATGGAATCTATTCGAATAACGAATCCACCATTTCGATTGGTCTAGGATTTGATAACTCGAAATAATGGAGTTTATACGAAGATCGTTTCTCATGATCGTTGTGTTGTTTGAATCGAAGCCCCAGGACGGGATCTGCTCCTCCAATCAATATATAGATATTCGAGAGAGCGTATTGTTTATCGGCGAGAACGATTTGAAATCGCGCGCATTAACCTACTTATCGTTTCTCCCGAGTAACCGAGCGTTCGTGCAACGTAACTATACCGCAAACTTCTTCCTCTTCTTCTTCTGCTTTTTCATTCGATATTACTTTTTCATTACATAGTACAATATTATACTGTTATCGCTGGGGAACCTGAGAATTTACGAAAGACTTTAACACGTACTTTTATTGTATCTTACATCGTGTGTATTTATTTGCATTATACACTCTATGTTATGATTATTGTTATTATTATTGCCAGTCACTTTGTTCAGATAGGAGAGTACGAGACGATTGCCTGCGATGATAAGGATAATGTGGAAATTCAGGATTACGAGAACAGAGAGAGAGAGAGAGAGAGAGAGAGAGAGAGAGAGAGAGAGAGAGAGAGAGAGAGAGAGAGAGAGAGAGAGAGAGAGAGAGAGAGAAGAAATAAAATTATACACGTATTGCAATTTAAATTCGATAAAAAAGATAAAGAATCAATGCTCCAATAATAATAAAAGCATGTTTGAACTTTCCATTAGTTTAAATTCAACTCTCCCCTCCCTGCTCCTTACAGTACATCGAAACAGTACTCGCATCCATTTTTTTGTGATTCCATCGATTTTTTCTGTTTCCGACGATCAAAATGTTGATTTTGTGAATTTTATTTTGCAGCGACCAGCTGGGGCGTGGATGCGACATCCGGTGAGTAGTTTTTATCACGAAATCGAGTTTTCTTATTGCATGTGATTGACAGTGAAGGTGGAGAGAAAGAAATATTTTTCGAGGCTTTTAGTGAACTGAGACGATGAGGAATCAGAGCAAGGAAAATGTTTTGACTCTCAGATTTTCATCTTCGGTTTTTCGCTTATTTTTCTCTAGAGTTTTTCTGTTTTCACATGGTCCCTCGTTCGGGAATATATGGAGGGATATATTTTTATAGTTAGAGTCCTTTTTATTTTTTATTTGATTTCCCTCATCCCTGGAACAGGTAGAAAGAGAGACCTCGCGGTCACTTTAATGGAATGAGATTAAAGTGGTCGCGGTGTGGTGAAGAGAAGCATAGGATCGCGAAGAACAGAGGGAAACTTGAGGGCGACGTGCTGCTGCTGCTGCTTCTGCTTCTGCTGCATTCGTGAATTCCCTTGTTGCCGTTTCCATCGTGGGGTTTCCTTGTCACTGAATTTATATACATATACACACACTTATATATAAACGTAATAGTCTCTGGTGCTCTCTGATCCCGGGGCGGGACTCTGGGCCAAACGCGTGTTAAAGAGACCGAGAGGGAGAGAGAGCGAGAGGTGCGAAAGGTGGATAAGGTATCCAGCAGCTACCGTTGGCCCTTTCATTCCCACTCTCGGGCTCTTGTCTGCTCTGTGACCGACCCCATACTACTGCGAGTAGAGATGGCTGTTGAACAAACTTGTTCTCACTCTTTCCTCTTCATTCTTCCCCTCTCACTCTCGCTCTCTCTCTCTCTCTCGCTCTTTCTCGATGTTTCTGCTTTCTTTCTCCTTCTTTTTCTCAGCCTCACTCCGCGAGCAAGTGAAGGAGAGAGAACCAAGGAAATGTGCTTGTATATATAAGCACTAGAGGGTGGCTCGTGCTATTCGTGCTGCTGCTGCTTTCTCTCCTTTGGTGCCGCTTGCCGAACAACCCTGGCTAACACCCCAAGCGACACAGAGATCCCCACTTGTTGCTTGCTACTTGTCTTCGTGTTTCTCGTCGGACCAGGCTCTTGCAAGCAACACCATATACACATATATCTATACAAACAGGCACCACCTTTATATATCTATATCAATATAAATAAGTCTCTGTTCACATATTTGCAAATACATAAGTTGTGTGATCCTTCGTCGTTTCATTCCCTCACGTTTTATCGTTAATGCTTTGCTCTCTATTCAAAGAAAACTAGTACAAATATGACAATTGAGAAAATTCGCGTGCATTACGATTTTTCACCTTGTCACTTGACATAATCAACTCAATTAAATAAAAAGAAAAAAAAACAGTTGAACACGAAACTTTTTTTCAGTGGATTAATTATCGGAGGTTTGATCGAGACGTTTCGGTTAGAAAAACAGAATTTTCAAAAATAAATAACGAATACAAATTTGGTACATGATTCTGAACAGCTCGAAATTCTGTATTGTGATTGACAAACAAAAAGATATTTCTCACGTCTCGCTGAACACTGCAACAATCGAGAATCATGATAATAATAATATTATTTTTAATTGGATTACATTCTGAATTCTGTGTGTTTTTTCTCTGTTTTCATTGATGATAACGTTCATGGGATGGAATATAAAATGATTTTACACTCATTCTATCGGCTGGTGGGTATAGCCTCGTTGGCCATCGAACATACGCCACACATGAGTCCACATCGATGCACCAAAGCGTGCTGCATTCTCCCTGGGGCTGATGCTCACACCTGCGCCGCGATGCTCGCGGTGAAATTCAATAGTCCTCAAACAAAAGCCCGACTAAATCTCTCTCGCTGTCTCTTTTCTTTTCGTTGCTTCCCGATACACACGAGCATACCTCTATGTTCGGATAATTCTGTCATTTCGTGTCTCTAGTCAACTGTCGAACTTTCCGACTGGCTGCGATGCATCGGAGAGGTCAACGGCGACGAGGCTTTCTACAAATATTTAAACGTCGGTAATTTGAGTTCCACAAAAAGCCTTTTTTATTTCCGCTTCTTTATCTCGCGCTCACGTACTCTTGCACCTTTTGAGTCTCCCTGAGAATCTTCACGTTTTTTACTTCGTAATCGACACATGTGGACCCTTTTTTACCGCGATGATAAGTTCGTCTTTACGCGTTTCTCCTTTGTCTCGACATCATTTGTCAGCTTTGACAAACAAATTTTTCCAAATGCAACAGTGACGAGCTGTTGCCATAAAAATTACATAACGAATTATAAAATGTTATTTTTATTTCCATACCGATGTATTCTTCACATTTTATCACTAGGAATTCCTCAGCTCGCCTACGATTATATTTTTTACTATAAAACTTGCCACTTATTTTGGGTCACATACTAATTTGAAGAATTCCTTGTCTGCGCTCGCGTGTGTGTGTGGCTTTCTACATGAGCGTTGAAAATATGGCGGTGTGCCACGCCTCTATGTACTCTGATGATTCGACGTGTTTAATTTCGTTCTCTTTGCCCTCCTTCGCGTTTCTCCGCTCTCATTCGTTTTTTTTTTTCAAATAGTCGTAATGATAAGTCTTATTTATTCGAGACACGTTGACGACGGTTTATTTCCAGTATAAACAAAAAACCGGGAGAACAAAAATCCGTAGCAAACTCGTGTCGGATATTCCGATGTAAAAATAGTGTTGCTCTTGTATCGAAATATTTCAATATACACAAACGCCATTTGTATATAGTCTTTACAGCTCTCTCGGCAATTCTCAACCTCGAAAATATTTACCTCAATGATAAAAAAAAAAGTATTATGAAAAAAATAACGTATTTATAATTCATGCGGCGAGGAGCCTCGAAAAAATAAAGTCGTAAGAATGTTTCGTCGTGTTTTTCAGCTCCGCACTTTTCAATAATACATTTTTCACCTTCGAAATTGTCGAGACGATATATTCGATGTCGAGCGAAAGTTTCCATATTTCTGGAAATAATCGATACTCCGAAAACTGGCAATTAGATTTTTTTGAAAACTTGTCGGTCTGTATTAATTATTTTTCTTTTTGCGGTCACGAATTGATAATTTAAAAAAAGTTTACAAAGTTCAAGGTCATCCTGCGGTTCTGTCGCGTAACAATATAATTTTTTTGGTTTTTTTTTATCCCCGTGAATGCAAAACACACCGGCCACCATGGTACTGCTGGCATTTTTCACTTGAATATTTTCCTCCAAACATCCCCGAGTTTATATATTGTCGATAAATCAAACGTGATTTGATTACGATTAAAATTTTAGTCTGACATTTATAAACGATAAAATAGTTCGAACGCCCTGGACCCATTTATACTCGTGTACAGATATAACTCCATCAAAATTTAAAATGGTGCTAATAAACAAGGCGAAGAAGTAAGTGCTGGGTAAATCGAAATACGTTTATGGATCTGTGCGTTTACGGTTCTTGGGACATTGGCTTATGCAAAGAGGCTGAAGGAGATGAAGAAGAAGCGAGAAGGATGGACGCGGATACACTCTTCGGATGCTGAATATACGAGCCAAGGGAAAGGGCGACTCAGGGGGGCGAAGGGAAAGCCAAAGAGCGATGGGCGTAGAGGGACGAGGGGTGCTCCGGTGGCGTGGGGGGCAAAAAAGAGGACTTGGCGTACACATACACGTGGTATATGTATGTCTAACTATATACGTACACTTTACGTTCGTACATCAATCCTGACGGGATGATTTACGCGGTGGCCATCAATTCCAGAATAACTCGGTAATAACTCTGCTAAAATATTGCCTGCCGCCGCCGACGCGGCCGCGCAATTCCCCTTCGCCTCTTGCCACCCCATCCCGCCCCTGTCCTCACTCCCTCCGTGTCTTACCCTCTTTCCCGTCCCACAAACACCCTCTTCAACCCTTTTCAACCCTCTCTCGACTTGCGCACCGCGAAGTATCGACGAGAGTGCGCTCGCGCTCGGCTTCTCGTACGATTAGATCGGAACGCGTTCTGCACACATAAACACACGTCAGAGTCGAGTGGAATCACGAAAAAACTCTCCAATGCAATGATACAAATTTGAAACCGAGAGGTGGAAAGACTTGTATATTTTTTAAATCCTGTTATCAACCCTTCCTGCCCGTACATTTTACAATGAAAATCCATATTCGAGGCAAAATAGCTGCTCCGGACGATTCTCCCATTGGGAATCATGGCCACGAAGAGACAGTGCGTTATTTTCAAAATTATGGCTGGATCGAATTCGCATTTCAATTTAAATTAACCAGAATTTTTCGCTTCCTCCCAAATATTTTCGAGAGCTGATCAATAAATTCCGGTAAAATATATTCCGCAATTTTTTGAATTCCCTGCGGCCCGATTCAACCGGGCAGATAATTATTTTTCATTTATTAAAAATTCTGAACTAACGATCTTATGTTTTCATGGATTTTCCGATTCACGTCTACAAATTTTTGCCGAGCGTCGCATAATTTTTTTGCGCTCTACAGCAAAAAATTCTGTACAGCTGTTTCCACGCTGGTTGCAAAAATCTCATTTTACTTTTGGATTAAAAAATATTTCATACGAAAAAAAAAAAAATCTTTCATTAAGAGTAAATACAATTTCTGTATTACTTTTTCCAACATTCCGTCGTGTCACAGTGTCTTTCCATATGAATCGTACTGCGAAATTTAATTTACGAGTCTTTCGGTATTTTTTTCATAACAATGGCTTCATGAAAATCTGGTACGAAACGCAGAAATTGCTTTTTCAAAGCTTTAGTCAACTCTGGGCCGGGATATTAATTCCGAATTTACATTTGGTCGAAAAATAATTTCTATCGTACATCAATTTTCATAGCAGTGTCGAATATTCGTGTGGAATTATTGACCAATTGATTATTAATGGGAAAATAGAGTTTTCCTCGAAATTGTGTACGTTAGCACGTTAAACATGGCTTAATGAATTTTATGTACCATTGTGTATCGTTTGCAATGTGTAAAATTGAATAATTCATGCTGACAATAACATATAGCACCGTTCCGGTTCCCTCCCGCTAATTTATGGGCTTTGCAATGATTATTTTCAGACAGCGAACTCTAACGTGTAGATAAGTAGGACACGAGAGCTTAATTACACGTTTCAAATAAATGTGGCAATCCTCTGTCCGGACAGACGTAATTTTGCATATTCGTTGGATCGATATCGTTAGTTATTAAAATTTGAAGCATGAAGCATTACTAAAACTTTTGTTTCTGTTTGAAAAACAGAAAAGAAACGTAACTACAGGAGACAAACAAGGAAAGATTGATTAACGAATGATTTTCGTGATAATTTCCATTGAACAAATTTCCCGAAGCAATCAATTTGTCGAATGAGTTTCCGGCTGCGATGACAAACAAACGACCGGATTTGCACGAGCGTAATAACGCAGTTTGAATGATCAATAATTCGTGATGAAAATTACGAATGAAAAAAAGTCAAATATTTCAAAACATCGAGAACCAAAAATGTCCATTCTTGAATGATGAATATTTACGTGTTTCTCCAGACGTCACGAACTCATTTTTGTTCATTCCGATAAGCCCCCTCCCCTCGCTCACGCGGGGGTGATTATCAGCTGCGCAAACGTTTCTCCAACAAATTCGTAAAATCAATATTTGTTTTCCAGTCTTAAAAACACTGTTAATGGATTCTTCGCGTACACATAGGCACGCACATACATCGAAATAAAATACATCGCGACAGACCTTTTCCAGCGTACTCACACGTTTCATTATCGAAGCCAAGTCGAGCTCCATATATGAAAAACCCTCAACGTGATAAACCAAAAAAACGACAGTTACATTTTTTGTTAATTTTATTTATTGGTTTTCTGACGTTGAATGAGGAAGTAGCAAAGTCTCGCCAGAACCTATGACGCGTCAATTGAGTAATGTATTTTTGTCTCTCGAGATTTCTGACCTCGAACTGAAAAAAAACGAAAAAAAAAACGACGACAACAAATTTTTTTCCCGAAATTGTAAAAAAAACATCGAGTTTGACGTTTGTTTCGAAAGTTGATGAGAAAAGTCATGATTGGCCGAATCTTTGCCTCTTTTCCAGCTCGACGTTGCGTACGTATCAACAAATATGATATAAAACTACGAAATACAAACAAAGACGGGGATATTTCCTTGGACCGTACGAACGAAGTGACTCATTAACGAAATTTGTTGTTTTGAATGTAATTATTTAAATTTCGGACAGGAGAAATAATGTAGAAAAGGTGAAATAGGAGAGAAATAATAAATTCAACAAAACGTGCAAATGTACGAGTGAAAAAAAATCGAAGCGATGTTTCCTTCAATTTCGCAAGGCGAGGGAGGCCTTGACGGCAAACTGCGGACGGTAAAACAAAACTTTTTTAATTCCGCTCGAGCAAATGGCAATGGCGAATGGGTAGAGCACGAATGGGTTTGGGTGCGTGTGTGAGTGTGTGAGGTCGTGTTGAGATAGAGAAGGAAGGAAAGGGGCAACGGAAGAGAGAAAGAGAGAAGCATTCGAACATCCGACGATTCTTGTTGTTCCAAGAGAGCAAGAGGCAGAGAGAGGAAGAGGTCAATGACCTCCGCTCTGTAGACGAGATGGAGTTCTTCTTCCTTCTTCTCTTCCTTTCCTTCTGTCTCCTTTAGCCTCCTTCTCTTTTTATCTTTATTTTATCCCACCTGTGGGACAGAAGAATCATCGCAGCGTCTCAACCTCTCAAGAGAAAGAGAGACAAACGAATGTTCGATATCCTCGGATTGCACCTGTTACACCACTCTGTGTTATCGATTTTTATCGTAAGCGTTAACTTCTCTTATCGTTCGAAATAAGATAAATCACATGTAATTTTATACACCGTATACTTAACATGGAAAATCGTCGTGTAGGATCATAATAATTAACCGATACGATCAACATTATCCTATCAAGTTTAGCCATCGTGTATAATCCACAAAGTACTCGACTTTTCGTGTTTTATTTCGAGAGAACATGGACCAATTGTCCTTGATACTCCGGTGCGATATTTTTTTCAATATTTGTTGTGACACGCACGGAAATTGCGTTGGAATTGCAAATTTTAATTACACAAAAGAGTTTCAGATTCTTCGCTCCTCGAACTCGTGGCTCGCAATTTCTATTTGTCAAGATACATTGATCGAAGTCAAAATAGCTGAGATTACGTACCATTTTACTGTTGTCACTGATGCTGTTACTAGCTGCTGACGATGGCGATGGTAGGATTTGCCTTTTTCTACTTGGCGTAAACCCCTCATCGTTTTCTCCCTGCTCGACGCCCCCCCCCCCCCCCCCCCTCACTGCCTCTTCCACTCTTCCTCTTTTGCCCCTTTAAAGTCTGTATTGTCAGGTCGATATCGAAATGTGCGTGGTCGAGCACATAGACGTGATTCAAATTGTCCTTACGAGTGTGTTGAAGCTTTTGAGCTATGTGAATGTGTTTGGAGAGGTGTGGGTCGAAGAGGCAGGAGGGTAGAAACGAGAATCGGGGGTGCAATAGAGCGAGAGGGTGGCCTGATCGAGAATACAAACGACTTTGCTGCTGGCAGAATGCGCTCGACCCCGGGAGCTTTTGTATACCCGAGTAAAAAAAACTACCCTCGTCCATCTCTCTCTCTCTCTCTCTCCCTCTGTCTTTCTCCCACTCACTCTTGCAATTTTGTTCTCGCGGAAAAAAGAGGCAACGAAAAAAGAAAAAAAAAAAACAAAGAAAAAACGGAGCATACGAAGAATAAAGAACGATAATTTAGATTGCCGAATGCCATTCAAAGTATAGCCTGGCATGCAAATTGAAATGAAAATTGTGAAGGCAAATACCCGAAAAGCGCGCGTTTTTCTATTCCCACACGTTCCTCTCTTTGTAAATAGCCATTGTTTTTCTTTTTTCCATTTTCCATTACTGATCTTCTTCCTACGTTCGTTAGCTGAGAAGTTATGTGTTAATTCCTTCACAGCAATCAAACTTTCAAATATCAATTACACAAATAACATTCGAAATAAAATTTCTTTCTTTTAATACGTAAGGAAATTTTTGTTACTTATAAATTCAGTAAATAATGAGCATTTTTGGTCGTCTTGTGAAAAAGCTTGGGAATTTGACGTTTGATGCTCCGGCGAGACGTTCAAGTGACTTAATAATCGTGTGATGCAATGATATAATTTTTATGCAATAAGCTCCACTGACGAACCAATACAGTAACGAGAGACCAGAGTGTAACAAAAGAAATCGTGAGAGATTGAGTGACGAGAGTGATGAATGAGCGTTAATGCGTGTGACTGGACAGAAAACACACGACAGCTGATGAAAAAGAGAGAGAGAGAGAGAGAGGGAGGGAGAGGCAAAGAAAAGAGGACCAGAAATAAAACGAGAGGGTATGAGGGAGAGAGAAAAAAGTGGACCTTTTGCTAGAGCGTGCTGCGAAGGAAGATATTTCTCGCTCAGTTGTTAATTGCAGTTTCTCGTTGGAGTCTTCGTCATCGTCAACGTCGTCGTTTGTCGTTGCACAGAACAGACTTGAGCAGTAATCGACATTAATTTCAATCTCGCTGACCTCGCATCAGACTTTTATTATTATTCTCGTTCTTGTTTCTTTTTCTATTCTTATTTAAACATTCTTTTTATTGTACAAATCGAAACAGGACAAACGACTATGCATCAGCACGGGTAGACATCCCTCTCTCTGCTGCATATTCTTCATACGTTTAAGATATTTAGTACACCGCGCGTTGTTGGACATATATACAGGACAAGCGAATTAAACTGTTAACGTCATTCTTCAGAGACATCAAAATTTAATAGCTTTTTTCTCTCCGTCAGGCAGAATCGTTTCAAGTTTAATCAATTGCTGAAGTGATTTACCGACGTAAGAACATCCAAGAATTTCCATTGGCCTGATGTCGTCGTTACTATCGAATATTTTTCTTTTTTCCTTTCGATTTCTCAATTCCTGCTTTTTTTCTCACTTAATCGAATCCATTACGAAAGATGATCAAAGTTTCGCGTATGCAGAATCCAACAAAAATTCAACTGTTCTTGCGTTCAAAATTTGATCATCGGCAGAATGTTTTTTGATGCTCTCTGTACATATTTTTTTTTGTGGTTGAACATTTGATATTCGCTCATGAATAATACGTTGTAACAAATGGCGCGTTCGTCGATATGGCGACCGGTCTGACGACTCGTGGACAACGGGCAAGTTTTGTGCTCTGTGAAATTTTTCTTTCAGTTTCCAAAGTAGCAATATTGAAACTTTGAATCAATCTGATTGGAAATTTTCCAACAAGAAATTTAAATATAAAAAATTTATTCGGGCGAATGATTTTTTTTTTCTTTTTTGAAAAATTTAGGCAATTTATTGAAATTTTTGTTAAACAGTGTCTAGAGATTTTTCCGAAATATTCACTTACCGAGAATTGCTAATTCAAGGTTCTTGAAATTTTCAACGTTGTCGTGCTCCACGAATAAATTAAGACGTGATAATTTTCTTAATTAACTTAAAGATTCTGCAATGGCGAGAGACGCGCTTGCGAGAACAATCTTTCATTTCGTTATTCTCAAGGATTTTCCATTACCACAGTCAAACGAGCGATAATATTTGTGCTGTTTTCCGGAACGTTCCGGACCGTTAGATTCCACTTGAATTCTTTCGCTAACATAAGAGAAACACACACACGCACACACATTGTCAAACTCAGCTGTTTATTTGTTTGTAAGGAAATATATGTGAGAATGGAAGAAGGAAAGAGAAAAAACGAAAAGGAAAGAAAGAGAAAATGCGGAGAAGAAGTAAAACGGGATTTATAACTCGAGAACCGGAAAAGAGTCGAGAGCTCTGGGATTTAACAGGTGCGTGAACAGTCCATCAAAGCAATGATATACCTCGTAATTACCTCGCTCCTTTCAATGGCACAGCAGTCGACGTTTTTATTCCTTGATGACAAAAAAAAAAGAAAAAAAAAACAACTGAATACGAATAATTCTCGATTTCTTCGCACCCACGTACAGCGTCCGTTCAATTTAAATGTAAAACCACATTTGAATTTATAATTTATAGTCAATCATTTGCAAATCCATTCACACAAACGTTTCGCCTTTAACTGATTTATTTTTCTTCATTTCCGACAGAATCGAACTTGATTAATTATATTGTAAATTCTTGGCTTGAGAAAATCGTGGAGATTGGATTCTTGGGGTTCAGAGATTCTAAAGATCGTGGTATGTTCCGTGAAATTCTAATTAGACTCGACGTCTAATTGCTGAGGAATCTCACTGATGGCTCTTCGCGGTCGAATCGTTTTCTTGAATTTTTTCAAATTCTTTTTATTTTGCTCAACGTAGCGAAAAATCACACGACATCGGTGTACGCCTCTATTATGCCTCGGCATCTGTGCGTGTGCGTCTGTGTCTATACGTGTGAGTGTGCGAGTCAACGACCGTTAGAACGACCAAATAGTTACATCCTTTTCTCCATTCAACTATTTTTTTTCCTGTCGTTTTTTTTTTCATTCTTACAGTCCGTTAAGAAAGTGTTCCACGTATCGATTCACTGGAATTTTCGAGAATAAATAAACTGACCAAGATAGCGGTTTCTCGCGGGGACTAAAAATAGTTTCTGCTGTGCATTATTATCCCGAAGAATTGAATAATTTTGAAGAGCTGTACGTCGAACAAGGAATAACTTTTGTAAAAAACATTTTTTTTACTACAAAATTCTTTCGAAAAGGTTTAAAATGTTAGTAACAATATTGTAGATAAAAATAATTCACGAGGAATGAAAATTTCCATTCATTTTTGATAATCATTATTTTCCACGATCTCCTACGATTTTGATACTTTTGCGAATATTGATTTAAGTTGTTGTTTTTCTTACGTTAATTTAATTCCAGAATTCTACTTCCGCGAATTACGTCCGGAAACAAAAGTAAATTAGCATACTAACTGCCCAATTAGTTTTCCAATTACGTAAAATAACCAGTTCGTATTTTCAATTTTTTTTGAATTTCGAAGAAGGACAATAATTGTTGAAATAGTTATTTTTTAATTTTAAAGATCTAATTAGAGTATTATTTTCGTCAAATTACTTCCTCCAATTAATTTGCCTCGTCAGGTTTTTTGCTGTCATGCAGAAGAGCAAATCATATTTCAATTAACTCGCTTACTATTCAGAACAATAATAATTTCTCATTTCAAATTGCATCGCTGGCGAAGTGTGCATTTTTCATGGTTCCTTCGAAATCTTATTACTTCATCCACGTTCCAGATAAATTGCTTCTACAAGCTATAAACAATTACCTGGCTCATAGGGAAGCAGCAGAAAGAGAGAGAGAGAGAGAGAGAGGCAAGAACTGCAGTAGAGCAAAGGAGAGAGGAGTAGATGTAATAGCTGCTGGATATAATTGAACTTTCACGAATGTTCTGATCTTTTTTTGGGTCAAGGTCGTTTGTGCGATGATTAAACTTGAATACGAGTTTGAAGTGACGTTTTTCGATTGCGTTTAATTGCGATTTAATCGTTTTAACCTAAAAACAGTCTCAATGGAATTTATTACAGACTTTTTGACCTGGAAATATTGATATTAAAAAATAGAACATTCTCATATGGACAGAGCCGAAAATTCCGAGCCCTTAACGACGTCATCAATATTATCCAAATTATCAAGCATGCTTTTTAATTCATTAAGAAACTCGAATATTTCAATGAAAATTGCTTGATTATCGTTACAGCGCGATGTATAATTATTTATCTTCGTGTTGCGTAGTCTTTCGAAATTTTCGCCATTAAGCATTGAGCCAGCACGTCGCTGTACTCAATTCGCCAAAAGAATAGAAACTAATGATCATGTCATACATATTTTAAATTCAATGTATTATTATTGATAATTATAACGATTAAAAGTGATGATAAATATTACCTGGTGCATGAGTCGAATAAATATTTCCTCGGTAAATCATCCGGGTCTCGTACGTATATAAATCCTACGGAAGATAGTTATATATGTACAATTGAACAAGGAGATGTTACTGCATGCGCGAATGTGTAATAACGTTGGATCATGGTTATTATTGTTCAAGGCGAATCCACGTGATGACTGCAATGATGCCTCCCTCTCCACACTCCTCACATCCCTCTCACCACCCTATGGAAATCCCCACCAAACTCTGTTCCGGTATATACTCTCGGTGCAAACTATCAACCGCTCTCTCTCCCTCCCACTCTCTCTCTCTCTCTCTCTCTCTCTCTCTCTCTCTCTCTCTCTCTCTCTCTCTCGCTTTCTGCATCTCTCAGTGTTATAAATTATCGTTAAATATCTCGTATTGTACAGAGATAAAAGCGTGTTAGTGGTAATATACCGCTCCTTCACGGAAATATAGAATGAGCCTCTACGGAATGCTGTATATCGTTATCATAAACTTACCGTGAGGACTACTATATCACACATATCGAGCATCGATACCCCACGAGAGAGTTTTCCGTGAGAAATCGAACTTTGCACTAAGCAAAAAAGAAATATCTCGATTCGCTAGACTCCGTAGCACAGCTAAGTCTGATCTACGGTTCAGTGGTGTGTATATAGTTGGAAAATGTCTGAGTAACAATAAACATTTTTCGACAAGCCTTCAAAACTTTGCCGAGAGAAATACTTTTCAGCGGAGAAAATTCTGCCATGCCATTAGATAGCGTGTCGTTGTTGGATTAAGAATAATAAAGAAAAACAGTTTTTCGTGCCTGTATTTTCGGATTATCTCGATCGAGCCGTCAAAATTCATAAAAATCAACGCATCATTAATTCACTGCAAAGTTTCTATAGAAAATGGCTTAGAATCAGCGTGTGAAACGATCTTTCTTATTTTTTCGATTCTGCAATGTCCACATACAAATAAAAGCGAACACTCGATATTTTCAGATGTAAATTTCAAGGAATTTTGGCAGAACATTTTTCGCTAGGCCCTTGGAAATGAAAAAAAAATATTTGTTCGACATGATTGGATATATACAGATGTATTTGTGTATTGTGAATTTCACAATACCAAAACAGACCTCACCCTCTCATTCTTTGCCTCCCCCCCTCTCTTTCCCATCTCCGTAATACCAAAACGACGTTATGTATAGCTCCGATATTCTGTAATTATAGATTTTCTCAGACAACCTATATGTTCTGTTATTTCACACGTTTCTGTCTGCTGAATCACGATATGAACATGTTTACACGGGGTGTGCCGCACACGGAATGGAATTGTTTTTAAACACGTGTACAATTTTATGAAAGATTGTGTTTATTTTTCTTTAGAAATATCAATTTTCTTTAATAATTATTTTCAGGCTGACATTTCGAATATATTAATTCTTCGTACGTGTGGACTTGCTTTTTTTTTTAGAAAAAATGAAGCAATACGAACTTTTTCTGACTGGATAAACATATGCAGATGAAAATTACTTCTCCGTGGAGACTCAATCGGACTGATCTAATAATGTGAAAAATATAATGCGCATGAGAATATAAGATTGTACGTAGATAGGAATTAGAATTGAGTCGAAAGTCAAGAAAAATCGGTGCGGAAATTGAATAGAAAGAGTTGTTATTACAGAGGGCGACGAGAGCTAACAAACGCGGTTTCACATCAGGATTGTAATTATTCAATAGCGCGCGGGTGTTTCGTCATGCCACGTAACGTAATTGAATAATGACGGGCACGTTTTTGCTCGAGATTGCGCAACGTCACGACCAATGCAATTCTTAGCTCTCCCCCTTCATCCCCTGCTCCGAATATACTTGAAATTCCTCTTCTTACTGTCTCTCTCTCATTTTTTCACTTGGCAGAGTCTCCGCTACAGATTTATTCAGATTCATAAATTTATATTTATTTCCTGTCTCAGTGAAATTAAGAGATTATGCCAAAAATTGTGTTTTTTTTTTATTCACTTGTGACTCGACTCTGTCTCCCTTTTTCGATCCGCTACAAATTCTTAATCTTTCGCGAGCGTGCGACCGGTTTCATTTAAAATTAGCTTCGCAGATCTCAGAGAGAGAGAGCGCGGAGATTGACCCGGATTAGTCGCCTTGCACGAATATATTTCGTCACGCGTCCTGTTCGGACATTTCGAATCGCTTATTTACTTCATATACAAGCGCATATTTATGTTCATTCAACCTTTTTTTCTCCATATATTAGTTCTTCGTTGCCTCCCATTTGGAGCCTTGTAACACGAGGCAAATCGAAGCAGTGTGTTCCGCAACGGAAACGATAAATTCGGAAGAAACAAAAATTAACGCAATAATCCGCGATTAGGGCGAGCGAAGTTATTGCGCTTTTTACTCAACGGATAAAAATTTCTCCTCCGTACATTTTTTTCCCAAAATACTGATTTCCTAAATTGACACGGAATTTCGAAATAATATTTCGTTGCGTAATCCCGTTTTCTCCTCAATGGATTTTAACGTTCCAGATACATTTGGCTTTTCGATTCTTCGTTAAATTGTCCGTGTGGATACGATTCGTTCCGCGTCGCAGCTGATTCGAATGAGTAGAGTTCGACCAGTCATGGTTCTATTCTGACCGACAGACAAGCTCTTTCAGCTTCGCCAGACCGGACATTCCATCTATTACTCCACTCTATCCTCTCGAACGTTTTCATCATTTTTCATCTTTTCGTAAGATATCGGCCTGAACCTGTCTCAACGTTGAAATCAATTGGAGACCTAAATTTCTATATATCGAGCCTTTAAATTGAATGAAAAATTCCACGTCCCGTACAGGAATACGATAAATTCTCGATATGTCGAATTTTTTCCCATGCCTCAGTCGATTACGACAAGAAATTGTGAAATTGAAACCGAAAGGAAATTACGGGGCTAAAAATAGAATAAGCCTTCGAACTTTTTGCAATGACATAACTTTTAAAAACTAATTTTTCAAGCCTTCAAAATTTCATTAGTAAGTTTTTTTTTCGAAATTAATTGTAAAATGATTGACAAACCAGGATTGCTATTTGGAGTACATATCGACCAAAGTAAAACGATTGCGTTTACGAGTCTTTTATTTGTTTGACCGGCGTCTCAATTTTCCTGGTCATAAAAGTGAGGACGCTCGGTGATCGTTGACATGCACGCTCGCGTGCACTATCGAGCAAAGAGACCCGAAAAACTTGGCTGATAGGGAAAAAGCAAGCAGAAGCATTAATGCCTTTTATGCCCCTCGTGACATTTTAACTTTTATAACTGTTCTGGCGTGCTTTTAAAACTTTTTATCATATCCTCGATATATCTGTACAAGGAATATCTGAAGGGAAAAATATAAAAAGGAAGAAGGACAAAAAGAGCGTACGATATCCTACACGTTGCCTTTATCGGAGTATTTGTTCCGGGTACGAATGGCTTTCGACTTTTGTCATTTCGAGAGTCTCGGAGAAAATCGTGGCTCTTGTAAACCCTTTAAACGAGCACCATGTACAAGAAAAACAGTGAGCCGGAGACTGAGAGGGAGAGAGAGAGAGGAGAGAGAGAGAGGGAAAGGGAGAGGGAACGATAGGGACCGCGAGACAGAGATTCGAGAGGAAATCGATTGGTCATTTTCGAGATAGTCATTGAGCCGGCAACGCACTTTGCGATCTGCAGGATCAATTTCCAGGATGACGAGGTAGGGGTCAAAAATTCAGATCGTGAATAAACAAATCACGACGATTTTTTAAATGACCCGACGATTTAGAGTGATTTTCCTGAACACCCTGTCGATTGGCACGTGAAAAAGGCGATCGCGGGACAATTTTGCCACAGTTTGTCAGATGTAAAATTAAAAAATCTAAATATTTTTTTAACATCAAACAGCTCAGTTATGTCAGATCTGTCGAAAGACAAGGAAGTGTGGACGCAAATGACTTATGTGTACAAAGAAATTCCATGGATGTGGAGTAAGAAAAATAAACACCATTCGGATCATACCATGAGCAGGTGAACAGGATACTTAGTGTTATCGGAAGTGCATGAAATGTTGGCCGGAAAAGGAAATATTTGGAGTATAAGATGAAAAATAGAAAACATGCGGAAATCTTATATTGGAGAATCGAAAAAGCTACGTAATACGTCCAATTTTTTTACTTTCGTCCCGAGGTTATAATTATCGTTACTATAACAATACGAACTTTATTATAGTTTCCCTTCGCTCGCTCCAGCAGTTTGTCAATCCTGGATCGCTTGTGTATCGATTTTCATTTAATACAGTGAAACGCGATACAGCCGATACAAGATTGTCAATTCGTTTACAGCTGGAAGATTCGAAAGAGCGGAAATCAGGCTATAAACATGTGTATGTGCCCTGCTCGTTATGGTTCTATAAGCTTTTTAATTTTATAGACGAAGCTCCTGAGCCATATATCAAGAAAACAAAAACTATGCACATTGACGCGAGTTACGACAATTTTTTTTATTACAACAAATACATCACTCTTGAAGGCTTCTTAAAGTATTGCAGTTTGCGAGACGAACCTTTTCTTGCAATTTCGTTGATTCGCGAACGAATCTGCACACACGACATAGCGACATGGTTGTGTCCATTTACTCGCAGCAGGAAGATTAGACGAGAGAGATATATAACGAACGTTCGATCGAGCTGATCGATTTGAAGCCCGAGATTGGATTGAGCTCGATGCTAAAAAGTAAAACTTGTGCGATCACCACGAGATTGGTGAATGAAATAAATGTCCTTTCAATTTCACGACGAGCTCTCCCTTCAGTCTGCCAATGCTGATGCTCGTGTCCAAGTTAAATCTTCGGGATTGAAAAGATCTTTAACTCTCGGACGTGATTCTATCCGCGTGTACGAAACGCTTGCTAACGAAAAGGCGTAATTTTCCTTCACCGAGATCTCCGCTTTCTTCAGTTATACCCTTTTGTTCGTCCTTCACTGATTTACAGAATAAACAGAGTTTCGTAGTCTCTGATATCGTTCGATCAAGATCCAAGTCTTCGATCTGATCAGACTCCGCAATTTACTTGAGCCTCACTCATTTTTTACGAGGATTTTAAGCGATTCAGTAACAATAATAAAAATACTGAATTTATTGCGAATTTCAGCGAATTGACGGATAAGGAAACTTTAGGATTTCGATAAAGGGTAAAAATTGAGTTAAAAAAATCTTGAAAACAATTTTTACATCCGTCCGAACTCTCAAGGAGAAAATTCGACGATTCTCACATCGCGAAATATTAATTAACTTTCTCTTTGATTAATTAATTCAATTAATTCACTGTCGACTTTAGTTTCCATGCACAGAGATTTGAACAAACGTGATTTGAGAATCGCTGCTTTATATAGGACGAATACTACGATCTTTGTTCCATAGAATGATCACCTCGAAAATTACGACTTAGAATCAGCCTTGGGGCATAATTTATAGTGCATTTCGTCTCGTTACTTTTGCATCGCTATTGGCTGTCTTCATATATCCGTTCTTCGCCGCTATTATATTATGTGGTACATATCCACTAAATTGTCTTGATTTTCCGTCGAGATGTATTCCCGAGAAATTCACAAGAAACTCTGCGTATTATAAATCCTAATTATTAACGATGCTTAATTATCTGTTGTGTTGATCTTTCGACGTAATTTCAGCACTCTAAATAATGAGAATTTTGAACAATTAAAAAAATTCTTTTTACTACAAGTATTATTAGCAGACAAGAGCAAAAGAGGGAAAGCTCGGAATTTATTATGAGAACAATGGACTCGGTGAGCCGAAGAAAGAAGAATGTTTAATTAATTCTCAAGTATAGTTTAAGAAATTTACGAACGGTACATTTATGAATAAGAAATATTTAATTGGTTTGTACAATTATGTCAACGGCAAAACATCACATTAATCACACGTTTCCGGTTCGGACGAACGTCTTATTTAAATACAAATCGGATGAGAGATTTATATTCCATCAGACCGCAGTAAATTCACGTTGCTGCATTTTTCGACCAACCAAATCAGACAAAAATGTTTTTTTTTTTTTTTTTTTTTTTTTTTTTTCCGGGCGAAGCGATCTCAATGTTGGTGGTCGGCTTTTTAATCTTTTTTCTTCCCAATTGCAGATTAATTGACTCGGGATTAAAAAATGTTCGAGGCAGGACGAATAATTTTTGAATATCTCCGAGGTTTTGCTTATTGATTATGCAGTTTGTGGGTCTTTTAAAAAAAAAGTGAAAACTCACGTTCGTGAATCGTAAATAAAGTTGTTGCTTCGGCTCGTTTGTTTTGCCGTGGTCGCGTTAATAAACCAATTCGTTGCCAACGATAACGATTTTTAACGTGTAATTCGTCGTTGTTACGAGGTGTTTAACGAACTCGAATTAGAATAAATGGGAGGTCGTTGTCGTCGTTGAGTTTTCTATCATGATCTCTCTAGCTCTCTCTCTCTCTCGCTCTCTCTCTCTCTCTCTCTCTCTCTCTCTCTCTCTCTCTCTTTTATCTCTTCCGTAGCAATACCTCGGACTCTCTCAGGAGCATTGTCGCGTCTAGGCGCAATCTAGTTCGTACACAAGCAACCCATCAGCAGTGTTGATCGTCGCTGGCATCGTTTGTTCACGGAACGCACTCCTTATCGCGCAAAGTATCACGAATACACGAGGAAAATTTTTCCTAATTCTAAAATCCCTAAAAAAAAAAGTTGAAAACAAAAATTTCTCTAAAAACACAGCGAACAACAAGTTTTTACGGAACGACAATTAGCACCACTGCGGAAATGATTATTTCCTTAGAGCAAATTTCATCCAATCGGACTGTCAATTGTTGCAGTTCTAAATGAAGCAACTGCGCAATCAATTTTGATTCAATTCGAACGAGATGGAAATAGCAAAATAATCTTAACCAAGGGACGGATCCGAAATCTGAATCGATCAGCCCGACGATCTTATTTGTAGAAATTTCTACGAAACTCCTGGCCAATCATCGATTTTTATCGATTCCACAAATGATGCAAATTTCGGGTTGTACGTATCTGTCAATGAAATAATTATCATGCAAATTAAATTTGGTGGATAAACGAGGTCGGAGGTCGTCAAAGTTTAATATCAAAATGATTTCCTTCGTCTGTTTCGTCTGGTAATTTACGAGTGCACTCGACTTGGTCTCCTTGACTACCATCACGCAGAAAAAAAAAAAAAAAGAAAAAACTCACGGTCTGTCGAACAGTCGGTGGCTGCACATAATTCCGTGCAAAATTCGAAAAACGTGAGCCGAAGATGGAAATGCGGAATATCCTGATGAATACATTCTCATGCATGTCCCTAAGTGTGCGTCTGTGTGCGTTTGTAGTAAACGAGCTTCGGTCTAAAACGATCTCTAATGAAATATAATTTGCATATTGCGAAAAAATGCATCGACCAAAATGAGAAAAAAGGATATGCGGGTGTAGAGGAACAAGGCATATGTTTCGAACATGACTTCGGGACAAGATGGGTATTTACGTGAAGAGAGGAGGTCGAGCAGAAGGTTGGACAAGGGGAAACCTATTAAAAGATCGTAATAACGAAAAATAAGAAACGTAATGAGGGAGGTGAGTCCCTTTTTCTTTCACTCTTTCGCTCTCCTCTCCTTCTTTCCCCCGTCTTCCCTTCTCCCGTATCACTAGAGATAATGACGTAAGTATAAGGTCCAGCCGATGCCTCGCTGAGTATACAGCCCGTGTCTGTGTGTATCTGCGCTCTGCGTTCGTCATGAATATACATATATCCGTTTTGCGATGTTCTCTCCTTCAGCCCGATTCTCGAAAGATCCTGATTTCTCTCTCGCTGCTCTTCTCCCATTTTTTCATTCAGTTTCGAATTCTCGGTTCGATTATAGAAGATTGGTGGCTCTGTGAGGAAAACAGTGACGAACTTTACTGAATCGCGTTTGAAAATATCGAGTGCGAACGACGCGACAAATTCCGAAGAAACACGAAAACAGCTTTTCACCAACGGACGCTAGCAGCTGATAAAAGATTGAAAGTGAACTAAGTTAGGCCACGATGATCTCATCGGAAGAGCAATGAGAACCACACAAGATCGACCGAGTTTCGAAGTCGCTTTGGCTCTTGCTCGACTATGACTTTCGTCCACAGGCGCACGAACCGCACGTTATTGCGATTGGAGTCTAGTCGAAAAGCCCGCTCAACTAAACTAACTTGCTTGACTTAACTAGTTCGAATAACTCGGAGATTGAGTGAAAGAGAAAGTACGAGCAACAGAAAGAGGAAAGAGAGATTTAGGGCTTTGGTCCAAATAATCCAGGATTGCGAACGCAGCTCTTGGTGTCCCAATTAAGCCGATTAGCGTTTACTTAACCATACAGAAATTGTCTCGTCTTCTCAATCTACAGTCCCAGCTCAAATATATACACGGGATATATTTCCGAATCTTTCACAAAGTTGACCGAACCCCCAATGTCTTGTTTCTCCCACATAAATCAATGAACTCTGCAGGTGGCAGCGAAAACTCCAAATTGAATTACACCTCGACGGTTCCGCACGACTATTTCCAATTTTCTTCAATTTTCCGTCTGAATTTTTCGATATACGAAAAACAAATTTCTTTCACATACTAATTAAAAAACGATGAAAAAGAAGTTCACGGTACTTCGTTAAATTTCAAAGACGACTTTGAAGCACGAACTTCGTTTTTTCTATATAGTAAGCCGAGACCTTTTGAAATGACAGCTAATTACTTATTTCAAAGGATGCAGCAAGCCTTTGAGTCTGAAAAAATTCTCTATGCTGTCAAAAAAATTTGCCGACGCAGAGTCAAGTTTTTTTCATTTTCCGGAGCGAGCAATGAGGCTCAGAAGAGCCTTAACGAGCCGATAGAAATCTGAGCTTTGCTCCAAAGACTCATCATACATCGTTTAGTCGTTATATTAATTCGATCAACATCCATGCGTTTTCAACACTTCCGAAATGATTTGCTGGTGAGGAAAAAAAAAAGAAGATTTTTAGAGCTCTCTCGTTGATCAACGTTATCTGACGATTTCTGGAGCTCGAATCAATGTAGGTCAGTAGCGTGGGAGTTCAAGGACTCTAATATGAAAAGCACTCGCGCAATCGTCTCATCCTACTTTGGTCGTACGTCGTCGAGAGCGTGTAATAATAAAGAGAGCTTTGTTAGCTAACTGTTGGAATAAAATCGATAACAATTTGTAACTTTCATATTGACACAGTTACGAATCAATAACAATATAAGGCGGTCGTGATCATAAGTGGATCCCTTGGAACGGAGCCAATAATAATAAAACGTGAGATAAACAAGGAGATACATTGAGCATTGAGCGTAATTACGAAACTCGATAGTCGACAACGTTGTAGTCAAATGGTTCATTAAGAATTGAAAAATAAATGGAAAAAAACGTGGAGTCGAGATCTGGGATAGTGGCGAGGGAGCGTGGGTGGGGAAGACGGAACAACATCGCGTTTTATCGATTTAGAAATACGCAACTTCGAGGCCTATATGCGCGTATGTCTATACGTACGTGAGTGTATATACAAATACGTGTAACTTCGTGATGTGCTCTGAGCGCGATAATATCGTAAAACAAGATTTGTTAGCGAATCGATAACGCAATTGCAATCTCGTTGCCATAATATATAATTGCGAGCTGATTTTCCATTTATATATACGCCACGACCAATGATTGTTATAGATCGAATCTACCAAACGAGTTTCGTTTCTCGAATTACGCGTTCGTGAGCATATTTTCCTTTTCACTTGAAAATTTGATCAGCAGACTTTCAGAAATCGTTTCGATTTTTCGATAAAATTCCATGCCATTCGACCAATCACTGGCGCGAAAAAAAATGGAGGATTTCGAGGTTCCCATTAATCGAAAATGAGAAAAATCAATTACGGAGGAAACCAACAATTTTAGAAACCGTAGTAAACGTTTCCTTATGAATTTACATTGTAAAAGGAGTGCCCGTAACATTAGAGCTTGTAATAATAATAAACTATAATCTAAAACGATCATTAATCACTCGGGAAAATTTAAAGTCATTAATTAATTTTTATTATTAGTATTTTACGAAATAAATTTTCGTTACGTAACTCGGCAGTGTGTAAAACTCCATTAAACAAATTTGAATGGATTAGCGTAGCCTTCCAGTGGAGTTCGTTTTTAGAGGCACTTTCTAAAAAAGAAAAAAACAATGCTGGTGAAAAAAAATGGCCAGGACTTGCGTCCTCAATTGTCCTTATCAAATTCGTGTCAACTTCATGACCGATGAGAATTTTGTTTCATTTTTATTATTATTGTTAAATTGTTTTTCTTTCTCGAACGTTGGCAACACGTACAGAGCCCAAGATCGTTATTCCAAGAGTTGCTGACCGAGTTATGGGCCAAGAACTGATTGATCGATCGATTACCACCACTGCGAAGAGAGAAAAAAAATTATCCTTGGAAACGATAAAAGTTTTTTTTCCCCGACTCGACGTTCTCGACAGTTTCATTAATTTTCCTCACTCGCGGCCTCTCGCTCTCTTCCCTTCCCTCCCCCACCTTCACGTCCACTTTGACTGATGTTAATGGATCTTTTCTGCTCCCTCTATACACCCTTTTACCTTTCTTAATTCTCCAGTTAAGCACGATCGTCATAAATATTATTACTTCGTCAAGTATTCATGAGTAAATAACGGATTGTCGAATTTCTCATTTATTTTCGTCATTAAAAATGTTTCATTTCTGCCTTTTCAATTCTTCGTTCAATTTCAACGCACTCGCTCGTTATCTTTTCGCTTTTCCCGTCATTATAGTTCGGAGCCTCGCAAACACCTGTTATCTCGGGCCACGTACAGCGTGACCCCGACGCTGCAAGGTGCTCTCACCTTCCACCCACATGGATGACAGATAAAAGGATTCAAGGCTGAACCATTTTTTTGTTTCAATTCCCATCGGTGTTTATTGTCATCGAAAAAAAAATTCAATCCACAACGATCTCAACTCATCACCAGTTTAGCTGAACAAAGTGACGTGGGCTAAGCCTTTCCGATTGAAACGATCGAAGACGCGTTTGGACGCAGCAGTGAGTAAGCGCGAGGGTGGCACGAGAGGCAGTTTTATCAAGTGGTGCAATTAAGATCGGGAGATCTTGGTGGCTCAGCCAATTAAGATTATTTATCTATTCCTAAGGCTAACCGTATCACGAAGCTTCTCTCCGTAAACATCAAGTTGTCTGTATGCTTGGACTTGTTCCACGTTCGATGGTGAGGTTACTTTTAGCCTGACAACGCTCTCGCAGAGTCTAACGTCGTTTGCGACAGCCTGACTCGTCGGGAAGAGACGCAAAGAGAACGATGAATGAGTATTAACTCACTGGGAAATGGAGTCGTATAACTTTTCTTTTTTTTTTAAACTACTTGACAGTCTGATGGATCGGTCAGTTAGTTTTCTCAAACATAAGAAAAAGAAACGAGATTTCAAAAAAGCTGTTAATATTAATTTATCGATTATTACACTGATCAACAACCAAATTTTCAGTTTCAACTAAATTTGACAAACAAAATCAAAAGAAATCTGTTAATTAGACAATTATATTGTTGTAGACAGCGTCGTTCATTACAGCAACAAATAAAGGGAATGTAGCATGATCGAATCTTCGCTGAAACGAAGAGAATAAAATTGAAATTAAAACAAAATCCAATAAGAGCGAATTTTTTTCAAAACGTTCGTTATTGAATTATTTCGAATTATTACGAATTATTTCCAATTAAACGATTTTCATTGTGCTGAGGAATTGATGAGGAATCGATAATTGTCACACGATCACCGTATCAATTCCAAAGTTGCCAATTCCGAATCATTCGAACGTATTTTTTTTTCAATAACGAAGACTAATTTCGCTCTTGATTCTCGACTCGAAATGAGTTCAATCATGTGTCGCGTGATGCAGGTCCAAACGGGGCGTGACATCACGAAATCACACAAATTTTCTGACGCGAATTCGCGATATGTTCGTGCGATGATAGTCTATTGAGTAAATTTACGAAGATCGAGACCATATGGATGAGGCATTCATGTGTGAACTTCCTCAGAAATTAGTGACTAATATGACACGTCCCAGCTATCTGTAGAAAAAATCAAATGAATGGAGCGATAGAGTTGTTTATCTATACTGTGTCATCGAATTTCGAGGTAAATCGCTTGCAGTTGATAGTAACGAGAAAAAGTATGAGAAAAACAATCTTTATTTAACGAGAAAATAATTGCGCAAAACTTGGAGACAGCGAAGAAAAAAACTCGTTTGTAAGAATTACGTGAGAATTTTTGAATAATTGAGAAACGAATTTCGAGAAAGATAAAGTGGAAGTTGCAGTTCCTTAATTATTTTCTCTTATCTTTTTCACGAGATTCTAAGTAACAACTCGGTCACAAAGTAGGAATGTAATTACACGAGCAATTGAAGTGTTTTGAGAAAAAAAAAACGAACGAGTGAAAAAATGAATGAAGGATCTTGTAACGATTTAAAAAGAAGCTTGAGGGAGTTTCAGGAAGAAAGAGAGCGAGAGGGAGAGAGAGAGAGAGGACAAAAGGGACGAGAAAGAATAAAACTAAACAGAAAAGCGTTGGCAGAATCGTCGATGCAGTACCTTGTAACGAAGGAGAAGTTTCGAGCAAGGAGAAAAAAGGGAAGAGGGGGAAATGAGGGGAAATTTGAGAGCATACAGTCGTCAGAAAATTAGGGGAAGGGGCAAGGATCGGAGAAGGGTAAAGAATGAGAGAAGAGGAGAAGCTACGACACAACGGATTTAATATGGAAGCCCAGGAAATTGGATTTAAATAAATTTGAATACTTCTGAAATTAAAGCCCTCCCATGACGTCTACGTGGAAACGTAATAACGCGGTGTGCCCTCCCTCCTCTCTCCTCTCCGTCTACCCCTCATCGTCAAACTCTGACTCCTCTCTCTCTCTCTTTCTCTCTTTCCTCCGGACTCACCTCCCCTTTCCTCTGGCCGCTTTTTTCCTCTCGTTCTACTTCCTCTTTCGTACAATACCTACGTATCGGTATAACGAGAATATGAATTCCTCTGTCGTTTACACAGTTTTTTATGTGTATATACGAACACTATTTATATTTAATATTACTGCTTTTAATATCGTACTTTCGTACCTTTTTTTCATTATCATTATTATCATTTTTCTTGCTGTTATTATTATGCGATTTGAGCTGGTTTCGTGCCAGGGTTTGGGCTCGTCAGCACAATTTTCCGCCATTCATTTCTATGAAGCTTTATTTTCGAGCACAAAATGTACGAGCGATTTAACTTTTAAGAATTCCATAAATTTTTCACTCACATGAAGATTCATGGCCGTGGATTCGGCAAACGAGACAAACTTTAATATCGTCGGAAAAAACTGCAGAATTTTTAGAAAAGAAACAAAAAATATCCTGAAGAATATTTAGTCCGGAGTGAAAAATCGTCGGAAATAAAGTATCGGAATTTCCTTTGAATGTATACACTTTACAGACGATTGTGAGATCGAATTGTTATTGTCTGAATGGACCCTCGGGAAGAAAAAAAAAGAAAACTCAAACCGGTTATGTCTTATTTATTTTTTCTTTTCGTCTTAGGGTTCCAAGTTCCACGACTGCTTGTATGTAGGAACGATGGTATTTTTAATGAAACATGACTAATGTTCGTTCCCCTTTTCTCTTCTTCGTTCTTTTCTTCTCAAGTGCCTTTCCCTACCCTGCAATCGAATCGTTCCGAAAATTCCACGCTGCACTGAACTCGGAATATACATTTTTTTTTCTTTTTTTCTCAGTCGAGTATGTCGAGCCTTATCTTCAAGATTTTCGTCTACCTCGAGACCCTTCGCTGTACAAATATTAAATATTTCGTTCGAATTATGAAGAAAACATTTTTTTCTGCATTTTATCATTTTTTAAAAATCTTCTCAAATGTCTTGTTCGACGGAAAACATATGAAAATAACTCTAGGCTATATTTGTGGATTTTCATCAATTTTGTTTTTTTTTTGTGAATTCGTCAACCAGACGAAGTTCCCGAATTGTTTTTTCGTAGGTTTTCGTGCTGAGTGAGAAAAGGAGAAATAGCGAATTTCCATAAGGACTTTGACTGGAGCAACTCGAGGAAATTTGTACCAAAATAGTGTAGACATGTGCAGACGTGTGTGCACGAATAGATTCATAGAGTGTTGAGTAAGGACCACGAGATATTTCAGTATCGAGCTCCCTTCGGTGCACACATCGGTTCTGGGCCAATCGGCGCCTCGTCAATCGGGATAATCTGTCTAGCCCTGTCAAATCCATTCAGCCCGTTTGCCAAATCCTTCACTCTGACCCACCGCTGTGGCTTTTGTACACCCGAATTACGTCCTTACCTCTTCATTCTCTATTCTTACGCGTCCAACTGATTTACCGGAAGTAAATAAAGGGATAAACGTTCGTGGAAGCATGAGTGTTCGATCGAGCAGTGAATAAACGAGCTTTCTTTTTTTTTTACATTTGAGTCAGGCTGTGGAATGAATTTTTGGGAATTGAAGGAAATGAGAATAAACTCTGGACGATTTTGTATTTGCCAAATATCATTGACACAGCGATTGCACAATAATAATTACGTGAAATGAAAAAAAGTATTTTTTATGAAGTCTGGTGGAGTCTCTCAAGGAGCGCGACAAATGTTGGCCTACGCTACACGGGCCAAACCCCTCCCCGATAGTTACCCCCACCTTTAATAGACGTGAAAATTCCCCCGTCAATCGGCCGGGGAATCCCCTTCCTGTCGTCCACACGTTGCTCCCCACCGGACTATTTCTCTCTCTCTTCGCTTTCTTTCCCCGCCGCTCGCGTGTTCCCCCACCCAGTGTCCGCCACGAACGCCGCTCTCCACTCATTCCCGCGCCAACCGTCACGAGAGGAGCGTGCGTTATATCGTTTCGATTTCGCCGCGCCACGAGACGTACCGTGCCACGTTTTTTTCCGATATTCTCTTCTTTTTCCACTCTCGTTTTTCCCTCTCGTGTACGTCCATGTCGCGGTTATTACTCGTATCAATCGATCGTGTAAAATTCGACAGTTAATCAACGAAATGAAAATAAACGGAGCAGTAAAACAAATCTAAGAAAGCTTTGAAAACGTGAATTACAACATCTCGCGCCGGAGCGAACACGAGTGTCGAAGAATCGAGTGCGGGCAGCTCTCCTAATTCAGACGTCATTCGTCAAAGTTACGTTTACCGAGCGAGTGAATTGCAGCTCCAAAAATCTTGTTTACGTTTTTTTCTATCTCTTTCGACTCGCTGGTTCGATTCGTTTTTGTTTTATTCTTCAATTATTGTGTGAAACTGCGACGAGTGTGAAACGGTGTATTTTTCGAGTGTGACAACGCAAGGATTAGCGTTTACTTACTGCGAGAAAATAAATTAAATGCGGCAAAGGCTAACGAGTCACCGTCAGGAGGAATTTATTATCCTATTAAAAAGCCACTGTGACAGTGTACACCGGTGTTAAACTGGATTTCATTCTCTCCACGTGTCTGGCTGCGCCGGTAAGTCGATTTTCCATCAAATAACCTTTGTTCAATCGCAACGTTTTTCTCGGCGAATCTCTACGAGGTTAGGATCCCTGCGAGATTTCATCCTGGAAAACACACTCGGAATCGACAAAATGGGGGTAAAAAACATCTGGCTTAACCAAAAAGCGTCACGCCGCGCTGTAAACTCTCCGGCCGCTGCTTCTATCCGACCAACCCCCTTCCTCTCTCGCTCTCTATTCTCTTCTCGTTCTTTACCAACTCGGTGGCGCCATCTTATCGACCATTGCCCGGAACTACCTACCCACTGCGACTCACGGTCAACCCTCAACACATTTGACAATGTGGCACTTCTTTTTCTTTTTTTTTTTCATTTTTAATTCCCAGTGGCGCGGCCTTCGAGCATATTCCAATTTTTCGTTTTCTCCGATTGTTTTCTCACCTCAAAATCTTTGCGAAGAATACATTTTTCTTCGAATTGTCAACTCTTCCAGTTAATACACGTTGCATGCGTTTCTTCCATGCTTTCTCGATCATTTCCTAGAATATCGTTCGGGAACATTCGTCAATAAAGTTGTCCAAGATGTAGGAGGAAAATGAAATATTTTCTGTCGATTCCAGTTGTACTTTGCTACTTGTTTTTCTCGTTCTTTCTCTCACATACATAATTAATTATGTAAATATGTTTTCAACTATTCAAATCGAGCTATAAATTATTTATTGTTTAATAATTCATCAAATTGTTTACCAGCGTCTAAATAAATCTTTCTCATTATTTAAACAAATCATTTCCTTACGCAAAATAACTTTTACATCTTTTTTTACGTTTTATCGAATCTAGCGTTTTTCTCGTTCGATCTCAACGTTCGTTTTAATTTTTTTAAATCAAACCTCCGTCGAACGTTCCAATTTTATTGTCTCTTTCAGGATTTTGACGTAAATTCCAGAATTAGGGAATTTTTTAAATTTCATTACTGGAAACGTGGGAATTGTTAATTTTATACTCGTGCGTTTTTATTTAATAACCTCAACGGCGCACAGTGCGTAGGTCACGCCGAACGATCCTTTAATCATGAGTCTTAAAAGTTATTGTTTAGTTTCCTCCTGGAATAAAAAAAAAAAATGAAAAAAAAAAACATATTTACAATATTGTACGAGCGACGAAGAAAGCCCCGAGCTTCTCACGTCGGTCATGACTTCGTCGTAAAACGTTTCTATCGCCCGTTCCAAAGTCTTCGGCTCTCTGGGAGAAATGTTTACGACGACTCGCAGTTGATCCTTTCTTGTATTAGAAGTCCGACAACCAATTGGCTATGTGTGTGCCCTATTGCCCTTCAAAATACACGTACAATCCTCCGGGCACAATAAATACACAATTACAATGATGCTAGTAGTTTCACACGTACGTTCAGAGATTTATATCGAAGTTACCAGCGCCTTGTTGGTGTTGTTGTTGTTGTTGTTGTTGTTGTTGTTTTTGTGATCGAGCTCTCGAGCTCGAACGTAAAAATAATAATTTCAATTACTCGAATAAAAATTCTTACGTGTTGAGAAAATTGGGTCAATTAGATGTGCACGATACGTTGTACGATCGTCAATTCGGAATGTGCCATAAATCACTAAAGTCTTGGATATATACTTTTAGTTTTACCTTCTGATTTGTTGCATAAATTTCTAATTAAAAAAAAAAATACTTTGAATAATCTTGACGATCAAAGTTTCTGTACTTTCGGCTACATCGTTTTTATTTTATTCACTTTTTTAGATAAAAGTTAACAGTGGCAGGAAAATGTGTTATTAATATCGTAGGGAATGTTTAATATTTTACGTTTACGCACAAACGAAATCTTACGGTTCATTATAAGCCTTTTGTGGGGGCATTCTCATGACTAAAAGGAAATTAAGCACGTTGCATTTGAGTCGTAAAAACAGCCGTCATTTATGTATTTGTATGTACGTATAAATATACGACTTTCAAACAACCGAGACATTTAAAGAAGGCGAAAAAAAAATCGAGAAAGATTTTTTTTTCGTTTTTTTTCTTCTTTCGTCGACACGAACATTAGGCGCAGATGAAAATATGAAATACCGGTTTCGTTTCGGTTTTTTTTTTTTAAGCTTTCGAACATTAAAATACTTGCGAGGGCGAGACGAGCGACCGCGAGGAAAGAAGGAGGGAAAAAGGGGGAATCGAAACGTTGAAATAGCCACTAGTCGGTGGGTACGTTCTCGGGGATTTTTGACCGCGCTCAAGGGAGATATATATCCCTTAAGAAAAATCGAGACCCCTCGCAGGTATAAACATCTGTTGGTTCCATCGAACCAACTCAACTCTGCGCTTCTCGTTTCAATGCGTTTTCACGACCTATACACCCTGAGAAAAAATCATCGTCGTTGCATGTTTTTTTTTCTTTTTCGACCTTTTCCAAACACAATTTTTCACGTAATTTCCAGTTTTTTTTTTTTTTTTTATGATTTTCCTTTTTTTTATTGTTTTTTTTTGTTTACCGCGCTGTCGTGATTATTGGCTGGATTATTATTTTTTAATTTTTGTTATTATTCAATTTTGAGGCGGAGCAGAATAAGAAAATTTGAAAAATTATACCTCCACGTTAATGGCGATCCGAGGCGCTTGATAGCGAACGAGCAGGTGGGACGACCGAATAGAAATTGCTTCGAGCAACGGCCTGTAACAACTTCCGGTACTTTTCTCTGCCCTCCTCCCCCCCCTCTCCCTGTCTCTCTCGTTTAATAATAATATTTAGTTTAATTAATCCAACCCATGAAATTCATTGAAAAAATACTTGACGAGAAACCAAAATGTTCCCATTCTCTCCTTCTTTAGCCTCTCGCCATCCGACATTCGCGGGTCTCTATTCTTTGTGGATCCATAAAACGGATTGACGCCCCAAAGAAGCTTATTGCTGTATTTTGTATGTCTCGGCGCTTTTTTTTTCTTGCCCGGCTCTCAGCTAACAAAGAATTACTCAAAGTGGACGCGGGACGAAGATTAATACCGAGATTGTCGTAGCTAAATATTTTCTCTACCATAATTCCGGATTTACTGATTTTTACTCCATTTATTTTCGCCTATTGACAGATTTTCATTTTTTTCGAACGAAAGTTCGAAACTTCGATTCGCCATCGAACGACGAGAACCGAAAATTCCTCGAGCACAGTGTTCGAGCAAAATTTAGTTCTCGATTCAACGCGTTTCATTATCGACAATCGTTCGTGCAAAATGATTTTCCCTGCTACGTTATAAAGGAAGGTCGTATAAATTAAGGTGTTCGGAAGTTTGTAAATTTTGGTTATTCGACAATAATTCAGGACGAAATAATCTCGGTGATTCATCATTTATCGTGAAATTTTGGGAATTCATCCAATTACTCGAATTAAACGTTAAAACGCGCCGAAAGGGAACGCACTCTCCTCCTGGTCGTATGGGTTGGGGGATGGTTTGACGGAACGGGGGAAGATCGAGACTGTAACAATGCGCAGATTTAATGTGCGCGAGGCTAAAATCGATTCTGGCAAATGGAAGGGGTCCTTGAAAGCCTACAAGGGCAAGAGGCAGTCCGGAGAGGGGCAGAGGGAAGCGGAGGGCGAGGAGGGTATGATGTAATCAATTTTTATATCTGTATCGACATCTATATTTAATATATTTTCTCTCTCAGCAATTACCAGAGCATTCATTCTCGTATCGGTCCGATAATTAACGCGTCCATTCAGAACGATTGATTCCCAAAGAAAAGTAGAGAACCGCGAACGAATAAGGAAGAGGGAAAGAGAAAGATGGAAAAATCAATCAGCTCTGTCTGGTCAGGAATCAATACCTTTTCATTTATTGAAAATATATTTTCCTATATTAAAGTTTATGCTATCTCACTCTCTCTGTGTTATTTTTTTTATCTTCTACAATTCATGGTTAATGAAAATTAAATCCAACTTTGTATTCTCCACCGTGCATAATGAATAATGAGTCATTTTAATCGGACGTTGGTCGGCATACATTTTAACATTGAGTCGAGAGAAGCTTTGAAAAGACAGAGAGGGAGGGAAAGAGACGGAGGGACAGATTCCAACGTGCTTTTGTATCGCGTGTGCATTACTCGCCTTGCCGTCATCAAAGAACCAGTGAGAACCGGGGGTTGGGTATATAACAAAAAGTAATTATGAATAATTATCGTGGAGAAATGGAAATTACAAATTTATTTTATGTTTTTTTTTTCGTACCTGCAATTAATGACACTTCGTGACAAATAGTTATTTTTTCCGAGTAATAATTGGTACCTATATTTTTTGCAATATTGTTCTTAATGGATGTGCAGCGTAACAATTGTGTGGAAAGGAAAATTACTGAGCTATGCTGGTTTTTTGTTTGCCAACAATTAATTTTCGTTCAACATTCCAATTTCTTTACAATGTCGGGATATTCATTCTTTAGAATAGTTATGCGCATTTATTTCCTGGTGGTGATATAGATTTTTTGGGTTTTCTTGCTTTTGATTCTCATGATTCTGCTCGCCAGCAGTCGTGACATGATTTATCGTTGAACATTTTCTTGAATGTTTCGACAAGTAATTATTATTTGCTCTGTGATAAAGAATGTTTTTCTTTTTACAATTTTTATGTGTAATTATTCGGATTAAAATGATGAAAAATTAATTTTTTCTCTAGCGAATTCGGTAATATGAAACGAGCGAATTATTATTCGTCCGTTTACAAAATTAAGCGTTAATGATCCCTTGATAATGAATATAAATGATGCTCGGAAGCGTGAATTCGTAATTATTTCGTTGAACCGTGAATTGAAGAGAATTTTTACGTTCGTCATAGGAACCGAAATAAATTCTTCCTTTTCTTCTCTTTTACGAAACGACGCTCGAAACGCGCCCGTAACCTGAAACGCGGAATTTGAAAAATTCCGTTTCATTTTTTCTTTGTTCTCGGATTTACTCGGCGATTTTCTCAAACCGACCTCTCGGAGATTTTGTGAAAGATGGTAGACAAAGAAGGATAGGAAAAAGATTTGGTGCGAAATGAAGTCTGAAAGAGTTTAGGGGCGGGAATGAAGGGGGCTAAGGAAAAAGAATACCACAGACAAAAACGAACGTTTTGCGGGAACGGCGTCCAGACAGAAAACCACGCGCGCGCGTCGCAATGAAACGCAGAAAAAGTGAATAACAAATAGCTGTGAGGAAGCGGGGAAACGCGACTACCTATACAATGTACGAGGTCGCCAACAAAAAAACACAAGCCCGGAAAAAGGCAATTAACAAAACTGTCTGAATGTAAATGATCATCGATCGAGAATTCTCGTGGGTATATAGTTCTGCTTAATGTATTCTCTCTCGTTCTGTCTCTGTTACATACTTACATGAGTTACCGAGAAAAACACTAAGCAGACCATCACAATGAGGAAAAGACACACACGACGTCGTTCTCCTGCAGGCTCTCGATTCAACTTGCCATTTTTTCTCATATACAATTCAAACAACCCTTCCTACTTTTTTTTATCATCTTTTTAGTCTGTTCTCATTTCCATTTTATCCTCCTCGCTCCTTCCATCGCTGCGACATTTTGCGTTGGATGTTTTCATCGTTGAAAATAAATTCATGAAATTTCCACAGATTGCCAATATTTCCGGCCACTGTTCACTTTTTTTATGGTCATCACACAACAAATCGTAATGTTTGTTTTTTTTTTCTTTTTCTCTCGACCGAAATTGGGTCTTTGAAGGAGGGCGAGGGTTGAATAAAAAATCAACTTGCGATTAGCTTAGGACGTTGCCGCTGCATCGCGACTGCGTCAATAATAGTTCAGTGTCTTCCGGTGTAGCCGGCAACTCTCACGACTCCCCTTACAATGTTTCATCCTTCGTGCCCATCTCCTTTCCTCCCGCTGTCGTATCCATTAATCTTTAATGTAACACGAGTCTGTTTTATACTTTTAATTGCAATTAACACTACAAAAAGAGGAGATCCCTTTGACAAACGTTGTCCCTTCGTTTTCTCCTTGCTTCGTGCTTTTTTTTTTTTTAACCATTTTTCCTCTCCCTCTCTCTCTCATCGTTCGCCTTGTATTCGCTCGCGTCGGGTGCTTCCCGAGTACACACGCTACACTTGTTTCACACGACGTTCAAAAAAGTAAAGCTGTTCACGTGCTTTATGCAATCCCATGAATAGTACGTATGAATCTTCGTGTTTGCCAAAAGAAGTGTCTTTTTGGTAAATAGCTTGATGAAGAAAATGTGAGAAAAAAGGGGTGAGAAAAATACACACACACGCAGCACACATAAACGACGCGAGAAATCACGGAAAGAAACTCTGGAGAGAAATACAGCAATCCCTCTTGAAACCTCCACCCCTCCCCCTCCCTCTCCTCTTTTCTCAACTTCTTCCCATCTTCAGCTGTTACTTATTTAAGGATGTACATTTATACCTTCGCCAATGGATTCTCGCCAAGTGCAGACTTGTGTTCATCAACCCTCAAAATCCTCATTGACGCGCGCTTTTGAGCCGAAGATGAACTCGGAAGAATCGTTGTAATTTTGTCACGGCATCCAATTCGTCTTGGAATTTTCCAAGCTTTTAATTAATGTTTGTGTCCATCTCTTCTCGATATTATTCTCTTCTGATCCTTTGGCGTGAGTTCCGTTGACGCTGATTCATTTCGTTTTTTTTATTGGTTAATTTCTGCCAGTAATTTATCGATAATCGTCGCCATTCTTTCTCCGTTTTCCGCCAATGCGTAGGGAGAAGGTTTGCTTAACTAAATCGTGGAAGCGTCTACCTGCTCTTACATATAATTGTCAGGGCTGAGCGGAAAAAAAAATACACGAAGGGGAACATTGTACAGTCATGGTGTTTTCGCTCGCTCCGGCTTGCCTGCTGTTGCACCCTTTTTTTCGTTACTCTGAGGAGAGAAAAAAAAAAGGTTTACCCGCGTTGATGCCTCTCGAAAATCTGAATCACCAACGCCCCTTCGTTATTACAGTCCAGAATTATTATTACTATTATTCACATTGTTATTGTTATTATTATTATACGTTCGTTATTATTGCTATTACTTTTCCGCACTGAAAGATCGTTGGTGTAACATTACCGGCTTACATTGTTGCGGGGGAAAAATTGTATTAGGAAAAAAATCACGGTCAAATCACGCTCGGAGTCGCGGCGATGCAATTTTTCGTTCACTCCGGACACGATCGTTGCGCGAAATGAGGCGGTAATTCTTTTATTATTTTTTCTTCTTTTCTATTCTTCTCAGGCGTTTTTTTCTGGATTGGGACTCGGTGACAGTGAAACTGGAGAATAATGTCGTGGTTAGTAAAAAAATAATAGGCATGGAAATAATAAAAATGAGAGTGCCAATCGAAAGGAAAATTTCTTTGTTATTCTTATCGCTTCTGACTGTCCAATTTTTTTTTTCATGCTGCTTGTGGATTTTTTTTTCGAAATTTGAATGCTTTTTTTTTTATCGATGCCTGCATCATTCCTGTTGTCTCTTTTGTCGATTTACAATCGTGCCAGTTCGATCTTTTCTACTCTATGGCTAGTTAGTGGACGGAACATAAATAACTGTGTCGGAGGAATTTTAAGTGGCAATTCGGTGGAGTCGATGGAAATTTCCCGCGAGCCGTGCTCGAGCACGTTACGTATTATTACATCCCCCCTCTCGCTCCCTCTTCCTCTCTCTCTCTCTCTCTCTCTCTCTCTCTCTCTCTCTCTCTCTCTCTCTCTTGGTTCTTCCTCTTATTCTCGCTCTTTCTTCGTTCCTCAACCCTCCCCTCCAGCTCTTCATCAAAGTCGTAGCTACGATAAAAACTCGGCAACCTCTTTTTTTTGTTCCCATCACTATATTTCTTTCGTCGGGCCATTCAAACTTTGCTATGAAATTTTCCTTCCCCTTCCTCTTTCCTCTCTCTCTGTCTCTCTCTCTCTCTTTCTCTCCCTCTCTCTCTCTCTCTATTTCAATATCCGCTTCAACCAATTGGAAAACTTTTTCCTCAATTTCGTAGCCAGTCTGGTAATCTGGGTCGGGTATGAATTTAGAAAATTCATACTCAAACTATTATTCGCAGAAAAACTGATCTCAAAAAGGAAAATCAAGCTCGCCATTGTTGTACCTCGATTTTTCTCCTTTTTTATTCATTGTTTGAAATTTTTTTTCTTCTCGATTTGTTTCGAAACGTTCGAAGCTTGAAAAACGAACGAACCGATTGTCAAGCAGTTTTATATGTTGAAACTTTTTCAAAGTGTTGACCCCGCTATTAAAGCGCCTCGAGGTTCTTGTGATTAAAGATTTTCCGGCACTGAATTGAAATGCTTTTTTCCTCCCACCATTTCCGGTTATGAGGGTTTTTTTTCTTCTCGCTCGTATTTTCTCCGTCGAAAGATCTCGGCTCAAGACTCTGCTTTCGCGCGCGACCCTTTCGAATTTCGTCGAGAGGAACAGGTGCCGTGAAATTTGTACAGGTGCGTGTCGTCAGGTGTTTCAACGTCGTTATCTCTCTTTCTTTTTCTTTTTCTCTCTTTACTTTGTTTTTTTTTTTTTTTTACCCGCAGCCGTTACTCGTCAATGCATTCGATATATTTGGTTCTCGTGTTTCTCTAATAAAAAATCGCGATTACGTTACTCCGAATTGTGAATTATTTTCGTACATCGACGTTGAACAAAAATGACGCAAATTTTCATAGAAAAATCGGTGGAAACATTATTTCTCGAATTCTTGGAAATAACAACATTGCAATCGTTCATGAAATACTTGGCTGAGTCAGCGTTAGCCGTGAGGAAAGATAAAAACTGATTTGATCCGGAATCGAACGAGCTCTTACAAATCTTTCTCGAAATTTCTCGTTATTCTTTCTCAGTTTTTTTTTCTTAATCTCCTTGCCAATCGCAATTTAGTTCAACGCAAATATAGTTTCGGTTTTTATCGTTTCTCAGGAATCTTTTTTTTTCCGGGGAATCCCTTTTTTTTCTTCTTTCTTCTGTTTTGAAACGAAGAAATTGCGAGGCACTTTTCGCAGCTGCGTTTTATATTCTTTTTCTCACTTTTCATCCTTTTGCTGATAAATTTCAATTATCGTTTCTATTTTTGTATGATTTATTCCAAACGATTTGTCACTTTCGCATAGCCGCTTCGGAGGCGGCACTCTAGTCGATTAGTTTCAAGAGGAATTGGGCACATGCGCGGAAATGTTGAAATTATTTGGTTTAGTGGAAAAATTTTATGTTGAAAAATTCGATATGTTTTTTTTTTCGACTTTTGGATAATTTTCAATGCAGTGCGAATATTATTGGGATGAGGAATAAAAATATATATTTTTCATTCGATAATTTTGCTCAGCGGTTTCTCTACACGATCCGGTCTGTTATTTTTCAAGTTATTCTCCATCGTTCGAATTTCTCCGCTCGTTTATTGTGAATAAACTCGTTTCTCGGAATGAAATTAGAGCTCTGGCAACAATGCTGAATGATTGATTGGCAACAGAAAATTTCGTATCTTTCAAAACCTCAAGAATAACGAAGGAAATAAAAATAAGAATTCTTGGTCTATCGCGATTGTTCGCTGCGAGCCTCGAGACTCGAATTCGAATTGAACGTTTCGCCCTATGACGTTTAGCCCTTATTTATCTTTCTAAGGAGATTGAACAGATGCCAAAATTCTTCTCTCTCTCTCTGTCTCTCTCTTTTAATGAAACACCTGTCGTCCAGACAAAATGACTTGGTTCATCGATGCACGAAAATTTGCCACTTGAGATTCGTGCTTCGAGGATCGAGGCTCGAGTTGCTACCGCCGAAGGGCTACAAAAAATATCGAAATATAACGAGGCACGTGCCGCGCTATTGAACGCATCTCGACTTTTTCTCTCTCTCTCTCTCTCTCTCTCTCTTTTTCTCTATCTCTCGAAAAATTTCGGTGATGCGTTCACATGTGTGCGCGTGGAGAGTTTTCGATGCCATTGGGCTCACTCATGTGGTCAAAGCCATCAGACGAGTTCTGCTGCAACAGCATCACCGCACCAACCAAACGTTTTACTGGCGAAGCAATTTAATTATTTTCCCAGAGCCTATAAATATAACATCACGTCATATTTTAGTTTCTACCACGAGTCATCTCGATTCTCTCGTTTACAGCGAAACAAATATATATTTCACTCGTTTCGTTGCTCTTGTTCGAACGACCATATGAATTTAGGCCGAGAATGTGATGGAATTGAAAATATTATTACGTGTTTTTCACTTTTTTAATATTTAGTTTATTTTATTTCTGGAATTAATTTTTCTCGGAATAATTTTACTGTCCGAGTCTCTGCCGAGAGAAAAACAATGTATTCCAACTCGAATTAAAATTCGGACACACAATTATTTTTTTAGTCTCCCCATCACGTTGGCTTTTACATTCAATTTTTGTTTTAGTTTGTTGAAAAATGTCGGATAAGTTAAAATGTTGTTTGCATGGATCGAGAGGACTCGAGGTAAAGGGAAATTGGATTGAAACATTGTGGAGTAGTGCAGTGAGGGTTTTGAGTCGCCGGTCAACTTATTCCATAGTCAGAAAAGACTCTGGGTTGGGGCGGAGGGAGACGCTGCACTTTAAAGCAAGGGAAACAATTTCAATTCAACTTTTTCCTATTTCTCGTTCAAGTCTCGCCACAGCTTCATTCGGTCTTGTCTTTCATTGCGTACACAAGCCAAGCCTATTGTTTATCTCGACATATCCCTTGCCTCCCCTTTCCCTCGTGCTCTTGCGGCCTTTTCTCTTCGACATCTTTATTCAACACTCTCTTTTGTTATTCGTTCGCTCCCATTTGTTTCTTTCTTTTTTCCTTTTCATTTCATCGTTACGTCACGAAATACACGGAGCAATTTCGTTCGGTCGAACCGCGTCTGAGAAAACGTTTGTCGATCATTTTTTTATTTCTTTCGTATTGGGTAATTTTTTTTCTTTTACTTATCAGACGGAATCTATTCCGTTTATCTTACGCAATCATTTGAATTTGACGCTCGAACGTGTTCCGCGTCTAAGCAAAATAGGCACAACAATTGATTTCCTCGTCACGTATTTATTTCCATCGCCCTCCTTTGATCGATTTCTCTATTGCTCAACGAAATATATTTTACTTTTGTAAGAATGCTGTACTAACGAACTGAAAACTTGATCGTTTCTTCCGTGTGGTTTCCTTTTTTTTCTTCCCTTGCTGAACCCCATACGTATCGTTCCATGAGACTTTTATTTTTTACTCTCTCTCACTAGGGCGAAGCTCTCCTTGCATCTTTGTCACAAGTTCGAGAGAAAAAGGCTGTGCACTTCGCACGCTATATAACCTCCAAGTTTAATCTTTTCCGAGGCGAATTTTACTATGAAATAAGCTCGTTTTCTCGTATATAATTCCGGGGTGTGGGAACATCGTATATTTAAGATAACAAAGACGATGACGAAGAATGTACTGTGTGAAGAAACCACAAAGTACAGCGTATACACGTACACCTTTGTGTTACTTTATACAATCGTCTCTCTCTCTCTCTCTCTCTCTCACTTGCTCCACGACTCTCAACTTTTTAATTTTCTACTTTATCTCAGCAGAACGATTTGAATACAAAGTGTTTCTTCCTTCACTTCACACAATATTCTTAATTTAAGGTTGTGTCATTTTTATGGTGTGTGTTTTTAAATTTTTTATTGTTTTGACTTACATCTTCCGGTTATTCATGTTTTGGTTATTATTTTTTATGCACCATCAGAAACGTTGGATTTTTGTTGCTAAAACGCCGGATCGACTTGGCCAGAAATTATTATTTCCTCTTCGTGTCCTTTTTCCTCTCTCTTTCTTTCTCTCTCTCTCTCTCTCTCTCTTTTTCTGTATAACGTTTTCTGTACACGTTCATGATTATTATGGCTGAAACGATAAATTAGCTGTAATGCATTTTGTGTCCGGGAAAATCGATACTCGAGTGTGTGACGTGAGAAAATTTATCAATAGCCTTAGGAGAGGAATTGCGAGTGCAGCCTACAATGCAAGAGTGTGCAGCATGGTCGAGTTATCTATCAGTGCACGCGGTCAAGTTAATAGCCAAGTCATTGCTCCAAGAGAAATATCTCATCATTAAACGGAAAAAAAAATCCTCCAGAAATGAAGGGATAATAAATAACTAATTGATACATGAGAAAGCCATTAATTATTTACTGATAATGAAAACGTTTTATCCATTTAAATTTCGCTTCAGTTTACCCAGCATGAATAATATACTTTGGAAGTTAATAACCATCGATTGGAAAATTGGTATTGAAATTTTGTTCTCCGTTAATTAGTAGAATGTGGAAAAGCTTTGAAAGATTTTTCCTTAAACACTAACGAACCGCGCGCATCCAGCGTGTGAGTCTGTTACTTGATGTAAAAGTGAAATTCACATGAATCAATGTAGAAATGTAATCTGAAATTCATCGCTCGTTAAATTACAACTGAGCTGGCTTACTTTTTATGTAAATTGACAATTAATTATGTTTCTTTATTATTCATTAGCTGGAGAACAATGGATACTTGATGTACGGTGTTTATCGAAGAATCCTATTTTTTTTCTCTCTCTCTCTCTCTCTCTCGATCTTTGCGTCAGACTTTTATTCGTGTCTCGACATCTACGCCGTTTCTTAAACAATCCGCGGATCATTAATCCATTCGCGCTCATCAATTGTCCCAAAGGGTTTCGCTTTTTTTCGACTCAGACGCGGTAATCTCTCTCTCTCTCTCTCTCTTTCTTCTTTCTTGTTGTCCAGGATTAAAGCGTTACAGCTATTCCTGTCGAGATGCACACCTGTTCGAGAGACGCGTCGTTAGCTCTTCGAACTTGTTGAAGCCTCGTGGCACGTCTCCCCACGGAGATCTATCCCCTCGTCCATTAGAGGGTCTCCCCCTTCTTCGCCCCGCTTCACTCTCTCTCTCTCTCTCTCTCTCTTCTTTTCTCGACCTTCGTGTGTCCCACTTACAATCACGAGAAACTGGTTTTTGATTGTACAAAACCCGTCGTTACACACTAGCTAGCAACAGCCCCGTTGCAGACAACTCGTGGGCGAATGGCTACAAAGAAAAATATTTAGCTTTTGTTCCCTCAAAACGATGAGATTTTATCTTCGTTTTTCTTTCTCACCCTACCAACGACTACAGTTTCGAAGTTGTTTGGACTCGATCAGTTTTCCAAGTTTTCGATGTTTTTTTTTTCCATTTTTTTTGGTTTGCTTTACATTCCCAGGCTTTTGTCATTTTATCCGAAAAACGATTCGACATCGCGCTGATAAATTTTACGATGCTCCGATCATTGTTGAGCTAAATGTCAGCAAAAACATTTGGAATTTAATGGATTTTCATGTTGCTTCATTTCGGGTCAAATTCATTTATCTCATTCTGCGTTATTTTACCGCTTGCCTCGTGAATACTTTCGAGAGAGCAATTAGTTGCGTTCTAATTCCTGCGTGTACTCAATATCAAATGTACGTATTTATAAAACGCACAAACCTGTTTGTGACTGGCCTAATTGCGTTCGATTGAATAAACAAGTTGTCACTTAGGAGGCATTATTATTGTTGATTATTATCCTCGTTTGAAAAGTGATTTAATTGATGAAATTTGAACAATCCTCGCAGTCAGTAGGTTCATTTGTTTTGTAACTGAATTAGTTGACTGTGAAGAAATTGAAAGTGTTTCTACTGTGTATATATATCGAAATATCGTCACGGTGTGCGTTGATGCAAATTATATACATTTATGCATGTGCCACGGCGTGAAGAAACTTGCTGAACATTATGGTCGTCGCTTTCACTCCATTCGTCACAATTAAACAGGAACTGACCGTACAGTCATCCACAACAAAGAGGTTTATGCTCCAGAACTAATTGTTTCAACAATCTCAAATGAATCCAATTGAATTTATTGTCTCGCTTACAAAATCGAAGCACTTGACGATTACTCAATAATTATCAACTGCATTTTCAGCTCACTTTTATGTTGCATTTTTATTCGATTTTCTTATTTCATTTGATGAATTCAAGCAGCTCGTCAATTTTCATTCGTGAGTCTCGCAAGAATTTTCCTTTTTTTATTTTTGCTTACTCGTTACTTTTATTCTGTTCGAAAAAATGCACGAATTTATTGGCACCGACTGTACTAACGTTGAATCCTTAACGAGGCCGGAAGTTACTTTCGTTAAGCTCCTCCTTTTCCTATGCTGTTTCTTATCCATCGCCCCCCCCCCTCCCTTCCTGACTCCATATCACACTCTCTGGCAAATAGCAAAAACATTGTATGTCCGAGATCTTCTCGGTCGTGGCACACACTTTCCTCCAGTTAACGGTTTCTTCCGGTTTTCTTATCGCCATTTTTATTCTACTTTTTATCAGTTTTTCCTTGTTTTTTTTTTTTGGAATCTGTCGTCGTTACCGTTATTGCAATTTTTCGTATTACGGATTTACACAATGTCGAAAAGTCCAGAAGAATTTCCATCGGAAATGGAGTGAAAAAATAAATAAAATTTTCGAATTTCGTTTGATACGTCAGTGGAAAATGCTGACAAAATAGATAAACAAATTTGAATTGCCCGTTCCATTTGAGATTGAAATTTCACGTGGAATGTCCTGTACAGCTGCGAGCACGTTAACGGAAGGCTCGCGTGACTCGAAAAATAACACATTGCATAATAAACAGTCGGACATGACTCTCGTTATGTTCGATGAGAAAAAAGATTATGACACGAAACAAAAAACACACTGCAATTTGAGTTGCTCGTACCGATGATAAAACAAAGTACTTAATTGTTTCAATGAGTTGCGAGAGAGAGAGAGAAGACAGAGATTATAATTCGTATGGGAAATATAATTGAGACTGCAACAAGGATGCAATTATTCGGAAATAATATATAAATTCGTACCTGCGGTGGTCCTGCTTTTCCTGCTCTTGAGATATAGAAAAATTGCTCGAAATGAGTGTGCTCAGCTTTGGAATTACTTGAAACTTTACCTGAACGTTGCGAGAGCAATTTCGCGACGTTCCTCGTAAAACTTTGGGCTTACTGCTCTCTATAATTCGCAGTGGCTAAAAGAAAAAAAAGGCAAACACTATACGAAAATGATTTTTCTTAGACTCGTTACGAAAACTCGTAGTTCGCTGTCTCACGGTTGTACACTCGGTGCCACAAAAATATCGAAACTTTTCGAATTTCTTTCGTTTACTTTTCGACAATATTTCATGCTGGCCAAAAAAAAATGAGTATTTTCGTCCGTTCAATTCGTTTTTATCTACTCAACTCATTTTACTCCGTAGAAAAATCGTAATTATTTAAATAAAAAGTTGTACTCCGGGCCGGAGAGATTCTTTCGTCTCGCACTTCCGTGTCAGGCTTTTTGCTGCTTGCACTTGTCTACTGCATGTATCAATATATTTGAAGGGTCGTATAAACGATGGAGAGAACTATCGAGAATAATAATTACAGAAATAAAATGACTCTCTCTCTCTCTCTCTCCCCCTCTCTCTCTCTCTCTCTCTCCAGAAATTAAATAACTGTCTCTCTCTCTCTCTCTCTGTTTCTCTTTTGCTGTCCATTTCGATTCGGTTAATATCCGTCTTGCAAATTATTCCGGAGTATATAATGCGTTTGAAAATTATAGAGCAATCACGATTGTATCTAAGCGTTTAATCATCGTAATTTTCGCCTGTGGCGGTCTTCGATCTCCTATACATGGGATTATATGCATGGATACATCGGTGGACTTGGTGTAGGGCATTAGCTCCGAAGAGTCGAGAGAGATATATTAGTCTCAATCGGTTGAACCTGCAGTATTAGATTTTAGTTCATTCCGCGAAACTCTCAAAACTCGTGCAGTTTTCAGGCAACGCGAATTATCCAATTAGAGATTAACTTTGAGACTCGATCTCTAATTTACGCTTCACTACTCATTCGCTTCCCGATTCAATCTAGAAATTGAAAAATTTCGATGCACATTTCGCTCGTTTTATTATTTCATGCAATCTGGAAATTCACTTTTGCTAATTAAATCGATCGTTGGTTTTTTCGAACTTTTAGCTCATGCTAATGGAACGATCACAATATTCATAATAAACATATGAAAAATGCTTGTCGCACTTTTTTTTTGTTTTTATGAAAGGAAATCGTTATTGGTATTAAATTATCGGTCATTGACTGACTCGAAATCGGTCGTTGACTGTTCCAAAAAACTTGTCGGCTTAAAGGAATCGTTATCTTTGAAAATCTGGCATTTTTATTAGCGCTGCGCTAATATAATCTCTTGCGTGGTACTTAATGTCCTGATGGAGAATTTAATTGGCTTTATATTTCACGATAAGTATCGTTATTTCTGTACCGGAAGACCTCGCAGCCCTTGTGCTCGCTGATCCTATATACGTGTTTATTGTTGGATAATAAATATCCTTGTCGTTAAATTAATGAATTAAGTGCCATTTTTTCGACTTTGGACAAATTTCAGTAAAGGAGAGAAAAAATATTGTACGGGGAGCGTGAGAAAGGGTCAATTGAGTTCCGCGAGCATATACAATTGCGACGATGAAACTTGTTCGTTTTCGTTTGGGTTTAATGAATCGTTTCAGAAACGATTCGATATTTATGTGTCCAGATTAGCATCGATATCTAATCTCGTTCACAATGAATTATTCGTTGTTTTTATTTTTCTAACGAAGCGAGAGTCTCGCCGAGAAAATCGAGAAATTGGGTTACAAACGAGTGAAAGTTAATATCCATGAAAGTAAGAGCGAGATTCATAGCAGGAGAAAAATTGTTCAAAATAAATTTCGTAATTGTATTAATTTTTTTTTTTTTTTTATATGTATTAACAAACGAAAATTGAGCCGGAATTTTCGGCACGTCGTTCTCAGAAATGCGGATTTTATTATCGCTCAGGACAGCACAGTTTCAACAAAACTTTATATTCCGACGATAATTCTATTTATAGGCAACTAAACGTAGGATTAAAGCGACTGTGAGAGAACCGATAAGAGATGCGAGCGAGGGAGGGATGACCGGGCTTCCCAATTGCGCCGTGTTATAATTATAATAACCATTTTTATCAGCTGGACAAACGCTTTTTTTTCTTTCTTTTTTATATTTATTCAGCCGCTCCCGAAATTCAGATAAATGGAACAAAAGTGCTCAAGCACTTACGTTCGGACGTTCGCTCTTCGAAATATTATATTTTGTCCTTTCCTCCAAATTTTCAATCGCTGCTCGATGCGATTTTCGTGCTCGATGGAAAATATTGAAGGAAACTTTGGCGTTTTTTTTTTGTTTGTTTGCATTTTTCAACTGCTTTAAAAAGTTTATTGTTCATTTTTATTTTTATTTTCATTGCTGTTTGTTGCGAGAGTCATCGTTGCTTGTGCGGCCGGTTAACGCATCTAACCCCTCGTTAACTTGCTTGTTAATCGTTTCACGTATGAAACGTGCATCTTCTTTGCTCGCGCTCTCTTTCTTCTTATTATTCTTGTTTTTCTTCTTCTCGCCCTTTTCCGTCTCGTATTTCCTTCGCCATATACATACCTTGTAATTTATGATAATCGCCAATCAATATATAACTCATGGTTCAAGAGCGTTATCTTGATCTTACGATCTTTATTCCCCTCCGACGAGAAACGTCAAGTTAAGCGCGATGTGCTCGTTTTTTTATGGATCCTGCAGATTTTCGTCTTCCATTATGAGATTATAAGGGAATTTCTTTTTTTTTTTTGTTAGCACGCTGTTGAGCAAAAATACAAAAATCATTAGCTCTTCCTGAACGCGGAGCTCGTCAGTAAAGAAAAAAAAAAATCTGAATCAGCATTTGGAGATTTTACATGATTCAGTTTCGTACGATTTCGATCGATTGACGAATTTTCTCTTTCTCTCTTTTTGTCTCTGGCTCGTGCGTTTATCAAGGGAAACTTTCACTTTAAGAAATTTGTGCTCGATGAAGCGTGCACATTTAAAACTGCATACAGCACGTGGATAATCGATTAATCAAAAATGAATCGAATTAAAATTAACAACAGTCGAGAGGCAAGGGAGCCATTTATCATTAAATTCATATTATTATTCAGAGGCGTAAAAGTTTTTTACTCTCTGTCATTATATTCTTGAACAAATCATTATCTGTTGCTATTGAATTTCTTATAAATATTGCACAATTATTTCGCAGGTCAAGCTGCTTTATTGCAGGAAGATTGTCTGTGACACAGATAACTCGCATTCGTTGTACATAACATTAAGGAGAATAATGATGCGAGTGTTTGCTTATACATGTTTGGCCAATTTTCTAACAACCCATTGAAACTTTCACTCGAGGCATGTTAATTTTCACTCATGATTCATGTCCTCTCGAGATTTTTTTACTCCCTATGATAATAATGTGAATAATGATTATTAGTATCGTAAATATATGAGCCTATCATAATTTACGAAGATTATTCGAGCCTTCGGCTATGAGAGAACAAACGAGGATACACGAGAAAAACTGTAATTTGCTTTACAGCAATCACGATAATGAGAAATTTCGCTCATCTATCGAATCAGCTTTTATTCGCACGGTAAAAAGTCGCTTTTTTTCAATCTCGGAACTTTTAGAGACGCCTGCGTCATCGTAGAAATTTGAAAATCTGTTGCTGAGATTTGAGGAGAATGCAGTTTGAAATGTTGGCTCTTGGATATTTTCTTTTCTCACTCAATCTCGTTAACCAGCAAATGAAATCTCCCTTTTCATTTCTTTCTTCCCCTTTGCCTGCTGCTTCCCTTTTTCTTGCCTCGTTCTCTCTCACGAATCGAGGGCTATATCTAAAGTTCGATCGAGCCATTTAGTGAGTGAACCCACGCTACGAGTTATTGCTGCGATAAGGAGGCGTAGGAGTTGGTAAACAGGGTATTAACCCCGTTTCAGTCGTGTCTAGAGCCTCCTCTTTCTCTTTACTCTCGCTCGTTTGGCAATATTTCTCATATTTCCTTTGCTCCATTACCATCGCTAAAAGTATTTGCTTACCTGTATGCTCGATTACTAATTGCGAAAAGAAATTCAAAGTTAAAAGGAATCTTTTGTATTCCATTTGTCACTTTCACGATTGCCATCATTATTTCGGAGAATTATTCATTTATAAATTGATCCTTTATCTTTATTTTAATATTGATCATGTTTCTTGTCGTCTCTCAAATTTTAATTGGACAAGAACATCTGTTTTTTTTTTTTTTTTTCATGTTCACCTCATTATCTCGTTGGAATTGATGATTAATTGGTGTTTTACGCAACGAAAGGAGAACAGTTCGTTGCTGTCTCTTTGCCAAACTCCGCTTGGCTCGTTCCAATCGTTAATTGCATCGGTCAAATGTCTCGTTTCATATAAATCGACGTACTAAGAACTCTGATCAATGGAATCGGGAATACGTTATAGAATATGGCCTCTTAATGCATAATAATGTATTGGTAATTATAAATAAATGTGGAATTTCGATAGCAAAGGGCTCGCGATCGTTCGTTGCGTTTCCGCGACTGCCTTGAAATCTCCGAGAGAAATTGCTCCGATATTTGCGTGCGACGGAGATAATTCATTGAATAAATTCAACGATATATTATTTGCGGCCTGGAATTCACGGCAACTAGACACACACTTATATACTTTGCTGGATAAACGTGTAGCTCGCCAGTTAAAGACTTAAAATCTGTGTGCGTGTGTGTGTGTGTTGTACGCCCCTCGCCGCGCAGTTTGTCTATGTATGTGATTATCTCTCTTCCCAGTCTCTCTCCAAGTCTCAACGACACGCGAGAAATCCATTACACAGAGTATGTACACACTTACGTACACACCTGTAAGCTCCCTCCCCCCTGTTTTTGTTTCCCGGAAGGTGTAATTGACTTTAAAATGAATGCTATGCAAATTAGCAGTCTCTGCGCGTATATGCCTTTGGAAGTTTCACGAACAACGAAAATAAATGAATCATTCGATTGGAATAAAAAACGTCGATATATCTTCGTGAACTGTTTTTCACATTTTTTCCTCTTTTCCATCGTTAAAGAAAGTTTTTAGAAATAAAAGAATTTCAAGATTATTACTGGTTCTTCTAGACGACAAGAAATCGTCATGGACGATTATGAAATTCCACAAGCATCAAGGACGACTGTGTTTGCAACTTTTATACTCTGCAAAATTGAACATAATTCAGTGTCGTCCAGCCCTCAGACATATCGAACCCTGCCAAAGTGTCGACAAGCAACTTTTCCAATGATTATTCGTTACTACTCTATAATCATGTGAATATATATCCGCTTGACATCGCGATAGTCACTTTTCTAACGTGAGAAAAATGCACGTGACGTGCTGAAGAAAAAAAAACGCGTAAATTTCGATAAATCACATTATTCATACGAAGACTCGCTCTTTATCACAATTTATCATAAACTCTTTCATTTACTGGCTAATGCAAAATGCTTATCGATATAGATATGGCTTTAAATATATATATTTATATGGGATATGGCTGTTGAATTATGAGCAGGCCCTCAGGAGACTCACGCGAGACCTCCATCATTTGCTCAGTCAGACGAGAAATAAGAAAAGACGAAGATGCAGGATTCTGTAAAAAATATTATACCAATGTTCAGCACACTATGTATGCATACGTGCCGGAGATATCGAGAGTGAAAAGAAAAACGAAAATTAACAGGATATGTATAACGTACCTGGTAAAGTTTGAATTTATGTGTCTCTCCAATCCATACCACGTGGATATAGAGCTAGAAGAGGAGGGAGAGAGAGAAAGAGAAAAAGGAAAGAGAGCAAAGTGGTAAGAAGAGAATCCTTATCTAGAAATTGCAATTCGAAAGCCAACATCGAGCTAATGATATACACACGTTAGCTCCGGAGAGCACAGACTCCACTTTATATATTATCATCTCGCACACATTTCTATGGGTATATTTATTAATGTTTCAACTTATTGTACACCAAATATTGTATACTCTTGTTAAAACACTCTGTACACAAGTCGTTTATGCACGTGTATTAGGTTTAGCACAACTTTACCAAGCTTAACTTTATGTATTTAATTATACGACACGCGTAAATAGACACACGCGAGACTCCCATTACTCTCGCACAGACTTTTCTCTCCCTTTTCCTTTCTGCTCTCGCTTTATCGCTCTGTGTCCTCCACCAGCTCTTATGCTCTTTCATCTTGTAAATCTCTTCCTTTAAATGATCAACGAATATTAACTTTGTTTGGCTTCTTATACTTTAGCAACTTTGTACTTTACAGTCCTCGGCTCTCGTGGAAGAATTTCTGGTGATTCGGTGTCGTAAATTTTGATGTTTGCGAAATTGTATTTTTTTCTCTCGTTTCGTGTTCGGTAGAATTTGGATCAATACACTTTTGGCATTCCTCATTCGAAACAGACACGCTGTCATCTGCTCGTTTAATCGACGAAATTATAATTTGCGGACAACAATTATGGTTTTCTTATTTACTTGAAAGTTTTTTACGACAGAGACTCGCTGATGTGATTCTTTTCGTTTATTCTTGTCGCTGTAATAACTCAATGACAGCTGGACTTATTGTTGGAGTACAGTTACGAAACGACATTGGTTTTGGTTCATGCTGCTGCGGAGCCGCAAATTTGCCGGGAGACTTTTACTTACTGGAGCCTAACTAATTTGATCGATTGATCAATCTTTCTTATTCGAAACTTTGACCGTACACGCTCTTGACTCAAAAGTTGCAGTGATATAATACGCGTGCACACGCACACGGTAAAACGTGTATTCATGCTTATTAATGTAACCAATTTCGATGAGCAATGCCACGAGGAACAAATCTTCATCGTGCCGGGACTAATCGGACGAATGAATGGTCGAGACAGTTTGATGACCAACTCCGACAATATTACTCTACGCTGTGTCCGAGAGGGGGGAGCAAAAGAGAGAGAGGGGAAGAGTATTGCGGAACGAACCGATTGAGCAATAAAGCCAATGCACAGAGAGCTAATAAACGAGGACGATCGAGAGAGCAAAAGAGAGAGAGAGAGAGAGAGCACATGACGGAGAGCCGCATTGCAATCCGATCCAGATAACGGATCCAAACGAGGTCTCTTCTATACTCTGGACCATCCACAGCATGCAGTCATCCGCATATATCGTAACATTCTCTATAAACTCAAAATTGTTTTCGGTCCTTGTAAACGAGCACATTTTTCCTCCCTGGTATATTTTCTAAATTGAGAAAAATGCGCGCTCCATAATTCTCAATGATTCCATGATGATTGAACCGAAAAAAACTATCGACCAAATGACCATCTCCAATTCCATTGATCATCGGACTCGCTACTGCCCGAGGGATGAGCTTCATCAGGTTATAAATTAATTTCTTGGATTCCCACGCGGTTCGTCGTGTTTCCAGTTTCCTGAGTGACGATTCATTCAGAAACTCTATTATGACTTTCGTTCAATAATAACGAACTAAATTCAAACACAATTTCGCTCTGGAAAATGAGTGAAAAGAAAAAAATTGAAAGTTTTTAGTTCAACGTCCAATTTTCTGTTGCTAATTACTCTATTATTTATTTAAACAGTTTGATAATTCGTTTGTACCAAATTCGCAACGGCAATTTAACGTAATTGAAGAAATTCGATTTCGCGCATCCTCTCCTCTCTTTGCTTTCGGTCCACCCGTTTTGATCGTATATCTCTCTCTCTCTCTCTCTCGCTTACCCAAACTCTTACACCATTACCCATCGTTCCTCGCACAGACATAACACGCATTAAATTTGCATTCACGTATGAATATACATGCAAAGACCAAGTTGCGCCTCTATACATTTTCAAACGTCTCTGTGTAATATGTATGTATGCATATCTACTCTCTCGTGGCTCCAACTTTCGCATCGTTCGCGTTCGAGTTGGGCCAAATTCGATTTAGAATGTCTCATAAATTTTCATGCCCCAACTAAATTTATTTATGCTCTTAAATATGCGATAACTATTCATATTATTATTATTATTATTATTATTATTATCATAATCATTATCACTATTATTTTCCGTGTCCATTATGAAACGAGAGTTTCGAACTGTTTCCCGAATCGAGTGAATCTCTCTCGGTTATTATATGAAAAGTTTTATTCATTTGGCTTTTTTATTATTTTCGTTTTCTCCACGTCGAGCTGAAGCTGAACTCGTGTTTACTTGCCACTGCATTTTGTTTTGGTTGTGTGTGAATATCATACAACGATCTTGATTTGTAATTCTGATCGTTTGCCGAGTCTGAATAACGGAATCAGATGATGAGAAAAAAATGTGTTGAGGGTAACGAGAAATGACTCACGCCGCGAGTTTAATCTCCAACTTCCGGCTTCTCGATGACTCTCGTTCTCTCTCTCTCTCTCTCTTCGCCCCTCGTCCGATTCATCTCTTTCTATTGCACTTTCAAAATATATTGCAACGAGTGTGAGCACGTGCTACGTTGCCTGCTCTTCTCGCGGAGAGATTATTATAAACTTTGGTCGTTGAGCACCTCTTAACCGCGCTTCTCGCCTTTTCTTTCTTCTTCTTCTTCTTCTTCTTCTTCTCAGCTTTTCTCCTTCCCTTGATAATTCCCTTTATTTCTTCCACGCGATAAAAACCTCACGGTTAGCAATTCTTCAAACGGATATCCATTAATGACTCTACACCCCACGAGAGAGAGAGAGAGAGAGAGAGAGAGAGGGGGAGAGAGAGAGAGAGAGGGAAGGTCTCGCGTGATTGCAACACTTTCATGGAAATAATTATAGTCTCGGTATTTATTTTTTTTTTCTTCTCGCACGTAATTGCCGCCGCGTGTATATATATTGTTCTTAATATATAAATAAATATCGAACAGCAGGTGAAGAAAAATTCAAACTCCCTTTCGTCCCTCGAACTCACTGCTGCTGCTGCTGCCCGCCGGTACATACTCGCTCGATAACAATCTTCGTAAATTGAGAAAACTAACCGGAGAACAAAACGATGATACAATCGGTGGACCGTCTATTTATACCCTCACGTTCGAGATAAATGAAAAAAAAAGAAAATATTAAAAAGATTTACGTACCTCTGTATGTATGTTTGAATCGTATTTGTTGTTAATTGTTTCTAAGGAAAAGCGGTACATCGTAACACGTCAAGTTTCTCGATCTTTCTCTGTCGATTATTATTATTGTTATTATTATTATTATTCCTCGCCGAAGCACCGATACTCAAGTTATATCTACAAGTGTATATCATTTGCGATAAAATCAACTCGGCCAATGGGCTCCGATCGATCCAACACATTCAAGGATTTCTTCAGTGTCCCAGACTCGAGCTTTTTGCCTGTGGAACTGTGCACTTTTGGTGCTTCTGTCGTGTGTCCTAATTAGATCGTATTTTTCAATTCTGTTTTTCTTCACTCCGGCCAATTAACTCACAAATCGTAGAATTGAAATTTTTCCTGCGCTGCACAAACTTCGGCATCGTTTATTCTTTAAAAATATTTTTTATGGTATCGTGGGCGAGAGAAATTTATGATTTCCCTGCGACCCTTTCCTTCAGAACGCATTTAACTTGTTTTGCCATGATTTATCATGGAAAAATAAATCGCGCGAGCATGTGAAAAAATATACGACAGCTGAAAGCATAGGAAAAAAAAAGAAGAAATTGAATCTATTCTCGTCGGTATCGAAGGAAAAAGTTGACGTAGACTGTGCAACAAAACAGAAAACAGTGAAGAATGATTGATTGCTATGCATGTCAAGTTGATTGCATATTCGCATACCTATATATATCTCTATCGATGCATACGTGCATTCACATATTTTCTGGCGCGTACAATGCGAATTAGTAAACATTTGAAACTCTGTGTGAATATCACGAGGTAACCTCGTGATATTCACACCACATTCGTACCACATTGTGCAAAATATAAATATATATCTTAATCTTATTCATGAATAAATTCAAGAATGTTGCAAAATTTTTGGACTTCCATTTTTACTTCTCTTTTCCATTATTATTCTCAGGCACGCTCCCTTTGTTTATTTTACTTTACAATCAATTGTTCTATCATTATTTTAATAAAGTTTCCAATAATTTTACATTTCTCTGACGTTTGTCCATACAGCAACGAAATTTATTGCCTTCGTTAAAATTAACTTTGATCATCTTTCACAAATTTAACATGCAAAAACTTATCGAATCTGTGTGACTCGTGGCGCGTGTTCCCGAGCGTGACGCTATTATTCAGGGCATAGCTGACACTATTACGTGATGTGAGTATCAACCACTACATCTGTGTATGTACTCTGATAATGCTAGAAAACGTTCTTTCGAACATACTGGTTAGAAATTTCCTGGACGTACGAGCTACGTTCCGAGAGCAATAAATTTGGAAACGTATCGTTTGTTAAAAACGAAAAAGTCTCGTAGACAGCTTTTTGTGGTTTTATCGTTGAGCCGATTCGTTTTAACAATAACAAATTAATGAAACGTAATTACTTGATGAATTTATTGATTCCTCGTTGATTCAATGATTAGAGACTTTTCTCAGCATAAAAGTTTCTCAAGAACACTCAACGAACAAAATATTTCGAAGGTCTGTAGGTTCATTGTATTAAACTTCTCATATTTCCATCAGACGTTGCAGATCCTCATAATTGTAGTCGAGCAATAATCCTCTCCCCTCTGGCCTATCACAATTTACAGAGTTATTTGTTTATAGCGTATGCGTGTGCCATTGTTAGGAGAATGACGCGATAGATCTCAATCGTGCTAACCATTCAAACCATTAAACTTACATTTTCCTGAATTACTCGATTGTACTATTGTTTATTACTAACTTTTTTCTCTCTCAATCCAATTCTGCTGTTTTGTTTCGTTGTTCGTTCGTTCGATGTATTAACTGAGAATTGTACAATTTTTCAATCAGTCAAAGACCCATCAAGGCCACCTGTACGAACATTCGTTCTTGTCGATATAATTGATTTCATTTGGATTCTCTTAATTAATTTTCCGCCAACTAGAGATTTTTCGAGTTTCTGAATTTCTAAATTTAACAGTTTCGTCGATATTCTTCGTTCAAATAATAAAATATATTTCTCTTGCTCCCCATCGACTTTGAACGTGGGATCCACGTGTTGGTCGTGAAATTATGGCAAGACGAAGATATAAATATCCCGTTATTGTTGTTGCATCGCAGGTTCGGTAATTGCGCATAATTCTGGTACTCTCGATTCGTTTATCTGTACCAGCCTCTCTCATGCATATTACGTTTACTGCAACGTCCATCTGTCGGAAGCAATAAATAGAGATGCATAAAATTTCTACAGTTGAACGAGAAAAAAAATGTAACTGCTGGTCATCTTGATGTAAGTGAAGTTTTGTAGGTCAAATCAATCAAGATTCCAATAACTTTGTTTTCTTTTTATTCGCTTATTTTTTGAGTGGCCCGCTGTGTGTATCGTTGGACGTTACTGCATGGGATTCATCGGTTTTTTTCTATGGGTTATTTATTTTAATTTTTTCATTTTATGGCGATGATGAGGAAATAAATCTCAAGCACAAAAAGATTTTGATTGAATGTCATTTAGCGTGCGAACTAGATTAATCGTAAAATTGGTAAAATAACGGATTACACATCGGTTTACAGAATGTGTGGTGAATGTAAACCTCTCGCAACCCTCGAATCATTTTTATTTCTGGTGGCTGAACACTGAACGTTTTTTTTTTCTCTCGTTTTCTTGCCTCGCTCTGCAACGTGGAACATTTTTTTCCCCTCGACTATGCTTCGTCATCGTTTACTACGATGATTCGGCAGTATCGATGAGTCACGGTCTTCGCGGTTGCTCGAACAACGATAAATCGCGACGGATCTCCAACAAAAATATCCCTCGAAAAATACAAAATGTTACAGGGTTTTCTTTTTTAGTTGCGTATTTTTTTTTTCTTTCATGGGCTATTTTTCTTCGGTTATTTCGTATCAGCGAGATGGAAATTCCTTTCTTATCGAATTGTCAGATAAACGATATCAGACGACATTATTGGTCTCGCGCACACTCGAATAAAATAGTAGATGCAACTTTTTTCATGGTTTACTTATTTTTATATCAAAAACACTGTGTATGTGCTTTTCACTAAAGATCGTTATTCCTCTCGACACAGGATCTCGTATAAGCTTCCCGTTATCTTTCCAATCAAAAGTGACAGCATGATTGATTGCAATAATAATAATAAATCCCTCGTTATTGATTTCTACTACTTCGTTTCAACTTTTCACTACAGTTGCGCAACAAGCTCGAGATTATTCGATTGTATCTTTATAAATTATTCATTCAATTGTTCTGGAACTTTGGTCGATAAGTATATTCACAAATACATGCATATTTGTTCGCGATTTGAAGTTTCATTATTCTCTGTGAGTCTGAACGTTCAATTATTATTTTTGAAGTTTTTTTTTTCTATATTTTTTAATATCCAGCCGAATAATTGCTTACTCGCGGCTCATAAGTTTGAGAATTTGCAATTTTTACGGTATATTTCATAAGAATTTCTCTTACCACAAGGGAATGCTTTAAATTTCAAGTATTTCAGTCACGTCGTGGCTCGAGCGATCATAATTCAAGCAGTTGCGCCTTCCTTTGCCTCTCCCTCCCCCTCTGCCCCTCCCCACACCACATTCTCATCCCTTTATTTCGCGATGTCGCGACGACCTTCGCGCAAGCGTTTACACTCGCGCATTTTCTACACTGCTATATAGCGGAGAGCCAAAACGTCCGCGTAAGATTAACGCCGAAAGAGGTCGCGTGCATCTTCGTTGATAAGCTCCTGCTCAAGAATAATGGCTGACAGAATCGCGGATTCCGCGATTCTTTCGCGATCTCGCACGGATATTTTTACCCTCTGACGCCTCGACTATTTTTCACCAACATATATATACACATGCTCCTTTCTATTTCCTACTCCAATTGGTCGCTTTTCTATTTTGTATGATTAATTTTTTGCCAAGCATCTGTTATAAAAACACAACAATTACTTGTCGGAGAATTTCTGATCGATATATCGCCCGAGCACATGCTCGATTAAACGCGCTCACAAGCGTTCGCGCGTCACTCACTCGTGCATCTTCTTATCTCTCGCTCCATTTACTCAGATCTGAAAATAAGCATGAGGAAAATCGAGGGAATAAAGCGCGTGATTTTTTTTTTTATCCCTCTCATGTTTGCAGTTCAAAGAGAACGGAGTTTGGACATTGATGCAATAAACCTATTTACCCAAAGATATAAAATTATTTCGTTAACTCAGATTTTACACAAAAATTGTAGAACGATTTTTTTTTTTATGTTTGCTTAACATTTCGACAACTCATATGTTTTCTCGCACTTCGAAGTGACTTTCACATAAAAATGACTCCGATAAATAATTCTCGAAACGACGGAGAAACACGATCGAAATTTCAAACTCGCGATTTAATTCGCTCCGAATAACTCATTAATGTAGACGCACCTCTACAGAGGCGAACCCGATAAAGCGATTGAAATCGTGGAATTGCGAAGCAACACGTTATGTCGAAATTCGTTGCAATTATTCCTGTTCTACACTGTGAAATGCAATTACTTGTTTTATAGTTTATCGTTTCGCTACCGCCTGGTTTTTTATCCGAGTGAGACAAGTCGTAGAGACAGAGCAGTATGAGAGAGAAAAAGAACGAAAGAAAAACGATAGTAAAAATATATTTTCAATCATTGCGAGAATTGACGATTTCGTAATATCGAATCTCGACTCAACGCGGAGAGCGTCGTCGTGTCTCCCTCCACTTTTTCGCGATCCCTTTTTCTCCCTTATTAAGTTTTCTCACGCGCGAACGTGAGACACACACACACACACACACACACACGCAATGCATCGGTGACCTCGTTACGCTTTCTATGCTCTAAATACCACTTGCCAGAGGGAACCGTAATTGCGATTGTAACAAATGATTTATAATCACCGAACCGAGACTCGTGAATTGTCTTCGTTTTAATAAATAAAACTTCGTCATAATATTCTTATCAGAATAATTGATTTTCACATGATGAATTTTTATTAAATTCAACGTGTTTTCGTTGCGAAATCAACGGATTCGAATATGTACGCAAAAGTTTCATTTTGGTATCGATTATTATACGGAACAATAAACTTTTTCGTCTCTTGGCCGTAACACTCGACGGATTCCATCGAATTTACTCACAAAAGCTCTCGAAACTCTATGCGCACAGAATGCATTATCGCAATTGCAATAAATTTTCATGTATCACGTACTAATTGATACGCTAATTAACGTGTTTCATTAATTAAAACCCAACGGATACAGCGTCGTCTGTAAAATCGGAATGAAAAGGATTCAGTCCCGTGTGTTCTGTTGCACGAGTTTTTTGTTTCGATTGATCGAAAAGTTTGTTTATTGATTTAACGTAAACTTCTGAGGCGTATGTACGGAAATAAATAAACTCTGTTGTTGCTTCTTTAATTATTGCATACGTAATTTAATGAGTTTCAATAATTGGTCATGGCAATTAATGAAAAATTGAGTGATTGTATTATGGGGATTCGACGGCGCTTATCGAAGGCTAATTCGGGAGATTTTAACGATGAAATATCGTACATAGTTTTATATTTGCAAATCGGAATCCGACAAACGTAAATTTTTCAATGATTTATGTGGACGCGCTCTCGTTGCCAGCGGCAAATCCTGTTTCGTTTTTATTTTTTTCACGTCTGCTTGCTTCCATTATTAATCGCGTATGTTTTAACATTTCATGCGTGCATCGATGAATCGTACGCGCGGAGGGCTAGGGAAAGGGATGCTGCGCGTGTCTCGCACGATTGCACTTGCGGGCGGATGACAATGACGATTCGATTTCAGTTTTCATTCGAGCAAAACGCACGTTACACCGTAAAACATTTTTTCTCCATCCTTTTCCACTCTCACTCTTTCGTTTATTCACCCCTCAATGTTTCATTCTGCTTTCCGCTTTATGCATTTTTCATTGAATTGCCTAGCCGGAACTGCCCTTTTCAAATCGTGGGACGAATCAATTTCATAATTAATTGTTTTATTATCGAACAATGGACGAGGCTTTTTTTCCAACAATTTTTTTCGGACATTCGGCCTTCGGCGTACACTGTTCGATGTAATATCAGGGAATTGATGATTTTCAAAGTTTTGCTTGAACATTGAAATCCATTATTTCCTGTAACATTACTCTCTGATCAATAAAGTTGAGCCAAAAAGTTTCAGCTTCGTTATTGAGTTCGTCGGCAAACATGAATATAAAAAATGTCAAATATTTTCTCTCTCGTTACTCCCAATTTTTTTTATTAACAATTTTACATCATTTTTTGCTTTTTTCTGCCGAGTGTCGCTCCGAATTTCAATATCTTTTTGTTTCTCTCTCTCTCTCTCCCTCCACTTTCATGTCGCTTAATAATCTCTAGAGAATCGTTTGTTAACGCTTCGTGCGTGACCGTTGGATTCGCTTTCGTTGCCTTCGCGGTCACGCGCTCCCAACAACTCGATATATATCTATGGATTTGGATGGACATATATTTAGCCATGTAGACGTATGGGAAAGACATTTACACTTGTTTGATTGTGTATCGAGGCTAAAGTTATAACCAACACATTGACTCTCGAGCTTCTCAGCCAGTTCAACGATCCTCAAAGTCTTTTCTTCCTTTTTCACCTCGTGCGAAATCCGCATAACGGCTCGTTGAACCGTGCGAGTTTGCCCGGTATATAGCTGCTGCCTGCTCCTCCGTTGGGCTGCTCTCTCCATCTCCTCCTCCTCCTCCTCCTAAGTATTTGTTATATCGGCAAAGGTGGAACAAGGCAAAGAGAGTTTACGTGATGCCGAGCAATTGGCGCGAACAGCCAGCCAAGACATGAAAGAGTTGATTCAACATCTTCAGCACATGGGTGCGTGTAAATGCACTTCTTTACACGACACTCTTGCCTGCTCTCGCCTTCAAGGCCTCCTCTTCTCCGTTGTTAAGTCCTGCTAAGCTTCTCGGTCAGCTGGATATTCGTTGAGTCATATTTTTCGATGTAGGAGATTTTTACAAGAGGGTGAGAAAAAAAGGAGGAGTAGCAGCAGCAGCAGCAACAGCAGAGAAAGAGAGAAAGAGAGAAAAGCAAAGTGAGACGTGCTTGTGAGAGTGCTCTCCTTGATCTTAGTCTCGAGTACGCCCGTCACTCTCTTCCTCCTCTCCTGTTCGCTTGCTTCTCTCTTCATCGCCCTTCTTCTTTCTTTCTTTCTTGTTTCCTCTGTCTGGAGATATGAATCTATAATATGTTGCTATAGTGAAACACTTGCATTCGCACGATAATGCTGTTCATCAACGTTGCGCGTCGTCGTGTGCCGTCGGAATTCAATTAACTCTCTCTCTCCCCCTCTCTTCATCTCGAGCCATCCTCCAGCTCCCTCCTCCCAACGTCTCCGTCATCAGCATCATCATCATCATCATCATCACCATACTTGTATCGCGTGTATACACAGGCGCCCATGTAATAAGCAAGAGCACACCATTATTCGAGATGCACTTCGCCTGCCGATAATTATTAATTAATGCGCATGCACGCAATCGTTCATGCTCTCACTCACTTTCCTTGCACATTTTTTGAGCCTGCGCCTCCACCTGGGGGGCCTTTGTTCTCGCACCAAGTGCATATTTTTCCTGACCTTCTATTAATCATTACTGAACATTTATTTACTAATATTTACAGTACGATTATGGATTATGGAATTTTGAGGAATTTTCGACTTTTTATATTTTTTATTTCTGATAATTTCCCGCTGAATTGCAGCTCAACCAAAAAGTTTAGAAATATCGGTCGTTTTTGTTGTCGTTTCGTTGGAGAATGATGAATCATTCAGTCCAGAACGAAAATATTGAACTAAATTTTTGGCCGAGTGTGCTGGGTGAAGCGGAATTAATTAGAGGCTCAAATAAAATGACGCGCTTGACATGTGCGCTTGCGCAATGCCAATCCTGGTCATCAAAACTATTTTTCTCTCTGCGTAAGTACATCGACGTTCGATTTCGGCGATACACACTCGTCGTGAGTAATATTGAACATGCAATATTTTTTTTCTCGTACTCTCGAGAGCTCGTAGAAATTTATAGTCGATTTAATTTTGGGGTTTTTCCAAAATTGAAAATCACTCATACGGGTCAATAGTTTTGGAGACCTCTGGGATTTCCATCTCTATAAAAATACTTTACAAACCTTTGGAGAATGTATTTTTTGTCATTTTCAAATTATGTACAAGTTCGTAGAGAATTTTTTGTACGACCCTTAATAAATTTTTATCTTTTGTCCACAATCCACGAAGCTGGTCACGGAAGAACGAGGCTCTCCGAGTTTTGGAAAGTTTTTTTCCTATCAGCCAGCCACACGAGTTGGAGAAAGAAACGAAAATATACCCGCAGACTTCTTTTGTGAGAAAATCCACTTTTACGGTCTTTGACTCCACGCCCATACTCTTCCTTCTCTCCCCCATGTGTCGGGCTGTCCGGGTCTCGTTTTTTCTTTCTCTTCATTTTTTTTTTTTAACCTTTAAATTGTAAATCCAACACACCTGCCCACTATTCACACTATTTTCTCGTCCAATCAGACTCTCCTGTCTGAATCCCAAAGAGCAATCAAGGATCCTACGAAAAAAAAGTCTTTGACTCACCGGTAAACGAAAAAAAACGAGGAAAAACGTTCTGAAATTGCTTACATTGTTATTTTCCCATGAGACAGCCGAATCTCTGGCGAAAGAAGAAATTTTGTTTGGACTTTCTTCCCTGTGTATTTACATTTTGTTTTTCTTTCCTATTGTGCGTGGAGCATCACAAAAGCAAATGTTGTTTCAATGAATATTCAACTGTATGTAGGCGCTGAGCAGATTCATAATGTGGGTCGAACGTATAATCAGAGTTTTCGTGGAACACGACAAAGTCACGTGGCTCAGACATTGCTTTTCATTCTCATTTATCAAAATGTTGACTCTACGTAATCACTTGGCGGATTAATCGAGGATTTCACCTCAAACTTCTCGTTTCGAAGAAACTGTTTTCTACCTTCGTTCGCCTTTGATGCGGGAAAATCTTCTCCGAATGTAGGAAATACGCGAAAAACATTCATAGCCGCGTTGAGTCGCAATTTTCTTGATTAGCAATATTCAGATATTTAGCCCGTTGAGTTTCTCGCTGTGTCTGCTAATTCAATTTCAACTTTTGTTCTTTCATCGCAATTTTTAGCGATCGTACTTACGAGAGTCACTGGAGCATAAACTATCGAGAAACTCATAGAAATTTTCAATTACGATGTCCGTACTTTTTTTTTATTGTTGAATTTCCTTGACTCTCTGTGGAAAAAGTAGCGGAATAACAGTACGAATCGATCTCAATGTAATAATAAAAAGCCATTTTTCTTTATCCTCGTAAAAGCGTATTACAAGTTGAGAATGAGTCAAGTGCTCGGCTATTACGTTATTGCTATGGGATTGCAATTACCGGAACCCCTCGAGACTCCTCGTACGCGATCGCTCAGTTCGAGTTGACGCGTTCTCGGTCAAGAGCTCTCATAGAGCATTATAAAAAAGAAATAATAATAATCATAATAAAAATGAAAGAAAAGAAGAAACAGAAGAAAAGTATGAGAGAAAAAAATGACGAGCAAGAGGGCGGACTTGGAACGAAATAAAGGAAAGGGAAAAAAAATAGTATGAACGTAGTTGCAAGTGTGTGCGGTAGATTAAAAAAAAAAAAAAAAAAAAAAAAAAAAAAAAACGAATCGAAGGAGAGTCGCTCGTGTAGTCGAATAAGAAGAAAAAAGAAAGTAATAGCCTCGCTTGTGGCGAGGAACCCACTATATATATATATATTCACTTTTTGATGCATATACATGTCTGTATATTGCCGACCACCACGCTGGAACATAATAGAGATAGAGACGGTAATTTGTGCGTAATTGCGGTAATTCATGTGGCTCGCATTCGCTTCGCGTCGTCCCATAGGGAGGTAGAGACACTGAGAATTATGCGGATATGTATATATACCCAGACACATGTGTTATATTTTGTATCCATATGTATATCAACGGATTGGCTCGAAAAAATTTTTAAAACGAAAGGAAAATCGATGGAATGCTTGAAATAATAATCCGCAAAGTTCAGTTTGAATTTTTGTTCAAATTCCAAGAGCTATTTTAAAAAAATGCATGATATTTGTGTTTACTCCAAAATCTCAAAGTCCAAGATACGGAAAAATTCATTTTTGAACTAAAAACAAAAATCGTGAATCGTCTTAATGTAAACATTTTTTTAAAAATATTTTGTATTAGTAATAGTTCATTGAATATTTTGATGAACGATGTGAACATGGAGAGGAAATTATTACGAACGCTCAAATCCCCTTCGTTTAATCACGTTCCCAATCGATACTCCGTGCTATAGGTAATAAATAAAATATAGTTTGAGACCGAGCTGGAGAGAAAGAGAGAGAGAGAGAGAGAGAGAGAGAGAGAGAGAGAGAGAGAGAGCGAGCAATCATTCATTTTACGTCTAATTAACCATTCTCCTAAAGTACATGTTGTACGACCTTGGAACGAGGGAAGAATTTTTGATCACGATATATACCGGTATAGAGTTTGGAATATTGCCGTGTTCTTTGCTTTTAATTTTATTCCATCTCACAAATTATTGTTATACATTTATTATAACCTTCCAGACCAGTGGAGTCTCGATCGCCCTCACACGGTTCCGGGAACATGTAATCGTCTATTCTCTCTCTCCCTCACACATACACACACACACACACACGCACACACTTTTTGCCCATTCGACCGTTCTCAAACTGTGTAATATCGAAAGAGAGGGAAGGAGAGAGAGAGAGAGAGAGAAGAGAGAGTGGGCAATTAGCGCTTAGAATAACGATTATTAGCCGTGCTCCATGGTCAAGGCATTGGTTAATTAGCGGTACCTCGTAATGACCACATTGCCCAGTTGTAGCATAGTATTTTAGTACGTATAATCGTTAGTATACGTACTCGATTCGTATACTTAACAAATAACACACAATGCTCGTGCGAAACATACACATTGTTATTATTTGAATTGCCCTGGTGCTGAATCAAAACGTCCACTTTGTATTCTTCATCAATTTGTTTCTTTTTTGTTTTTCTTTCATTTTACATTTTATTTCTCGTCCGAAGCAAACTCGCTGCCTCTGTCTCATTCTTCACAAGAGAAAGAGCGGAACGTCCTTGCAATTTCTTGAGGTACACATTCTTGCGATTACACTCGCCGCATCACGGGATAGAAATCGAATGAGAGACAGAGATTCATGGGGCAGAAAACAAAAAAAAAATCACGTGTTCACAGCTGTCCAACCAGCTGAGAGTTGCTCTAAGCACAAAACGCTCAAACGCAAAGAGCCTCGAGTGATAAAACTTTTATATATATATATATATATATATATCTATATGCCCTACTGGTTCCCCTATAAAACAGATTTTATCGGCGTGTACTATGATCGTGAACTCCGGAAGAAATTATTCATTATCGCCGTCATTTCTCTGTGACCATAATTAAAAACAGCTTGCGTGTCAGAATTATTCAACTCATGTGTGTGCGTGTGTTTTTTTCTGTGTTACAGAGGAGCGACAACCTAGATTTGTCACTGAGCGTGCCACAGCATCATCACCAAACCGCGTATCACCATCACGACGGTTACAATATGGCTGATCAGGTGAATATTTATTTTAATTATTTGACACTTTCTCCTACACTTGACATTCAGCCTTTTGCCAGGATCAACCCTTCGAGTGCACATGCAGCTCCTATGTAAGTGCATCTTGGGTCAATCTGACCCAAGGCGTCTTTCAAATCGTTGTATTCCGGTAAATATGCACTTTAGGTTTTTTTTTTCTGTGGAGACGTTTTGGGAGTAAATTATCTATGAATTTATTTTTTGACGAAAACAAAAATTAAATGCCAAAACATTCGATGCCAGTAAATGCCAAACAATAATCCATGAAGGAAAACTGTTGGGGTCAAAACGACCCGCAGTGTATACTCGAAGGGTTAATTAATGAAAATCACTTCTGCTGAGTCTAGTGAATCATAACAATTAACGACATAACATAACAAACAAAAATATTTAACAAATTCAACGGACCCGAACATTTTGGAGGCCGCACGTTTTTTTAATCCGCTGCTTGATACATATATTTTACACACGAAATTCTTTCTTCGCTCGAAGGGCAAAGGGTTTAATTGTTCGTATAATTGCCCCTGTCTCTCGCTCATTTTTCTGCTCATCCTGTTTCGCCGGTCTAAGCTTCTTTTTTCCGTACCAAATTGACTTAGAACTCGTGAAGCGAAGAACCGGTTCTTAACGCGAACATATATAGCAAAAAACTTAACTTTTCTTCTTCTTTTTTTCTCGCGTTTTCGCGGTTGAAAAAACGAAGAGGCGATGCGTCCAGGACTGTGTAGAAAATGTACTGCACCTTTGGTATATTTATTGCTTTTGGTATAGAAAAATGACTCGGTAGACGCCACGGGTGATTGCTAAATGGGCGAGAATAAGACAGATATCGTCGTACGGGGTCCGGGACACCCGCGTCGACTTCCGGTTTTCGCGGGCTTTAAGTCTCACCAGCTCACCGTGGGTGGGAGAAATAACATGCTGCGCTATTAATCGCACAGGATTTGTAACTTCCTCCAGCACGCGGGTTTGTATACAAGCGCCAAGTTGAAAAGAAAGTTAAATAATTGGGTGATTGAAGGTTTTCGTCCCAGGAAATAGCGTCGCAGTCGTTGCTTTTCAAATGTCGAAAAAATGTATATTTCTCTCAATTGTTTATTCATCATTCGCGACGTGTTGATCGGAAATCCAAAATTTCTTAATTGATTTTTTATTTATCATGTCATTTTTTTCGTTAACATTGTTTTGCCAATCAATCCTAGGGATTTTGGTAAGTTTAATGGACTTTTTTGCGCCGGGACACGGAGAACATAAAGTTGGAGTCTGCGGCAAGCATAATACAACTCCTATGTGGAGGGCGATAGGCTGCCTCAGCAGGGGAGGCGGTGGGGCTGACACCGCTCATCCTCGAACCGAATATGGGACGTTTTCAATCGGTCGGTGCAATCTATGAGCTTGGTAATTGCCAATCTGCAATAAATAACCCTCTGTCCCTTCCACACCCGCTCTCTTTCTCTTTCTCTCTTCTTTCTCTCGACATAATTTCATTGTTTTAACGAACGCGGTTCCTCTTCCTAGCTCTACCTTCGGTTATTTCTGCACATGAATCGCGCCACCGTTCTCTAGCTTTTGAATCTTGTTCACGTGTCATTATATTTATTCGCTTATTTATGGACTCTGCATTTTTTTTTAATGAATTAAGAATTTGACGAGCTTTCTCATCTCCAGGTCCTCGTCGTTTCTTTTGATTTTTTCAAAATTTTACCCTCAAGCAAATGCGATGATAAGGATGAAGAATTATCGAAAATAATCCCCGGATTCGTAATCCTTTAAACTCGAGTGCATGAATAATGAGAAAGTAGGAAGCGGAAAAAATGGCTTTTTGTCCGATGAACTCGGCGTTATTAGCGGTCGAGGAAAAGCTTGCGTCGATTATAATCTGTCAAGTCGACAATTTTTGCTGATTTTTTCTTCTTTTTTTTTCCCCTTTCGTTCTTTTCTTTTTTCACTTTTAATTAAGACAGGTTGAGAATGCTTGTGATTCGTCTTGCCTCGTCGAGACTCCATGAAACGTTAATTCGCTCGAGGTATTTAGTAGCAAAAGCGATATTTCAAGGCTCCGCCATTTTCTCTCTGAGCTAATAATAAAACTTCGTTATCTGTCGGTGACGTTGAATGAGAGGGACCCGCCAGGATCTACGTCGAAATTTCGTTAATTAGTCTTCTCCGACGTTGTATTATGAGGTATATATCTCGTGCCTCAAATTGACGAAATTCAAAAACTATATCGCGAAAACATAATAAAAGCTGACGTGAAAAATCGAGCTCTTAAAATTTTACTCCAATATTTTTATTCTTTCGGTTTTTCGGTTTTCAAAACGTGCCTCAATCATTTTTTTCACACTTTTATTTCTGTTGACAGCGAACATTTTTTGGTTGTTCCTTTTTTTTTCTTGTAAATCCGATCAACTGTGTCTACGCGATAAGAATTAGGCGTGGTTCGTTTCTCATTATAATTTGCATTATTGGCTCAAACGACACAAAACGATCAACACTCTGCGTACTCGTTCGGAACAAACGTCGCGAGTAATGTTAACATTTGCGGAACAAACGCGTCCCTTAATTATCGCTGAACGGCTATCACCCTCAATTACACGATAGATCGTGTAATACACAGTTAGGAACGGCATGTAAGTCTCCCCTGTGAAATTCACTTGTTCACGTTAATGTGCGTCCATGAATGTGCAGCATACAAATTGTGCATGGTGCACTTTGCTTACACAGACTGGAGAGACTCGTCGAAGTTTTGCGATCTCGCGAATTCATGCTAAAGTCTATCCACAATTGCATTACGACGAAAAGCATTGACGTAATTTGAAATTGTGACGATTCAACATTTCACTTGGAACAATTAATGGAATTAAAATTTTGCTAAATCACAAATTATTTTTATTGAATCATGGCGATAAAGATTCTTGAAGAAAATTGATAATCGTAATTGAATTATCATGCAACGGTCACCTCTATACATTTTAATTCTCAAGCGTCTCATTCGTCCAATTAATCTTTCATACCTCTCCGCTATTTTAATGACTCTTATCAGTAAAATTATTATCGTTATCGTGCTTCGAGTATAAAGATAAAAATCGTCGTCTTTGTAATTGCCTTTTGCGTGTCAGTATCGCCAACGCAAATAATTGAAATACGTAACCAAGTTTTTATGTTGATACGGACCGTACTTTCGTGTTTATGAAAAATGTCGAAAGTTCGTTTCGATTAGTTATTTTTAAACTCTGTCATAATTATTCGCATTTTAATAGTCGTATAACTTTTTCTTGTTACAACGTATTTCATTCCAACGTATGATTATTCTCCCATAAATATATATATTAGTGCATAGATTGATTTTTGCCTCCGGCATAATTGACGTTTCGGACAGGAATAAAATCTCGTTGCCTGGAAAATTGATTGATCAGGAAATTACGTTTTTGCCGAAAATGTCAATCATCTCCGAGCACGATGGATTATAATTTCTTTTTTTTTTGACATTTATTATCCGTTGGCGAAGCAGTTGCCGATCGAGTTATATTTTATGAGTTTTCGCGGTCTATTTGTTTTCTTTGATTCATTACTATTAATTTTTATTCATTTTTTTCCAACGAATCAGACTCCAGTTTGATCTACTTGCCGATTCGACATGATTTTCATATTCAATATTCTCCTTAAAGAGCATTCAATATTCAAGGATATGAATCCCTGAATATTCAATTCGTCAATCACTCGATTCAATTGCTGAATATTTACTAACCTGGTTTTCACGGTTATCGCTGTAAATACATGTTAAAATGACGTTAGCAAACGTACTTTGTGAGCTTACGTTGCGAAATCATATTGAGAGGATTGCGAAAAAATAAAAATAATAATTTACCCATTTGCTCGTTATGACACTGAAGTTGGCAGCATCGAGGTCCAACGAAAAATACTTTTTCTTTTCATTGTTTGTTCAATTTGAAAAACGATTACAATTTTCGTATCGATTTTGTGTTTGAATCGTCGAAAAAGATAGTTGTATTGTCCTGATTAAATATTGAATGAGAATCATGAGTTCCACTGGAGAAAAAAAACAGTATTTCGTTAATGCAAACTTCAACATCGTCAGCTTGGTCTCGTTCTTCTTTTTCTATTTTCTCTACGTGCAGGAAAAATGGACTTTTGAAATCTTCTTCCTTCGATCTAATGTTTGTTAGCCAATCGATGCTGAATGCGATGTTAATTAATAATCCAATTAGACGTGCTGTGTAAATGCAAAAAATAATTGGCACGAATAATATTTACACATCGTTTGATTTCTTTGTAAATATCTACGTCTCGATCTCTCGGCATTATTAATCCATTTTCATAATCACTTTACTACTCGTGCATCGCACTCATAATGTACATAATTATATTAAATTTGCTTGTACGTAATAAATCAAGGTACACGAACCAAGATAACTCTCGTTTCCTCGAGCTTCTTCTTTCTTCTTTGAAATTCCTCTCGTTATTCGCAACAAAGCCTCATTGGAAATTCACATATTTTTTATTATTCTTCATCTTCATCGAAATTCTATTGATTTTCTCGTCCGGCTCAACATTTCTCTCGCTTTTTTTTTCATTCACCTGCATTCACATATTTATTTCTCAATTCGTACGACGATTATAGATGGTGATTAAAACATGGCGAAGGAAACGAGAGAAGGAGAGATGGGAAAGAGCCATTCCGCTCTTTTACTTTGTTATTACGCAATACCTACAAGTCGCACAACATTCATTGTTCGATTAAACGAACAAGCTGCGCGTTACATAAATCCTAACGATGAAAGAATATTTTCTATGTTTACTCTTCCCATGATACTTTTGTTTGATCGTTATTTATTTTTATACTTTCGTGTACTCTCTTTTATTTTTATCATGTTTGTGAGAAGTACGTACATTTTTCTATTGTAATGAAGAAAAACGACAGTAAGTCTTTCTTTCAACTTGCACAAATCTCTCTCTCTCTCTCTCTCTCTCTCTCTCTCTCTCTCTCTCTCTCTCTCTCTCTCTCTCTCTCTCTCTCTCTCTCTCTCTCTCCCTCGCAGCCCATTCTACTTTCTTTTCTCGTCAAAGAAATTCCTTTCTTTTCATTCTTTTGTCAACGTTCCTATCAAACTTTTACTCATAACAAAATGCCCGTCTTGTTCTCTTTACCTCTTTGTTTTCCTAAAAAAATAAAAAAAAAACTACAGACGATTCTCGTACTGTTTCGTATTTATGTATTTGGAAAAATGCCGATGATGGGCCAAGCAACTCGAGAAAATTCAATAGAACCATTGAACCAAATATACAATAAAACGTTATCGAATCTTTGGCTGGTACATTGCCAACCTTAGAGGAAGAGGTCTATACTTCAATGGGAATTTGACCGACAGAATTGCATTAGAAAAGAAAAGGATAAGCTGAACGAAAGAAAATGGAGCTAAATAATTCGAAACTTGGGATGATAAGAAAATTATGATCATTTTATTTAATTTCCATTTATTCGCATGCGAAACTTGCAAGTATTGAATTAACCAGAAAGGAAATAAAATGTGATTCATCTTCGTTTCGAAAATGGTCAATTGTTCCTTGAATTCACTGCAGTGCATAATTAATTTTCTCGTCTCGAAAAACAACGAAGCTTTCTGAGTAATTGAATGGGCGCCAAGCCCGTAAAATGTAAAATTTTGTATATTGTTCGCGTGCAATTAGTCGGAGAAAGCTTTCCTCAAACTGAAAGAAACACCGTTACGAAAGAGCGAGTTTGAAAATTCCTAATTTACTGGCGATACAATGTTCCCTCTTGACTCAATCTTCTTAAGAATCCATCGGCTTTTGTGTTGTTTCGTTTCATTCGACTCGATGCCTCGTACAATCGTAAAGAAAGTCGAGCTGATTGCAAAAGCTTACGGTTTACCCGGGTCAGTGAGGGTGGACGGGAATAAGGATAAGGGGCAGGGCGCGGGGGAAAAGGACCGTCGAGGATGCTAAGGTGGCACGAGAGATGAAAGTCTCACCAGGACCGACTGCTAGAGAACTCGGAGAAAAAGGGGTGAAGATGAGGGCGCCAAGGGTAACGTGTAATTTCCCGCAGTTCTCGGCACACCATTATACAGCCATAAAGCTACAATAGCCCGATGTTTTGGCTCAACGGGTTTTCAAGGAGACGACTACGATGACGTATATACGCAAGACTCTAACTTACTTCTGTTTCATATACAAGTCTGTGTGTGTGTGTGTTTCCATAGCGTTGAAATTTCTAGACACACACACACATACACGAACGCGGAGATAAATACGAAAATCGAGGTGTAACATCGCGAATGGCCAAAGTGCAAAACGATCGTGCAAACTATCGGCTTATTTGTGAACTAAAATAATGAAAATAAACGAAACAGGGGAATCAACGACTATATTGGAAAAGGAGGCAAATATTGCGGGGGTCGTGAGAAAAAAAAGTCGATAGTAACGTTCGCTAAACCTTAGTGTCTCGGCTAAATGGAGGAGGATCATTTTATGGACCGTCGAATGAAAGTTATTATGAACAACCTTCTAGCTGCAATTTCGAATAATAACGTAATGGTTGGTTGGATCTTAGTTTTGGTATCTGCTCCTCTATTCAACGATCAATTCTTTGCACGATAACAAGACAAATGCATTTTTCTGGAGAGCAGAGCTCAATGAGGGACATTAACACTATTCCATTCCATTTTTCCATTCCATCCCATTATTTCTTAAGTAGCTTTTCAAATACGAGATCCAGAGACGTGACAACGTTTTGCAAATTATGCCACGGCCATGGTGACCTTTTAAACAATTTGAAGCAACATTAAAAGAGAGTACAGAATTCATGAAGGCAGCTTAAAAAACACGTTTCTGACCCACAAACTTTAGTCTCTGTTCGAACTATCACTTTCTTGACTTACACCTCCGTGGAAAATATGTAAACACCGTTATTCAATATTCTGACATAAAATTATCCGAACGCGAAGTTCCGGATATGAGAGAGGAAGAAAAACCTGGAAAATGAGGAAAGGAAAAAAGAAAGAAGAGTGAAGGAAGCACAAAATAGGGATGGGGCTGTGATAGCGAGGATGTAGAGAGATTAGGGGGAGTAGACGTGCGAAGAGAAATTTTACCTTGAAGAAACAAAATGGAAGTAGTTGGAAAAGCAACGGGAACAGAGTGGCAAAAGGGGTTGGGAAATTGAAGCACGCGGCGAAGCAGCATCGCGCGGAGGGAGAAGAGGAGACGGGGGCTGGACGGAACCATCTAAATAATATTTCCTCGGTGAAGTAAGTTGCCCGGGAGAGGCAGAGCACAAGTTTTAACGAGATGGAGGAACGAGTTTAGTTTTGCGGTTGTCGAAAGAAAAATGACGTCTCTTGCCAACCCGATACACTCGTGCCCCAGCTTTTTCTTACTCAACTTTTGTCCCAAACTCTGACCTCCATCCACTCTCCTTCCCACCCTCTGGCTCCTCATTTTTCATATATGAATATAAAGAAAACGCATACTCGAGCCTTTATTCATGTGCAGCAAGATGAAAAAAATAAATAAATACATCGGGAGCTAGAATGGACGTTGCAGATATCAGGAAATTTCCTGCTGGATGCGCGGGGCACACACGAAATGAAAAAGGAATGCTCTCAGTTTCTCACGCTCATGCCCTCGGTCTTGGGGATGTTGCGGGGCACAAATTAATTTGCCGCACTTCCATCCTGTATTCCCTGATAACGATAATACCTTACAGTGTGCAATGTTTTATGTGCAGCACATAAATATGTGTATAATTGTATATATACGTTTGTGTATTTATGGATTTATAAACATAAACGTGTTTGGATACTTTGTGTATGTCTGCGTTTGTGTGTATATTATTGTGCGCCAGTCTGACAAGGTTCTAAAAGGCCAATCTTAACATCAGCATCATTCTGAGCACAGGGATGAAGGTCTTCTCGTTATAGCTCTCGATAAGAGATTTTCTCCCCCCGTCGTTCGTGCGGGGGGATCTTAACGAGGGTTTTGTGTTATAGACTCACCGTATAATGATAATATAATTTACTTGTTATACGAGGAAAAATAAGACGAGGGAGAGGGAAAAATTCTGCAAAGGGATGACAAGTTGTGTATTTGAGAGATTTATGTTTTTCTTTTTGGACGTTGAATCACTTTCGTGTTCCTCTTGTACTTATTAGCACAATATTCTCACCCTCTCTCCGATGTCGCCCTTCGTTGATATTTTGTCTTGGCGTAAACGCCCAAAGTGCCATGAAAAAGAGCAGAAAAGGAACAAAAGTGGCAAGAAATACGATAACGTCCGGAATCCTCTTAGCACAGCTGTAAAACACCTTTTGTCACTCCCTCCAAGCGTTATCTCTCTCGAAGCAACGAACCAGATGCCGTTTCGGTTTCCTCGAACTTTGGAAATTGCCACAATGCTTGTTCTCCTTTTCCTCTCTCGCGTGTTCTCTTGATTTTTCTATCACTCTGAAACACGCAACACTCTGCGTCTCCGAATCAATGAAAATTTTATCGCTCAGCTACATTTTTAATATATTTTTTAAAGTATTTGAACCGAGTCAACTTTTGGTTCGAAGTCCGGCCGGAAATACAGAACAAATCAGTAAAAAAAAATAATCACAAACACATTTTCTCCTCGACGAAATACTTTTTTCGTCGATGGAAAGTGATTGTGTGAGTGTGTGTGTGTTTTTTTTTCATTTCATCAGAAGATTGCGCGAAAAATTCCAATGATATTCACATATCGGGGATGTTTAACGCGCTGCGCTCGACGATAACGCTCACAGATGATTTGTACCCGAGATTTATGAGTTGGACGCGCACCCACGAGACTCGCCGTACACATGACTCATCCTTCAATGCTGCGGATGCCAAAAGTGAATTTCCTTCACAAACACGCAGACAAGAAAAATGTGGCTATTAATCCGTCAGTTAATGCTCGATCACGCGCGCGTTTATTTATAATTTAAATATCGAGAGTGGTACGAAAAAAATTGAATAAAAAAAAAAAAAACTCACTATTCCACTGGGAGATGAGAAACCGCGTCCATTAATTTTCGTTTCGTACCGCAAATCCTTCGCACTGTTTGCTTTCTGGCTCGTATATACCTAATATCATAGTACGTGTGTTTGCATTTCGTATATGTTTATTTATATACATATGTATAGATCGCTGTGAAGAATCAAACAATGGAAACATAAATTCTTTGATGATTATTCATCCATTGAATGTGGAGACGCGAGATAGCGCGTTACGATCGAGTCATCGCGAAATTATTTAATCGCGCTTCGCGCACAGTAACGTCTCTCTCCTTCTTGCCCGCGCTCACTCTTTATCGTTCTATCAATGTATTTCGTCCGTCTTATTTCTATTATGCGTTTGTTAATGAGGAAAAAATCAAGCTTTGTCAAAAAAAATGAAGGTTTCGTTGGTCGTCATAATTTATCGGTATTTTCCGTTGAAGCGACATTCGCCACGATTTAAAATTCCAGGAACAAAATAAATTGGCTACTCACGAGCGTTTCTCTTAAGAGCTCACTCGTTATGGACGTTTTTTCGTCTCGCATAAAAGCTATGTTTGTGGTAGTAACGACAATGTTGGTGGTGGATCGGAAAGAACCAGAGACGAGAGGCAGAGAGCGGACTCGTCGATCAATAGGTCACCCTCCCCCAGTTTTCCTTCAAAGGAAAATTCCTGATGCTATTAAATCCAATTTAAAAAACTTTTATTTCCTCTTCACTCGACTATACCGTACTCTTCTCCCCACTACCTCTCCTCACTTTCCTCCATACCACTTGGCATACAACCTCCCGAGCTACGCGGATCGATGTTGCTCCCAGCTTCTACAACAAAATTATTTTCTCCTCCTTCACTCACCAACCCCCGCTTTTTGCCTCTTTCGCCAAATAGCTCTCTCCCTCTCTCTCTCTCTCTCTTCTCCTCTTTGAGAGACGAGAAAATCGCACAGGCACATATAACGGCATCGGACCGGGACTGCTCGGAATAAATTGTTAAAAGGATTTTTAACAATATATCTATCATACGCGTCGGTGAACTCGCGAGAGGCCCGTTCCTTCAATTTTTTGCTTTTTCCACTTTCATGTTTCCTTTATTTTCTCTGTCATTCCGCATCTCTTACTATCTACCCTCCTCTGGCCCTACCGATTATTGCCCCCTCTTATCCAGTTTCTCGGCAATCCAAACGTCTTTTTTTGCCCTCGACTTTAGTCCGCAATTTTTTTTTATTTCTTCGATCTTGTAATGCTCGATATTCCTCCCCTTCGACCTCGCACTACATTGCTTATGATTTTCTCCTCTCTCTGCTAGTCCCTAAAAAAAATCCTCTAACTTATCCAACTCGCTATGTTTACCACTGTCAATTCTTTCTTTTTGGACCATTGGAAAAAAAAATCACTTTTCGTTCGCCCTGGAAATCGATCAACTCGTCAACTTCGTCAAAAATCTTGAAACGAACCGCGAAAACTGTTTTACGTTTCAACACGATGTCATGAATAATAAAAACAATTAATTATCATTTTGTTCACTGCACGGTTATTAATTTTTTGCTGCTTCGTCGTTGGATGAAAAATTGACGTGCGTTCGAGTACTCACGTGCCTCGGACGAACGATGTCATTGAGAAAATATTTCACTACTATTTCCGCATGAAACTTTGAATTACGTTACAAATTTGTACATTGTAAATTCGTGCTCTCTCGAAATTTATATTTACGAAGAGAAACGTTGATTTTAATCTTGATTAATACTGATTTGTTTTTATTGTTCTTTAACGGGTTGTTCGTCGTTGAAACGTTGATTGAAAAATTGCCAGGCTCGAGTAGGGACGAGTGTTTAGTAATAATGAAAAAATATTTCGTAATCATTGCCACGTGGAACTTTATATCGCAAAACTTTATCGTAATCAATAATTACAAAATGATAGGTGAATTTTGAAGTTGGGCTGATTTCTATCGAAGAATATTGAGGAGTGCCAAAGGCAATGGAATTCCTCGAGTGAAATAACTCAGTACCACGAGACACGCCTTTGAATTTTTGTTTGATTATACTTTTCATCAAGTTCATTATCGGAACACAATGTGTTCAATTAACGAATGGAAGATGAGGAAAAAAAATGAAGCACTTGGCTACGTAGACGTTGATTCAATGGATAAATGGAGCCTGTAATTTCTCCACTGTTGTTTTGGGATCATGCTTTTCTTTCAATCCCATCAATCCACCTGTACGTTGCCAGTATCCTTGATTTTAGGAACGATTTTGCTCTTCCGAGTCACGAAGCTTCACGATCATGAAAGTTTGATCATTAAGACCAATTGAAGATAAAAATCGGCATCATTTATTGCGCTCTTTCTTTTGCCTTTTTTTTCTTTTTTTTTTTAAACTCAGTATGTACGCGCTCTCGAGGTGTACGAGCCGGTAATTAGGTAGACTGCAGATTGGATCTGCGACGTATACAATTTTCTAGGCACAAAACACATGCGGATGTGTTGGTTAAATCTTTCGGAAGATCACTCAAGTCGAATAATTGCGTATTACAGGTTAATAAGTAAGAAACATGCGATGAAAAGTCTCTGCAATATTCATCATCCGGTATTATAATGACGTCACGAAGAATAACATCATTGTATGATTATTAGGTGACTGGATTTTAGCGATGCATTGTTCTCTCGTTACACACGTGTTGCACAAACTTTGAGAACACATGAACGAAAAAAAGAAACGACAAAACAAAAAACAGTTCGAGTAGAAAGAGAAAAAAAAACGAAGGTCATGGAAGTGTAGAAACAAAAAGTGGGTGCGCGTTTGGAATTCTTGGCGGTTTTGTCAATCCAGTCAACTATTAAAACGTAATTAGGGGAATTAGTAAAGAGCCAGGCCAACTTGAATGACACAAGCGAAATTGAAACAAAAATTAAGCCGCGACCAAGCTCAGATTTTAATGTCAAACACTTCGTCATGAAATACAAGGACGATCGAAATTGAGCAATTAGTCCTATATTTGGCCTACTTTGATTCTAATTATCTTGATTGTCAGATTGAAAGCCATTTGGAGATGTTAATCTATACCGACTATTTGACGTGCCAAGAGTTAATTAATTCATCAGCATTACGTCATTAAAATTTGTGATTCATCGGGAAGCCCAAAAAGTTTCCGATTCCATAAATATTTATCGAGGGTCATTAGTTTCTCGATCATTTCATATTTCCCAACACAACGCAGCCGGAAGTGTGTCCGTGTTTTATTCACGCGATTTAATAGTTTTGCTTTTTTTTTCTAATGTTTCAGACTTTTCACACGCCGAGCTTTGGCGACGAGGACTTTGACATTCCGGCCATACATCCTCATCAACATCAGCAACACCAACAACATCATCAACAGCAACAACACGATCTTCACACTTATCAGTCACAGGTAAATCTTTACGAGGTTTTCTCCAATTACGAAATCACAATATTTTCTCGTTTCAAATTTTTTTTTTTTTTAATTTCTCGTTTCTCTTTCGAAATGCAATTCGAGAATCTTTGCTCTTCAAGCATCCTTGACCTTCTTTATTCTTCTCGATTGTTTCAATGTGATATGCAATTACGAAACACTCGATGTGTAATAGGTCAGATCATTAGAGACGACTATTGAGAAAAAAGTCGCTTGAGGACGCTCCCCGGAGCTCGAAAATAAAAATACGTTGCATATAATGCAGTTGGGGAACGCGGAAGTCGTTGAATCGCTCCGATACAACCCACGGATTCGTTTGTGACCTCGCTGTCAAGGGGGCGGAACCATTCATTATACCAATGGATATTAAAGAATTAAAAAGATTTCAGAGAAGCAAGCTGTATCAAGGATTTATAGGAGGAATATGAAAAACGCTTGAAAACGCCATAAAATTTACATATTTTTTGCATGCACCAACATCGCTGTACTCTCGCGACGAGAGAAAAAACAATCCACAAAATTTCTAACTTATTCATCCGCTCGCCTCGTAAATATATTCTCCGTAGTCAAAATCACGAGTTTTTTTTTTTTTCTCGTATATAATTCGACTCTCACGAGGTATACTCTGAGTCATGGGAAAAGATGATTTTTTACATTGTTATGTTAATTGACACGAAATTGGAAGAACCGAGTTGTTGAAATAATATTTATCGTTCACAATTTTCGAGTTTGGATCGTGTCTACCAAAAAAAAAAAAACATTCTTTCGAAAAAATTTGTAAAGTCGTTTATCTAATTTCACTATATCCCGTAAAATTTTTTGGTTTGCTTCATTTTTATCCTTCAACGTAGAAGAGTGTTCAAATAAAAGTTGTTCTTTGTTGAAATTTTTATGGCATTACGACTACCGACAGCAAACATGACGAAGGAGAATAAAACGAAATTCCACGGTTGTGTGTTGACTTTTCATACATTCTACTTTGCTGCATCATTTTACTATACAGTCGTAGCTTGAAAAGTGCCTCGAGAAAGATAAAAAAAAGCCTGAAAATTCATCTGGTAGACATGCAAGACTATTCGTCTGTGACTCTTCTATCGATCTTCGTCATGTGCGCTCGTTCTTTTTTCACTTTGTTCTACCGAATTGAACTTTCGTATTCCGTATTTCTCTCCCTCACTCTTTCTTTTTTTTTTTTTTTTTTTTTTTTTCATTCTATTCTGCCTCAGCCTCTTGAAATCTCTTTCTCTTGGCGATATTCTGCTTGTCTTGCGCATTGTTTTTTTCCTCTCACCGACGATGCTGTTTCCCGTCTATTTGCTCTTGTCAATCGGCAATCTCGTCTGATCCGCCAATATTAAATTTCACGGTATTTTCGTTCGTACGGAAATTCGTTGGAATTCGCTCTCTCTCTCTCTCTCTCTCTCTCTCTCTCTCTCTCTTCCACTTTTTTTTGGCATTTTCGTTTTTTCCCGTGATTGACGAGCGCCGGGAAAAGTATCGTCGACATGACAATTCCATTTTTCATTCGTTTCGAATTTTTTAAGGGCAAATACTGCGATCCAGTTTTATTAAATCTGTTGCGAATTCTTGCAATATTCGCTACACATTGTAGTCTCGTAATTCACTCTAATAAATCATAGCTCGTGCTGACGTGAACCAAATGCACTGAATATTTCGTTATAACGAGTGGAATGTCGTCCATTAACTTGAATTTATTTTTCATACATCGATGTAAAAAAAATTTTAATAAATATTCCGAAAATTTTATTACATCGACTTCGTCAGAAATATTTTTTTATTACTCCAATTCAATTTATTTTTATTTACAGATGATGCAGAATGCAGGCATGCAGCATTCTCCGGATGGACTAAATTTGGATCCAGGCGGATATCAGCAGCCAATTTACTTGCAACAAGAACATCCCATGCAGCCAATCAACGTCAGGTGAGTCCTTTTTATTTATTTTTTTGTATTTTTCATTATCCACAGTATTTTTTTTTCTTTCTATTTCTCAGCTTCTTTCGGTCGCACGTTCCGAAAAATCCTTGAAAATTGCACGTTCCAAAATAATTGCATCAAACACGAGAGTATTTTTGAAATCCCGTCCTTTTTTATTTCGTTTCAATTTTAATTGCTTTATTAAGTTAATTAAGAAATAAACTCGTGCTACATTTTAGTTCTTCTTTCGTCACGATTCTCGTGACCCGTCGCTGTAATCTTCAAAGAGCACGTAATACCATTTTACTAAATTCCCTCCCCCCCTCCCCTTTCAATTATTTGTTTATTCATTCGCCGGTGGATTTTTCTTCGTAATTTATCATTGGGCCAACTTTCGACGACGGATTTACAACTCGTTTTTTCTAACTCGAGACGACAGTATTAGTTTTCACGAGGATGATGAAGACTCGAATCTTCTCGTTTTTCATTATTTTTCTCGTTCTTTCTTCTTTCTTCTCAGTGTTTAAATTATCTCGATTATATCATATCAATCTGTTTCTTTCTCTGTTGGAAAGATCCACCACAGATTATAGAACGGTAAGGAAACGCGCAAGACGGAACAAAGGAAGATTAATGAGCGGCTTCATTGGCCCCTCCTTCCTCCCTCGCACCGTTTCCCTCCCCTCTCTCTCTCTCCTGCTTTGTGGCCTCGCTGGAATCTCCATTTTACTATTGTTCTCCGGGCCTGTTATCGCCAATAACCCTTCTCTATATGCAGTCAAATTTCTATAAGCCATGGGAACGTATAGTTACCAGCATATTTAATACGTACGTTTATAATACACAAACATATTCGGTTTGTAACGTATCGTCTTTTTGGCCACGTAACAGTGTGCTTCAGCCTCGAATACGTGGCTCTCGACGAACGAAGCTTCTCTACACACACGTAAACCCAACATTTGATCATCCCTCTTCATTCGTCTATTTCAAAACCTCGTATTGCTCTCACGTTTTCTGTAAAAGAATTTATCATCAATCAAGAAAAGTTCGATCTATGAGATTTTCGACGTTTCTTCGTTAAATGGATTTTTTTCTCCTGTTCTCGTTTATTCTTCTTTTTTTTCTAACTCGACGAAGCATGAAAAACATCTCTCGAAAGTTTTCTCTGCTCCGGAGAAAATTCCAGAGAGAATAGAGCATCGGGAAAGTTTATTATTAGATCGTTCTTTGAATGATGAATTTACAACTTGTTTAATTAATTGAAATTTTTGTCGAAATTCGGATCAAGTTTTTCTTTGGGGTCTTAATTGTTCGTGGGGACAATTTGTTTAATTTAGACGAAGGAGGAAGCAGTGATGCAATTAGTCAATTAGATCGAGTGAGAGATTTGTTTCCTCGTCGGAAGTAAGTGATACGTAAGGGGGTTGTTTTGCTATCGGATGTTTGGCCTTGTTTCGCCAACGCTCGTTTACTTTATTGTCCGGGGAGGCTAAAAACAAGTCGCTTCGGAATCATTATCCTCACGACAAGCGACAACCGATTTGCTGGTTTGCGTGCATCACCGCTGCAACCAACACTTTGCCGTCATCCTCGATTCTCAGTCTCTTGCTCTTGAGCTCTCTCTCCCTCTCTCTCCCTCTTTTTTTTCATTCCCATGTCTGATCCCTCGGTCCTCTCATTCTTTTGCATTCTTGTAGCAACGATTTTTTCGTTGCTGCGTTTTTCCTTTTTGTTTCGTTTCTCGTCGTTTGGTCATTCCGTTTGTTCTCTTTGTTGTTTGTTGCTTTTTTTCAACTTTGATTCATTCTCGCGTTACCAACGGACTAGACTCGTTTAGCCAGTCTCGAGTGTCACATAAATTAGAGCCAATTAGAATCCTCCAGTCTGACAATTGATGTTTGAGTCATTTGATAGAATCAATCTCATCACGCCTGACACGTATTCGATCAAACTTGTATTCTCGAAAAGGTAACGAACCTTTAAAGCTTTCGCGATAGACACCTCGTTCGTTAATGTCTCGAGTCGCAAAACACTTTTTTTTTTCATTACGCACTTCGTAAACGTTCGTCCAATCGTTGGCGATTCTAGTTCCACCACGAATTGGGTGAAAATTTATAGTTTTTTTTTCTTACAATTCTCGATCCTGTCTCTTCGGACACATGCAATAAACGCGAACGTTTTTTTCTTACCATCGTGAACGTTCTGTCACAGATATATCGAGAGACAATAAAAATGACGTTTTCCCCTCACAGAAATAACTCGACATCGTATACTTGGTTGTTGCTGGTGTTGTTTTTTCTTATTCATTTATTATTCTTCAAACCTCTCACGACAAAGGGATACTCGCGGGAGTTTGAGTCGCGAATGTCTCGGGAAAAGGTGACGCGGGATGGGTGAAAGGCCCCGCGGGCAATTCGCGCGTTCCTCTCCGCGCCGTTGCGACCCCTAGGGAGCGGGGAGCGGGGAACGAATGTGGAAGAGGAGCTCCGGTGATGTAGAGTGGGCCGTAAATCCTCTAACGCTGACGCAGCTACGGCTATATCTCAAAAGTTATCCAATTTGTGTTAAAATAGCATTCAGCCGGGTTTCGAGGGGAGAGGACGAAGAGAGCGCGAGAGGGAAAGGAGAAGGAGCAGGAGAGACTGCTCGACCTCTCGTACCAGGACCAAACTATTCCCTTTCCTCTCTACCCCTTCACTTTTTCATTTTCTCTTCCATTATTCTGCCCTCCGATCTCGAACCACAAATGTATGACATACCTCCTAAAATCTTCCTAACCTTTCATCATCCCAACTTCTCAATTCAGCCTTTTTAATCAGGCTCAAATATATGCAAATTGTCTCGGAAAAGATAATTGATAATTATCACATTCTCAAACACCAGAATTCCTTTTCTTCCTACGCACCAAAGCGGCTTGCTGAGCTTTTTACATCGTTGCAATCCACGATCTGACAAAGTTTAACGATGTTTAAATTTGCATCGTTGGAATGCAACGAAATTCTGATTTTTTTTCTTGAGGAGATCGCAAGATTCTTATTCAATATTTGGTTAGGACTATAAAACGATTTTTTTTAGGATCCAAACACAAAATCGGTACGAAAATTGTCATGGTGTTTCAAATTGAACAAACAATTAAGAAAAAAAGTATTTTTCGTTGGACCCCAACGTTGCAAACTTCAGTGTCATGAAGTTTAAAGTTTTTAAATAATTTCGAATTGCTTTTTTTTTTATTTTTCCCGTCTTCTCTGTGACATGGGCGCGAATGGATCAATGATCGTCGATATAAGCAGCTCCGGAGAACGAGATTTCGTCGCTTTACTTTCAAAATCGACAATTAAGAATTTATTTCAGTGAAAATAGATTTTTCTCACGTTTTTTTTTGTTTCTTTTTTCTTGAATTTTTGTAATTTCTGTAATTCAATTTTTGGCGGTGGTTTTTGGTTATAGTCCTGCTTACACAAGTCCCCAAGGCTCGTACTCTTCGATGAGCTCGACGGGTCAACAACACGGTGGTCAACAATTATTGCTGCTGCAACAACACTCGCAGCATCAACAACAGGCCCAACAGCAACAACAACAACAACAACAACAGCAGCAGCAGCAACAACAACAGGTTCAACAGGTTCAACAGCATCAACAACAGGTCCATATGCAGCAACAACAACAGCAACAACAACATATGCAGTACATGCATTCGCAGCAACAACAGCAACTGCACACCCAACAACAACAACAGCAACAACAACAACAGCAGCACGTACAATATCGAAGTCCAACGGGCGGTAGTCCACCTGCTATGCAACCGAATGCCATTCCTGAAAATAATAACACGACGACCAGCGAGGATAGCGATGACAGTACTCCGCATTCTGCCATGGTAAAATTTTCACTTTATTTTTTTACTTGATTTTTCTGCTTACCATTGGAAATTGTCAGATTTTTAGAGGTCTGCAGGGTCAACGCTGTAAACACGAATTATCTCACGGAAATATTGATATTCGTTTCGCATTCATTTGCCACTTTATTTCGTTCATAAACATTTTCCTCGAGGTAAAATGCTTTTTTTTTTCATTATATTGCAACTTATTATCTGTGCCTGAGATAATGGAAATGTTGGAGTTTCTTTTAGCCACTATAATTCAATACAATGTCGAGATTCTCAGAAAAAAAAATTGAACTTTTCAGGAAGATGAAAAAAGTGATTTTCTTTGCTTGCTATTGAGTTACTTTTTTGCTGAATGAGCTTAGACATTATGAAACCGGTTTTATACAGCGTTTTCTTCTTAGGCTGTATAATAATGTGAAGAAAGAATAACAACTCGGAAAATGTGAATCAGGTTTTGCACGTGCACCAACGGTGTAACGTAATGATCAAAATAAATAATAGAAAATACGATGATAAAAAGAAATGAAAAATATTCAATAGCAATAATCACATTTCGCCAGGATAAAAACATTGATGCTATATAGAGAAACAAGGAAAAGTACAGCGTCGTTATTATTGAGCCAGAATGATTCAGTACTACGAAGAAAAACGATAAATCAAAATGTCGAAAAAATATGGATACAAGTTTCCGAGCAACGTGTACAGTTGTCGGATAAGCACGTTTTCTAATTTAAATTAAGTGCTGGCTCATGAGGCACACATTTTTCAATATTCATCTCTCTTACCAATAGTGGAACATGCTCGCATTAATATTTTCATACAAATCCAATTAGGGCGACCTTAATTCTCCTACATAAACAATCGAATGTGCTCGTACACATCGTGGAAAAATTAACATTTTTAAACGGCGATTCGAAGCCATGAGAAAGAAAGGAGAGCGTAGGGAAGTAGCAAGTTGAATCAGTTTTGCTGATTGGACAAAATCGTTTCAATTACACGAGCCCCGCATTCGTCGATTACCCACGCAACGGATAATGATCCGATGAAACGTAATGAAGGTTGTGACCTTAGACTCGTAATGCATCCCTCAGATGTGCGTGGCTCGATGCGTCCTACACGTTGCGGGATATTACTCCATCAAAAGACATCACGGAAAAAAAAAAATCACACTAATTTTTCGCAAACTTTCTTTTCACGAAAATCGTACAATTAATAGCTTTCGCTGCTGGCACGTTCGATCGAGTTTCATTCTCCTGTTGAGACCATTTTCGGCCAACTAGGTCGTGGCTCATTCTGTATGCGAAAATATAAATGAGAACGAAATTCCAACAATTTCGTTTCATCGTTTCTCCCCTTTATTCTTTTTCCTCTTTTATTCTTTATTCCTCGGCATATTTATTCACCTAATTTTCTTCACGAGTCGCCGACGATTGCTAATCATAAAATTTTTGCCGACTTCACTCTCTCATTCTTGTATTATTCATAAAATTGTGGAAGTTATCGTCACAGTGTAGAAAAGTGGTGAAATTTAGATGGGATGAAAAAAAATTTATTATCCTAGAAAAATAGCCAGGAATTCACTCTCTTTCTCTTTCTTTCTTCGTCGTTCAGCCTCTCTCTACCATTTTCTCTGCAGTCTTATCTTCGATCAATCTTGCCAGCACTCCGATCTTCTTCGCGCAGTGTGTTAGTTGGTAACGTCGTGTACCTGAAATTGGTTCATAGAATGGAGAAATATAATATCATCACGATTCCACCATTCTAATTCTATATCGCCAAGTTATGGTAATTCAAGTGACGAGAGAGGATAAATCGAGTAATGGCAGGAGACGAGGAGGAGAAGGAGGAGAGGGACAGGACAGGACAGAAGAAACGAGCAGTAAAAAGAATAAAAAAGTTGTGGTGAATCGTGCAGAAGGAGAATGAGCAGTCGAGTCGTGTTCTGTCCTGGTCGAATGATGGATGCTCAACGGGAGATCGAGGTCGAAACGTGTTGAGAACTCTTATTTCGTACAGATATATTCATCGTATATCGAAACTACTGAATATACCGAGTTTCTTGAAACGAAGCTGTCTTTAAGGGCACGACTCTGAAGCACGATTAAACTTTTTCTTCACTCGTTCATTAATTCACCACTATTTTTATGTTAATTGCTAACGAAACGTTTAATCGATTATTCATCACTTTTTATTTGACATGACACAAAAGTTGTTTATTTTTCTGACCGATCGATTATTTATTTTCTCGAAAGTCGTACAATTGTTAAAATGACATTTTATTTTTTACAATTCTGTCTAATTGTCTTTAATGATTCATTACGTTCAGAATTTATTTTTTTGAAATAATTGACAAAAGAATTTGTCTCTGCATCGACGGAAAGCTAAAAATTGTGATGAAATGTCACAATTTTTATCAACTTTTTACAAGCTCAACCATTGAGCCTACGAGACAAACACAATAATCTACTCGCCAAACTTTTTGTCAAGTGCTGACAATAACGCTACCATTTACTCATCCCATTGTTTTTCTTTCAGTTGACTGGCATAAAACGACCATCCCCGGAGCCAGCAGACACCGTGAATAAGAACCAAAAGAAACCGAAAGCACAGAAGAAAAAGAAGAAGAGAGATCCCAACGAACCACAAAAGTGAGTGTTCGTAATAGAAAAATGAAATTATTCTCCAAAAATTATTTCATTTTCATAAATTAATGTTTGTGTCCTTACCAACCTTAAATTGACGAGACATAACAGTCAATGGCTGCTTTGCAATCGACGATGAAACAATCCATTCATTGTTCGTACGAGACAATGTATTTATTTACATTTATTTTAACATTTGCTTGTCGATGAATGAATTATTCGATTATATATGACGATGTTGTGTTGGTAAAATAATTTTAATAGAAGAGAAATCAAGGGATGGCGGGAGGTTGAGAGAGGGAGAGTGAGAGATGGCAACACATTCTATTGTTTCGATTTAATGGAGTTACCGGGGCGAGGGAGAATTCTCTCCAAGTTATTACTCTTGTGAATTGGCAATTACCGTTATTGTTGCAAACCCGTAAATGTAGGACATGGGTCCAGCTGCAGGAACAAGCAGGCGCATTACTATCGTGGAAATAGCTCCTGTATACAACTACCAATTCTCTCCCTCTCCCTTCCCCCCCCCCCCCTCGCTCTATGTATACATACACATAGAATTATATATAAATATAAATATACGTTGGCCACAGAATCAAGAATTCAGAATTCCCAAACTATTCCGTTCACACACGATATATAGGATTTTTCGTATCGAATAAACATTCCAATGCACATGAATCATTTAGCGTTTCTTCAAAGTGAATAAAACTAGAAATTTTGTAAAATCATTCGATCAATTCCGGTAAAAAACGATTTGGAAACGGGGAGAACTGTGTGCAAAACCGAAATAAACTCGAGGCTCGATATAAAATGTGAGAATTAATGAATTTGCTGTTTGGACACGAAGCTTTGATGATTTAATATAAAATTCTCTTGTTTTCGATTCTTGATAGGTGAGTGTGAAAGAGATTGGTGAAACGAGATATCGCGGAATGTCAATGTAAAAGGTCAACATTGTGCTGGTATAGCGTTCGATCACAATTTTTCTAATCTATTTTTCGTCCTCCCTCCTTCTTTTTATTTGTTGCATCGTCATTAATTACTCACTCATTTATTTTCGTGATATTTTTTCCTCCTTTTTCATTTTGCACGTGAGAAAAGAAATTAATCACACTAAAAGTTGCTCGGTCATTCGGGTGTGAGTCATTTTCGCTAGTACAATGGACATTCTTATTTCGACGATGAGACAATTGTTTCTTGGCTCATTTGAAAATAAAAAAAAAATAAAAAAACGAAAAAGAAAAAACACGTTTTTCTTAGGACAAAGACGAGGCGCGAAGGGTGTTGAGAGGAAAGAGGTAAAAAGTCAATGAACGAGAATCAGAGCACCACCGAGGTTAATAAACGTCGTTGCTTCGACGATAGAGAGAGCTTTGAAACGAAGAAGAAGAAGAAGGAAAAGAAGGAGATGGAAATAAGGAGGAAAAAATATTAAATGCCAATGGCGATAAGGAACACGAAGCGTTTGGCGTTTATTTGCCTCGGGCTCCAACTTCTTGTCGTTGAAATCGATGAGGGGAGCAAACGTATCGAGTTATGTATCTGCAAGTGTAGTTTATCAACACTCCGATATTACTGTTACTAAAAAAAAAATGGAATTTCCGCAGAGAATCTCTGCCTGATGGAGAAATTCGATGAATCGATAAAAATTAATGAAAAATGTATCATTTTGGTAATTAATTAATTAACCCAAGTGTATGTTTTTTTTTTATCTTTATAGACCAGTCTCGGCTTACGCACTTTTCTTCAGAGACACTCAGGCAGCTATCAAGGGACAAAACCCTAACGCGAGTTTCGGCGAAGTATCGAAAATCGTTGCCTCCATGTGGGACGCTCTCGACACTGAACACAAAAATGTAAGTCAACTATTTATTCATACTTTTTATTCGTGCATCAATCTTTTGCAACCGAAACCGTTGGGTAACCTCTCGAGAAAAGCCCTCAATCGGATTTTAATCTAATTATAAGTCCGAGTACGTATCCAATTAGTAGACAAAGATTCGATTATCGTGAGGATTATCTACTCGTGGATAAGACGAGGGGATTGTCCCTCTGCTATCAAATCCAGCTGTTTCAATCAAAATTCTAACAAAGCTATTGTCACTAATCCACTCAGTCCTTGAGCCTTAATTGATTTGGCTCAATTGATTTATTCAAAAGTCTTTCCAACTCGAAACATGTCTTCCTCTAATTTCTTAAGAATTTTGGATTTTTATTTTTATTCTCAATCATCAATTTCAAGCCTGAAAAAAAAAAACAAATTTCAAAATGCTATTAATAGCAAGCGCAAGCAGAAAGAATTGGCAAAATGTCAAAGGTCGACTGCAATGTTGTGGCCATGCCTTCCCAGTAATCAATGATTATGTACGACCTCGAAAAATGTTGAAACTTAATGTTGAATGCGACTAGTCGCGAGGTTAAAACAAAAAGCTTTCACGACTTTCTCAACGTCAGTTAAATTAGTGATAAAACATTCGAAATACGAAGCCATAAAAGTGGGAATGTTTAATGTACTCGAGACGATGGAATGTGTGCGTAGTTTGCGATATAAAATGAGTGGAAATTGCGAAGAGGGTTGGGCGATAGTAACTTTAGGCATTAATAATTGGTAATTAGATCTGGCAAAGTTACGATCAATCGTATAAACTTTGGAGGAGTAATTGTGTGCGGATATAACGTGTGTGTTTGAATATATTATTGTGTCTCGGTGTATGGCATGCACACGTTTCAATCATTGTTAACGATAAGTTCACTCCTACAGACTACTCGTTCTCGTTCCGACTAACTTTGTGTGCCACATACGACGCTATAAACGCTCTAATAATAACAACAACTCTTCCAATTAATTTATCCATTGATTCGTCACACTGTTTGAATAAAATATCACGACGTAATAACTCGCCAAATTGCTACGGTTGATTTACGAAAACTAATTGGATCACGCTCTTTTTTTTCCACTCGTTCCCCCGTCTCCACCTCTCGCGCTCTCGCTCTCTCTTGCTCGCTCCGTACGAAGCGAAAAAATGTGTTGTTTTTTCTCCGTTTTTATCGTGATTCGCGAGTTGGCAGCAATCTCGATTTGATATGAATTCGCGTGCTGGCAAATTATCGAAGGGATTGCGAGGGCAAGATAGTTGAGGGCAGCGGACGGACGAAGCAAGCGGCTGAGTAATTTCCAAGCCGTGTGTATACTCCGAAACTCAAATTTAACTGTGTTGTATGTTGAGTCTGCGAGAGAGACAGAACTAAAGCTCGTAACTGTAGATGGAATCTTGATTAAATTCACCGTTTCAGTTATTCCGAGGGGCGTGTGAGGGAGCGAGCACAGGAGAGGGAAGTTTGTGTATCCGGGCGGAATTCTCGGTTCACGTTGATATCGCCCCCTCAAAAAGTGAACGAAAATCTTGGCAAAAAATACAGAGTAAACCTAAAAGTGCCGCGATGTTGAATTAAAGTTAAGGAATATTTGGAATTTTCATCAGAACACGATACGGTTCGTGGAATATTTTCAAATAAAAACTTTTGTACAACTACCAATTGATTTTTTCTTCCAAGTAAATCTGTCAGATCTCTTCACGAAAATATTTCATAATCAAAATTAGCTGCTTCATGGGTTGAGATTTATTTTTCGTGTATTTGGAAGATCGTTCGAATTTTACGAGCACTTAATTTTTCAGCCTGTATTTCATTCTGCTCAGCTCTTTATTTTATTCATTAAACCACAGAGAGAGGGAGAGGGGAGAAAGATAACTAGTTAAGGGTGAGATAAAAGTGGCTCTGTAATCAACGATCAATTTCCGGTCCCTTGAGAAACGTCGCCTTGTTCCCGTATAACAGACATTTGTCAAGATCGGAATGAGGATAACGAAAAACTCGTCTCTCGTCCGGTTCTACGAGTTTATCTGGAGCTTTTCTTTCCTCTAGATTTCTTTCCTTGCTTTCGGTTCCCCTCCTTGACTCGATCTTCGTTTTTTTTCTCTTAAAAACCTCGTTTGATCGTGGTTCATGGGTGAGGCTCTCGTAATAATTCACCGAGAGATAAAGTGAGTGAGATAATGAAAACGTAGACAGCAAAAAAGAGAGAAAAAAAGCGCACGAATATCGTTAGGAACGTAACGACAAAATTCTCTTTATGAGCCATCATTAAGTATGTTTTAAACCATGGCAAGGTTTCGCGATCAACAATATGACGTATTGCATGTTTTATTCAAAGCATTCGTTACCTCCGCAACGCTGATCACATTCTTCGACTTTTGCCCCTCTTTTTAATTTCCCTTGTTCTATTATTTCTCTCGGTTGTCATGCATCTCCGTGCAATCATTATTTTATCGTCGTATTTTCTACTCTTTCTCCATTTTTTTTTTTTCCAATTCACTGAGCATGAAATTTGAACGAAAAATAATAAGTTTCTTTCGAGCATCCGCGATTTTTCGTATCCAGAGTAATTAAAAAATTCTCTTCCCATCGGATTTTTCGTGTGAAACTTAATCTCAAATATTTCACAGATTGATGACAAATTCGTCGATTTATTTGGCCCCCTCAAAAATAAACAGCTGATCCCGTTTCTTGACCCAAAAAAAATTTGAACCTTTCCTGACGAAGGTAAACTTGTTGTTGTTTTTTTTTCTGTATCTACTGATAAAAGAAAAGCTCTATACGAAAGTGACGTGCAAGTAAAATATTAATGATTCGGTACTGAATGGAGTATTTAATTGCAGCAGAAACCAAGTCTCTGACAATGTTTCGTAAGACTCCGTGTTCTCGTCGTATTATAGGAAAAGAGAGAGAGAGTGATGAGGGAAAGATGAACAAGGGGAGACTCAGGGGTGTCATTGTATCAGAGAGTAAAAGGTAGAAGGATGTATAGACTGTAGAGCTCTTTAGAGTCACACAGCCGAGTAATATGTATGCAGTTCCACTCGAGTTATTTCATTGCAGTCAAACTCACTCTCTTTTTCTCTCTCTCTCTCTCTCTTTCTTTACTTCCTTCCTGTCATATCTCCTCCTTCTCCTCCTCTTTCCTCCGAGTCTTTTCCACCCTGTCAAATCCCATTCTTCTCATTCTGTTGCTTCACCAAACCATCCTCGACACTCGTGCCTGCTGAAACCTTCGGTCGTTATTATGATAAATATACACGGTACATTCGTATTCTTGCCAACGAAGAATACGTTTACTCAAGCATGCAGGGGGGAGATGGTGGGGAGACGGAGTGCTTATCGTTCGTCCCATAATCAGAGCATTGCCATTTTTCTTCTTTATTTCTTTTTTCACCATCGTGTAACAGGATGAAGTGAAATGATATCCCTACATATTTACTTTATTTACCTTTTCACGGAGCTCTGGAATTTCAAGTTATTCGGGATCGATTGTCATCGGGGATCGTTTTTTGAGATACTGGAAAATTATTGAATCTTCTTCGATATTCAAATCCACGAAACAGGCGCGAACGTTTTGCCAAAGAATATCATAATTTGTTTTTTTTTTTCTTTTTTATTAATTTTTTTTTTTCTACGAATTGCAGGTTTACAAAAAGAAAACTGAGGCTGCAAAGAAGGAATACTTGAAAGCTCTAGCAGCGTACAGGGCTTCGGTAGTCAGTAAGGGAACCCCCGAGAGTGAACATCAACCGCCACCTCCAGTGCAGCAGCAACAACAACAGCAACAGGCTCAAACGCAACAGCAACAACAACAACAGCAGCAGCAACAACAACCCCCACCAGTTCAGTACGGAGCGTACAGTGCATATCCAGGCAATGCCGGTCCGAGCAACGTCGCCTATCAAGTTTACAGTCCGCAACCTCAACCTCCTTCGCCCCAACAACATCAGCAACATCATCAACAGCAGCATCCGCAGCAACAACAAATGACCATCAAAAAATCCCCTCATCATCTCGCCGGAATGCAAGGAAATGTTCAACAGAATCAACAGCAGGTACAGAAACTTTGCTTTTATAATTCTATAAGAAAACTTGAAATTTTTCCCAATTCTGTCATCAACGGAAAAAGCCGAAGAAATGTTCAAGAAATGGTCAAGTTTTTTAATTTTTTCCATAAATATTCGGTCTTGACAAACGACTGTATTGCATCGTGAAGAGAGCTTGAAAAATTGAAGAATAAACGATAACACGAATGTCCTGGGGTTTTTTGTATGTTGGATTTTTTTTAAATTTCTTTATTTTTTATTTCTTTAGGGTATGATGGGTAATCCAATGGCGCCACCTCACATGACGCAGCAACAGCATATGCAGCAACAAGTCTCTCAGCAGCAATACATGCAGCAGGTCAGTGAACTTGCCCTTCGACCACCTAAATGACCGACGACGAGGAGGAGAAACGGGAGAGGGAGAGAGACGGAGAAAACTCGTGCGAGTAGTATAGACAAAACACGAAGTCTGACTCTTGTCCCTCGCCCCTCACCCTTTCCCACAAGCCTGTCCCCTTATTTCTGTGTTTTTTCTTTCGTTTTTTTTTTTTTAATCGCTGTTCGGGGTACGAATACAGTAGAAGAAACAGAAGCCATGTGTGTGTGAAATAAAACTGAGAATTCGAGAGAGAAACAGGGGGAAATTTAAGAGTTTAAAGCATGGGATTGCCTGGGGAGGAAGGGGGCAGCAGGCATGGAAATAGTTTGCATCGACTTGGAGATTGCGTCAAATTACCGGGCAATTTTTGCCCTCTACCGGGCATTAGTCAAAATGGCCTCTAATTATTATCTCTTGTGTCGTAACGCCACAACCGCACAGACAGCAGCTTCGGTGCTTTCCGTTAGTAAATTCTAGCTGCATTGAAAAAAAAAATGATAAAAAGAAAGTCAAGAACGAAATACGAATGGCAGGAACCATGTGGATAATTAACGGCGTGAGAAGAAAAATTTGAAAAGCAATAATTAAATTTACAAGACTCGTTTGTCGTCTATTGAGACTCGGTCATTCTCAGTTTTATTTGAAATCTCGGCCCGTCGAATTTCATTGGACCACAAACGTTTGCATGTACGTGCATGCGTCTCGACTCGACTCGATCCAAACGGGCGAAAATGGCCGATACGAAGACCCTTACCAGCCCGAGCAAAGTATTTTCAATTATTTGTCTGAAACCTCCCGGAAGTTACTACCTCGTGAGTCATTCGAAATTGACGATATGTTATGCACGCTCGATACTACGGGAAAAGGATATTCGCACAACGAGAAAGTATCGCGTTTCGCTCGTGATACATAACCTCAAAGTAGCGTTCTCAGCACTCCAACGTTCGACACACAACCGGTGTTTCTCGTGAACATTAATTTCATGTGTGTTTATATATGTTATCGTTTGAAACTCTGGAACTCTACATGTGGTTTGGCCATTTTTCGTACAGTCTCGTTGAAAAGTTTCTATTCGCAGAGGAAAAATATGACAACTTGTCCATACTCAAGGTCATTTACGTGTAATTTCTCCTAGATTTATATGTGGAATTTGAGTTTTTATTGCTCTCAAATGCTTAATTTTCATTTGATTGTTACAAAAAATGTGGAAAATGGATTTATCGCTGCCACCAGATTTTTCGAAACTTTTGTAAACACAATCACTGCTTGAGTTATTTATAATTCAGGAGAACGTTCGAATCAGCACAATTGCTCGGGAATTCGTTGAATGCACAGCAAAAAACATAGAATCGTGATTGCCCGGCAGTAAAAAAGTTTTTACTTTATTTTTAAATTGCCTGACAAACTTCAAAATCATTTTTTCAAGTTGCCGTTAAATTTTTCATCGACGTTCTGTTGCACGGCAAACGTAATTACAAAATGCATGTTTGATTTTCAGGTACCTCAGCAACAAGTTCAACAAGTTCAGGTTCAGCAACAAATAATGCACATGAGTCCGCCACGTGGCGATTCATTGTCCAGCCCGCCTCCTGTGAGCGGTTCACAAGGCGGCTTGGGCGGTCAAATGCCCCAGTCAAATTCTTGCATTCGTCATGGTTGTCCAAATCCTGCTGTTTCAAACAGCGAATGGGAAGACGAGTATTGCAGCAATGAATGCGTGGTTAGCCACTGCAGGTTTGTGTGAGCATTCTTTTGGGTTTCTTACTTTTTTTAAACATAACGTAGACTTAAGAAAAACATTCCTTCTACCTTTTTTCATTTTGTTTTCTTTCTCCTTTTGCAAAAATCGAAATTTCGCTTCCTTTGTTTTTCACCGACGACCATGATCCAGAATACGCAAGAATTCCTCCTACAGCTTTCATTTTGTTTTTGATCTCTTGTTGCAAAAATCGAGTTTTTTCGATTCACCTAACAATCGCACAGCTTGTGAAATTGAGAAAAAGTTTCTCATCCAGATTTCGTCTTTTTGCAACCGAAACCACTAGCCTGAATATGCGACAAAAAATTTAAAAAAATATTCATGTAAATCAACAAATCAGAAAATTAGAGAAAACGTTGTTGTTGCTCAATCTCAAAGATTCCAAATTCCCCCATCAAAATTAGCTCGTAATTGTGTGATCGGATTTCCAATCAAAATGTCTAACGTCATTTATTTTTGTTTACTTTTTGCAGAGACGTATTCAACAGTTGGGTATCGTCGAATCAAAATTCTCAACAGAATTTCTCGACGGTCAAGTAAGACGAGGTGGGAAGCAGCAACTAGAAGCGTGACGAACTACAAAATTTTTTCGACTACTCAAAGGCCTCGCAGCTTTTAAACGGGGGATCGGTGTGAAGGGTGGGGCCTGTTGTTGACCCGTTAAGTAAGATAAACAAAAGAAACTTCACACAAAATACATGTACATAGGTTAGCGAAAAAAAGAAAAGGTCACACACGTACGCTCGTGCGCAGAGGCACACACACACACACACACACGCGCGCGCGCGCACACGCACACACACATACACACACACACACAGGCACAGGCACAAAAATACATGCATAACCCACACGTACACACGAACAAGATATGATGGAAGAAAAATTAAAAGTGAAAAGTATCCGCGATTGGGAGACAATCACTTTAATGGATAAACATAAGCCCGATAATCGACACTAAAATAAAACCAAACTGAAGAGGAGGCTGGCTTGGAAAGCACGAAAATTCGAACAACTTTGGGAATTTTTAGCAGCAACTGACTGCGAGAACACGAAGAAAAATGTTGCTAACGTGACCGGCACAGGGGAAATTTGGTTTCGCCGAGCGCAATAGCGGAGTATAAAAAAGCTTCTTGAGAGAACTTGGAAAATATGGATTGTCAATTTCGCCGCGCGGGTTTATTATCGCGGTGGGAGAAACATTTTTTTTATTGATTGCGAAAAACTCGATGTTTCTCTCTCTTTCTCCTCTCTCTCTCTTTCTTGATCCTTTGTTTCGCCGTCAATTCCATAATTTCAGAATTATTTTCGATATCATTCAACACGACGACGAATATCATAAATAATTGATGAAGTGAAATCGTACAAAGTTCAACGAAAAAACGACAGCGCTTCTTTTTCTTTTCTCACTTTTTTATAAAATAAGGAAGAAAAAAATATTGGCCGGTTTTTCTCTTCGAACTTTATGGCATTGGCGAAGAGAAAGAATTGATTGTACCCAACGTGACATTTCTTCGATCATCGATAAAGAAAATGTGACTCGTGAAAAGAAAAAAACGGATAGAAATCCAGGCACGACGATTTCGCGATAAATAACGAGGGAGAACATTACATAAGTTATTTTTGTATTTGTATCACCACGAGCAGCATAATCAGTTTATGTCGATCCAGTTTAAATGATGCAAATGAGTCGTTCATCGTTTTCACTGACGATGAAGAATAAAAAAACGCGTTATTCAAGTCAACTTTTTACCGTTGTTGATATTGCGATTTATCATTGACAAAAAAAAAGGAGATTGGAAGAACTTGCTGAATTTGCGAAACGACGCAGTTCCAGCCAATGCGTATTTTTGTCCCAGACATTGTGTAAACAAAAGAAAACAACCATGTACTTCGATCTCCGGATAGAGACAAAGAGGGAGAAAGAAAAAGTAACTTAAGAAAGAGAATAAGTGGATGACCCGTTGAGGAATGGAATCAGCTGCGGAAACGTAAACATAAAGAAAACTTATTAATTCATGAGCCAACAAGAGAAATTTCTTAGTTTTATTTCTATTTTATTCTCGTTTTTTTTTTCCTTTTTTTTATAAATTTATCGAATTGAAAAGTATCTACGGTACGCGAACTTTGTTGTTTTTTCATTTAGATTATAATTTAGAAATTCGGATATGGGCTCTGAGATCGCAAACGATTGCGGTAAGTGTTTCTGATACCCAAAACGTGCTAAGGACAGATTGTCTCGGTTGTTAATTTCAAGAGCTTCTCGAAGCTCTCCTGAGAATTAATAAAATTCAATGAAATCAGATTTTCCTTCATTTTAATAAATAGTTGATTCAACGCCGTATTATCGGCACCGATATTTTCTTTTATCGCGAGACACTCTGTGTTATTACGACTATTCGAAACAAATATATGTTCGCGTTTGCATGAACTATATTGGAAAAATTCGATGATGAAATTTTAGCTTAGACAAAGATCGATGAAATATGATGAAAATTTCAAATTAAAATACGAATCAATTCAATTGCATTAGGGATTCATGATTTTTTCCACTATTTCTTGTTCCAATGATTTACCCCCCATTATCATCATTGTTGGTGCAAGAAAATTGTTAAATATTTCATGCGAACGCGCCGCCAGTTTACATTTCATTATGTTTATTTTTTTCCTTCTTTTTTTTTTAATGTTATTCTTCGATTTTAATATTCTTATGTAAATACATAAATATATTCTATAGACCGATAGATTATATAATGTATACATCATCAATATTGTATTATATTGATAACGATTTGTGGTATATTACAAAAATATATAAATATATATTATACATACATATACACATACGTGTTATTGATATATGTGTATAAATATATTTATATATAGAAACTAAAAATACACTTATTATTATTGATTATTGCGTAATGATAAGATATTGGTTATCAACGTTTGCCAGAAGAGCCCCATTACATAAAATATGGAGCGAGGCGCATTAAATCAGTTATCACATCAACAAGAAACGATACACGCAATTACACGAAACTAAATTCCCTTATCCTCCTCTCTTATTGTTCATCCTCCCCCTCCTCCTTTCCTCCTCAAATGATATGGCGAAAGACACACGATTTTACAACAATAATCATAATTGCATAAAACCTGTAATAAACAAGAAAACATGATAGAAAAACTAGAAATTATTGAGCATATATAGTAGTAATAGCACTACGCATCAAATGCTAATATATGATGGTGATTTGCAATGAATTTATGTTCATTATTATTGTTTTATGTACAAAGACTTAATTAAACGTTTTCAGTCCCAGCAATCACCAAAGTGTTGTTTATACTTTTTTCTTACTCTTCCTATCTCCTCTTTTCAGCCGTGGGTACTTTTGTCTGCTGTAATGTGTAAAGCATCCGGAGTTAAGCTCTCAGCTGTTAGTCGCTCGTCACAACTTCGTATGCGCGAGAATTATTTTCGAGTGGTGGACATTTTTTTAGAGTCACTTCCCAGTTTCCATTATCAAGAGACGCGGCAGCGGCTCGACGCCAAGTTTAAAAGAAAAAGCGTAGCGCGAGCCTGCCGCACTCTTATATACAGTTCGCGATACACAAAATTCCAACTTACTCGCCTTCGCTCGAATTGGGGGTTACGGTCCTTTTTATCGAAATATCGAGAAGATCTGAATAAAAACGTCGAGAGAAAAGACGTTCGAGATTACTTATTCCTTGGCAGGGATAGCGCGAAGAAGCGGAACAAGAAAGTTTTTGCATGACACATTCGAAAGAAAAAAACTACGCGTTTCCGCTCGGTGGTGAGTTAAAGTTGGAAGTTTACATAACAAAATATGCCCTTCGAATCTTTGCTTTAAACTTTTCCTCATTAAATTGATGACGAGACTGTCGAATCTCTACATTCCGGTACTTTTACTTTAAACTTAACCCTGACCTCTCTCAATTCTTTCCTCGTACTGATAGACACGGTAAGGCGATGAATTAATGAAGGCAACATTTTTTAACACAATTACTTTACTTTTATTTTTAATATTAATTTAGAAGGTACATTTATATACATAAAAAAATCGTATTACCGATACAGTAGCTATGTATACGCACCATAGCCATTTCATATAATATATATATATATATATATATTTAACTAACTTATACATTTCAATATGCAATGTAGCCTTACACAATAATTGTAACCGCCATGGGGTTACACGTTATATCGGAATGTCTGTAAGTGTTTTTAACGTCGTCTCGAGCTGAGCTCAAACCCCACAATATATATTTAATAGATATACACCCCAGGTAAGAGACATCAAGTGTGGTCATGTAGATCGTCAAAGCAAGTAAGTCCATCATGGACAAGAAATCGTAGGCCTTTTTAGTCTGTATTCAGGAAGAAAAATCTTTTTCTTCCAATTTTTTTTCGCGGATTACCACGCTCCGACACAAATTTCGTATAATATTTTTGTTACATTTTTTATATTCATTTTGTAGCCTCTCCGTTACTTAAGACTGATCAACGAAGCCAATTCACCAATGAGAAGCGCACGTAGACGGATTTTGTGAGGTTTTTTCTTCTTTTATCGTTTCTTACGAATCTCATAAATAGTTAAATAGAATATACACGTTAATTATTATTATAACACTGCGACACAACGGCTTGCATCAGTAAGGTAAGTATCCCAGTTTCTTTCCAATTCAGTTCAATATCATAATTTTGCCCGATCCCCTACGAGACACCGTGGACGACAATTCGAAAGTCGACTAAACTTTTTGGTGAATATATACGCAAATTTTTTTCCTCACAACCAAATCGACTCTCGGTGCTTCGTTGACTGGGACACGAACCTCGATCGATGATTTCACATTTATAAATTTGTTTTAAACATCTTGACATTTGTGTGTTGGGTGTTTTCTCTTGTTTCTTTCGATACGATAGTGATGACGTCGTACACGATTTTCACATACATAAGCTGGCCTTGCACTGTCGATACATAACAATTTTCCTCTTCACTTCTTATTTTTTCTTTTCATATCTTCGAGAGACCGTGGAGCAACAAACAACAGATATTTGAGATTCCTGGGATAAAATATTTGCATCCACGAAACACGTACGATATACACAATGTTTTTTTCTTCTTCTTTTTCCATCGAATAATAATATTCGTGTTCATTTGCTGTTGTTCGTAATTCAAAATCTATATAAATACATATATAGCATTACCTTCAATCTTATTTTTATCATAAATTTCATATAACATTTTGTTTTCTTCGTTAAAATGCATGACACAAAAATAAATGCTTGTATCTTCTTTCGCCCGGTCTCTTCTTTCTTATTTTTTGTCTCAACTTTACATACTATCTATCCCGAGACTGCCTCATACACTATCGATTCAACTGTATTTAAACTTTTTACAAGGTATCACAAAAAACGCACCAGCCTTTGTTCGCAGCAGAAAGAAACCGAGTTTAAAAACAATAAGGAGAATTAAGAGAAAGAAAGAAACGGAAAGCTTCGTTTCCCCGTAACATCAAAGGATTCCACGTGAAACGATAGGCTTGAAAATGTTGTGATTATCGTGAAAATCGATGATGATTAATAGCCGAATAATAAAATCGATAGTGCCCGTGTTTTTTGGCATTTGAACTCGTCGCAAAGGTTTTTTTTTAGCTTCCGATTGATTTGCAATGAAATATACTCCTCAAGTTCATTTTTCATCTCAAATTCGCGCCTAGCTCATCAATTATTTATAACACACAACGCGATCACATTTGACGGATTTGCAGCAACAAGAAAAACGAGCCTCAACCTTCCCGCGACTCGAGAGGCAAAATATATAGCACAGTTAGAATGTTTGAAGCGCGAGTTTACTACGATTAAGGAGCAAACAAAGCGCCAGTGGCCAGCACAACGCGCCCAACGAGAGATTTCTCTGCGTTTCTATGCAGAGTAACAAAATATATATCGATATATATGTATTTATGTATATATATCCGTAACTGTCTTTTATCATATTTCTTCATATTTCGCGATCCATCGACACAAATCGTACAATACGAACATCTTTGAAAATCATTTTTTTCCACCATTATTTCCACCATTATGAAAATGACAACGAAAATTTGGAGTTTGTCCATAAAAATTCGCTTGTTTACAAAACAAAGACAAACCATCCTCGAATTATCTCCTTTTACCTTCTCAAAATTCAATATCATCCTCGACTGGGTTCAAAGCAATCCGATGAACAGTCACACCAATTTCCAAAAAAATGTAAGATTTATTGTTTTACGACCCCATTAAATAGTTAAAAGAAAAACATATCAATTGGTTCATCATAAGTGCAAATCTTCGTGATATATCCATCGTTCGTTGTGCTTTTTTTGTTTCCATTTTGTTTTTTAACTTTTAATACACATATTTAATTCAGATACCTGTAAAACGTAGCTCATTGGTACGCGATCAAGCGTTTCCTTTCCTCCTTTTCTCCATCATACATACATCGAGGTCAAACGACATTGTTGTGGGCTCGAAAAAAATGAGCATCAAGAAATACACCAAATTTCCACCGAAGAGATTTATCATTGTCCGACGATCGAACAATTTACGTTCCGCACATCTACGATTACAAGGAGACGTCATGTCACTGTATTATTATCTTTTTTTCTTTTTGGCTCTACGACATTCCAGCAGGAGCTGTTCGTGGGAGCTAGAGAAATGAATTTCGGATGCCATGAAAATCATTTCATCGAAACGAGAGATTTTGGGGTGACTTTCCCCGGCTGTTTGGGTTGCAGAGTTTCAGAAGAAATCTTTCAATCCGTATACACAGGGACAAATAAAAAAGATTCTCTACACCCAACGGGCGGGCCCTCTTCATCGACGAGAACAATGCACTCGGACAAAAGTGCCGCAACGACGAGGAGAATCCACATCGAAAAACTCAACCTTCGTCGACTTCTCTTCGGACGAGACGAACAAAAAAACGATCGTTACACGAATCTTTAACAATCACGGCCTTCATTTGGCTTCGTCCTGTTCCATTGGCTCCTCGGAAACTTCACGGGAATGTTCTGGAGTAGTTCTACAAATTGAGAAGGATGCATGAAGTAGGAATCTCGTTTCCGCAGAGTATGGGAATCAACTAATTGTTTATTTATTTATCTATTTTTTATTTATTCCATTGTTTTTTTTTCAATTCATTTGAAAAACTATAATCTGTTGTTCAAATATAACAAAGAATAGTTTCGATGTCGGGAACGAATTTTTGAGTGAAAAATTTTGTTTATTAAGTAAAATTCGATCAATAGCCAAAATAAAAAAGGCTGAAATATTCATGGCTCGATTCGGTGGTGAATTAACTTACGAAAGATTGGTTGGTTGTTGCATAGAGAGCGAAGCCATAGCGGAGACAGTTTCAGTCTCGTCGTGCTCCTTTTGACTCGCCTTTAAAGCGCTCATAGCGACCGTATGAGCAGCCAACTTGACACATGGCCAGTGAGACATCTGAGCGGAAAAAGAAAGTCCAAAAATTTTATTAAAGTCCAAAAAATAGTGTTACAAAATTTATTTCCGCGATTGAATGTCGAGCTCACCTGAATGGCGATAGTTTTTTGTAGCGTATCGATGGCATTTTGGCAAGGAACTCTGGTGAGTTCTTCTTCCCTGAGTGGACTTGGTTCATCGCCGAGAAGAGCTCTGACGCATTCCTGAGCCGAATCACAAATCGCTGCAAGATCGTAGCCGCCCTCGAGTGCGAGAACGACTTTGCCGTTGGCAAGTTCGAGCAACTGCTGCGTCATGTGTCCAAAACAAGCGGGACTGACTTTGTAACCGCCCAAGGGCGCTGGATGTCCAATAGCCGCGTCAAAACCAGCGGAGACGAGAACAACGTCCGGATCAAATTCCTTGGCAATCGGCATGACAATTGTTCTAAAAGCTGCGAGATACTCGGCGTCTCCCATCGGTGGGTTTAGTCCACCGGTCCACGAGACGTTGACGTTGTAACCGAGCGCCTCGCCTGCTCCACACTCGGTGGATCCACCGGTTCCTGGGAAAAAGTTACCGTCGTCGTGCCTGTGTATCGAGAGGTAAAGAACTCTCGGATCGTCGTAAAACATTTGTTGCGTGCCATTTCCATGATGAACGTCCTGCGACAATAGAGTCCAATTAAAAAATCCATTCCGAAGAACTTGACGTTAATAAAAAGTATTTTTTTTCTTATTTTTCATAGCAACAAAAAAATATTAAGTACCAATCTGATTTTTGATTTATTAGAAAATTATATTTGACAATTTTTGTCAATAAATTCGCACGGAATCAGAGCTCTTCGCGGAAAATCGTAAAATTACAAAAATCAATTTTTCCCTTACCCAATCAACGATAAGAATTTTCCTCGTATCTAATTTCTGTTGAAGAAGCTTGGCCGCTATCGCGACGGAATTGAAGAAACAGAAGCCCATAGCTTGATTGGTTTCAGCGTGATGTCCAGGAGGCCGTACGACTGCGAAACCGTTTTTGATGTCGCCCATCGCGGCTTTAAAGGCGAGATCGACGACGCAGCCGACAGCCATTCGTGCTGCCGGTGCTGTGTGGAGCTCGTTCCACGTTGTATCGGAATCCACGCCTACGCCACCGCAGGGCAACCTGACGAAGCTCTTGATCGGCAATTGAGAGAGCTTGCACATATCCAACTTTTGGCGGTTCAAGGGATTTGTGCCTAAAAAAAAGCGACGAGTAGAATTAATTCGAGCTCGAGTGATTTTCATTTTAAAAAATAAATTTTTATTATTCATTTGTCCTCTCAGTAGTTTATGAGAGAAAAAATAATCTTGTAGGAAAGTTTTTTCATTGTTCATTCGATAGGAAAGAACTCGAATGCCAAGGAGTTGAATTTTCTGTTTTCTTACCGAACAAGAGTGCATGAGCTTCACTGTGACAACTCTGTATCTCTTCGAGTGTAGCTTTGCGGGATCTAACGCGATCGCATCGTTGCAACAATCCAGTCTCGGAGAGTCGGGCCCATACGCTCTGGAGTCGGCCGCCGTGTTCAGGATGACCCCTGACAGTTTCGCCACACACGCAGGCGTGTTTCAACATCAGGGGGTCGTAAGCAAGACCCGTGGTCGGACGGTGTGGCGAGCCACGGGCGAAAACGTCCCCACCTGTGGCCTGAGGTCCTTATTCACACAAGCACAATTATTCGCCATTGGATTTCATCTTCATTGTTTAAATAAATATAAAAATAAATGAACGAAAATATTAAAAAATCGATCTGGTTGATCGAAAAACTCGAAAGTGTTCGTTTCGTCGAAGAATTCATTTTTTTTTGCTGTTTTTTCAGTGGTTGCGTAATTCAGCGTAGAAACGCTGAATTTTGGAAAGCGACAAAAATGGTTTTTTTTTGAAGATTCCGCAACTTCGTTAGGAAAAAAACGAGAAAAAAGTGTAAAAATCATCGGGACATACCTAAATGAACGAGGGGACTGGAGAGTGCGCGAGCGAGCGGTCGAGCAGATTGCGACGACCTGCTGCCAACGTAAGAGTTGGATTCGTTGACTTGCAAAGTGTGTCGCATCATCAAATCCCTTTGCTGTTGAAGAAACTGTTCGCGATCTCTCTGCTGTTTGGAAATTTCACTTTCTTCCGGCAATTCTTTCTTGCCGGTGAGATCGATCACTTCGGATTCTTCGCTTTCGGCGGCTTCGTCCAACTGATTGGGTTGACTGCCGCGAGAAACGACGCGCGTCAGTACGGTCTGTCTTATTTGTTGTTTGAGATAATTGTGCGCCTGCTGTTGATCGTGAAGTTGTTTCTCGGCGAGATATTCCTCGTAGTGGGTCGGTGGAGCAATCATGCCGCCTTGGAGCATCGGATGACCGAGAGGTAACGGCGCGGATTGTGTTCTACCTGATGATTTTTCATTTTTTTTTTGCAGAAGGGAAAATAGTCAAATTTTAGTCGATGAGTCGATTGTGGTTTTGCGCGAACGCGCGTGAATCGCCGCAAGGAAGAGACGATCGTGAAATCAAAAGCCTTACTGGAAATTGTAAATTTCCCAAAAATCGATATTTCTCCAAGTTTTTCAAGTGTCATCTTCCGAGTGCGTGTACACGCTGCGATCAAAATATCGGATAAAAAGAAAGAGTGAACATACTACCTAAAGGCCGGTGACCAGCCTTATGCAGTCTTGCGTGTGCTACTTGAGTATCGGTTATCGGTGACCCATAAATTGTATTGTGCCTGCTTCCCTGTTGTTCCAAATTTTGCATTTGCTTGTGTATGTAAGCAGGCTCACCCTCGATTACCGTCAAAGATGGATAAAATGGCAGAGTGCCTGGCAACATTTGTCCGGTGAGTGGCATTCCCAAGCGCGCGGTGCAGGCAGCTCGTACTTCTGCTTCCGAAACGGGAGCGAGTTTCGTCCCACTCTGTTAATAAACAAGAAAAAATAAACGTTAAAATTTTCATGAACAATTATGATAATAAAACAATGTTGATCACAATTTTTCGTCTAAGAACCCCGACCATGTTAATCACTATAATTATAAAATAAAAATTACATTTGCAAAAAAAAAGAAAACACGCTCTAGACATTCGGAACTTAAAAGCTCGTCCAAAAAGGGTCAAATGCGCTGGACATTTACCGTGGACGAACTCGATGGTACGTGTGGGATGCCTAGCGAAATATTGGGCATGGACGGCGAGCTAAACAGTGAAAGATCAGAGAGACTGCCTTGTTGACTACTGCTCGTCAACGGACCACCGTAGGGTGTATTTTCGCTTTCCTACAGCACGAAAATAAAATGGACAAAATAAATGAGCAGATATTACCAAAAAACCAATATTGAAGGATCAAAAATGAGGTGAACATGATTTAGTAATGGGACGAGCCAGAACTAGAAGCTCTCACCTCTTGGATCGGTGTGTTGCTTCCGGCTGTCGGGCTTGCTTGTGAATTGTTAACCGTGGGCGGCGAGTTAGGACCGGATTCGGGATTACTGCCAGGATCTAAGAAAATATTTACGGACAAAACAAGATTAAACGAATGCGAAAACGAGCGAGAGAAGCAGAAGAAAAATTTACTGAAATAAACTCGACTGCATGTAAAGAGTAAACAAAGATTGACCGTAAATGCGAATTGTATTTGTTTGTGATTCGGGGAATAAATTTCCGGCAGCTGATTGATCGAGGAAAAAGAGAAAAAAAATGGGAAACTCGTACAGAATTCTGCAATAAGATCGAATTAGGGGGACAACGCATTGTACGAGTTTCCAAATCTTCGCCGTATGTGTGTACACAAATATACATTTTAAAAATATATTCGTATGAGAAAGCTGTACGTATGTTAATAATCTCGTCATGCGGTTATAGGACACTGGCAAAAAATCAATTCAGCAATCAATTCATTAAAAGAAAATAAAAGGAAATAAAAATAAAAACAGGTGCAACAATAATTCGCAAGGGTGGTTCAAAATTTCACAAAATTCTCCTCCTCGTTTGACTGTCATTATCCATCATTTAACTATCGAAAATTTTCTAAAGCTTTGCACTCGATCCACTCGATCTAGTCGCTTGAAAACTAACAATTCGTTATCTACTTATTTTTTTTTTTTGCAGTTGAATGCGGAGCACGAGTTCCTTGAGGTTAAAATGTAATTGCACAAGAAATTAAAAACTTCGCGATTTAACGAAAAGCCGGAAAATTTCCTCTCGAAATTCTATAAAAATTAATTTTCGTGTACAAGTTCATAAAAAATGAAAAACAAAACGAAAATGCCATGAAAATTTGCTGCATTTTTTGAGTTTTCCATACTTTTGAGCTAACGAGCGCGTTTGAAAAAAAATTGCAAAATTTTTACCTCGTAATAAAACAAAAAAAAAGTTCTTTCTCACTTTCCTTTCAAGTTTGAGTAAGACATTGAGCCTTTTATTTTACTGCGTTAAATATGACGATAGATAAGGGATAATTAGTATAGGACGTACTTGCTAAGAGTGACTTCCGCTTGAGATGCGACAGCAGTCGATCCTTCCGGCGTGCCGTAAGGGGTGAATTTCTCGAAGCTGCCAAGTTCCTCTCCATGACGCGCTGCTTTAGCCGGACCTTCAGCAGGTTCGGCTCCGAAGCTGGCCAATTTTTCAGCCGGTGTTAGTCATCATACCAAATAAACGTGTACGCAACACAGTCGTAAAACTACGACTGTTCAAAAACAATTCTCACGCACACACACGCGCACACACGCGTAACAAACAAATTTGCAAAAACTGTGCAGATGAATTTTCGCATACATTTATTTGTGATGGCAAAAAGTTGGAATTTCAATGTTTTTCTGCAATAAAAATGAACGTATCGAGTAGACAGAAGAAAAAAAAACGTCAACAATTGAAATTTTCATTTTTAAGTCACAAATAAATGTATAATTTATATGCACAAGTCAATAAACGAAGGATAAGCAAATTAGAGATCGATCGACGTCCTCAATGCCTCGATGACCACGTTGAAAATAATGTACGAAAAAGAAATTAGTTACTACGGTTTTTTTGTAAAATCTCAATATTTCAGGACGATGAGAAAATTTTTTCCAGAGGCCATGGACGTCGATCGATGCCACGATCTTGTATTAAGGAATTTATCATACGCATTCGCTTTGCACGCTCAGTAACCCGAAGCAAAAAACTCTTAGTTACATTGGATTTCGTTGTTTTTCTGTTTTCAAATTTCGATTAAAATGCAATACGTTGAAATTTTGACTGATTGCGTTACTCGCCCAGTCCAAACTCGTGGGATCCATTTTTTTTTCCGTCGTTTACCGGACGAAAATATTCCAACGAGTTTCGACGATGAGCGAGCCATGCTTTAGTAGGCATAATTACGCTACCAACACAATTCTATTTCGACAAAAAGTACAACACAACTTTTTGTTCAAACAAACTTAATTATTCATCCCTTATTCGTTTCTCTATTTACCTGTTTTTCTCAGAGGAAAATCGTCGCCGAATTTCTCTTGAAGCATCTGTGGCATTCGATAAGGATGAGCAGCATTTCCGGTACTTCCCGATTCCGATTGTGGCTGGAGCCTGTAAATCCAAAAAGAAAAACGACGTTGATTCACAGTTGAAAGAAAATCGATAATCACAACGTCAAGAAAATTCTAATTAAACAGCAAAAGATTTGGATTTGGGCTTCGAGACAATTGAACAAATTTTCACGAGGACTCACAAAATAATTTCTAAATCCGTTTCCACTAATTCGGCACGTAGGTCACACGTATTATTATGCAAAGTTCGTAGACTAAAAATTAACTGAGCGCAATAAATGTGAAAAGAGGTTAAGAGAATTTTGTACGGTTTTGTAAAATGGATATCGTTTATTGTCGTAAAAAAGAGAGCGACGGAGACGGAGAGAGAGAGAGACGAGAGAATGCAGTAAATATTCTTCTGGTGCACCAGACGTTTCGGTGCTAAATGGATAACTGGGACAGTTTGTGCTATTATCGTTGCACCAAAGCTACATCGTTGACGTGCAGGAGGACGACCAATGCCATCGGTCACATTCTACCAATTTTCCACAGTCAGTTTTTAAACTCTAGCAAAAATAATTGTTACGATTTGGCAAACATGCGACTAGGACATTTTTCCATTAAGTATTCACAATCTTCAGAGACATTTTTTCAAAGATATTGTTGAATCGTGGGGTTTTCTAGGAGATTAATCTTGAACAGATATATTTTTATCACGTTTATTCGACGAATGACGGTTAGACTCTTCTTTTCTCGCACACTCGTCACTCTCGTCTCCCAACCACGACTGACAAAAATGGTAGCGGCGCTTCGGTCGTTTTCTTTCCAATTCTGCCAACCGTAAACTTTTGATTTTACAACGGATTTTCTTACGACTATGAACATTCCGCCTCCCTTGAAATAATAAAATTTTTTCAATAATAAGCTCTCTTTTTTGTTTTGATTGTAGAGTAATATAGACTAAGCATATAATAAGGAATGAACAGAAACAAAATTAATTAGGTAGATGGATCAAAGTTAATAAGATAAATCGATGGATGGATTAAAATTTTGAACTTGATACGGCTTAGCCCCTTTCTTCAAGGACACAGCTGCTCGTGCGTCGGAATAGGGCACAGATTTCGAACGGCTCTCTTGAATGAACCGTTTTTGGTTCGTACAGTGGCGACTCGTACGATGCCGTCCGATCCGGGAAAAAGCTCGATGACTCGGCCAAGTACCCAGTGAAGAGGCGGCACGTTGTCTTCTTTGAGCAACACGAGTGTGTTGAGCTCGACATTTTCTCCATCCTTGCTCCATTTGCTTCTTTTTTGAAGCTCCTGCAAATACTCAGTTTGCCATCGTCGCCAGAAGATTTGACGACGTTTTTGCAGATGCTCCCATCGGGACAAGCGATTGTCTGGCGTCTCCTGAAGATCGTGCTGAGCCGGCTGCACGAGCGGCTCGCCAATAAGAAAATGCGACGGTGTTAGAACCGAGAGATCGGCGGGGTCGTTTGACAACGGCGTCAGAGGGCGAGAGTTCAAAATCGCCTCTACTTCGGTTAAAAGTGTGTTGTATTCTTCGTAAGTGAGGATTAATCCCCGTGTCATCGTGTAGAGATGCTTCTTCGTGACCTTTACCGCCGCCTCCCATAAGCCGCCGAAATTCGGAGCTCGGGGCGGAATAAAATTCCACTGCACATGCTGATTTGCGAGCGTAGCCGCAATCTCTGTTTTTTCTTTCTCGAGGAACTCGTAAATTTCTTTGAGCTCCCGAGCCGCTCCCACGAAGTTCGTGGCGTTGTCCGAAAAGAGCTGAGAACAGATGCCCCGTCGGGCCGTAAAGCGTCGTAATGCGGCCAAGAAAGCCTCGGTAGTTAATTCGGTGACTAGTTCCACATGCACAGCTTTCGTGCTGAAACAGGTGAAAATTGCGATGTATCCTTTGGTGATGTGTATTCTTCCCCTGCGACGACTCTCTCGAACTTGTATCGGGCCAGCGTAGTCGATTCCCGTTGTGACAAACGGTCTAACGAACCCACAAACTCGTTTTGCTGGTAAATCGCCCATTTTTACCTCCGGAAAACTCGGACGGTAACGATAGCAGGGAAGGCATGCCTTTGTAACCTTTTGAGCCTCTCTTCGCCCACTCAAAGGCCAGAATTTGTGTCGTACCGAGTGCAACAATTGCATCGGAGGACAATGATGCAAGCGTAAGTGTTCGTCCTTCATTATTAAATTCGTGACGAAATGTTTAGCCGGGAGAATTATCTGATGTTTTTCATCCTCTGATAATTCTGAATTTCGGAGTCTTCCGCCGACGCGCAGCAAACCTTCACCGTCCAGGACGGGATCCAACGCTCGGAGGGGGCTCTTACGATCGATTGCCTTGCCGTTGACGAGATCGTTAATCTCTCGCCCGAATGTTTCATGCTGTACCATTTTTGCTATTGTTTTTTCCGCTTTTTCCAACTCTCCTACAGTGAGGGCATGATTTTTTCTCGGATCCTGCGTATGGCTTCTCCAGCGCAGGCAGTAGGCGAGCACTCGTTTCAACTTGCGATATGACGAGAACTTTGCAAGAATGCTCGATGAGGTTGTTGCTATCAAAGTGACCGTTGTTTGTTTCAACTCCGGCAACGTTGTTTCCGGCCCTTTCATGTTTTCAGGCCAAGGATTCTTCTGCGTTATCCAGGATGGTCCATGCCACCAAAGTTTGTCTTCGATCAATCGATCGACCGTGATGCCCCTCGACAACATGTCCGCCGGGTTATCTTCGGAAGGAACATGGTGCCACGTCGTTTCTTTGGTGAGAGCTTGGATTTTCGAGATGCGATTCGCCACGAAAGTTTTAAGAACATTCGGTGGTGTCTTGAGCCAACCAAGAACGATGGTACTGTCGCTCCATAGTTTTACGTTTGTGAGGCGTTCTCCATACGCCGCTGTTGCCATTTTATAAAGTTTGGCGAGAAGGAGCGCAGCTTCCAGCTCCAAACGCGGCATCGAAATTGTTTTTAGCGGTGCGACCTTAGATTTGGAACAGATTAAACGGGAGTAACAGTTTCCTTCCTTGTCTCTACTCACCGCGTACAAGCAGGCTCCGAAGGCCTTTTCCGAGGCATCCCCGAATCCGAACAGCTCGAATTTTTCAGATGCATTTCCTGGTACGACGTTTCTTGCGATACGTAACTCATTTACTCTGGAGAGAGAAGTGTAGTAACTCTCCCAAGCGGCACGTGATTCATCGGGGAGGCTCTGGTCCCACTCGATCTCCAGCAGCCATAGTCGTTGCATGATGATTTTTCCGTTTATTAGCAACGGAGCTATCAACCCAAGCGGGTCGAATACTTGAGCGATTTTTGATAGAACGCTGCGTTTTGTGACTGCGTCATTTTCTTCGATCTTGATGCGATATTGTAAATAGTCTTCCTCGGCGTTCCAGAGTAAGCCCAACGTTTTTAATGGTCCTTCTTTATCCAACGTCAGCAGCTTATCCGTTTTACAAGCCTCGGCAAGATGCTCCAGTATGCGAGAATCGTTCGCTCTCCATTTCCGAAGTTGGAATTTTCCTCGTCGTAACAACTCGGATAATTGTTTTTGAAGCTCGACAGCTTCGTCAACCGTTCTTGCTCCAGTCAGAACGTCGTCCATATAACAATCTTCATTGATAACTCTTGCTGCGTCCTCCAAATCTCTTGCTTCTGCTGCCAATTCTCTGAAGCATCGGATGGCGAGAAACGGAGCACATGTCGTGCCATACGTCACGGTATTTAAGTCGTACAATTTGACAGTTTCTTGCGGATCTTTCCGCCAGTATATGCGCTGTAAGGCTCGATCTTGTTCGTCTACGACGATTTGTCGATACATCATTGCTACGTCGGCAGTCATGACGTATGCATGCGTTCGAAATCTCAGAATTATATCTACCAAATCCCGTTGCAAATTTGGCCCAGGGAAAAGTTTGTCGTTCAGTGAAGTACCGAGTGTCGTTTTTGCGGATGCGTCAAACACAACACGCAATTTTGTCGTCAGGCTGTCTGGTCGTACGATTGCCTGATGAGGAAGCACGTAGCCCGTTGATTGTTGAGTTTCGCTGTCTTTGGACATCGACATATGACCTTGTTGCAAGTAATCGTCCATGAATTTGACGTATTCTTCCTTCAGCTTCGCGTCTCGCGCGAATCTCCTTTCGAGCGCGAAAAATCGTCTGAGCGCCTGTTCCCTTGAGTCTCCGAGTTTAACATTTTCTCGTTGCGGCAGCCTAACGATGAATCGTCCTTCGCTATCTCGCTTGACCGTATCTGAAAAATATTGTTCACAATACTTTTCCTCATCAGTGTATTGAATTGTTTCCGGCAGTTCCTCTTGTCGCCAAAATCTTTCGATTTGTTGATTTAACACATCGTTTGTTACCGCGAGATGACTCGCTGATGAGATTATTTTCGTTCCAGGAACTTCACCCCCGATTATCCAACCGAGACGCGTGTTTTGCCATGCTGGTTGTCCTTGAACGTTATTTTTCGCCGTCCCAACGACGATTTTCCAAAAGGGCCCTGCTCCAATTAGCAAATCAATTTTATCGGGCTTGTCAAACACTGGATCTGCAAGAAGCACATTTTTCGGTACCGACATTTGTTTTACGTCGATTTGACTTTGCGGCAATTTTTCGGTAATCGCCGGGAGTATCAAACACTCGAGCTCCATCGTGAAATCTTCGTGTCTTGATTCGATTCGCACCTCCGCTACTTTTCCAGCGCTCGTTCGGGATTGATTAATTCCCGAAATCGGTCGATGCTCTGATTTACATCGAAGTTTCAATTTTTTGGCGAAACTTTCGGTCATTAAATTTGACTGAGATCCTGGATCCAACAGTGCTCTGCAGACGTGAGGCCTTCCATCAATGTCGTACGCGTAAACTCGCGCAGTTGATAAAATTACATTTGTTGTCGGCTTGTGTGTGAAATAAATATTCACCAGATTTTCGTTGTCGCTCTGAGTAAACGAGCTTGAATTTGTCGTAGTTTCTTCGGCACAAGAAGTGACCACCGTTGCTGTCTCTTCTTCTGCGTCTTTTGTTTTCGCCTGTGACTCCATTTCTCTATGTAATAGAGTGTTATGACGCATTTGACATTTTCTGCACGACCCTGATCGGCAGTTTTTCGCGAAATGCCCTTCTCCGAGGCAATTAGCGCACAGTCGTTTTTTCACGACCTCCTTTTTTCTGTCTTCCGGCGTGAGCTTTAATAACTCTTCGCATTTGTAGATCCCATGTGAATCTTTCCCGCAGAATTTACAGTCTTGCGATGTGACGGCGAGAGAAACTCTTCTCTCATTTTTCTTCTTGTCAGGCGGCTTCGGATTTGTTGTTTTTTCCTTTCCTTGGTTGAGTACCCTGAGTGTATTGCAACGTTCAGTGAGAAATTTCAAAAATTCGTCCATCGTTGGCATATTTTCAGCTGTACGATTTTTTATCGCATCCTGCCAATCTCGTTGTTCGGCAAAATCCAGTGTTTTCTTCGCCAAATGAAGAATCAGCGTTTCCCAGTGATTTACGGGCTGACCAAGTGACTGAAGCGACGTCATGTGTGTCCGAATGTGCCAAACGAACTGTCTGATTGAATCGGCTTTGTTTTCTTTTGTAATAGCTGGAAATTTCAAGAGTTCGTCGAGATGGCTCTCGATGATAATTATTTTATTATCGTAAGTGTCTTTCAAAAGTCGCCACGCATGCTGATAATTTTCTGCGGATATTTTGAATCCTTGGATTGCTGCGAGAGCTTCACCTTTTAGCAAACCAACGAGATATTGATGTTTTTGCATGTTTGTTAAGTCTCGATCTTCGTGGATTGTTGTTTCGAAGCTATTTTTGAAAAACATCCATTTTGTAAACTCACCGTTAAATTCCGGGAGCCTGATTTCTGGTAGTTTCGGCCGATGCCTTTGATTTTCACGAGCTTGTGGTGGCGCGTTGTGTATTTCTGCCTGAACATTCATATTCCCCATTGCTTGTGCGATTCGATCACGTTCGAGTATTTCTTGGGCCATTCCTGCCGCCCTGTAATAATTTTCTTCAAAAACCTCTCTTTCCGCTTCACCGTCTTCTTGTTGTCGTTGAAATTCCTCCTCGGTGTTCGTCTGCCTAGACTCAATCTTTGTCTGTACTTCTTCGAAACTCGACCAACATTCCTGAAGTTTAGCAAGTCTAACTTGCGCCTCCGCTACTGTCTTTTCACCTGGCGATTCGAAAAAAGTTATAATACGAGTAACTTTTCCTTTTATTTTTTCGCGCTGCTGTTTTATCGCCTTGAGCTCCGCCATTTTATTTGACGTTATCGATAGGAATATCGACCGACGAATATGAGGCTATTTTCGATCCTCTTTATCGATATTTTGCCCCACGTTGTATTACGTGTGCTTTTTGTATGATCGAGAGAGTGAGACGCCCCTCGTCATGCCATGTGCGAGAGAGAGATCTTTCGTTTTTCGTGTCGCCAGCGCCACTCGATTGTCTTAACGTACACTTACTTGTTTTGAACGAAATGCTTGTCGCGTTGTTGTGAAAACGAGCGAGAGACACCCTGGGTCTTCTCGTTGTGTACGCACTAACCTTGAAATTTGAAAAATGCTGTGTGTCGTTCCGTGTGAACGAGCGAGACACCTTGTGTCTTCTCGGCATGCGCGCGCAACCCTTCGAACTCGAGAGAGATGCCCTGCGCCTCTTACCGTTTGATAGAGAGAGAGAAAAATGGACGTTTCTCGTCTTACGGCTTGCGAGACAATGAGATGATTCCCACTTCTCTACGTAATTTGACTAAACGCTTTTCCCTCGATAACCTAATTTGTCACTTATTGTCTATTATAAACCACTTTGTGTCTTTTATAAAGCACTTTTAGTCTCGTGAATAATTGTTCCTGCGTATTTTTCACCGGTCGAATTGTCCGTTACGCCGGCCGGCGCCGAAAAACACGATGCCTTTATTCACTTGTTTCACAAACACTTTTGTAACACTAACTCTTTTCTCTTTACGTGTGTTCTGCTTTTATGTTGGGTGCCAATGTTGAATCGTGGGGTTTTCTAGGAGATTAATCTTGAACAGATATATTTTTATCACGTTTATTCGACGAATGACGGTTAGACTCTTCTTTTCTCGCACACTCGTCACTCTCGTCTCCCAACCACGACTGACAAAAATGGTAGCGGCGCTTCGGTCGTTTTCTTTCCAATTCTGCCAACCGTAAACTTTTGATTTTACAACGGATTTTCTTACGACTATGAACAGATATTATAATCCAATTGAATTTGTATGGATGAGAATAAAGTTCCTCGTGCATGTATGTGAGTCGGAATAATTGAATTAAATGAACAGCGAAAAAATCGTATTGGTCCCAATTCCGATTGAATTTATTTTCCCAATTTAATTGACAACGTGATTTTCTTCGACCTCCTGTCGATAATCTATTTCAGATATTCGTACACTTTACTGCTCATTGCTCCAAATTATTTAACTCGCTTATTGTTTTACTCCTCGAACAGTCTAATATTATAATTCATTAAAAATTGAACTATATCCGGAGAATTAACCGATTGATGCTCGAAGCTGTGTACGTTCGATTTTATCAATGGAGTCTGATTGAAATATTTTTATCAACTCACCAACTCCTGTAGCCGGGGGCTCCTGGGGCAATGCCGTTTGCCGCGACCGCGGCCTCTCTCTGCATTTTCTGTACGAGGAAACTCTGGAAAAAAATACGAAAAATAATAAAAATGTGTTTGCTTCGGAAATCAAAATATTGAACCCGAAGGCAGAACAATTTTTCGGTTTTTCTAAATTTATTTTTATTTGAACGAATTGAATTATGCGGAGGGAAAAATTGTGCTGTAGAAAAAAAGCCAATCGTACCCGGACACGTTGTTTAACTTCGGTGGATGCATTTGCACTGTGATCCTGCTTGTCCTTTTTCCTGAGGGCCTCCAGCCTCTCTTTCTCTTTTATTTGTTCCTCGAGCTGTTTCTGCTGTTCCCAAACCTGAGAAAAAAATTGGGCGTTATATTTTTGCAAATTTATATCGCGATAATTGTGATGGAGCTATAAATATATAATACGAAATAGAAATAGACAAACTCAAAATTAAAAAAAAAACAAGAAAAGTCGCGTTTTACGATCTTATTTTTGTCGCTGGAACATCGTTAAAGAGTCAATGGTAAATATTTGTCAATAGAGAAGCTTGATAAGATTGTCTGTATTTCTGAAAATTTGACAAACTGCCCGTTATTTTCTGACGAGAAGAAATAATAGTTTGAAAATTGTCGTTAAACTACAGCGAAGATAATAAAAGTGTTGCTTTCGATTGGGTTTTGTTGATAAGAGTTGATATCTGCTCTCATAAACTCGCCTTGAGAGGCACATCTTATCTCCTTCGAGTGAATGAAGCGAGAGAGAAAAAAAAATATATCTTTAGCGTACGAATACACCAAGAAAATATGTTTTCTGCTTGTATCGAGAATCAGGATAAATGACAATTTTTTCGAGTATCGATACAACCCGGTTTATTGATAAATCTAGTGATTCAGCAATATTCCCCATCATTTGGTAAACCCAGTTGATATCGATCGCAGGAAACGTACAAGAATCGCATAAGAATCCTCCTTGAAGGAGCCAAAAGCACGAAAAATAATCTCATTGATTTTGAGAGTTTCGTAAGAGAAAAAATGAGGAAAACATTGGAAATCCTTCGGAGACAATCTCGCGAATATTTTGAATGACAAATTATTCTCTTTGCTCTGGATCACTGCATGCAGAAACATTTTATTGTCCGATCGCGAGACATGCATGTGAATGAGGATCGAAGGAAGGAGAGAAAAGGAGAGAAAATCTGGCAAGCAGCTGGTTGGATACAGTGGTGTGGCATGTCTGACCATTACGTACTTTTCCACTGGCCGGAGAGGTCGATCGTACGTATCGGATAATGGATAGTCGAACGTTCGAGACTCTATCGTTCGATGCATTTCGTCCTTTTTTTTTTAAATATTCCTTACTAAATTCTGACTCTACATTAAGCGAGCTATTAAAAGTGGCTGAAGAAATGTATTTCTCTGATAAATCTGCGAACACGAGGTGGAAAAGTCGTGGCTTGAATTCCAGATCGATTTCGTTGAAATATTTCTCATTTTTTCAATCACTGACTCGATCGCATCAAACATGAAACAAATTACTTCAAATATCGATCAAAATAATTCGATAACGTGCGAAATTCCGAAAGGGCAACGACCGGATAATCGATTCGAACGGAGAATCGATTGCGATCGAGGATTTTTCAAATACTTTGGTTCTTTTCGTTACTCATTTATTCCCCATTTCGTTACTCATTATACTCGTTACTCGATTATTCCTCAAGATAAATTTAATAATTTTTTAATTTTTTTAAATTTCTCTCGATACTTATCACGATCGTTGTTAGTGTTGTTTAAAAAAATTGTATTTTCTTGTCTCAATGCAGACAGAGTTAAACTTCGAATTGACTGCGATACTGACTCGGTAACGAGCACACACGTCGTGCTCTGTCGCATCATCGGCATTGCAAATAAGCTCCGTGGCCAATTTCACCGTGCTGCTAAGATTTCTACACTCGATTGCTATTCTCACATACCAAGGCTCGCCTATAAACGATTTCAATCGAAAGAGAGACAGCGAGGGAGAGAGAGCTACGTATCTTGAAATTGTCGCTGTGTGGAGAACATTCAGAAATATTAACATTCTCACATTTGTGCGTGTCTCTCCTTCTGCTGATTAACAAAATCGAGGCAGGAATGTATGACAACTCATTACGAAACGAACTCGTGCTATGCACAATATTCCCCCAACTTTTTGTAAACCACCGTTCAATGATCCGAAGAACGTTTCAATTACATAATAAAATTCTAATAGCAGCTCGTAAGCATAATTGAATAATCAAAGAACATTAATCAACTGCTGGAAACTGCAATTTTATCGCGAGTTCGTGGCATAAAAATAAAATAGTGAATCTATTTTAAAAATCCTGATTGAAGTTTCGTCGATCTGTCCACGTGTATCACAAACTTTAAAGTAACCGACGACCATCGATCGAATTCATGTTTCCCCGTTCATTAATCAGAGAAAAAATATTAAAAGGTTCGAAATATAAATGAACGTTTAGATACCATGCAACTTGTATTTTTCTATTCAAAAATGTTTTTTTTCCTTGGATCGTGCACCTGTGTCCACACACGCGAAAAGGTTTGTCCTTGAAGATGTGGAACAGTTTTTCCATGTGTCACACACGATTGTGACGCAAAATAGTTGAGTCAAAAATAATGCATGGGTACGAAAACATGTTTTTCGAATTTGTTTTTGTACATAACGAGGGCTAAAGTTTGGACGTTGATACTTTTTTGTCTGGAGGAAACGAAATCTTGGACTATCAGTTTTTCGCGAGCGAAACTACGTGAGTGTTTTGTATCCTTGTCAAGTTGACATACGTTTTTATGCACAAACGTGTGTCCATAGAGTACGGAATGTAACGTTGTAGCTGGAGTGATTGGTACGTGTACAAAAACGTCGCGGTAAGACTGCCAGCAAACACGCGAATCGATAACCTTCGAGCTACGAAGCTTCGTGCGCTATTTATAGAAACGGGGCAACTCCGACATATCGCGAGGATCTAACAAGCAACGGTACAAAAATTGGGAGAATCCGAAAAGAGAGGAAACACGAAGCGAGTGGAATTCATGGAATGCATGTGAATGAATTTTGTCACGTTTGTTTTGTGTGATCGACAACGGTATTTCCATACGTAAGTGGATGACCCAACTTACGAGTGCAAATGGAAGTATCACATAAATGTTTTCCAGCGAGAATCCCAAGGGTTCGTGTCAAGAAATGTAATTCCATTGGGCACGGAAACAAAAAATCGAATTTAATTCAAGAAATTTCATTTTTCGTTATTTTGATAGAAAACAAATTCGCGAGCAATAAATCCTTTATCGCGCGCCCTCAGAGTGAAAGTGTACAGGGGCCAAACTCTGTCTAGGAATTTTTCTTTAGCTCAGTTTTAACGGCGGCACTTAAAAAGCTATAAAATAAATACGGAATATTTATTTTTATCTCGAGAGTTCGGATCAATGTTTACGTACATTTTTATTAGCATGGCTATTTCGCGAGTTGAAAAATGTGCTGTTTCGCTTTTTTTTCACTGTAGCTAATACAATCGCGTACGTATACGAGTTAAAAATACATTAATAGTGTTTTCCACGTGACTCCGGTGGCCTTTCGATCGCGGGGCACAACCTGTTTGCTCGCCTTCGTCATCGCTAATATCGCCATTACCGCGAGACGCCTTTTGCTACACGTTCTTCTCCTTTTTTTTTCGTTTGATGCCTCCTGCTCGCTCGCGAGCATGAAAATCAATTTTTTTTCTCTTCCTGTTTATCCCGCTGCTCATAATCCCAAGAATTTTTTCTCCCGGAATCAGCAGTTAAAAATGGAACGAAAAATAATTAAAAACCAAGAGATAAAGATAGATTTCTATTTTATTAAAAAACTCATTAATAAAACGTCGAAACGACTGTTTCCATAGCGCTCGACACATTTCAAAGCCTGAACGAAAAGGAGGAAATTTTTCTTCAGGTGATTGAGAAGGCAAGTCAATAAAGACAAAATACTATTTGTCGAATAATATTTATTCCTCATTGTTGAGGATAGTTCGTGACGATATTTCCTTCAAAGCATTTTTATACTTTTCCGGGAACCCAATTCATTGATAAATACTTGGAAGAACAAATATGCATAATTTTTCGTTTTTTATCTTCGGCACGATGAGAATGAACCAGGTAATTGGAACGAACACGTGTTGGTAAGGAAGTTTGATTGAGCAATTGGCTCGTGGATGTCAAAGTTTCTAATTTTCATGGAGATAAGAAAATGTTTGTCTAAAAAATTGTTTATCATCGAACACGACGTCTGAACAATTGAGCAAGAATGAACGAAGCGCACATCGTCATACGATGGAGAGATAATGTCTCAATCAATAGCGAAACGTTTGACCAATTAGAGCCGATTTTGTGCTGCAATCAAAACAGACGTTCGATTCTCGCGTTTTATTAATTCGACGTACTCTGACGATGCATAAATACGAAGTTTGCCCTCATTATAAATTGAATAATATCGATGATTTTATAGATGGAGTGAAACAAAATTGATTTGTAATAGAAAGGTCACGATTTCCGGTTCGAAATTTGGGGTTTTACGTGATCATTGACTTCCTTGTATTTTCGACGGATTTTATTATTGACTCAGTAACTAATAATTATCAATAAGTTAATGAATCCAGAAATGACGTCGTAATTATTGGAATTTTTCGAAGAATCGTCTGACAAAAATTCTCATTGTAGATCAAAATAAAACAAACTTTATGACAAATTTCCGGGATCCCAAGAAACATCGAAATAAATAGGTGAATCAAGCCAATAAGGAAGGTGTTAAAAAAAAAAAACGATTGCGTAGTTCGATAATCAGCAAAAATTCTCGGTTCTATTCATAGTGACAGTAAATAAAAAAATTAGGGCCGCCCGAGCTGATCTCTATGCGCGTGTACGTGTATGGAGATATAACGAAGACTACATGGTGTGGCAGATTAAATTTGAGGGGACAAAAAGAGCGAAAGAAAACAGTCAGGTTTTTAGCTGCTTTTTCGCATGGAAAGGGATAACTTGTTCCGCAGAAAATTTTCCATTTTACGTGGCAGGTTCCAGTCTGTGGTCACGAATCGTTTTTTTTCCTTACAAAAAATCGTTTGTCCACGTCGCCGAGATATTTTTTTAAACTAGAAACGTTTTTATAGGTCAGACATATAATTAATTATGCACAGTAAAACTGACCTTCAATTGACGCATCTGCTGCTCGTGCATCTCAGCGAGTTGTCTCTCCTGGGCGTGAAACTGTTGCCTCAGAATTTGCTGTTGAAGTTGGTGATGCTGCTGTAGCTGGAACAAAACCCAGATACCTCAAGGGTAATGTTCTACCTTTTTGGGAACATTGAAAGCAGAGACTTTTTGTCCCTCGTGACACGTTTTTTTTCTTTTTTTTTTTTTCATGAACCTCATCACCGATTCCGATTTTTTTCATTTTAAACGCCTCGAAGTTATTCCCTTGTTTTTGATCTTTTTACTCCTATTTTTGTTTCTATAAAAACGTTCATTTATTTCGATGGAACATTCAAAAAGCTCATTTCGGCTTGAATTTTATTCTGAAACGCAGATTAAAATTTTATCTGATGCCCAATGAGTCGAATTCGTTATCGATTTCAGTCGAGCTTTTTAACTTATCTCACTTTTTTATGATAACATTAGTTTCTATTGATGAACGATCGAGGCATTTTATTCCAGTAATTTTTTTGATCGACTCGGACAGTGATTTTTGTTTTCGAGCCAAAAATAAGCGAAAAATAAACTCGATCAGTTTGAAATTTATTCCATCCAGGGAATTGTCCTCGGAAACAGAATTCTAAACGACAATTCACCCTTAAAACGAGTTTAAAATAATGTTGCACCGTCGATTATGTTTTTGGTATTGCATGTCCATTTCGTTCTCAGTAAAAATAAAGAGCTCGCGTGTATCGCGAAAAAAAACGGACTGTCACAAAAGATTGTCGCATGCAAAGTTGCAGGTGATTTTTAATCTGGAATATTTCCACGAGTCATAATTCGGCCGGATGCTTAACTGGAAGTCAAATAAATCGCGAAGAAATTGGCTTTCTGGCAAAATCGTGTATTTAAGAAACGTCTACCTCGCACATTCGTGTCATCTTTATCGCTCTTATTTTTACGTGAGTCACAACAAAACGTTTCCAAGGGTGAGGCTAAAATTAGCGACGATATTTTCTTGTTTTTTTTTTTCTTTTCTTTTCTTTTTTTGTGTTTCGAACGTCACGATGAGTCTGGAGTTGCGAGAACTCTGAGACACCAGTCTGGAGGAAGTTCGTGGGTAGTAGTACACACGAGCTTTGTGTATCGTGTGAATGTATACGTGAGGTCCGTCAATAAGTGGCTTTAGCAATTGGGTACGTCCGCACCGGAATTGCAATACAATATGAGCATGTGAGTGTGCGATTATACGGGTTATTCTACGTCAATTCGACGTTCACATATTTTTTCCTGTCGCAGCGACTATAAAAAAGTAACGAGAGAAAAAATAATTTTTCGATAATGGAGCCGAGGGTAAGAAGTTCTACGTGTGCAACGATGCCGGAAGGAGAACTTTATGAAGAAAAACCGAAACGATGCAGTTTTTATTCCAAGATCGAACTATTTCGAAATAAAAAAAAAATCGGTGTTGAAAATCGAAGAAATGGAGAAAAGACGCGATTTCTTTTTGGGATTCGAGAGATTTCGGTATTTTCAGAATCGATTACTCTGCTCGAAGCGATAAAGTTCGATTTCGCGATAAAAACATAGGAATTTATTGTGCAAACCTCTCTCTGCGGTACTCCGAAACTTGTGAGATGAAAGGAGGAAAAAAAGTCGTGGAATTTAATTTTGTACGTGTCGAAATCAATGTTCATAAAAAGCTCTATTTCTATACGTGAATTTATTAATAGAGAGAAGAGAAACGTGCGAAGATCATTAATATTAATGGGAGATTATTGTTAAAAAAAATATATATATAGACGACTGTCAAATGAGAACGATTTCGTAGGTGTAAAAATGGCCAGGCGAATAGTGGGAACTTGTCCACCCACACAATTCGCCCTGTCCGCGACCTCAAACAATTTGAAACGTGAATTAGTAGGAGTTGGGCCGTTTTGACTGTGAGAAATTGACACGTATATGAATTTGAAGCATCAACCATTTGAGTTCGTACCGGTTGAACAAACTGGAAGATTCTGACCGAATTCGGGCGATACCGGCTCGAGAACGTTGACCCCTCTCCCTGAATAATTTAATTTAACTGTGAAATGTAATCGCTCTGGACTGAGCGACGTATAGTGTGAACTTTGACTCATAGCGGAAATAGCAAAGATTTTTTCTTCCAAGCACGTCCTCATTTCTCGCTTCTAAATGAATGAGGAAGGAAACCGAAAACCAAGACATATCTTCAAATCTCAAGAAGAATTCAAACGAGCCACTTATTTGATTTCTAATTTTTTTCTCCTTCCATTTTCTTGGCTCCTTTGAATTTTCGTCCCTGCCACTAAACTCGTCTAGCGTTCTTTCCATATTACCAATTCATTCTCGCACTTGTTGGGACTGATCTATTAATCTGCTCGATTGAAATATAAAGTCGACAAAAAATGAGAAAGTTAACAATCGACGATTTTTCCTGCAATAAAGTGAATTTTTCAGCGTACGTCGTAGCAGAAAAAAAAGTCGTAAAAACGATTGAAAAACCGTCCAAGTGTTTTGTGACAAATTGTTAAGGTATGTGGCGTTCGTCTCGTTCGATGGATAAAAATAGCCGACCCACTTTTGATTGTTCAGGTCTTATCAACATTTTCCTTCTTTCTCGGGATCGCTGATCATCGCGCACTTACTTCGCAATTTCATTTTGATACGAGCTTAAAGAAACGCCTATACACATCGATGTCGTATTTATCTGAGCGGAGGTGAATGCATTTGTGTCATCATCGGTGCAACTTTCGCGAAATTCTCAATTTTTTATTCGCTTCATCACGAGTTTTCCAGTTCGACGCATGAAACATGGGTTTGTCGCTTTTTATGCGAGTTCAAGTCGAAGAAACGTTTCTGAACTTATTCACGAGGGCGGCATGATCGAATGAACAATTATTGGAAAAATGAGCTCGTGCATGTTGCAGTTTGGAAAATTGCAACAAAACTTATTGGAGGAGCTGTGAAAGAATTGGGGGAAGCGTATTTAATTTTGGAAATGTTTTTCAGGCTCTAGATTTTTGTAATTTTAATGCAAAGTCACGATAAAATTTTTTGACGGATTTTCTCATAAAGTTTTCGCTCATGTTCGAGTCACCGGGACCGCAATTTTTGGTGAGATCGATCGAGGATGTTCAATTATACCGAAGAATATAAATTTTTACATTACCTCGAGTATTTTTTGTTGAAAAGCTCGTCCATGAAGGGCAGATGGGTCGGTGGTTGCGGCATGATAAGCACCGGAAGTTAAAGTAGCTGTGGCACCGCCGCCGCCGCCGCCGCCGCCTCCTCCGCCTCCTCCTCCGCCGCCACCTCCACCAGTGGGTCCGAGATCTCGTGGCCTTGACATTGGCGAGCCTGGCGTGTCCCTGGCCATGTCTACGCACATGAGACACATGTTGGGTAAATTCGGGGGCGAAATAAACAAGGGAGCTTGCACCCCTTTGACGGAATTGGCATTCCTCGAGCAGTAGGGACTAAAAGCACTTCCGTGATCCATGGACACCTTCATTTTTCCTTTTTTTTAAATAAATGTATATTTCGCTTTGTAATTTTTAACGTTTCAATTTTAATTGAGCATTGCACAACGTTCCAGTCTCTAGGAAAGTTTTTTCAAAATCCATTCGCTTCTCACTCGTTTTCTTATCGCGAGTCAGTTTTTTACTTCACGTGTATTTTTATCACCAAAAGATTCTCGATACCGATCATCCCGACACGTTCGTTGCATAATAACAAAATTTTTCGGTCCCTAATTGTTTATCCACTTGATTTTCACTCTTGAGACTTTGTGAAGAAATAAATATTGTTACGAGATAAAGTGCCGATGTGAGGAATAGCGACAGAGCGTGTGAAAGCTCCGATTAACTTTTTTCTCGAACTGATAACAGCGAGAATTCTTGTTTGTGAATTGAAGCTCAGGCAGAAAAATGCCGGTGTTGATTTTCGAAAAATATTTGTCTATTTCAACTGTGCATACAAATGTCTAGATCGTTTTGAATTCTGTCGTCACTGTCGGGGAATTTCATTTCGTTGAATGAACTTTGACCCGACCCGAGCGGTCAATGAGAGCAGATCAACAAACAGCGTCAATCGTCAAATATCTCGTTTACAGGCTGCGGACAAAAAACTTGCTTCACTTTCGTTTGTCTCCGAGCCTTCGAGACAGACAGGAACAAGAAATATTTTTGAATATTTTCTATTTCACTGCCCATCCCAACACTGAATATCCGATCGACTGATAAGGTTCCGAGGAGTCGCAATTAACGTTCCAGAACAGAATAACGAACCCCGCTTGTATTTTCACTTTTTTTTTTTTCTCGAGACACGGAAGTTCGAGGGATCCGAGGATGTTTTTCAGTTGGTCACTCGGTGGATTTTACGTCATCGAAGAAAAAAAATAGTCTCTGAAGGAGAAATTAATCCTGAAATTTCCCAGGTTTGTGCTTTCGTCGTTAAAAACTTTTTCCAGCGTCGATTTTGCGTCAGAAACACATGACGAACGTATTTTCCGCAAGCGATTCCGCGATAAACGAAAGAAAATTGAATTTCTCAAAACTTTATCCAATCGATAACGAATTAAAATGTCTTTCGAGTACTTTAGAAGTTTCTCCTATTCGATTTTGAAAAATCACTCAACCCTCGAACGTCATTGAACTTTCGATCGATTTAGCGAACTAAACGTCATTTCCAGGAACTAAAAAAGTTGCCCAAAAATCAAAGACACTGTATAATCATAATATTCTGTCGTGCGGCGAGAAAATTGCGCAGAGTACACGTTCGCGACGCGAGAGTCGAATTGATACTGAAGAGCCACATCGAGAGAACGTCTCACCAGCTGATAATGCTTTGTAAATAATTCCTGGAAGTTTACTGGCTGGTAAAACCTCAGAGGAGAAGGGAGACGTACGGAATTGTCCTATGCTTGTAAAAGATGGAATATGTGCGTGTCAGAGTACACATACAAAATATCTGTGGGAGCGAGAGAGAGAGAGAGAGAGAGAGAGAGAGCGAGAGGGAGAGAAAAAGAGAGAGAGAAATATTAAATCATGGAGGAGTTACCAACTGCTTATTCGATGGAGGGAGACGAATGGAGGGGATTGATTACGTGGACAAGTGACGCCTATCTCAGCTTTTTCAATATATTTTTATAACTACCGCGTTATTTTTTATGATAAAAACAGAATTATTTCCACAATGCAAACAAAATGATTATTAGTATCGTTCTAATGGTCTTTGCCCATCTGTAGATAAATCTAAATACGTACACGTTCGGCATTTATTTTCGACTCGATACCCAAATTCTTTATTTGCTCAATTTTTCGATTGGAAAGTCTAATGAACTCTTCGAATGTTAAACGCCAAAAAATGCTCAATACCGAATGATTACGAAGTAATACTGAGTGAATTTTTAATTTAGTAAAAAAAAATATAATTACTCATTTAATGGAGGCTTTTGTTGATGTTTTTTGAATTCCATTCACTGTACAAAATACAAGTCCAACATAAATCTAATTCCTGCGAAATTCCAAGGTGTAAAAACGTAAGGAATATGCATAATTTTTTGTGAGTCTAATCATTGGCAAATATCGACAAATTCGCACCTTCGGAGCTTTATTTTTTGTACAAACCCCGTGATAAAAAAGCTGAACTGAGAAAAGCTAATTCGCAATAATTTTTTCTTCACGTGATTTGCCACCGAATTCTGCCTCTTCTATAAATATCAAAAATTTATTCTCATTCTCTCGATTTTCATTGCTGAATTGTCAAAGAAAAGAAGGATGTTTCACGATGTTCGAGAAAAAATTCTATCAACTCGTTGAATCGAAACGATTTTGTATAATTATAAAATAAACATTTCTCGACAACGTTTTGTCTCCTGGAAACGATCGCAGCTCGTGGGACTCAATTTCCTCGACATCCTGAAAGTCTATTCTTGTTTCGAATCAGCCTGGCGGACATGCCTTTGATCATCTGACAGAACAGACGTTCGATCGCTAGAAACACTGAAAACTAATCGATACGATCACTCTGCATGTTTCGAGCGATCCCTGCACTCGGAACTCAAATGTCAATACGTCAGAATCGTCTGAGAGGTCGATCAATATCAAAAAACGAAAAAAAAAAGAAAACAAATTTTCCATACAAATGAATCGTTGACATGGATTTTCGACTCAAAACTCGAAACGTTCGATTTTTAAAAACTCCACTTTTGTTTAATTATGTGTCACATTAAAAAAAATTGATTCCCCATGACCCTTTGTGACCTTGAACGACATGGTAATGAAAAAATTAGTTAAAAATGGAACAGTGACTCACCCTTTTGAGGGAGGTGGGTAAACGCAGACGTGATTTCGACGTTTCTATAGCCCACGTCTTCTGGAACAGATCAATAATTTTTCAGGATTATTATTTAGCCACGACAGATCGTGACGAGCACGATAAATAAATAAATAAATAAATAACGTGTCAAGTTCTCGTTGTGGGTGGCTGTAACTTTATTGCGTCACGATATTTTCGATAACACGGGGAAGAGCCTTATCAAGAATTTCAACAAGATTGTTATTACAAAAAGAGTTGGCGAAATATTCAGAGATATTAAGACTATTTTTTGACACACAGATAAGATATGTTTTCGTCGTTTTTCTCCATCAAAATGTGTACAAATTCAGAAGCAGCAGGTGGATTTGCAAATTGTCATTCGTCGTTAATTCGACATTTTTTTATTTTTCTATAACGAGGTAGCGCGCAGGTGGCTTTAATCTCATCGGGACTATTGCTAATTGATCGCTATTCGATAATCCATGTGCCAGTTTTTCGACAAGAGTCATCGCGTCATATTTATAATCGTCAAGCAAAAGAACTTTTAATCTGCGCGATTTTTCATAACGTGATGTGCGGAAACGAAAGATCGACGTAACGGAGAGGATCGTTTGAATAAATCGTTGATTGATTTCCGCGGCATTTTAACACACGCGCGCGAATGAAAATAATGTCCTGCGATCGTTGCAGCTTCCTGAAAAGGCCCCGCGAAATTTTCCGTCAGAATTTCCACCGCAATATTTTTACACGATAAACGAAGAGATGAATGACGGACAAAAGTTCCCACGTGCTCGAATGATTTCGTCTGAATCTACAGACATTTTTACCGCGGCACAAAAACGATGACTCCGTGTAAACAGAATATGTAAACTGATGGCAAGAAACTACGTCAATGGTAATGTGCCACGTGTCACGTTCATAGAAAAGAATCTTTATTAGCATGGAAATAAACTCGTGCGAAAGAAATCGAAATTATAATATCGATGATATTTAATTAAGGGTAAGATTTGCGATGATTTTTCGATCGGATATTTGGAGGTCTACAAAATTCAACGGTTCTGAGTCAGTACTAAATAAATCGAGTCCTCCAGTCCTTCTCATCTTTCATTCAGGCTCGCGTATATCTGTGTGTGTAATCTTGAAATAACTTACACAAAAAACCAAAAAAGGTTAGTCCGGAGGTGTGAGTGTGTGTAATTGTGTGTCTCTGTGGTCACCCAGCCTCTTGCTTATTCTTACTTCTCTCTCTCTCTCTCTCTTTCCTTCTCTCTATCAGGCGAAGTCATCCGGGCTCTATTTTAAGATGAAGGTCGACGTAGTTAAAAAAGACGTATCGGTACATTCATCGTTGCTGTGACCTTCGCGAGAGCTATACCCACACATAGGACTTGATACGTATACGTTCACGTACGGATTCGAAAACTTCTGTGTATGAATGTATGGGTACTCGTGTTTTTATATTTGCATAAGAAAACCAAGTTATTATTTGTTATTTCTTGTTCATTCAATTATGAATAGCAAATTGTTATCGACGAAACATTTATGATCGATTATTCAGTGAATTTCCGCCACTTTTTTTTTTCATTGTTTCGTCGTTTTTCTCCGCGAGGAAGGAAATCCGCTGAGATATCGATCGGATCTTAGACTGACGTCGATATAGATTTTAGAGAAATCGGTAATTTGAATCTTTACTCGCTCTCCAGCAATACCGAAGATTACCAATGACTTTGTGGCCGTTCGTCGCTTCCTCGGTGTGTTCGTCGTATTGCTTGAGGAATTTTTTTTTTCCATTATATGAATTTTTAACGTCGCACTATCATTCGAGACAGTTCTCAGCCATGTTTGGCACGTGCGAAAAAAACTGTTCCAGATCGTACGAACTTGGTCGAGAGATATTTACAATTTCGAAACGCGAAGTACAACATTTTTTGTAGAGCTCCAATAAATTGATTATTTTTTTCTTTCATCGCGACGGATTATTGTTAAGCGATAAATAATTCTCGTTTATTATTGCAAATTTTCACTAACAACGTTTCGATCAATTTGATCGAAAACTGTCAGTGAAGACATTCGTGAAAAATGATTAGATCCGAGGTAGCGAGAGTTAGGAGCTCCGCCATATTGACCAGATGTGTTTTCGGCGGATCGACTCCACCTGCTTCGCTCCACGAGCCATCAAATTTGCATTAGAACGAAATTGATAATCATAAGCAAAACTCCAGAACGACCTGTCATTTATCTTCGACCAGGAATCCGTTGAATTTTTCAAGCGACACATCATGAGCGGAGCTGAGGGATAGTCACGAGTCACAAATATCAATGGATCGTGTATCGCGATTATATCCGATTATTTTGTACTAAAAACTATTCAATTATCAGATAGCGATACGCTGACCTCTGGCCACGAGGAGCACGTGATAAATATCAAGATTATATTCCGCCCAGATAGATATTCGACATTTTTCCTCGTGTCTGATGATCGTTGTGTATTTTGACGGAACGTAAGCAATTTTTCCTCATTTGACACTTGAGCCTTTCGTCACTGATATCGAGAGCTGGCTCTCAACATGAGGAAGTAACGTTGAAATAACGTTAATAATTCGGTCGGTTACTAATTGAATTACGTTGCTTTATTAACGAATTCGACGCTCGCAAAATTGAGTATCAAAAGACTCTCAGAATTTATTTACCGCGTTTGAATAAAAAATTTTCCATTGTCAGCAAAAAATAGAATTTTGTCACACTCGTCGCTGGAAATATCGATCGATAGTTTTTGAAAAACGCAGCGACGCAGTTGCTGTTGTTTTTTTTTTCGACTTTACGGAATAAACACGTCATTAACGCTTCCATTACAAATTATCGATTTATTTTGAGAGTCTTGATTCTTCGGTCGTCCAGTGATGCAGAAATTGCGAAAAATGTAATTTTTCGAGTCATTCTTTTCGAATTTATTTTTTTCACAGCTCTGTAAATATTTTTGTAAGGAAAATTATTTTTTTTTTTTTCAATTTTCGCAGGCTATGAGGTTTGAAATTTTTGTTTTGAATAAAATTAAATGTGCAAATCAACATTTTTTCATTGAAAACGGGAATTTCGATTATTTTCGAAATATAAAAATACAAAATCGAGCCAACATTGTCAAACGCTAGGAATGCCAAGCAAAGTTTTAGAAATTCATGCCAGTCGATTTCGGGCAGTGACTCATCACATCGGCAAGGCAAAAGAGTTTGGTGCGAGGCAAACGTTGGCGAGAAAATGAAAAAAAGAGAAGGGAGGGAAATGAGAATGGAGACTCACGCACTAACGGCGAGAATCATCAACTCACTCGATCCCTCGATAGAGTCATAGTTCTAAAAATAGTTATCGTTGTAGCAACAAAGGTATATTAAGTAAAAACTCGACAAGGAAGCAAACACGATATGATCGTAAAGTCCACATTGAGAAGCAAAAAAAAAAATCCACAAGTATTAGACATTTTTCTAAATTACTTGGCCTCTCGAGAATTTCCCACGTAAAAAGTTTATTCGATGGATTTTAACATTTATCACAGGAGCAAATGACGTGAATTTATTTCAACAATTCGATCACCCAAGTTTTCATTTTTATCGAGAAAAAAAAAAGCTTTTCTCCAAAATCAATTTGACGTTTTTTTCCCAAGCAACAGAAATCGGCCTTCGGGCGTAAAAATTCCTGCGATGAATACGACATAATTATTGAGTGAGCACAAGAATCAGCTGGCACAATGGACGAACCGAAACAATTCTGATGACCTTTACAACAATACCGTGTATTTTTTCTCTGGCATTTGCACGTTGAAGTGTTCCAGATTTACAGAGAATGAGCAGACATTCATGCTCAACGTTACGAGGCGTAGTCTCGTGTTATTTTATGTTTTTCTTTAATGAAAACAAAAAAAAAATAGCGTACCTGACAGTTTTATCGTGTTTCCGTCGATCACGTCATTTTCATAAATTTCAATTTCGCGACACGAGGAGAATTGTTTATTGGTAAAGAGCGATGGTTAAGCACGAGGTTTAAAAATATTAACCGAATGAAAACGAAGCAGCAGGACGACAGGGATATTTATTTGTTATTTTTCGTTCCATTCGGCGGCGTAAAAATTGATACGAAGCTCGTAAATCCTTGAGAAAACGAAAATGTCAGTAGAAAGAAAAAAGGTTGAATAAAATCGAGGGGATTGTGATTATTTGCGTGTCTGCGAAAATTTTGATGGCAGGAAGAGAGTCGAAAGATCGAAGCGAGAGAGCGAAGAGCCAGGAGTATATGAAGAAGGGATTCGGCGAGGATATTTCGAAGAGTCAAAAAAATCTTGGAGAGCGAACAGGGTAGATGCAGGAGAAGAGGACGAGAGGGAGAAGGAGCAGGGAGAGGGGGGGGGGGGGCGCTATCGAAGAGCTATGGATGCGGCGCCCACATGGTTTGAGAAAATTCGACCAGGAGAGAAGAGAACTCTCGCACCATAGTCGAAAGAGCAGGAAGAAAAAAGAAAGAAGGACAGGAAAGAAGGAGGGGAAAGGGGGTGGGGGAGAAGGAACGAGTGTGGTAAACCAAGTAGGTGAGTGAGTAGAACGTGGAGGTCAGTGCACGCTACATTCCTCCGAGTCAAGTCCAAGGCTACGCTGCTTTTCTCTCTCTCTCGCCCGATCTCTCTCGCTCTAGCTGCCCAAAGGGTGGATGAAGAAGAAGAAGAAGAAGAAGAAGAAGAGGAATTGAAGCGGTTCCCGCCGTTAGTCCTCCTTCCTCCTTCTCCTCCGTCTCGCGGTCGAGACGACGATTCGCCGATTTTGTTCCTTACTTTCATCCTTTTCTCCCATTCCCCTTTTATCGTGGAGCTAAAATTCCGAGTTGCAGACGCAACCTGCATTGCCTGAGGTTCATTACGGGCCTTGACGTAAGTTTCTATACTTTCGTTGAGAAATTCGCCAAGAATTTTCGGAACTAAGAAAAAAATGCTATGGCAAATGCGATTCGGAGTTTCCTTCGAATCTCCGGGAGAAAAATTTAAAAAAAAAAAAAAAAAAAAAAAAACAGAAAGAAAAAACATAAAACGGAGTTTGAATTTGGGTCAGTGGGCATTGTAGGTCACTCGCTATTCGCACCTCACGTTATTCGCTTTTGCCCCGCAAAGAATTCTTAAGTTTTTTGGTCCAATTTTTATATACCGCAACGGGAGAGAGCGAACCCGATGATTTTTATTCCTGAAAAAAAAGCATCGTTTCTCCTGCCACGTTAAACATCCACAAAAAACATAATGTATTCCGTAACATTTCTCACGGTTTTAGCGGTGGGTTTCGCTGCCTCATACATACGAAACACGTTCGCAGGAGTTCGACTTGGAACTGCGCAGTATATATCGAGAGACACGCGTGCGTGATTCTCTAGCGCGCGGTTTTCCTCGTCAAAGTAACACCTGGGGCATCGCACTCTACCCGTGGCTACACCTACAAACGCACATTGATAGACGCGGCGATAGAAACACACAGGCATCTTTGTCGAAGGGAAAAAAGGACCTGAACGTTTAAATAAATGGAGCGAAGTCGCGCCTTTTTGTTTGTCAACGATCGATATACGCGGCTATACATTCTCTCGGAGTTTCTCGGCCTTTCGTTACATTCACCGTTCGCTGTTCTCTTCGCTCGCGTACGACACCTGCCCGAAGGTCCAACCACGCGCAATTTTCTCCAACGCACAAACACCCGCTTTGAGCGACTCTAAACACTCACAGATTTGTCCTATCTCGTCGCATCTGTCAAATGGAATTCAAGCTCGATGCACGTTCATGTGCTTCAATTTTTTTTAAAAACTTTCTTTTGTATTTTATTTTTTTCCTCAAAAATCATCGGGCGGCGTTCTCGATCCCAACTTGACACGATAGTTTCGCAAAGATCAATGAACGCGAGTTACGAAACAGCACTACGTTCTCTCGAGCGTCGTAAAAACGTCGGGTAATGAGAAAGCAAACAAATATAAACGGAAGGACGACTCGGAAACATAAAAGAAATCCTGCGCTTCAAAGTATTCGCTTACGAATATATATTTGTGTCCGCGGTTCTGTGCGAAAGAGGCGGCGGGAGGGAAAGAGCAACGAAATTGCCACGTAGGGCAACGGGTTTTCCTGGAACTTGACGCATGCGATGGCCCGCACACGTACCGATGATTGATATTACGACATTCCACTGATGACCGTCCGGGAGGACACCTTCGCGTACCCCTTCGCATATCACTGTGCGAACCGTATGCAGATTCGACAGTTTATTGCGGTCGCGAACTCAATTCCGTAATAACTGAATCAATAAACTGTTGCGTTTGTACAAAAAAAAAGTCAATAACGATCAGGTTCAGTTTCCTCGCGGAGCAGTCGCCCAAAAATACATGAAGTTATGCCCAATCGAAAAGAGCGATTTCAATCATCGTTAATCAATAAAATTCTGCTTTTTATTGCACGCGATGAAAAATTGATTTTCCACGGGAGTTACAAAGTAAAATCGATGAGGAACGAGACCTTGAGTTCCAGGTCAATTTGGACTGTGCACGCTACAAATTTCCATTAATATAAAATCAAATTTTGCATAAAACTTATTTATTTTATTTTCAATAATAATTTACATTTCGCTCAATAAAAATTGGTCATGATTCAAGGTCAGCCTCTGGTTTTATTCCGTAGCCAAAGTTCTTGAATTTTAACTCTCTCTCCGGATGGACAAGACCGAATCATTGGTCATTGAACTCGATTTGAATTGAAGGGATTAAACAACATCGTGTATCGATGGACTTGGCGAGTAGTTATTTGAATGAATTTGAATCAGAATGGAGGGAGGACGAGTGATAAACGAGAGATTTATTATGGGTGTAGATCGAGAGAAAGAGAGAGAAAGACAATGAGTGGCCCATGATGGAGCGTGTCCTATGGATTGCGAGAGATCATACAAAAGTGGCAATTGAGCTTGATCGTGATTACTGCGATCATCGAAGAATTCCCGTTTGATGGATGCGTCTGAGCGAGCAGGTGGGTATGAGGAAGGCGAACGAAACAGAGTTATTTCAAACACAGCGCCAGAGAGAGAGAGAGAGAGAGAGAGAGAGAGAGAGAGAGAGAGAGAGAGAGAGAGAGAGAGAGAGAGAGAGAGAGAGAGAGAGAGAGAGAGAGAGCAAAAAGACCTTGGGCTACATAATCGATATGCATTCGCTGCTATCGAACAAAAGCTTATAATTCGCATCGATTTATTTGCGCAAGTGTGTGAGTGTGTGATGAACTATTCGCCATTTTATTCATCAGTATAGCGGACATTAGGAGCCGTTCGTGTTTCTTCTTGTTCCAAACTCTCGGCCTTCATGCATTTCATCTGCTCTCTCTCCTCTCTCTCTCTCTCTCTCTTTCTTCCTTTCTCTCGAGCCCAACGAATAACTGCAATTTCAAACTATAATTTTCACGTCTCGCTATACGGATCTATCGCTTTCTCTCTTCTTCGTATATATTCGCTTGAGGTCTATACGCAAATCTCTTCGACGCTGCATAACGACTAATAACAATAGAGCGGCAACTACAGAGGCTTTTCGAAGAGCTCGCGAATTTTGAACGAGAGGCAAGTCTACAAAACACGTCCGACTTAAATAGTGATCACAGAATATATGCATATATAGTAGCGACTCATGAAAAGTGGTTGAATCTACAGGGTGACCGGTTGGTAAAATGTGATATTTAAAAGAATTGGCTCGTAGTAAGGCACACTGGGTCAAATTGACCCGACTGTGTCAACGGCAGGGTCAAGAATTCTCTATCAAAAAATAGCAACACGTGAAAAGTGTGAGAAATGGGATATTTGAAAGAATTAGCACTTGGTAGACACACTGGGTCAAATTGACCCGACTGTGTCAACGGCAGGGTCGACAAATCTCTATCAAAAAAACAGCAACACGTGAAAAGTGTGAGAAATAGGATATTTGAAAGAATTAGCACTTGGTAGACACACTGGGTCAAATTGACCCGACTGTGTCAACGGCTGGGTCGACAATTCTCTATAAAAAAATAGCAACACGTGAAAAGTGTGAAAAATGGGATATTTTAAAGAATTAGCCCTTGGTAGACACACTGGGTCAAATTGACCCGACTGTGTCAACGGCTGGGTCAACAATTCTCTATAAAAAAATAGCAACACGTGAAAAGTGTGAAAAATGGGATATTTGGAAGAATTAGCCCTTGGTAGACGCACTGGGTCAAATTGACCCGAGCGTGTCAACGGCAGGGTCAACCGTTCTATATTAGAAAAAAAAAAAACAGAATAAAACATCGTTTCGAAAACGTAATTCCAACTTTAGCGAACGAAGTATTTACGAAATAATTTCGATAGTGTTTCGCCCAGTATGTAGGGCGATAGGCAGATAAGAAGAGCCTCAAAAATGTCTATTTTTAAAAAAACAGTTGCACGATCGTGATAAGGGCACACCTTCCAAAAAGCACTGAGGACTCAAGACCGAAAATATCTTGAAATCCACTCGACGGTTGCGATCGTAATTTCACAAGTCCATATTAGTTTGTATTAGATTACGAGTATATGTGTTTCAAGGAGAAAAAACGACCGAGAGATTCTAAAAATAACGTGAGAGCTCAACGATATAAACGTGCGAGCAGGCATTATTCGGACGTGTATCGTCGTTGAGCGATTTCTCCAAATTTCACGAAAATGATCTATTTTCAGATCAACACTAACGAGTCCAAACTTTGAGATAATTTTGGGAGAAAATACTTGAGAAATGACACTCTTGATCCAGCAAAAGCTTTATTTACTATATAAAGACAAGTTTATTTTTTACCCGAAAAACGACGAAGAAGAAACGTTGAAGGAACGAGAATTAAAATCCATTGACGAAAATTTTATAATTTGATGAAAAAACCAATTGAAAAGACACGACGCGAATCAGCAGGCTCTTTCATCGCTGGAATGCAAAGAAATCCTGTTTTTTTTTTAGCAGAGCTCATGATTCTGACTGAAAATTTATTCTGGACAATAAAACGATTTTTTTCACCATTCAAAACACAAAATCGGTACGAAAATTTTCATGGGTTTTGAAATTGAAGAAACAATGAATGGAAAAAGTATTTTCCGTTAGATCCCAACGTTGCGAGCTTCAGTGTTATCGAAAAGTATGAGGAACGAAACAATGAACGATATATTTTGTACGAGGCTGTACGAATATCGACATCGACCGCAAGCAACGTTTAATATACGCGGTAAAAGACTCGCAGCTTTATATACGCTGCGACTATAACTACAGCGATTGCGCCGTTATACCGTATGCGGCAACCGGATATGCCGTTGAATGCCATTGCATACATATAGTATGAGCAGCGCATGCACACATAGTGACAAGCATATATATGCGAATGTAAAAGATACGGAGCGAAATACTCAATAATAAATGAGTGAAAATTCACTCCGGAGATAAGTTGATTCCTTCATTGCAGGAGACTGCAGAATTTTGTGTATTTCTATTTTTGTAATGCATTCGACCGAGTGGTAATGAATTATTGCTGGGACAAAGTGCAGATGAGAGTATCAGAAGTAGACAAGGAGGTGGAGGAGGAGATTCAGAGGGAGAGCGAGGCAATTTTTTTATCACGAAAACATGTAAAGCGTGGCTGATAACTCGATATAGATTTGATAGAGCCGAAAGAGTGTATGAATGCGCATAAATCATATTCCATAAAAATTATATTTGTATTGAAGATATACGGAGCATTCCACATGGAGCGAAGATTCCAAGGTTCACCTAAAATTCGAGGCTGGCGTCCAAAATTAACGAAAAAATAGCCATCGACATTTTCGTGTAGAAAAAATCAGCCAATCGAAAAAATTAGCTTCCATGTGTTGATGATTCATGAAAAATTGAAAAAAACACCGTAACGGAAGATCCACCATGAGCTGAAAGTTCGGAGAACGCTCCTTATGGTTTTTCTTAACCTCAAAGAGCGTTGAGCTAAAATTAATTTGACTCGGCGTTAAAAATCCCATAGAAAATCGAGATTCATCGACTCATGCGACCAACAAACCCATAGATACTTGCAAATTTGCGAATATGGTGTACATATCCGTGTATATATTTGATGTAAATATAACAGGTACATAAATGAAGGTATATAGAGAGGATCGGATGCGCGATAGGGAAACTTGTCCCGCGTGACTCGTTGCCACAAATTCAATAATTCACTCAGTAAGCGAGAGTGGGGAGAGGGCGGAGGGGAGGATGAGAATCTTATCATGGATTGGCGGTTATTCTTGGACCGTATTCGAGCATGGGAGGTTGTCGGCACACACATATACAGGTTTGCAAAGATTGAGATAGAACGGCAACGAATCGCATGAGACCAAATCGAATCATCGAGTTATACACTTTTAATAATATATACTTCGTTGAATTTGACAAGGATACAGGAATATCCATGGTTAATGCATTTATTCGTTATTCGATCGCATAAGAATGCGATAACAAATCAAGAAAGAGAGAGAGAGAGAGAGAGAGAGAGAGAAAGAGGCAAGTAATTAGTAAGTATATATAGACTGCGGAATCGTCGTCGAGCAGAAACACGTGAATTGTCCATATCATTACAAACCATAATCGAGAAACTATTTTTATATTTCTTCATTATCTTTTTAGTAAAAATAAAAAAAAAACAGCAATATTCTTATATTCGTCAATCACGCTAATTAGCCAGGAAATATAATAGTTTTATTGCTTCGTTGAACACGATTTAAAGTTGGAAAAACTTGGATCGATCTTGTCAGAGATCGATGCTCGCAACACGTTGTAATAAATTGTAGCGTATAATAAAGTCGATACGTTCATTTATCGATGCGGATAATAATAAAATGGCTGTTCGTATAGGATTAACGTACGAGCGATGCAAAAATAAGTTTTCTTTGGTCATTGTGGAGATTCGGATCAATGTGGGCGCGCGATTGCGATTACGGAAACCACGCGCGCGAGAAAAGACACGAGGTCGAGCCTCTCGTTAAATTTATAGTGTTAGAATTTGCGAGACTCTAAGAGAAGATATGCGATACCGTAACACACCAAAACGCACACATACTCGTCGGTATGTCCATGTGTCTCATGTGAAATAGGAGTAGACATATCTTACCAACGGACTGCAAGGATTGGAGAGGGAGAGAGAGAGAGAGAGAGAGAAAAGAGTGAGTTACGCTAAACCAGTGAGTGACTCACTACAACGCAAATTCAATCACGTGCTTTTTGAGGCAGCAGTTTCAAGGAAGGCGCGTCTAATGATTAAAACACTGACGTACACTTCGCACCCATTGTGACACTCGTAAATTAATTGCAAGTAACCGGACGCAAATTTGATTAAAATAAAAATAAAAAAAACAATCCTTACTCACAATTCCGAATGCGAATTTCCAAAATTATTGAGTTTTTGCTAATTGAATGATTTTAATTCTCATTGCTACGAAGGAAGCTCCGAGAAATTCCGGAAAGATAAAGAAAAAAGGAGACACTTTAGCCGTCGATTCACCAAATTAAAACTCATCGTCACGTTTGGTGTAAAAATAAAAATAGAAAATTGTTTGAAAAAAATTGCAACGACTGTACTTATTTTTAAATTGGAGGAAACGATAAAGTTGACGATTAAATCTACGAGCTGGTGAAGCTTCCCGACGACGGAATTTCTCGTTGAAAAAGCCCTACGTTTTTTTATTCTTTTGCAAAATTATTACACACATCGTTGAACACTGAGAACGACCAACTTCGTTCCGGAGAACGTAGACGTGAGACGACAATTAGGGCCCACATTAATTAAGGTAATTGGGCACTGAGAAGAGGCCCGAGAGAAAGAGAGAAAGAAAGTGAGAAAAAGAGAGTCCAGCCTCCCACAAAGCAGTGCTCCGGATGTGCACACTTAAACTTCATATCTGGACGTCCCTTTCGTGCGACACACCGTGTTCAAATAATGTATCAGCACTTTTCCAACTCCAACGGACACCGATCAATAAAAAAAAAAAAATTCTCTTTTTATATCCACAAAAAATGCCGCAATTAAACTTTTCACCACCGTGATTATCGTCGCGTGATTAAAAAAAATTAATTAACTCAATGCAAAGAAAAAATGTCCAAACTTTCGTTTCCCAACGAATAGTTAACAATAAAAAATTAGCCCTAATTTTAAATAGAAAAGTAGTCAACATTTTTTTACTCAAAAATTGTGACAAAAATCATGAAAAATCTCTGACTCGAGAATCAATTCATCGCAGAGACATATTTACTGAATAATAATAAAATGAAATGAAAGAACGTATAATAAGAGCGATAAAATATTTCAACGAGAGCATAGAACTCTGCTCATAAATGAGACACACACGCAGATAAAGTTTTCTCAACGAGTTCATAATACCTACTTCAATTTCCAGTCTAGTTAGCGCATTCAAAGATCGTGCGTGTTTGTTCGACGCAGTTGTGTGCATGCTGCGACCACCACGAATGCGAAAATATACACGTATGCGTCATATGATAAAGTGCATAATATCGAGAACGTGCTCACCGGTCAGAGGTTTTTGTACGGGGTCTATAAGTTGATTGGTTGCTGTCATAAGGACTTAACCTAAATTTCTCATCCCGTTGTATCCCCAGCGACGAGCTATTTTTTTTAGAATCCTTCAAAACTCCAAAAAATACTCAAAAAAAAAAAACGAGAGAAAAATCCATTTTTGGGCGCAAAATTCGCAGCGATTTTCCGCCAACGGAATAAAAATTAAAAAAAAATAGTAATTTCTTTTCAAAGTGCCGAATTCGAGCTAAAATAGAATTTAAAAAAAAGTCAAAAACCCGGAGAAATTGATGTGACACATAAGTGAGTAGTGGGAAACGTTGCAGATTGATTTATCGACCATAATGTGTCGCGGGAGTAGAGACCTCTCAATACGACTTGCATGAAGAATGCAGCGAAGCATTTAGATGTTACGCTACTTGGTCGGAGAGATAATAACAATAATATGCGATTAGGGATCGATGTAGCGTTTCGTACGTACACACGGTGCACCAGGCTCTTTCTACATATAGACTCTAGAAAAGTTAGTTTTGCCATAAGTTGATTCCATACTTCGCTACCGTTTTCGTTCGACGATAATAACAGTAATAATAATAACAACAAACACAATAATAATGATACCAGATATTGTTGTTATGTTCGAACTGTTTCACAGGGACAAAGAGTGGGGATAGCAAAAGAATAAGCGAGAGACGGAGAGAGTCGATGCAACAATTTAACGTTCGGTAGCGAAATGTCTAGAGAAATAATGCTGAGATCGCGTGTCTGTGGCGTGGGCAGGAGATGCAAAGTTGCAGCTCAGCTGCAACAACTCCGCGAGAGCATATGCACGTGAGGTATACACTCGATAATAGTGCGAGTTCCTCTCAGTAGGTAATTGATCGCTCTTACCGCTGTCCCACGTCACACTTATGTAATCTGTAACATCAGCGTAGTTGCGAACGAATAGTCTCGGCGTAGAATACCCGATCCGATATCTCGAGCATCATTTTGTTTTCAAAATGGCCACGTGGTAACGGTGTCGATGTCTAAAATTTATCAATTGTCATACGATTTTCCAACACGAACGTCTCTCGGCTGGCAAATCGTAATCGAGCTTCTTCGGGCCTTTCGCAATTTTATTTTTTCCATTTATTCTCTCGTTGGCATTTATAGGAGCTTTACACAGAGACTGCCGATCGATAAATTCTATACACACTCGTCAAAGTGTCGATAAATTTGTCCAAGATTTGGCGAGGCAGAAATTGACTCCCTCCACTTTATAGAGTTTCTCGAGTCTCGCATGCGAACCCCTATCGATTTCTTGTTTCATTTATTTACATTTTTTCATCGGTTTCTCCACACGAATTAACGATTTTATGTAACGGACTGAGAGTATTAACGCAAATAGATAGGAACACGAGACAAATAAATGTAAAAATACTCCAAGCTTAATCGATTATTTAACGACGAGCTCGCTTATGAACTTTGCTCGCCTCCGGAATTGTCACGGTTCATAAATGAGCGTTTTTGCAATTCTCAGTATCCTCGTGCCGAGCTACTTCTGTGCTCGTGCAATTTTCAATATCCAAAAACGCTGTTTGCGAATAAATTCCATTATTTTTTTGACGAAAATCATCAACATATTTTGAGCGGGTAAATAATGGAAACTTTCTATTCGTAATCGGGGAGCCTCGATCTCGTTAAAATCGTAGCGAGTTTTTAAATTTTCATACCTGAAAAAGAAGCTTAATCGTTTCGACGTAAACATATTATCGTCCACATTTTCCTGCTGAATAGTTAGGCCTCCTTTTTAATTATCTTTATTCCACATTATTTCCCACTAACCTCGAAAGCGTTAATACGATTTTTTTTCTATGAATAATAAAAAAAACGAGTACGCTGGGGTCGAGGGTTGCACGACGCTCTCTATATAGCGTGGAACGACGTTCCGAGCGTATAAATGTGTCACGCGACGAGAGACGAGACGAGAATCATCGTTGAGTCAGGTCATGAGAAAAAAAAGGAGAAACCGAGGGTGGGAAATGTAGGTGTGGGTCGGTGGGTCACGAGGTTTCTTCCGACACTTCTTTTCCTCACCTCGAACATCAAATTTTTCAAAATCAACATTTTCTTCTCAGAGAAACGAGAATAATTGGCCTGCAAATGAGGACTAACTCGATTGGATCCTCGAAAAACAATTTTTCACACTGTTTTGCCCATCATATCAACTCGATACAGAAAAAAATATTAAAAACCGAATAAAAATGAAAAAAATTGCAATCCAGACAAAAAATATGAATTGTATTTATAAATCGGTAGAAAATCTCGTGCCTGATGAATTTGCATGGATGATTTCTTGGAGAAAACATAATTACTAGAATTTCGAAGAATCATTAGCTCGACGTCGAGACGTTAGCTCGGATAATTCACTTAAAACTGTAATTTATACATTTAGTAAGTACATAAGTAAAATAATATGAGTAAATAGAGGAGAATGTGAGAATGCGTGTCTGGAGAATCGAGTGGGCGGAAGCGTGTCTCGCGCCTACGCTAAAAAGCAAAACGGAGACAAGGAGTGAGGCGCCCGTGTGTCATGCCGCAACATAATATCATCGGCTCGGAGAAGCGGCTAAATTTTCTATATACGTAATATATATACGATAATAATAAAGTGGATTTCGCCTGTGGTGGAGTGAACGATGTGTATGCTTGACTGTTGGTTGAAAGGCGTTTCCCTCCTCGATCACGACAGACATTGTGAGCCATTTTGCCATTGTTTCTAAGGGCACTAAAGTCTGACATACTGACAGAACTCTCGCTATCGATCGACTCGATCTATTTGTCGAGAATTCCAAAAAAAAAAATCAAACAACAACATTTGCGTATTTGCATTTTGCTTCGGGACACTGTTTATCGATTGATAAGAGAAAATCAAACATTTATTCTCATTTTTATAAATCGATTTCGAAGAAAACTTGAATATTCTGCGTGATAATTTTTTTTGAAGCCCTTAACGGTCCGAAAAACGCTGCAAACGTTCGACACGTCGTTTCATTGGCACGCGCGTTCCTTGAAAAATCTTGGAGACGGAGAACAAAAATGATCCCGAGTCTGTCTACGATCGCGGGGACCGACGAAGTCGCTCAAAAACAAGTTCATGGGGCGATCGTGTTTTATTAAATGTGCGAGAAGATCTGATGGCATTGGGGACACTTAACGGACGAAATACAAAGGAATAAGTGGACGAGAGGAAAAAAAAACAAGTTTTTCAATATCCGAGAGAAATTTCTAATCCCCAGTTTTTTTTCTCGTCTCGACTCGTACCTCGATTATTATTATCATCATTGTTATTATTTGCAAAGTAGCTTATCGGAGTGCGGCATCGATAGGCTCCGCGAGACAAAACGGAGAAGCTAAGGAATCGCAGGAAGGATGGGAGGAAGAAAGAAAAAAAAACGGAGAGATCGAGACAAGGGAGCGAGAGAGAGAGGGAGAAGAAAAAAAAGTGGAAGAGTCTAGAGGATCGCGGCTGACCGGCTTCATTTTGACTCTGTTTTATTTATATTTATTTTTATTTCCATCCCTCTCGCTAGTGCGACCGATGCTCATTGGCAAGGCAGAGAGAGAGAATATATTCGTCGACGTGGTATACGAAAAAAGAAATAAGAATGAAGAGCGTGCAGGGAGAAGAAGAGAAACGGCGAATTGTGTGTTCGCATGGTGAGGAGCAAAAGGGCGTAACTGGGAATAACTTCCCGGGGCAACTGACGCGAGGCACGGCCGTTTATCCTGGCGGATCGGATGCGTGCGAAAAAGAGCAAAAAAAAAAAATAGAGGACAGGGGGCAGGAGAAGAAAAAGCGTGGAGATAGAATAAGAAGATCGAGAAGCCAATGTTACACGATGCGGTGCAATAATGGCCGCTGAAGTAGCCATTTCGTAACCGTCGACAACGAAAAACGGCTTCGCACTGTGAAAAACGAAACAGGGTGGAGAGAAAAAAAGCTACACGATGAGAACCGAAACTGTGCGTATACATAGACATGCAGAAGGAGAAGCGAAGAGAGAGAGAGAGAGAGAGAGAGAGAAAGCTTGGGCGACTCTGCGACTTAACTTTCGGCCGAGCACACACGGCTTTGTCTCTCTTTGTGACGAAATTAGAATCTGGCAAACTAAAAATAACCAGGCCAGTGGCTAGAAGAGAACGAGCTTATTTCTGTCTTTAGGACTTCCACGTGTTTAGAAACGCTTTTCTCATCGCTCTCATCTCTGTCTTCAAGCTTTTTTTTAGAGCTCGGCAGAGGGGCGAAAGCTTCGCACATTTTTCTCTTATTTGCAAAAAAAAAACGTATGTGCGATATGGCGAAGAGAGAAATAACTATTAAAAAAGCTGTGCAAGGAACCGTCACTTTTCTCAAGCAAAAGCAAAACAATGCCCGATCTAAAAATAAAGCTCTTAATCTTTTTCGTCGAGACTCTTGACTTTCGGGAGGTTCAAGAATGTCATCGAGCATATCGAAACAACATTTTCTCACGTATTTTCCTCGGAAAAAAATCGCGTCTCGATTTATCGCGAGTCAATGAAAAAAAAAAGTAAGAAACTTTGCGATAATCGCTCAGTCTCATCGACCTTTTCGACCGATCGCCTTTCTCTAGGAATAGCGAATCAAAATTCCCTAAAAAAAAAACGTTTTTCTGCCTTTTTAGCTCGTCGTTCGTATAGTCTCAGGTTTAAATATAGCGCGCGAGTCCTCGGGGGGCCAGAAGGGTTAGAGGGTCAAACATAAACTTAGGGTGTATGATATATACGCGGTGTGGCAAAAGCTTGTATTTCTGGCTGTCGGCCGATTTCTAAGATTAGCAGAACAGCTTCTATATATAGTTTGACATTTGTTCGTGTGTGTCTTTATACGTGAGCATTACGATGTGGGGGAGGAAAAAGCGCGTTGAAAATGGCGTTCCGAAGCGAAATTTTCAGATTCGAAACGCTGCGAATTGAATTTTCTTTAAAAAAATTCAATAAATTTCTCGTTCCAAAATAGTCTCTGGTCGTTGTAATTGAATTTACAGTTTTTTCTTGTAAAAAGCCTAAAAAAAATGGAACAATGATCGTGGAGAAGGACGTGAGCAGGAGAGAAATTTGGAATTTTTGTTAAACAATCATTTTACCGTAACCGCGAGCTCGAGGGTCGAATGAGAGGTCGCGTCCATGCAATGGATAAATTTGATAATTTTAAAATCGAGGCTTTCGATCAATTTATAGATACGTATTTGATACGTGACATTAGTGCGGTGGGCATGTAATTTATCGGATGGATCGAGATCGAGGGGGCGTACGAGAGCGACGGGTATGTATGAGAGCTGGTCGTATTATCCGATTGTGCAATCATCATCGTGCGGTGAACGCGACGACAAATATCAACGAGAATGCACGCGCAACTCATTACGATCTGGAAATAGAATCGTTAATCGGCGGTTCTTATTTTTTTCTTCTTTCCAAGCCTTCTCTTTTATCGTCTCGCGTTTTTTTGTTTGTTTGTTTTTTTTTTAAATTTTCTATCTATAAAAGCCGCAGTCACTATCCCACGATAACGCAATTCCACTCGAGATTCTCTCTCTCTCTTCCTCGCACGTTAACGGAACGCATTTATCGTGCTAACATAAACCCATTGTTCCATTTATTTATAAACCATTTATTTATAAATTTGGAATTTTTCGTTAAAATAAAAAAATCGAGTGCGTCCGGTCGATGGAAACGAATTAGCTGCTTTTTTTATTTTATAATTCAATCGAATTATCAAGGCACGATATTTCTCATCGAAATTTCGGAATTTTGGGACTCGGGTCAATATTTTACGAAATATTGTCAATTTTGATGCAGTCCAACGATCGAAACTGCGGAATTTTGTTAGGATTTCGGCCTCGACTTTCGTGGAGAAAAATGTTGGTTTTTTTTTCGAACAGGATGTGCATTTTCACATTGCGTAAAGGATGAAAATTATCGGTAGGAAAAAAGAATAATACTGTCTTGGAAAAAAGGGAATTTGATCGTCCTTTGTTATAAATATTAATGGAGACGGGTATGCGTGTTATTATAGACAAGAATCATCGGCATCATCGACTGTTATGCCACTCGAGTTTTTCTGCACTCATTTTTTTCCCTCGTTCCCCCGTCCGGCTGGTCTTTACCTCGCATCTCGTTTCCTTGAGCACGACGGGAAGGCGAGATAACGTTCCAATTATAGCAGCTCTGTTTTGTGCCTTTTAATAAATATGTTTTGTACTGCGCAACGCAAAATGAACACCTGAGCAATTGGCATTGAGATCGCTCAACAATTTTTTATCCTCATATTTTCAAACAGCACGTCTCAACGTCTTGAAAAGGGGATCAAGACATTTTTAACGAATAACGTTCCGCACCGATGATATTCAATGAGGAAAGATTGATTGTCATTCGAACAAGCTTCATTATTCCCGTTCGGCTCAGGATTTATTACATTTTCTTATCATCCAATTTTGCTTTTATATTCGACCGAAACGATATTCGATTTTATTAGAAATTAAATTCATTTAATTTCGTCTGTTGAAATTTTTGTTTTTTGCTCCGAAATATCGATCAAGAAATCTTCGATTTTTTGAAAATGATTCTCTAAAAAAAATGGCGATGGCAGCAACGAAAGGGACGAAGGAAAAATGTAATTGCAGCGAATTTGCTTCAGTTATTGAACCGAAACGATATTCGATTTTATTAGAAAATGAATTTATTCAATTTCGTCTGTAAAAATTTTTCTTTTTTCCTCCGAAATATCGATCAAGAAATCTTCGATTTTTTAAAAATGAAAAAAAAATGCGATGGCAGTAACAAAATGGAATAAGGAAAAATGAAATTGCAGCGAATTTGCTTGGATAATTGAACCGAAAGGATATTCAATTTCGTCTATAAAAATTTGTTTTTCGCTCCGAAAAATCAAACAAGAAATCTTCGATTTAAAAAAAAAAAAAATTTGATTGCAGCAACAATAGGGAATAATGAAAAATGAAATTGCAGCGAATCCGCTGGAATAATTTGTTTTGTCGAATTATTTAGTTGATAAAAATACGTACCTAATGTATTTGGACGGTGCATATTGTAGGCGGTACCATAGTCCAGGGCCATATGCCCTTCGTCCTTTCGCGTAAAATTCCCGCCACGAAACGTCCCGTTTCTCCGTAAAACATCCAACTTTTCAAAATTCTATATCGCCAACGCACTCGCGACAATAATTACTGATTCACGTGTTTCTCGAAAGTGATAAAAATGGATTTTTCAATGACGACACTTGCGAAATTAAAAGAAAAAAAAAAAACAAAAACTCGATACTGCGATAATTTGTGAATTGAGTCGATGAGATTGTCAGATTCTGGCGACACTTTTTGTCTCTATCACTCTCGCACTTATTATCCTTCATTAAACATTGATTCTCATAGCGAAAACCCTCGGACCTAGAACGAAAGAAACGGAGAAAAGTGAAACTCGATATTTGCAGCAATTTTTTAAATTCAAAATTTCAGGCAATATAAAAAAAAAATCGAAGGACAGCGAAGATTTCGTTGACTATCTTTTTGGAAAACAATGCAAAAAAATATAATCGCGAAAAATTCGTAGTTTTTTCGTTTTGGAAATTCTTTCGACAGAAAGTTAAAAAAAAATCGATGTTTTTATTGATTATCGCGAGAAGGAAATAGGAGATGGAAAGAGCATAAATTTGAGGCGAGATGACAGACACCGGACCACAGCGGTCCAAGAAGTGCAAACCACGTTCAAATACAGGCCAAAGAGAAAGAGAGAGAGAGAGAGAGAGAGAGAGAGAGAATTAAAGAGAGAGGCACGTTAAGATCAATGACCGCGTAATAGGCGTGCAACGATGACGAGGGGACTGGGTTAACTCAGCCACTGTCTCGTTTCATTCTTAATCTATTAAACCCTATCTTCACTCTTCCTCGAGATGGAATACCTTTTCCTCAGAAGAATCCCCCCCTCTCCATTTGCAAATAAGAATAATAAAGTAAAAAAATTCAAACCGAAGTAATCGACGTTGGCACGAGGGCCACTGTACTGTTCTTCGACCGAAAGAACATGAAGAAGTCAGCAGTGTATTGATTGATTAATCGAAAAATCAACTTCCAACAAAAAACGACATTGATCCAAAAAAAAAACGAAATCAAGTGCACGAATTCGAGATTTTTCAATCGGATCGACAACGATCCTCCGCTTTAATTAATGCAACTCGGATTGTTATTAAAAAAAAAAAAAGGGAATTCTGTTGCATTCGAACGATGCAAACTTCAACATCACCCACCGGAGTTAATTACGATTTTAATTATCATCAACCAACTAATTTTGTCGAGGATTCCGAGTGGTTGGACGTTGAGAAATTTGAACGGAGTTTGACGTATCGCATCGGATCTTCTATTGCAATCGTTTCTGGACAAAGGAACGGAGGAAGGAAAGAAAAAATTTTGGATTGTAAATGAACAGGAACCTTTACAGCACGTCACTCGTCTTTGTATTACTAATATGCACATCGCATTCGCGAAGGGAAATTGATCTTTTGACTTGGACTCAAGTGGTGAGAATGACTGGTCTCGATGTCGTCATAGCGATTGTGCTCTTCTCATTGTGAGGAATCATCATCGGGGGGAGATAATATTTTTTGTACAATTATGCGGAGAGATCGTGTAAGAGTATTTTTTCCATCGCGTTATGGCCAAGTCTGGGCTGTTATTAAAAAAAGGGAAACCGTCGTTGAATCAACGCTAACGAAGCGACGTTAATTTGTTTACGACTCTTGACCACCGGAGTCGAGCAAGACTATGTGTTTAATGAATCTACATCATTTTTTTATCTCGTAGTCTTCGATGCTGATTATTTATTCATATTTTTAGACGAGACATCAATTATTAGATTTTCTTGGGAATTAAAAAATTTGTTATCGATGTCATTGAATTCTATGGTCGCGCCGTTAATTCTCGTAATTCAGGAGCCACTTAACCCAATTTTGGAAATACGGATATTGATTATAAATAATTAGAATCTTTCGAAAAATCGGAAACACAATTTTTCATCGAATTATTCGGACGAGTCTCGACAAAAATTATTCATTTATTCGTACCAATCGACATTCGGCAAAAAAAATTTAGTTCATTCAACTTCGCACTTTAACAACGATCCATCGTCTCGAAGAAATTCATCCCTCCGGTTTGAATATTTTTGTATTTTCCATGGAAACCCTACGATGTTGAAGTTTGCATCGTTGGAACGCAACGAAATTCTGTTTTTTCTTAAGCAAAGTTCATGATTCTTATTCAATATTTAATCCGAACAATAAAAAACGATTTTTTTCTAGGATTCAATCTCAAAATCGATACGAAAATTGTCATTGTTTTTTTTTAATTTAACGAATAATGAAAAGAAAAAGGATTTTTCGTTGGATTATGGTCACGGAAATCCTTGTCGTTAACTTTTCACTGAAAATAAAAGCTTCAGCGAATCCAAACGACGTCGGATGAACGAATGTTCCTCCTTGATGGTGCTGGCCAGTCACGGACACCCAAAGGGCAATTCGCATACGAGAAATGATTCGAGGCTCCGCGCCGCTTACCGATCGAATCTCGAGTCTTTAAGGTGGTGAGCACTCGAGTAAACAGACTAAAATAACAGAACGTGGCGTTAATTCGAATAAAAACTGTTAGAACGATCGACCCCAATGGATTCTCCTCGACGTCGTTTGTTTCAAGTGTGTGTCTTTCTTAAAAACGAAAATGAAAAGAAACCTCGAGCTTGGGGAGTTGATTGGGAGGGTGAAACGCTGAGAAACCGAGCGCGACAATTATTTGAATCTCGTTAAACGAATTAATCGAGCAGTAAGAAATAATGAGGTTTTATAACAGAAAAAAGATAAGCAAAAAAATCGTTTGGGTGGATAAAGTGTATCTCGACGAGATCGTAACGTATCGTCTTGTTCGTCATAACCGTTTCTATTTCCATCTCGGACTCTCGTGGCCTTACGACGTTCCCATCGACCCCAATCTCACGCTTTTTTTTCGTCTTCGTGTTTCGACGTCGAGTATAAAGTTTAAAGAAAAAGAAAAATGCAACGCGACGTACAACGAGGTCGGAGGGATAAAAGGAAGAAAAAAAATCGAGCAGCCAGTCACAACTATTATTTATCTCTCTTTCTTCGTGAGATATGTGATGGCGAGAGGGAGGGGAGAAAAAAAAGGATTCAAGAAGAAGAGCGCCAAAAAAATTTTGAGCAGGATTTATCGCTGCGCGCTCGGAAGTCGACAAGAGAATTCCGACATTTTTTCCCATATTTTCAATATCCAACGAAAACTTTTCCATCAAGTAGAAAAAAAAATCGGTTGTAAGCAGCGAATCGAGAAACATTGGACCTTAGTCTCGAAAAGTATCGACCACATAAAAATATTGATTTATAAAGGAATGTATAAATCGTGTGATATCCGGCATGCCTTGACTCCATCGATCACCCAACCGATAGTTCGTAGTTCTATTTTTGGATTTTCTACAGTGGTCTAGTCGCGCAATCGCTTCCTCGTGCTCGTTTGTTACGAAACAGATAGAGACATTGTGACGTAAGTGACCTCTCGCCACGAATAAAAAAAAAAACAAAACAAAACGAACAAGGAAAGAGACAAAAAATTGAAGAAACAACAAAGAAACGCAACTGGAGCTTGTAAACTAAAAATTTCAACGTCCACGGTTCGTGAACTTGACTATGGACTCATTAAATGAAAATCAGGTTACAAAAGCAAAAAAAATACACGACAAATCGTGATTATTGAGAAATAACGTTGGTCACGCGTTCCAGAAATTTTCAATAAAACTTTGGATGAAAATCCATTAATTTTTCGTGCCATTAAGGGCGCAGGATGGTCATTAAAAAAATTAAAAATTCCCTAAAACGTTGCTCGTCCGGAGGACAATCGCCTCGGAGGTAAATCACCGAAGTCTCCTCGATAAAATTTTCTTCTATGAATAAAAATTGGAACGATAAATCGCACCGAAAAAAAAAACGATGATAAATCGAATCCCGAGAGTTTGATGGAAAAATTATATTGTTGCTGAACAATGTGGCTTCTTCGCTGTGTTTTTTTTCTTTGTTAAACCGTCAACATGTGGTTTACGATGGTTTATATGGAACCAGTAGTTTCCAGGATGTTGGGCTGGGGAAAAGAGTGAAATTAAGCGACGCCACGTGTGTCGGACTCTACGCGTACATTCGGCACATCATTCACATTTTTCACCACGAATATACAACGATAAATATAGAGCACCGGAGTCGGGTTGGGTAGAAATGAATAAAAAAATAAAAATACGAATTCCAACACACGAAAAAAATTCCGAAGGCTTTACAAAAGTTCAAAAACTTGACTAAGCAATCATTTTTCGAGAAATTCGACAATACTTTCTGCAAAAATGATTCTCCATGATGGAACGAACAATTTATTCTCGTAACGTTGCAAAATTTTTTTTTCCTTTTTTTTATTCAGCTCTTTGTTTTCTACAGCCACCAACTTTTCGTAATATTTTTCTTCTTTTAATTCAATCCAATTATCGAGGCACGACGATATTTATCATTGAAATATTTCAATTCTGGGACTCGGGTCATTTTTCGAAATTTTATGGTTCGTAATTAATTTTGAGCTTCACAAAAGTGAGAAATTTCGATGCAGCTAGACGAACGATTAAGTGAGCTTTTTGTTTTTTTCACAGTCATCGACTTTTCGTAATCCTACGACAATGTTGAAGTTTGCGTCGTTGGAATGCAACGAAATTCTGTTTCGTCTTGAGCAGAGCTCATGATTCTTATTCAATATTTAATCAGAACAATAAAAAGATCGTTTTTTTGGGATCCAAACCCAAAATCGATACGAAAATTGTCATGGTTTTTTAAAATTGAACAAAGAATGAAAAGAAAAAGTATTTTTCGTTCCTCAACATTGCGAACTTCAGTTTTTTATTTTATATTTTTCTCTCTTGTGCACAAGGATCCGATCTTTAGCTTCGTGCACTCCCTACGTGTACATTTCTAATAGGCAGAATAAGCCTCATGTAAATTTAATATTAAGGTATAAGTACGCGATTGACGGCGAGGGAGAGGAGGAAAAGAGGAAGGAGAAGCGGAAGAGAAAAAGATAAGCTAGGGTTGTGTTTTTGCGATCAGTCCTATAGATGACCTCGTGACGTGGTCTCTAGACCGAGCGATCGAACGTGAAATAGGAATTGAGCAAACCGAGAAAATTGCGAATATTATCGTGTGCTTATCGGAATACACGATTCAATGGCTGCGACTTTATTCTCTTTCGCTCCATTTTCCTTCCTCCCTATGCGTCTGTGTCCATTTAGTGCTGCATTTTCCTTATTTTTGAAAATTCGCTCCCAACGCATTAAATAAATAATAAATAAACAACCAAATAAAAATCATAACAAAATTGTTACGAAACGAGGAATCCAAAGACCGATTACTGCCTAAAATATTCTCGAAATTAAAAAAAAAAAAAACGTCGCTGTTTTTTCAAAGACGATTCTCGATCACATTTTTTTTTCTAAAAACCGATAAATGTCACGTGCTGAGAATAATATAAAAAAACGACATTATCATTATGACACTGAAGTTCGCAACGTCGAAACGAAAATTCCTTTTTCTTTTCATTGCTCGTTCAATTAAAAAAACATTGACAATTTTCGTATTGATTTTGAGTTTGAATCCTAGAAAAAATATTATTTTATTGTCCTGATTAAATATTGAATAAGAATCATGAGCTCTGCTCAAGAAAAAACAGAGTTTCGTTGCATCCCACCGATGCAACGTTCAACGTCGTTCATTATTTCGTTCGTCACGATCGAACTCGTAATTAATAAAAATTCTTGTACCTGAGAATACTAATTTTACATCGGCGATAGTTATTGACGTGTCGTCTTATCGTGGCATTATATCCTCCTTCGAAATTCCCATGTTTAGCTGTCAGTTCATGCGAACGAAATGAATTTCGACGAGATATTTACTTTCCCCCTAAAAATTTTCTAATATCTAGGAACGACGATGACGTATACATTCAGATTACAGAAACGACTAATTGCTCGAATTCTCATTTGCGTGTTCCTAATTTCCCAAAAATTACTCAATCATCAAAAAAAAACACAAAAATTCATTTTTCGGTTTTTTTCTAATCGAAATCCAAAATTTTGTCAGGGCAGCAAATAAATAAACAATCGAAAAAATTAATTGAAATTCTAAATAAATAAAAAAAACGTTAAGATACGAGATTTATGAAAAAAAAAAAAAACAAAAAAACTGAGTTTCAAGTTCATTTTGACCTGAAAATGTTTTTCGAAAATAAAATTTGAAAAGAAAATACAACCTTAAGGAACAATATGCTTTGTAAGTATCGATATTCCACGAGCAACGCACTCACTTGGCGAGAAGGTAAAATAGTATAAACACGTAACGTAAATAAGTTACGAAATGCCTTTGAAATTCCCCGTACGAAGGAATTTCAAGTATAAATAAATGATGTTCGATTACAGGGCGTTCGAATGATGTAGCAGAGGGAGAGCTCACAGCATAACACATATTTGCTGAGAGAAAGAAAATGGCGATCAGAGTATCGATAAAGGGCCGCAGATCGAGGGAGGGACAGCGAGCACGCAAGAGAGAGAGAGAGAGAGAGAGAGAGTTTGTAAAAGTTCTTTGGGTTGGATTCGCGCATGTGTACGATATACATATATATGTGTGAGCTTAGCACCATGACAACAGGTGTTCTCGACATAGCCATTTCCCTCGGTCTGTATTAACGACCCACCGTCGACGATGACGACTTATGGCAAGCATATAGGACACGTTGGAGAGCCCGAGAAAGAGAAAGAGAGAGAGAGAGAGAGAGAGAGAGCGCCCTCTACGAGGTCGTGCACGAGGAACGTTGGGAGCGCGTCGACCTCGTCGCGATTGTCGTTCCCCATGGGTCGTATGCCTCTCAACCCTATCTGCGATTCCCACGAGAAGCCTCTCGCCCCCTCCTTTGCCGTTACTTTCGTTCAGACGCTTTTTCAATCCAATCTCTAATTTTTCTTCTTCATCCTATAATTTTTAATGTTCCGTTCGCTTCCGTGAAAACTTCGTGAATTAAAGTGTCGAACCTCGAAGCACACGCACAAAAAGCCAAAAATACGATTCGACTAGTCGGAAAATTAAAAAAAATGAATGACGATCGTTAAAAAAACGAGACCTCGAAAAACTGTGGCCGAAAAAAGCAAATAATTTCGGGATTTTCGAAAATTTCGCGGCGAATTTCGTAAATTTGACGTCGAATGAAACGTCATTATCGTAACAGTCAAGCCCGAAAAAAGATCGAGCCAATAATGAAGAGAAAAGATCGAAAACCGTAAAAAATTGATTGGAAAAAAAACGGAGTGGAGAAAAATGTTGGAACTGTGGAAAACATGTTTTCCCTAGATAAACAAAAGAGAGTGGGTCGCATCAAAAGCGGGGAAAACAAATGAAAAGAAAGAAAGAAAGGGAGATAGATTGCGAGAGGAACGAGGAAGGCAGAGAGGAAAAAAGAAAGAAAAGGAGGAGACGGTCAATGTCAAAGAATAGCAGTTTTCGGGGTTCAATAAAATAAAGTAGAAAAAGAAAAGTTCTAAAAGAATTAATTTACTACAGAGCATGAAATAAAAGTGAAATGGCGATTCTTTTCTCGTCTGCTTGGGATACGCATTTATTTATGTGTAAATATGTAAACGCATGTACACGCTTTCCGCGCTTTCATCGTTGCAACTTCCCCCACCAGTAGCTTGACCGCAAACCGGTAATAAAGAAAAAAAGCAGCGTGAAAAAAGTCCCTCTGAGAATGTTTGCCCATGAAAATACATGGATATTTGTTAAGTTTGGATATTAATCTTCATTTTAATGTTTTACCTCTCGTTCTCATCAGCTATCGGAGCCTGCGCAATTCACGATCCTCCCATCGAATTAAGCGTTATAATATTTCGCCATGCGAACAGCGCGAGCGAGATAATGCGAAAGATCACACAGCGGCAGCAGCAGCAGCGCGTGTGTATATTTACACCGCATGCCAAGTTCTCGAAGATCCGAAAAACCACACGGGAGCGATCTCTCGTTCCCGCACGATCTCTGTGTCACTAAATTTTTATAAAACTTTTCACACAATCACTTTTGCAACGAAAAACAAATGACAGAAAGATTCAACGAATGGAAACACTCGGGAGCACTTTTTCTTTATTATCGGTATATCGATCGATTAAACACGAACCCACTCCACAATAGCACTCGTATTAATATTTTTCGCAATAATATTTTTATTTTTTAATCCATTACTATCGAGATTAGAAGCAATTACAACGGCCGCACACCAGTTTCTGTCATCAAGGGGCTTGTTTATTATTTATTTTCGGATAAAAACGTTTGTACATTGGAGTGTTCGCTTATCGATGTCGCTTCGAGTTGTCGATCGCAGTATGGACCGAACGAAAACAAGCTCGAAGTTTAACGGGATCGAGACGAGAAAAGAAGAAAAACGAATTCGTCCACATGCAGTTGGATAAACATTGAAGCTTTTTTATTCATCGCATTACGTTTTAAAGAATGAAGAAAGTTTGATTTGTTAAGAAATAAAGTACGCGCGCGCGTACCCGAAACAACCTGTACGCGTGATCAACGTGAACTGGCAACGGACTAGCCAGGCTTCGCGGTTCGCGCTACGCCAGTACGCCAGCGTCCAACTCGTTCGCTCTCTCGGTCTCTCGCTCGCCCAGGACACGTGCGTCGTCTCTCTCTTTCCCACTCGCTCGCAAACCTTTCGGTCGCCCCGCGGGACCAAAACTTTGCTCCTGGCGCCACGTAGCGGCCAACCGGAGACACTAAAACCACCACTGCCGCCCCGGCCCCGACAATTCTATTTTTAAACACACGCATTGTTACGTCCGTGGCTCAATCTTTCTCCCTCTCTCTCTCTTTTTCTGGCCTCTCACTCCATACGATACTCACCACGAGCCACGATCATTTTCGCGTAAAGCTTATGTATGTTTTTACTGATGGAAGTTTCCGAGAGAATGGCATGGCAAGAAAATTATTTCGATGTCTCATTTAAATGCCACAATTTCCAACGCTTTATTTTTCCGCAATTTATCACTTCGACAAACTTTCGAAAAGCCCAAAGGTCAACATAACCCCACGAACTTCATCCATCCACGTTTTTCGCGTACGTCGTTACAATTTCCGCAAAAAACCAAGTCCCAGCGTCTCCCTGAACAAATAATGAAGCTCAAAATGTCATTCTACGAAAACGACAAAATTGTCCGAAGTTTTCAGTCATTTCTCTCGCTCCTACGGTGCCTCGGTCGTTATGTCACATACTGTCCGAGTCCGTCAATTGGTCGGCCAAACGAATGGAAAGTTTTTGAAATACTCCGTCTTCTTTTTGTCAATTAAAAAACATTCTTAAAGCATGTCAATCGATCGTGAGTTATAGCAGGAGGAACTTTCCAAAATTTCGGGGTTTTTTCGCCCGATTCCTAGAATCCGCCAGCCGAGTGTTTTGAAATAATTCATCGTAAACATCTGAAACGTTATTTCCACGATCTATCAGTCGCGCGAATAGGAGCGTCAAACCAAAAATCAGATACGCGTGTTCTGAGGAATTCCCGACATTTCGAGAAAGAGTCATGTGACCTTTTGTCCTCTAGCGAAAACAGAACAACCTGCCACTAATATTTTCTTCGAAATCTCGAACTTCTCCGAACAAAACGTGTGGCAGGATTTTTCCCGACCGTACATCTTAATTTTTTAATCAATTCCAAATAATCGAAATAAATAAATCGAGGGTAATTAATTAATCATTTTCGACAATCGAATTAAAGTAAACTATGCGAAATAAATCGAAAAAAAATAGAGAGCTGCTGCGTTTTAGTGACGAAAGAAAAAAGGAGAAAAATAAGGAAAACTGACGTAAAAATTGCAGACGAAAACGAGTCATCGTCGTGGTAACGTCAGGCATGAGCGAAGGGCGAGCGGTTGTCCAACTCGCAGCAATATAAATACAGTTTGGTGCTTATGTAACTTGATTGTAGTTGAATTGTTGAATACAGTATCGACGAATCAATATAAGCCATTAAGGGAGAACGACGATGAGTCGTTGACTCAAATAATGTGTCGAATCTAAAAATAAAAACAACAAAATTGCGAGTGAAAACACAGCGAAACGTAAAAATATCGCAGAAGGTTATTTTTTTCCTAAACTTCGATGGAGAGCTTAAAAATACAAGATAAATGATTGTAAAAAAAGAGGCGAAATGAAAATCGTATATTTAAACTCGCACGTGGAAGGAGATGGACAATTAATTTGAATTTCCTCGTGTTAATTTGCTCTCGAGGAAAGGTTATTGACATGGTAACATGAGGCCAACTACGCAGTTCTGACGTTTCCGGGAGATTGAATTTCCGCGTGAACGAGCTAAACGGAGATAGAGATAGGATTCTTACTAAGAAATGATAAAAACAGACCGAAAAAGAGCCAGAAATTGAAGAAAACTTCGAAATATTTGGGGATTGAGGAAAGACAACCATTCATAAAATTTTGAGTATATTGATCGCTAAGATGGAACGATGGAAATATTATACGACCACGTGTCATGAACAGAGAGGGAAAGACTCGAAAAAGAGCAAAATATAAACAGAAACTGTACAAATCATTATTAATTCCTTGATTCATAAAAAATCAATTTTTTCTTTCACTGGTAAACGTACAACGTTCCGATTATCAATTATTTCAAAATTTTCTGAATATTTCATCAAAATTGTAAATAATAATGATTTTATTGTTTAAATGATTGAAAAACTTTTTTTCTTCAGTTTTCCGACAGTTGATAAAATCGTTTTGAAAAAATTATACAAATGCACGATGCTGTGTGAACGGGATAGAAAATGCAGACGGATTAGAAAAAAGAGACTCGAGATTTTATCGGAATTTCGTGTGGGCCGTGCAACGGCGGTCATCAGTCAACACACCGCATCCGGAAGTTCTCTTATCACTTATCACTACCTACGATGGCAGCGACGGTTTGTTTATTCTCTCGCCGCGGATGTGTTGATGCAACATCAAAAAACCCATAAAAATTATTCTCTCACACACACACACAAAGACGCGATGGTTTGTCGAAGTTCTTTACGCACATTCGAGATACATATCGAGTGGTATATTTTTTCGGTTGCTACATACACCAGAATCCCCATTTTCCTAATAAACCTCTATTAACGTAATTCTGACGAGACTGCATGGAGGGCGGGAAGGGGAAGGGGGGCGCTCCGGCCGAATCTACTTCCAGGGCCGTGTTCGCTAGGGTTTGAAGTGATCCGAACCATGTGCAACTGATCCGCTCACGCATGCGCAAATGGGGTTCGCTATTCACCTTTTCCCGTATACGCATGCGTGAGCAGATCAGTTCCACACGGATTGGATCACTTCGATACCCAAAGAACACAGCTCAGGAAAGTGCGCAGGGTTGTAAATACGGCGCATGCGTAACGTTCCATAGCTACAAGTACGACGCAGAGCCGGTTAGACCGCCGTTACGAAAACAGAGGTTCCAGGATAAAAATGGCCCAAACGTTCGAATTTATGATCAAAATGGTTGGAAAAAATTCTATTAAATTCATTGCTAACTGGTTCTCTCATAGAATAATGTTCTTAGCATCCTCCAGCTGCATTTTCTGCTTTTTTAAGTAAAAAAATTAATAAATCTATATTCTTTATTGAAAAAACGATTATTTAGAGGAGATAAAGGAGCTTTTTTTTGCGGTGCAACGATATATAGGAAACGAGTCGTTCTCATCGATCAGAATACGTCTCAAATGGTAAGAATAGCTACAAGGTTGCCATTCCCTCTCTCTCTCTCTCTCTCTCTCTCTCTCTCTCTCTCTCTCTCTCTCTTTCTGTCTCTCTCTCTCTCTCTCTCTCTTTCTCTTTGTCTCTCTTCCTTGGTATATCTCGTCCGCTATATCTCCATTCCTTGTCTACCGCCCACCACCCTTTTCAAACACACATACGCGCGCACACGCACACATACCCATATATAAATATATTACGCCGGGACATTAGCTTAACCGTTTCCCTCGACATCCATCGATCCGTTTTTGATTTAATGGCTTCGCAAGAGCAAGAACGTACGTAACGGCTTCTTTCTCTCTCACCAAACGTCAAATGTCCATCTGTCGGAATAATTATCATATTTTGCAAAAAATAAAAAAAACAGCCACCAACCCAAAAAAAAAGTCATTAAAAAATGGGGATTTTAACCCGTAGCCGACACATGGGTTTAAATTTGCATCCACGAAAACTTCAGGCGACAAGAACTTTTGTTTGCCTGGCCCAGCGGCTTTCCTCATAGTCGTTCTAGATGATTTTTTTTTCTTAAAATATAACTCGTTATCTTTAATTTCACGCTAATTAAATGTCAATACCTTAATTAGCATTGACATGGCGTTGAAACAAAAAAAAAAACAGATTTTAAAAATTTATTTTGTGAATTTGACCATTTTTTTGAGAAAATCTCGCATTTTTTGATTTTACAATCGTTGTAATCGATAGTCCAGGATTTGCTACCCCTAAAAAGTAACCCATGAGTTTCAAATCCGTACAAAAATGATTGGAAACGACGATTTACTGATTTTTGGAGATTCTCGTTCTCTCCCCCTCAGTTTTTTTCACAATTATCCACAGGCCACCGTTATTCCGGGTGACTGACTTTGATACGCACTACCCATCGATATGTCTATGAGATAATAATCGTCGTGACGTCTATTCGTTCGATTCGAATGAGCAGATTTGTCTGTAAATTTCCACGATCGATTTCTTCCTCAATCTTTGCCTTTTTTTTTCTCCCACGCCAACTCCAAATTTCTTCATTTCGGTCGCTTATTCGTGGATACGGTTTTGTGTAGAAGAAGCAGAATAACTTTCCATCGACTCGCTCGAAACTGCCAAACAATACGATCGAATTCTTCTTTGTTCCTGTTCGCAACCGCAAACATCGCCTGTTCCCTCTCTTCGCTCGTCGGTTATTTCTCGAATCGTTCGCTCGCTATCTCGTCGTTCTCGGTCCTCGTCCTCACGTTATGTACACTCGATTTATTTATTATGCAGATATATACGTGCCCAGCGGTCGCTCGGAAGGGGTAAAGGGAAAGGTAGACCTCGCGCTTGTCGTCACCAATCTATTTATAAATAACCGCTCGATATGATGTACCGCTTTCCTATTTTTAGACTTACCTATACTTGATGAAAAGTCCTCTCTCTCTCTCCTTCCATTCTTCACGAACGTCTGTGTATATAAAGCTCTCGGGAGGACATCCATTTCGCTGCCTCGCCATTTCTCCCTCCCTTACCATTTTTTCTTCCTTTTTCCTTGATTTTTTATTTTATTTTTTTATTCCTTTCGTGCAGCCACGCGAGCTTCGGCAGCATCGTGCAAAGCCTAATAGCGGACATTATCCGATAACGGAGCAGACGATTCGTTGAAAAATTCACCAGTAACAAAAAACCTCGATTTACGGCGTGGGAGGAAATAAACAAATATTTGTCGTTGTCTTGGAAAATGTTTTTTCGTTGTGTAAAAAAAAAAAAAAAAATGAACCTACGTTTTCGGACCTTTGGAAAAAGCGCAGGGAAGACTCCGAAAATGGAATAAATGACGAAACACAAACGTCAGCGAAGCCAACGACAGATTTTTCTCGTTGGATCGGCTGTCCGGACGAGCCGGTGCGACACAGTCGGAAAATAGTTTCACAAAATTTCATTTTAGCGGTTTGGAACGATTTGCGAAAAATGATTTGGAGGTTTGGAGGTTATGAACGCTGATTGGAAGCGAATGATGAAAGCCGCGCTAAATAAAAAGTCGGGAATAGGGTAAAAATAGTTGCGTAGGGTTCGAAAATACCGAGATCTATAAATACGTTGAAAAATAAACTACCACACGTGTTAAAACACGCATTAATATTCGCTCTTCTCCTTCCCCGACTCCTTCGCACTCGCGGCATGGATACGTAAGTATATTTCGTATCTATAAGTAAAATGATAAATAGGCCTGTAAATATCGTGCCAATTTCACTTTTGTTTCCGAGAACTCGGAACGTCGTATCTTCAGAAAAAAAAGAAACAGCATTAAAAACTTGTCACGATTTCTTTCCTCTTAATAAAAAAAAGAAATCATGTCTCAATTGCTCGCTCGAAAGCTTCGGCCTTAAGCGACCCGATCTCGTGGCATTTAAGGGTTAAGGTTGAGCATCAAACCGCGAACGTGTCTCTCACCGGATTCTCCGTGCATATTTCGTTCAATCGGAGTTTGCACGAAAAAGTCTCGGCCTTTTGGAGAAAATTCAAAAAATCGATAAAAATTTTCCCTGCCGATTGGACGAACCGTGTCGAAGAATCGAGCTCTCAAAAATTCGACCAGGAATTTATAGAGCTTCGAGTACAATCAACGAAACGCCCAAACTTTAATGAGCTCGACTGCGAGAACATTAGCGAGAGAATTCTGTCATTTTTTATCTTCTGATCGACTCGTTTCCACGAACGATTGATCGATTTTATTGCGAGAAAGCAAATCCGTGGATATTGACGAAATTTTGTGCATCAGGTGCATATTAAGTCTTTCGCTCTCGGAAATGTAAAAAAAATGCAAGTCCGAAATATCGAATCGTCGCCGACCATCGTGCCTGCAGAAACTTCTCCCTCGTTCCTCGAGTTTCCGGTTCATTTACTCAATTTCTATTTTTATTCGTTCAACTTTCGAATGATAATTAACGGAGCGATCCCGAAAATTATCGTGTGACGGTACACGACGCTATTTTCTCGTGGTGTGTATACAAAGGCCTGGGTCGATGCACGAAGGCGATAAGGAACGAGCCATGAACGTGTAGCGATGGCTCCTGCTCAATTCGTAGAGCAAAGCGTCATTTTATTATAGAAAAGAAAAAAACTTGATAGCAAGACGTAAAGCTGCGAATTCAAAACCGGGAAGAAACTTCAAATCTGTTATAAATATCCCGATCCATAAATATATGACACTCGATTTTTTTCTCGCGGTTACTGAATTCGGAATCCAGGTCAACGAGGGTCGGTTCGTCCGTTCGATTCTTCGTCGCCCGAAACTCCTACATATAGAAGGACGTGGAGCATTTATTGAGATTTCCCAAATGTCCAAACGCGGGTCGTCCACGTGGAAAGATAATGATTCGAAAAAAAACCACATTTTTAATTGATAATTGAAAATCAATTAATCAGGAGCCAAGAATATGATTCTGAAACAAATCTTCAGAGTCTCTCACGATGGAACGCTCGAATGCCTAAAAATAGTCAATGAATTAAGCCCCTTTGTGTATTTTGGTTCTTCTGAAATGTCGTTTTTCTTTTTTTACATTTCAAAGGGTTTTGCTCCATACACGTGTGTTTATCATGTGTTTCTGTTACTCAAGATTCTACGCCGTAGAAACTTGAAATGTGTTAATACAATGAGTCACATTTCGAGAGAGAAGATAAACGTCGAGAGACTTAAGGGTTATGGTACGAAATTAGCTTCCGAAAGAATCAAATAATTCGCCAACGAGATGGAACAATTTATGGCTTGCACGTGGAGCCAGAAATTACGAAAAACGTCACAATAATTAAGTCCCTATTCCATTAAATATTCAATCACATGTTGACAATATTTCGAGGTTCCTTGTCAGTTTTTTTCATCTCAAGATTATTATCAAACGTTACTGGGCGATCGAGCTGGAAAAATGCACAAAAAAGATGTTAAAGTTCGAAAAGTGACAACCAATTTGAGAAAAAATCGAAAAATCAGTGGCAACCAGAATTCAGGGATCTATGAAATTCCTCACGAAGTACAGAACCAGGAACAAGTGACCTGGAAGGGAATCGAATCCTTGGTTTCCAGGATTTTTTTGAAAATTTTCCTGGTCGTTGCTTCGCAGTGGAATAATCTTGGGACTTTCTTATTATTCACTTTGTCTTTGTGTTTGGATGAATTCTGAGTATATTGCAGGAAAGATCACGTTGCAATTGATTGAAACCACTTGAAACGGCATCTCCGTGTATTTAGGAGAACGCGAGACTCGAAAATGTATTCGGGTGTGTATGTTTTAATATTTTTCGGTGTCTTTCTTGATTTGAGTGTCCGTGAGGGAAGTTCGCGGGTAGTTGTGGGGACAGAAACTCTCAGAGGGCTCGTTGACTAACCGCGTCTCGTTTCTGTGGAGTTTCGCATCGCAGCACGCAACCGCGAGCAAATGAGCCGCAGTGAAGTAAAGAGAAAGAGAGAAAAATCGGGGAGAGCCAAAGTTGGATGGCGCCACGAATGGCGCCGTTCTCTGAGTCAGAAAAGGAAAAAGAGAAAAAGAGAAAGAGAAAGAGAGAGAGAGAGAGCGAGAGGAAAGTCGATGAGAAACGTCGACGTCGACGTCGCCGGGATCAGGACTCGTGCACTCTCCGGATTCGCGAAGGTTTACAAGTGGTGCTGTCCCTTTTTTCGCCCACGTACTTGTCGTCAAATTGAGCCTTTTTCCGCCCGCAAGCGTCGAGGCCTTGAAACTCATCAAAAATCGTAATTGCATAAAAAATCCAATATCGTGGGCAAAAGTGTCTTGATTGTAAATGGTCCCGCGAATCGAAAAGCAAACGAGTATGATTTTAAACAAAGGCGAACGAGGGGATCGGTTCACAGTGACGACGACCGCAGGAAAACATTTCACCGATTTTTCAAACAGGAGGCAGTAAAGAGAAGCGTCGGAAAAAAAGAAATCTTCCCCTAAGATTGGGGTGTCAAAATAATTCCGAGAGATTTCGACATGGAATGAAATTTTGATCGAACGGAATTCCTGACAAGCCGGCGAACCACGGCAAAGAATGTTGAAAAGGCAATCGATTCCTTTCTCTACTCGATCTTTTCATCAACGCTTCTATATATCAATGACACACGAGATGAAACAATGCACGTTGTAAAAAAGAGATAGCGAGTTCGTTCTATTTATAGGGCTCGCTGCAGGTTTTCGTGGGAGAAGGATTGCTCGCCGCTCTCTCGCACTCCTACAGAAGCTTTTTTAGTGGCTATAAATAGAATTTATATTCCGTGCAACGAGCCTCGCCCTATCGAGTCTCCGCGAGGCGTCTCTATCTTCTTCACTCTTCTTATCAATCAATCAAACAACTTCTCTCTCTCTCCCGCTCTCTTCCTCGTTCTTTCCGAGCTTTCCTTCGCTTTCTGACTTTTCTCTGTCATGTTTGCTCTTCCGAGTGACCTTTACAGGGAACTGCTTCAAAGTTCTTTTTTTCCTGAGCATCCCACACTTTGTCTTTCTCCTCCTCCCTCTCCTCTCGTCTGTCTTTAACTCTGTCTCGTGTTATTAGGCTAGGTTATTGGTTCGCCCTCCTTAGGCCGTCGTCGCCCCGTTTTTTTCAGAGCCCTGTCTGTCAGGGCCTCTCCTCCGGCTCCCAAAGAATCCAGGTTATGTTTACAACGCCATATTCCCACAACATATCCCGCCGCGTCCCACACTCGAGATTGAAACCTTTATTTGTACCGTCTCGACGCCTCTTTTTATACAATTCTTTCTTCCGATTCACTTTCCTTCTTTCTCTCTATCGATCAACTCTCGCTATTTTTAGAGACTTTCCTTGATTCTCTCGCGATGTTTGGTGAACAACGGTGTGTGGCTTTCCGCGCGAGATATGCGCTCCAGGGCTCATCCACAGCTTCGAAACAATACGCGCGAGTTTCTTTTTTTTCTCTTTTCTTTTTCATTCTCGCAACAATCTTTCGCATTCGTTCGACCCAAACAATCCACTTTTTTTCCCATTTTTCCATCATGTTCTTTCGGTAAAATCCTCTCGAAAACGCTCCTAAAATCGCTCGAAATAAAAGAAACAAGAATGAAGAATGTTTTGAACAGTTGCGAGAACGATACGAATCTCTCGAAACTATGAGAAACACCTGTATCAACGTTCAAACCGGTTTGACTTTCGAGTGCGTTAGGAGAGTGCATCAATGCTCTCCATGAATAAGCACACGTGCATTATTGATATCTGAAGAGCCAGCTAAGATTAGCTCCGTTATAAATAGACCTCGCGATTCTCGATCGACTGCACAGAGAGGCGAGATTTTCGCCATTGTATGAGAATGTTCCTACAGCTTCAAAGTTCATCGAGTCATTTTTTTCGATCGATATTTTATCGGGTTCTATATAAAGAACCAATATTTCGAGAACAACGTGCAGCTCCATTTTTTCCGGTTACACGACTGATCGATCACCTTTCGAGCAATTCTCGAGACTTGACTGAAAACATTTCGAAAAATCATTTTCCCTCTCCCTTCGTTTTCCTTCGGTATTTACAATCTCGATGCGATTTTTCCGGCGGTTTCAGACTATATAATCGGGAATGACACGCAAAGAGTCAATCGTCGGCGACACGATCGATGCCACGGAATCGTCTCCGCGCGAGTCTGTCTCGAACTTTTTTTTTTTTTAAACTTATTTTCGATAAACGCGAATTCAAATGAGCGAAAAAAAACGAAATGCTATTAAAACGTTGGATCGCCAATGAACCACGGACCGCGCGTAACTAATGTTTAAATAAGTGACGAGTGACAGTCCATTCGTCACTTATAATCGCGAAAAATGTAACGAGCGAAAATAAGTCGTCGTCGCTCACGAGCAATACGATGAGTAACGAGTACGAAAACATTTGAAATTCCACCCACGGGTATTTAACGATGATCATAGCATTTCGAGCCTGAATCCCCATGAAGAAAAGTGCTGACTGTAACTTCCGAACGGGATGGAAATTGCAAAACAGAGGGACCGAGACACAAAAATTCATAATTTTCCTTATAGACGATAAAAAAGTCTTTTCGAAAAAGAAGAAAATGAAAAATTCGATCAATAAAATCCGGGACGACCAAGGAATCATGACGAGATTAATTATCGTGCCCAGCACAAATCGAGGCGAGAAAAATCCAACTCAACGTAATTCGCATCGATGTGAAAAGAAAGGAAAAGAAAATTAGAGAACGAACGAATAAATCAACAAGTTCTAAATTTGGAAGAAAATGAAGGAAATTTAGAAAATAAATGGAGATTTTTCTAGACAGAAGCATTCGGGATGATGCAGTCAAGAATTATTGCCAATATTATTCACTTGGATTGCCATGATTAACGCTTATTCCCTCTCTCTCTCTCTCTCTCTGTCTATTTTGCAGCAGTGACTCGAATACAGACTACATAACAAAATTAACGTTGGGACACAATGCTAAACCGCCTTCGCCCGAATAAATAGAATTGGCAATTCACCAGAGTCAGGACTCGAATAGAATTGAGGTATATGAATCTTTTCCCTTATTCTCTCTCTCTCTCTTCTCTGAATCTTCCCATATGTCTGTGATCTTCACTTTTCACGTAATTTCCGATGGCTCAAGTTCCCAAAAGCTTCTGTATCTTCGATGAGCACAATTCCTTCCTCGTTAAGGTAGTTCCATTTCCACGAGCCACTGATATTTTTGGATTTCCTTAAAATTCATTGGGCCAAGCGATTTTTTCCTGTGAAATTCTAGTTCGCGAGAGAATTGCTCAGGCAGCATTTACCGATATATGAATTCGAAGAAGCAACAAAGTGGAATTTCAAACGGTTCGGAATTTCGTCGGGAATATGGCTACGGCGAGGACTCGCCAAAAGATCGCATATAGACATTTCTCATACGGAAAGCAAAAGAGCAGGAGGAGAAGAGGAGAACGTCGGGGGTTATTCGAGGAGAGAAACGGTCGAAAACGTTTTTCGAGACGGTATCGTGGCAAACCGCGGATTCGCGTTTAGTGGGAGAGAAATAACAGACCGCTTGAGAGTCCCGACCGACGCGGAGACGATGCCCGATGTCATATATATATAAACGACGAGGAGTTGAGGCCAATTGGAAATTCTCGGGGAAACAGCGAGAGTGTGTACGAAAATAAATTCGGCTCTGACGAAAATAGATCGCAGGCTCACTATTTTGTGTGTGAACACTTTTCCATGTGCCTGTTATGTACCAATACTTATTTATTTGTGTGAGTACATTACGCACACAGTGAGACAGCCATCACAAACGCACACGGTTGGATATAAATATGTGTATGAAACAAATGTTGTTTGGCTATATGTCTGTCAGTCTGTTAACAAGTGTGGGCGAATGAAAGAATGCAGGAAAAACGAATTGACTCGAACGATAATGTCGAAAAAAAACTGAAATCCACACGAAGGAGATAAAATTTGAAAAATTACTGTCGAAGAATAGAAACTGAGAGCGCGACCTTGAATTTTGAGAGAATTTTTACACATTTTTTTCACTTCTATTTTTATGGTTCCCCTCTCTCTTTCCACTTCATCGTTCGCGATATGCGAGACCCTCCTCCGGAGGTTGCCCGCAGGCACTCTTCCTGATGCACTACACTGTATCGCGCTCGCATCAGAAAAATTGGCCGAGGCTGAGAGCAACGATGCAGGCCGAGCCGGTAAATGGTTTAGCGGGTGCCCAACCAAATGTCGGCGTCGGTTCCATCTTTTTTATTGTCCAATGCCAATTTTTTTTTCTTTTATTCTCTTTGTGGAAATTTAGCGATTTTTCATCGATTCATTCGTCCATCAATCTCACAAATTTAATTATAAATTCGAGCAGGGAATTTTGCTATTTATTGAAGTAGATCGAGCAATTTATTTTCTGATCTATCAACCCTCAACGGATATTGCCGAGTTCCGGAAACGGGGATGGCATTTCCGCATCCCCAGCAGTGTCGAGGTAGCCAACAACAACCTTCGCTAGTCGCGCAAATTAAAATGAAACACTCGGCCTTGACCTCAGCGTCATAGAAACCTCCAGGATCGTCTAGAATTCCAAACTACATCAGCCACCCTCGTTACAGTCACGAATAATCAATCGACCATGTCCAATATTTTCGAAATCTTAATACCAACAGCAATTTTATCATCAAAATTGATTTTCATCGAAAAAATGAATTCCACGTGAATTGTTTTGGAAAATAATAATTTTATTGGACCAAAGCATTTGCAAGAGAGAACAGTACTTGGTTGGGTGACCGCTCAACCATTCCCCAGGATCCTCAGCAATCAGAATAATCGTCGCGATTTAAATTCTCTCCTTCTAATTTCGTTTTGTCTCAATAAAGATCAATCGAACGCGATGAAAATAATTAGCCAAATTAATTATACTGGAGCGTCCTGTATCTGAGTCTGATTTTAGCAGAAAATCGTTATGTAATATTGAATTTGACAAGCAGATGTGTTACTGTGTGTTTCGTGTATTCGTGTGAATACGAAAATGTTTCGTCACACTCGATCATATAGCTACGTCAGGCTGCGCGATGGCACTGACTGAACACTTCGCTCTCTCTCTCTCTCTATACATCCACCTTTATCTCTCCGCTATCTACCGTTTAATAATATTGTATTAATAGAACATAATAGTGTCGTAACATGGGCGTCCTGTCAGTGCGAGCCTCGCTTTATATACGAACATACGACATTCCCAATAAAAGTCTGCTATTCCATAACTTTTCGGTCCTAAATGCATCGCAAACCTAAAAATACACACAGTTATGGACACTGGCGTTGCTGACATCGAGGGAGAGAAATTTTGACGTAAGCGAAGTTCGCTAATTGCGAGCAAAACCCTCGATAACGAAGAAAAATTGAATCCGTTTTGCTGCAGACTCTCAGCCCCGAATAGCCATCGATTAAAATTGGAAAAAAAATTCTGTCACTTGGAAAAATCGCGTGAAAATAATTTGAATAACAAAATTGATCGAAATTCGCGTTTCGTTTTTTGATAAATAGACAAAATCGAAGGGTAAACGATGGAGAATTTTATCGAAAATGTGCTCGAGTGAAATTTAACGAGTCTCGGAAAGATTTCGCGGTTGGAACACCGATAAATAATCCTACTTGGGAAAGCCGAACGAGGAAACGGTATTCCGAAAGCCGAGTGGTCGAAATTCTCGAAATTACCATTTAAACACTCGTTCCACGACTTGTATCTAAATTTCTATTCGCCACGAGGCCTTGACCTTTCGAATCGAAAAATAATGTGCGATTTAATCGTAGCCATCGTTAGCCACAAACGCGGACTCTCGGGAAACGCGAGAGGAAGAGAGAAAAAACAATTTCCCGAAGCTCGCGCGGTGGTCGCACCCTTTAGGCTGCCCATGACATTTATTTTTTCTAATTGGTAACGAAGTGCACGCAGGTTCGTTCGTAATAATGTTCCAGGGTTCCTGGCCCAGCTCAATGGGCAATTTTCAATCTCTGGATTGTCCGGAATCATCAGAATTTTGATAGAACGTCTTCTGCGGTTTTCCAGTGACCGCGACGGCCACATTTCGCTCTAATGAAAAGATGCGTATGCTTTTCTCCTGCGTGTTTGACCGTTTGGTACGCAAGGAGGAAAAGGAATATATTGGAACACGAGAGGGCGAAACGACCGAGAGAATGGGTCCGAGGGTGAGGGAAAGTACCAGAGTGTGTTATATAAATAGAAGCGGTCAATGCTGCTATGGGAACACTACCACGAGGCGTCCGAGAGCTTCAAAGAGCAAGAGAGGGGTGGGAGGAAAGGGGGTGTCGTTCTCTTAACCCTCCACCCGTTTTCCTTTCCTCCCCCTATTACTTTTCGAAGTGTACTTTCTTATTCTTCTTCCCGGTCATGAATTTTTTTGTCCCGGAACATCTTCGGATACAACTTCCGGTCTAATCGAAATGATCGATTCTTCGACGAGCTGCTTTGAAAAAAATTGTTGAGTTCCGATGTATTTATCGGGAGGAACCAAAAAAAAAAAAAAAACGAAAATCCGCAGGAAAAAAAAAGTAGAAATTTCCGGTAATTTTTATGGCGGGAAAATTTTGGATTTTTTTTTTAAATCTCTTGACAATTTGTCTTCGCTGTCGAAAATTGTTGATCGACTTCCACAATCTGACACGAGGCTCTTTTCCTACTCCGTTCTTCCATTCCCTTTCGTCCCCTCCCTTCGCTTACCACGAGCAGCACGTGCAGCGTTCCAAGTCTCATTAGTTTCCTCCCCCTCCCTCTCCCTCCCATTCTCCCCGTCCCTCCCTCTCTCTCTCCTTGTCACCTTTCCTTCCTATTTCCTATATTTCCGTTTCCCTCTCACGCGTACCATTTCCTCTCGTTCACTATAGATTCGAGAAAACTTTTCCTACCTCTTTCCCTTCAAATTTTCTTGGCTCTCTCGGCCTCCGCTTTCCATATAATCCTCCTTCTCTCTCCCTCTCTCGCTTCCTCTTCATTTCGCGATCGAGAACCTCGAAGGCCACGAGCCTAGTACTCTATCGATCGAATCCTCCACGACCGAGCTTATACAGACATACCAACTTAAATATACACACACGATTCGAGGCTAAATATGGGAGGAGAATACACACTCGCACACTCGTACTCGATACACGAGCTTCATTCGCCGAAAGAAGCTTTTCTACATTTTTATTCAACGACGAAACTCGGTGTCTAAACTTTTTTCAAAAATCGATAAACAAAAGTTATTTTCCCATCATCAAAATTCGATTTTCAATAATTTAATGTTTCTGCAATGATTTTTTTATTATTTTATTTTTTAGACAACTGCAAATCCGCGAATATTTTTTTGCCAAAACCAAAATTCCAAACAAAAACGTCGAACGATAAAAAAAAAAAAAATGTTTTGCGTCGGATTTCGACGATAATAACAAAAAAACGAAAAAAGTTTGGTTGGCACAACATTTTTCGAATCATGAACTTTATTTCATTTCCTTTGCGTTTATTTTGTGCCTGCGGCGTCAGCAAAGGCGCAATACCGTCAACCGCGGAGTGAGCGCGCGTGTATCTCAATATAAAATAGCCAACGTGAATAGGTTCGTTGCATGCGACTACGAGGGAAGGAAAGAGATTGAAAAAAATGGGTTTCCTAGTCCGCAAAGGCTCTCTCGTGAGCTCGCAGAGAGGAAAGCAGGGAAAAATGAGTAAAGCTTGTGTGCAAAAGTGAGATGTAGAACGATAGAACGACCGACAGGGAGGAAAGGAGATTCCGCAAATAGATTTCACACCCGCTTATTACGGACACAGAGTGACCACTGTACTCGACCAATGATAGTGGCAGATATGGCGCAACTCGAGTACGTTGACCGAAGAATTATTATTTCTTATCTGCCACTCAACAAAAACAACAAAAATAACGAAAAATAATAAAGCTATTCAAATATTTACGACGATTTATTCGCCTGATCCAAAAATTTGCCTATCCAGCCATTTCCACCGCATGGCAGTTCGTTGGAAAGCTGTAAAAATTTTCCCCAGTCAGAATTATCGAAACGGAGAGTCAATAAAGAATCAAACAATTTTTGTTTCAACGTCGATTTTTTTTTTATTGGAAAGGAAAATAAATACGTTGCCATCTCGAAGTTGAACTTCCCACGCGACAGTGTCCCAGGAATTAAAAGTAAATGTATCGCGAGGCGAGAGCACCCTGAGAAATTAAAGTCTTTTTTTTATGAAATCAGGAAGAAGCATTAAAAAAGGGACCTTGAGGCGTGAGTGAATTCTTCTCTCGACACTTATCAGCAAACGTGTATAAATAAATACCTGTCGGGAGAAAAACAACAGGCAGGTGTTTGAGATTTAGCTCGAGGGGAAAAAGTAAAAGCATGTTACCGTGCCACGTAACATCGTCTTGCACATATATATACACGCGAATATACACCATTACAGACTTTCAACCCTCCTCAACTCGTGGCCTTGGTTTTCCTTCCAAGGACCTACACCCCGTGGCAACCAATAGTCCACAGTTACAAATTGCCCCAGTTCGTTTCTCGCTCACTGCGTGATTTTTATCTCGTAAAAATCACAAAGCTCTGGTATAAGAAAAAAAAAGGTTTTCCATTAAAAAAAAAAAAACAAAAGCAAAGGCAAAACTAGAAAAATTCTGCACAAAATGTTAATTTTATTTTTCTTACGAAATAAAAACGTGAAAAAAAACTATTTTTCTTGATTTTTTTTTCGACGTTTCGAAATTTTCGTCCAAACGTGACGGTCGGGAGTAAATTCTTCATCAATTCGAAGCAGCAATTACTTTTCGTGTCGAGAGATTTTCTACAAAGTCAAGCTCAATTGAAATCTCTTGTTCTCGTCCGATCCACCGGCGGACCAATCCCCGGTATGCGAGAATGATAATTAGGTAAACCCGTGAATAAATCCGTCGAATAAACACCTGTTATATACGCGTGGACTGTTGGCATCGATCCAACTCTCCCGTTTCGCCAATTGGCTTGAATAAAGCGTGGATGAATGCGGATATATATATTTCTCGACTATTCAATTAATATTTGTCTTCGAGATTCTCCGAATCTCCGAAACGACAGAAATCTACGACTGCGTTCTTACAGAGTTGTTAGACAATGTTCGTGTTTCCAATTTCGCCCTTAAACGACTCCATTTACCACGAAACAATCAAGATCCGCAATTTTATCATTTTTTCGAGTCGTTTGTCACGACCATCCTGTACGAAGCTTCATGCAGAACCAAAAAGTGGAGAATCGCAAAGATTTATATAAACGAGGCAAAGTTAATAAATTGGCAAAGAAAGAAACATTGTCACGTTCAACAGGATGTAATTGCGTCTTTGCTAAAATTGTGAAGCAAATAATAACGAGCGAAATATTTGGAAACCCGAAACGAACGAAAGAGATACCGAAATATTGAAAATTTTCTTGCCTTCGTTCGAAATTTCTTTATTTTTAGTATTTAATGCACGTGACGATAAAATAATGAAATTTTCGTGGTATATGGAATTATACGAATAAGGAAATGTTCCGCTGATATGAACTATAATTAGGTGGAGAAATTCGAACGTGAGCGCGAGAGAATTTAACAGCAGCCGGCTCGTTTAGTCTATCCTCGTTTTAATGATTACATTTCGTATAGCGGCCGGATAAACAGCGTGAGGCACAACCGTTACAGACACTTTAACGATCGTCTACGAGCTCGATAATTGTAATTACCGTAGACACCTGAGCCTTCCAGACTGAATTTTCCCAATGCTCCAACCTCAAAGTCTCTTTGTAACTGAATCTCCTTCTCACGTTCGATGACGAATTAACCGGAAAATTTAATACGGTACGCGCTATCGCTGAAGCAGTATATGCTCCAATTATAAATTATCCAGGATCGAATATCCAGCTGCCAAGAAAAGTTTATCGATTTAAAAAAAAAAATAAAAAAAAAAAAACAAAACAAAAATTCGTCTCGAGCTTCCAGACTTACAATTGGATTTATCTTAGCGAACGATTTTAATAGAAAGTCAAATAAAATTTAATCAACAATAACTACCTAAATAACTGGAAATCTTTCCCGGTAGAAAATAACGCGAGGCTTTAATGGTTTTGCAATTCAAATTCAATTTTTGAAAATAATAAATTCAATAATTTTTTATTTAAAGCTAATAATGAATCAACAAAAAAAAATTGTCACATTCGGCTGGACAAATTTGCTAGAAAGGCAAACGTTTTATTAACTATAACTTCTTGAAAAACTAGAAATTTTCGTTGCTAACGCGCGAGGCTTTAATTATTTTAAATTTAAATTCAATTTTTTAAATAATTGATTCAATTATTTTCCAGCGAGGCTCTGATTATTTTTCATATTTTCTTGCAACATTTTTTCGAATAAAAATTCGTACGTTTTTCGGTCTAAATTTGGTCCCTGAGAAACCTGAAAATATTTAGTCACAGTGAGGATGCCAAGAAACTGACGAAACTTTGAACCCCACGGTTCAATATTCTAGGGATGGAATTCGAAGTTACACAATTGAAGATCCCCTACGCGTAAGCCTGCTTCGCTGACTCGATTACGTCGAATTTCTATCGATCGAGTTTACTGCCCAGGAAACTAGAGTTTCACCCTACGGTGTTTCTGCTCCAAACTTGCCATCGAAACTCTACACCGCACGAAGAATTATGTGTGCAAACAGGTCACGAGAGGCATAGCAATCGACCATGAAAATCCTCAGCAATATTCAAACTTCCAATCCGGAAATCTTCGCACGGAGTCTTTACTTTCGCATGCAGAAAATAAAATAATTCGGTAAAAAAAAAAATCGCTAGAATCTTCAGGATCTTTCGGAACGCCCAGGCCATGTAAAAAAAAAAATAGTGTTTTTTTTCAGTTTTCTACTTTCTTCGCTGTCTTGGCATTGGAAATTCTTTCTTGCTCCGTCAGGATCCGTATAAAAGCGGAAAACCTTGTAACAAAATAGAGAACAAACAGCTATAACGAAATCGTAAGGGTTCCTATTATCTAAAGAGAAGCCCAAGATCGAGCCCTCGAATGTAATTCTCAATTGGCTTGCACGAATTTTATACGAACGAAAGAAATTTTGTCTCGCAATAAATTTTTTGATATTAAAAATATCATTGTCAAAAAAAAAAAAACAAATTTAATTTTCCTCCCACCAGTTCGTCGACTCAACCATTTTTCTTAGTGAAATTTTTCAACCTTAGATTCGAAGGAAAATTGTTTGTATTTGAGTTTCGAACTAATCGAGAAACAAACGCGGAGCATCTCGTAAATAAAGCGGTGAGTAAAGGCAAGTTTACAAATAACCACAAGCCGCCTCTGCGTGTTCGTAACATACATAAACGCATAATATACTAATGCCTTTGGGCACGTCGCGCATAACCGCATCTTTTCTATTTATAAAGTCTTCATCGATACAATTCCCTGTCCCAGCGAATTTTCCGTTTGCATTTTCGAGCTTTGCCTCATATATATAAATATATATCTATCTAAAGATCTACATATTTATACATTTTGCTGTATATAATTACGTACACGTTAATATATAGATATGCACGTTATATATGCATTCTCTCGTCGTTATGCAATTCTTATTGCATAACGACGTCGTATAACGAAATTCCTATTCGGGTAGCGTATCGTAACGATAATTATAAATAAGGATAATATTATCCAATCAATATCCCCATAGAATTCTTCCTTCCATAATAATTCATCAAAAAGAATTCCAAAAGTTCAATCCCAACCTTACAAAATTCATTTCCTTCGATTTTTAATCGGCAAATTGCAAAAATCACGTTAAATCAATGAAAATTTATTTTCGAATTCGATCTTCGGACCTTAGACGAAAATCAAAAAATTTCTTTAGCCATTTTCCAAGGCTCGAGACGTAGAAAAAAAAAATCAAAAAGAGAACGAGATTGAAATTCAGACAAAAAATCAGAAATAAATTTTTTTGCTTGTTCAGGATGACGAAAAGGAAAGTTGTCGAGCGTCAACATTGAGACGTTGGGAAAATAAAAAAAAAATGATTGATTAGAAAATGAAAAATTCTGCGATGCTGAATGTGAAGTTGCACTTTATCGAATCGTCATGATAAATTGCGAGAAAAAGAACAAAAAAGAAAGTGAAAATGGCATTTGCAACGAAGGCTGGTTTTTTACGGCCTCGCGTCAAATTTTTCGTTCCTCATTACGATCGAGTGAGAGCTTATAAAGAGGGTGTACGAGGATTTTTTTGGGGAGGTTCATCGTCCAGACGGGATGGAGGAATCATCAAGAAAGTTTTGGGACTGGTGACCGGCGCTTTGGCGACATGTGGATCGATCATTTATCTGCTTGACAGATCTTTGCTGGCTTCCGGTCTCGAAGCACATCCACCGAGTTATCCTTGGTCGATGAATGGACTTTTCTCATCACTTGATCATTCTAGCATACGTCGGGGATGGCATGTTTATCGGAGCGTTTGTTCCACTTGCCACAGTATACGTTTCCTACGCTTTGAGCAACTCGTTGACGTTTCCCACACGGCGAATGAGATGAAAGCTATCGCAGCCGAGTACCAAGTAAACAACGTTGAATAATTTTGTTCCATTTTATATTTCTGAACAAAATCACCGTTCTCGATACTTTTCAACGCTTAAAATTTTATTTTTCAACTTTTCATGGAAAATTCCACATCCGAAAGCATTGTTTTCATTTCGTTTATGTGCCCAAGAAAAATCCATCGCTACGCAGTGGCTTTAAAATTTTAATCATTGCGAAAAAATTGAGAATTTGCAATTTTATTGCAATTTTTGTGGACGACAAATCCACACGATTTTTGGGATTTTTTGCAGGTCGACGACGGCCCCGATGACGAAGGAAAATACTTCAAGAGACCGGGTAAACTGCAAGACCCAATACCCGAACCATTCCCGAACGAAGAAGCCTCGCGAGCGGCCAATAATGGAGCATATCCGGTTGATCTGAGTTTCATAATAAACGCCAGAAAATCTGGCAAAGATTATCTCTTCTCGCTACTGACTGGATACTGGGAAGCACCTGCGGGTATCGAATTGGCTCAGGGACAATTGTTCAATGCGTATTTTCCTGGCGGAGCTATATCGATGCCTGAGGTGAGATGAAAAAAGATTCAGAAACTTTTCCAAGCCATGAGAAAAACCGAAAAAACCCAAACAAATTCGTTATTGTCTCCGTGCAATATCAAAACCGCTCGGTTCCCCTCAAATTCCTCCATTTCGAATTTCCCACGTACAATATTTTCGTGCCCCGATTAAAATTAAAACGATCGCACTCGTCCTTCGATTGAATTTCGCACAAAATTAAAAAAAAAACGCGAAATCGCCGATGCAGATTCGGCTCGGCGTGTAATTAGTGAGCTCAAGATAGTTCGGCAGCTTTCTCGAGACCCTGAAATCGTTCGGAAATCTTCTATACCCGAGACGCGATTCCCATCAACCGATTCCCAAAGTTTCAATTCCAACGTGCAGTTCCTGAGATAATTGCAATTAAAAAATCGGCCGCTCGCCAAGCGTTGCACTCTGTACGTGTGGCGACCATCCATGCAGGAAGAAGTGATCCTATGAAACGTACAGAGTGTACGTTAAAAGTTTCTGACCCACAGGGTCACACGAGCACAGAGTTTTGCTCTGAACCGCAGTCGGAACTTTCGACGCATTAGTTTACCTACAGAACTACCTTAATTTCTCTAACAACACTATCGGTTGAAAACCCCGTAACAGTTTCGCTGCAAAATAAACTTCCAGCCTTTTCCAACTTTTCCCAAAAATCGCAGCTCCCCTAACGCATCAGGAACACGAAATCGTCCTGCAAAAACGTTTTTTTCAAAACAAAATAAAAAACCACTCGAATTTCGAGTAATCGATGGAAAAGTTATCGATATATTTTTTTTGAACGTGAGCAAATGTCGAGTGTAATAAAATTTTCATTCCTTTTGCAAACCATAGATGGTCCAGGATGGCGTGGTGGATTACGACGATGGGACGCCGGCGACGCGTTCGCAGATCGCGAAGGACGTGGTAGAGTTTTTGACGTGGGTCGCGAACCAGGAATGGGACAGGAGGAAAGTATCGGGCATGAAAAGCCTCGGGGTTGCTGGAATGCTTTTGCTCTTGATGGTGCACATGAACAAATCGCGTTGGACGACCCTGAAGAGCCGGAAGATTTTTTTCGTGCCCAAGAACAAGTGAATTGAAAAAAATCGAAAGCTCAACAATTACGATAACAATTTTCTCGATGGCAAGACCCAAAAGATCGAGACTATGAGTCCGAAGGGAAAGGGAGGAGATAAAAGATCAAAAATAAAATTGTATTTTTTTTTCCATCGTTGAGAGGCTGCCTAGAGTTACAGTCACAAGATTTTTGTGTACAAAATGTTTGAACGGGACGCTTGGTGCCGAGAGCAAATCTCTTGATGCGCCTGACACTCAACAAGATCAAGAAATCTTGATGGAGAGGTTGTTCGAGTTGTTACTGGGCGTTCCGGTGTCGGGAAAATGGATAAACACGAGAAGAACAACGTCCCGAAAATCTCTGCAAGAGCTCAGAGCTCCTGTACCATTTTCATTGACAAAAAAAATAATTAAACAATTTTGAATCGAATTTTTCATGTCTTCACGATGGTACTTGATTAAAAACATTTATGAAAATTCTACCAAACCTTTCCGAAACCTTGTGAACTATCCTTTAGTGAAAAACTGTTGTCAGGAAGCCTCGCGCGTGCCAAAGAAAACAATAAAATCGTACAAATCGTATGAGACTTCGAAAAATATCTCAAACGTAAAATGAACGAATTGGCGAGTGAATTACGAGGCTGACCGGACACTGGAAAGTCTTTGAATTTCGTGTATCCTCTTATCGGATCATTTCGACATCGAATTACCAAGGAAACGAAGAAAAACCAGAGAGAAAAAGCGACGGAGAGGGAGGAAGCGAGAGAAAGGGAGAGAGAGCGAGAGAGAGAGGGAAAGATTTTGGCGTGTAAATTTTAAAGGGATGATGATGTATTTCGTAACGGGCGTCCTTGAGGTTATTCCCAAAAGTTGGTATAAATAGTGTGTGCGGACTGTGTGTATAAAGAAGAGAGAGAGAGAGAGAGAGAGAGAGCGACAGAGAGCACGAGAGGGAAAAGAGAACGTCAAGAAATATTAACGACTACGACGTCTCTTATGAGTCGTTAACTCCGGGATGACCGGCAGTGGTTGTCGCTTCGGTGTGTCGAGTTTCTGCTCGGTCCAACCATCTATTTTCAGACTCCCAGATCCTTTCTTATACCTGCTTGTATCAACATATACACAGATTCGTGTATGCACGACGACAGAGAGTGAGAAAGATATTTATTTCGAGTGTCTGACACCCCCGCGTCCGTAGGTGTGGGCCGTTTGTTGTCGACGCGCCCCTGGGAGGGCTTTCTACGTCTTGGTAAATATATATAAACCCGAGAGACGTTCAGTGCTTCAAAAGCTTTGACAAGCCGATTTTTTTTTCTGTCACTCGATTAATATTTCCCCCACATTTTTCATCTTTGCTCACGCGATTTCAAAAAAAATACGATCGTTTGTCATTTTTTCGTTTAATTTCGATAATCAGAAAAAAATTAATTGAATCATTTGGAAAAAATGAACGAAAATCACGGAGAAATATGATTGGACACGAAATTATCAACAAGAATCTCGAGTATCAAAGCCACACGAACATCTTTCATTTGTTAATATAAACGAACAGTGAAATTTGCCATTTTAACATATGTTCCTGGCACCGCGGCTGCTCGCCGCCAACTAATCTGCCAGAAAGATCAACACAGAGGATAATAAAGAAATGTAACATTGAGTTTTATAATATATTTGTCACAAATATTCCGAGAATCGTCGTGGCAGTGTTTTTGGGACCTCGATTTAACGCTCTTTGATTTTAGCAATGAGCCCTATCGCGTATATCTCATTTCTGATTTGTTCGGACCGCACGAAGGGGAAACTCGTGTGGATTCTATCGAATCAGTAGCTCGTCGACGAAGCAGGGCTCGACTGTATTGCGAATTTTCACTATTTCCGTCTTTATCGCCTTGTGAAATTGATCAATGAACATGAAACTCGTTCGGCTCCGAATCCAAGTTCGTTCCGTTGGAAAAATCTCAAGATATTTGGCCGTTTGTCAGCGGGAAACCGACGATATATCAACGAAATTTTCGATATTTCAAAATTTGACATTTTTTATTATTTATCGATTACAGAATCGACAATTACTCAATGCAGCAAGTAAACAGAGGAAATTGCCAATGTCTATGAACCAATAAAGAATCGTCATTGATTCGCGCTAATGATTGAATCAACGGGAGGAGCGAAAAGTCATCGATATTTTGGCGACTCGAGGCTCCCGCCCAATCCGAATCCGCCCTCGCATCGAATTCCGGACTCCCGAGCCAGTGTTTATTTTCGAAGCTCTGGCACGACACTTTCGATTAATAATAGTCGTGGAAAAGCTTCTCACCCTTACGAGGGAACGGCTCGTAGGAAATAAAAAGTTTGTCAAGACGAAAAAAAAGTGATAAAAAATGAAAGAACAATATATTACAGACTCGGCAAGGTGCCGAGCCGTGGGAAGTTTCCTATATATGTCAAAAATACATGAGTGAGTGTGTGGATGTAGAAAACACACGTGGAGTGTTTAAAGAATGTCGCAACCCCGTCAGCGTCTCTCGCTAGTGATCATGTCACTCTTTTCGTCTCCTGTTAATCTTCTTCCACTCTTTAACGCGCGATTTCTCTCCCCTGTTGTTTCTGTCCCTTGGCTCACAGTCATCTCTCCTCCGCATGGACCCGAAAGTCTTCGTTCCGCATCTGTTTCTTCTAAACTTGTGTACGAGACTCGGATTGCCTGATACCTTTGGCAAGGATAACTCTCGTCATCGTTTTCATTCATGTGGAGTCGCGCCAGTTTGACTCTCGCCACGAACGTCGTACGAGCAGCTATTACAGAGATTCCTAATTTCGTCTCGAGCGTGCAAATATTGTTTTAGCATTTGCTTCGTATAGTTTTTTTCGTTCTTTCTCGGGATGCTCGGGCTGCCGTTAATTTCTACGCAAATATTCGACGTCATGGAAGTTTGACAGCTCAACGGGAAAATCCTTACGCGTTATTCGTTATTATTCTAGTCACCGCATTTCTTCGCGAATAAAACGAGAATAGATTTCTTTGTTTCCTTATTTTTTCATGCTAGTCATCGATTCCTCATTGTTCGACAACAGCTGACGAGCGTCATTTTCATTTAAATAAATTTACTTTTACGAGTTTCCACGTCAGCTTGTCATTTTATTTCATCGAACGTCTGGTCACGAAGGTATTTTTCATTCTCAAGAAAAGACGATTACGAGCTGACTACGAGGGAAACAAAAGGACCCGAGGCTACGAAATAATACACAACGAACGAGCCCGCCCGGGACCTGCAGCACGTTGCCCAATCGCCTTTCACTATTTCATTCATATTAGCTTCCGGCTCGTGCCTAAAGATATATTCGCTGAGCTTCTCACACCAGACAACGACGCATAGATCATTTCCGTTGGGTAACCCTGATTTTTTGGCACTGATTAACGACACACATCGGAATAACAATAATTATTTTCAAGTACAAATAAATACCAACTGTAATTCGCAACATTTAAATAATCAATGTAAAGCCCAGGTTTTTCATACACTGAGAAAAAAAATTTGTAGATTCAACAGGGCCAGGGCGAACGAAATCCATTTTGTAAATTTGACAAAACATTTTGTTTACTTAACAAAACCGCCGCATTGACGAAAAGGTAATGAGGCGGTGAGCGCATAAGTAGGAGGCAATTCGTTTTGTCAAATTTATAAAATGGATTTCGTTCGCCCTGGCTTTGTTGAATCTACAAATTTTTTTCTCAGTGTAGAGTTCAGCCGAATCGAATCGTCAGCGCAAACAAAAATATCAGAAACGGCAACACTCATGAAAATCTGTATTTAAAAAATCAATGTCATCGAAATAAATTGAATTCATCAAGTACTTCCGTAGAAGCTCGCCGAAAAATATGAAAAATATTTCGATTTTGATGAATTATAGCGAATTTTCGATTTTTGTTCCTCGCCACCCCAATAATTGGTTGGTCCATTTTGATTCAAAGATTCCATCTTATTTACACGGGATCGTAGAGAACTCTGTCGATGCTGCGGAAATTTCAAGCCTCCATGAAAAAAGCTCCTTAATTCGGAGTTTTCGAGAGTTGAATATGAAACTAGGGAACGATCGAGTGCCGGAAATCGTATATACTCAACGCGGCTGAGAGGCCGAGAGAGAGAGAGAGAGAGAGAGAGAGAGAGAGAGAGAGAGAGAAAGATACAAAACATGCAACAGACACATAACGATATCTAAAAATAGAAGCGCAATCAACGCATTTGCGATTCTCTTCCGCCCCTGTCCCTCCCCCTCGGCGATTATTCTACCCTTTAGTCCACCACCTCACCACCCTCGCAACTTGGTCGACTTCGACGCTCGTTTTCTCATCGTTACCATTGTATCTGCTCCCCTGAACGCTCTGCTTCTCTCTCTTTCGCCCTCTCACGTCTTTTTCCATCATTATGCATTCTCCACGTTCATACATTATTCAGAGTTCGCTTGCATCGGCATATATCGCGGATTTGCAGCGAGCAATCGCCCACCAGACCATTACTCGATTCATACAATTTTACCCCGAGTTCGTAAGTAAGGAACAACGAGAAAACTCGAAAAATAACGAGAGAGATCACAGGAAACTTTTCCGAATTATCGAAAAATGAAAAAATTCCAATTCTATGATTTTTTTAACTTTCTGTTTTCTTTTTCTTTTTTTTTTTTTAAATGATCAGTTGTTTCGAATAGTGTTTACGACGATTATTTTTTTGATACCGCAAATAGTTTTTCGTTGCTATTCGTAAGAAAAATTTCGCTTCGTCATGATCGTCGCGTCATTGAGCGTACAAAGTGCAAGGGCAATGCTAAATTCGCGATCTATTTACAGACGTTCTCCGTTCTCCATTTGTGGCTGTATTTCCTTCAGTCATTAGTGGTCATTCAGGATTAAGTAGAAAAATGATTTTATTCTCCACGTCAATGAAGATTTTTCTCAAGGGTTAAAATCGCCTCGTCATTTTGTTCCATAAACTTTGTCAACGCAATTTTTCTGCATAAAAATGAATATTTTTTTTCCCTTCATCTTGCAAAAAGATCTGCATATTCACAAAATGTTGGAATTCGCGGAAGAAGCACTTTAAAAAATGTATATTGTTGTTTTTTTTACCTTTTAATGCAGCTGCCGCGTTAGACTGCTCCTCGCTAGACATGGTGACTTTCCTGACGCTCGCGAGTCCACTACGCACTGCATTCGTCACCACTATGTCACTTTTTCACCCCCCGCCCTTCCTCTCGTTCCAATCCATCGAAAAACCAATATTCAATGACTTTCACGTTGTTCCACAATTATTCAAGCCATGTTTTTGTTTTTTTTTTGTAATTATTCACTGGAACAAAAAAAATGAATAACTTTTGATTAAAAAAATCGAGCATCGTGTCTCCGTTCAAAGTTTTTCATGGTTTTGATTCCAAGATTTATAAAAAGTTAAAGCCACGAACCATTTCAAGCAAAAAAATCACAAAAACAAATATTTTTTTTTACTATTTTTATCGCGTTGATAAAATTTGACGAATTTTCTTTCGTGGATATTCCTGAATGGCGCACGAAACATCGCGAAGGTACACGAGAAATTAACAAGTAAAGAAATTCGATGGCAAAATCACGAAAATTAATGCGGAGGCTCCGAAAACATTACATGAATATGAAATGACAAAGTGTACAAAAAAAAGATGAGGAGATATAAACGAAAAAGTGGATGAACCACTACGAGCGAGACTTTAAGGAAAATGGGGAAAAAAAGATGAAGTGCTGGACCTTCCCATGATGCATCGAAACTCTACTTGGCACGGTACGAATCTAGGAAGTCCACGCTTGTCATCTAAGCGTATTTATAGCTACGCCCACTCCCGAATTATGATATTACATCGCAGGGCGTATCACTGTATATTGTGATCCTCAATTACATCAACAGTTTCGTCCCGATTAAGTAGATCAAAGTCGAGACTGAGAGACGAGACAAATTAGAGAGTGTCATTAAATAAACGAGGCGAAAAGCACAAAAATCTGTCCCATTCTGCGAAAACGGCGTGAGTTTCATTTTCCAAAATTCGTTCATGTCAACGTGACTCTTGCAATTACAAATATTACTAATTAGAGCAACGACTCAAAACTTCGAGGAAAAAATTAAAACACAGTGACAAAATTCTGTCCAACGTATTTTCATCTTTCTGTGATTTTTCTTGCATTTTTTCTCGTCGAAATTTATAATCACAGAAGTATAACAAATGTTCCCACGGTCTGGACAGAATGTAATAAATAATAGTAACGACCCGATGGCATCGCAGTTACTGATGACCCACTTGGTGCGCCAGATTATATTCGTTAAAATAGATCTCCCTGGTGCAAATACAGAGAGAAAAAGAGAGGAAGAGAGGAGAGAGAGAGAGAGAGAAAAGGAAAAGCGGTTCTTCCGATGATTGTGGGGACTTTCCTGGCCTATTTATGCTCCTGCTCCATTTAGTTTTCGTCTTTATATGCGACTGACCCAATGATGGTCCACGGTTTTATTTATCGACTCGAGCGTATGAGCAGAAGTTCGTACCATGACAAAAAAAATCGTACATCGACCAAAATTCAATCGACTCGGTCGGAAAATCGTCGCTGTATCGATAAAAAAAAAAAAAAGTAGCAGCCACAATTTTTCTTCCGCCTAAAAGAAATTTTCTTCGTCGAACAAGTTGTTACGTGCTTCCGAAGAAAATTTCATCAGCCGCAGCAACGATTTCTCGCCGGAAAGTGTTAACCGTATTCAAAAATGGCGAAGCCTTTCAAAAAAAATGTAAACATCGTAATTCTTATTACGAAAAAAAGACCGGAGTCAACAACTCGTTATTTAAATCGGTAGTAACGTCCAGCCAGCAAACTTCCAATATACCGGAAAACTCGCATTAATATTTCTTTTGATCCCCGAAAACACGTGAAACGTTTACATCGAAGAAGCTTTGCCAGCTCGAACGTAGAAATTTTCGTGTATCGTGTTAAATTTGAAATTAGAAATCAACGGGTTGATAAACATCTCACGTGCGGATGTCTCGTGATTTAAAAAATAATAATACTAATAATAATAATGAGTATGTAAATAAATAATAAGAATCATCGTAACGTTTTTCGATCTCGGATCAAAGATACGAGGCTAATTTATTGGAACAAAACCCACGAGTGCCTCACTCGTAGACTTCGTCGCCTTATTACAAAAAATATTTCGTATAAAGCTTTCGGCAATTGAAAAAAAAAAAAAAAAAAAAACATTCTTGCAAGTATTCTAATCGAACGGATCGAAAAATGCGAAGTAAAAATTGCAAGGGTCTCTCAGACCCAGTGTGTATAGTACCGTGTAATTTTCATGCGGGGCCAATTTATTGTTGAACTGAAAGAATCGAAAATGCGAGATTAAAATTGCAGGGGTCTCTGAGACCCAGTGTGTATAGTACCGTGTAATTTTCATGCGAGGCTAATTTATTGTTGAATCGAAAGAATCGAACATGCAAGATTAAAATTGCAAGGGTCTCTCAGACCCAGTGTGTATTGTACCGTATAATTTGGTCCATACAGCGAGTATATCGATAATACCAATAATAATATATGAAAAAAACTCGCCGTTGATGCCGAGTTTGAACGATTTATGAAAATACTGATTTGATTTAAATAAAAGTTTTGCAACAAATGATTTTTTTTCCAAATTTGCAATTATTTTTTACTGAATAAAATAAACTGAACGACAGTTACGAAAAAATGTGAAATTAACGAGTTTATAAATTAATGGAGTTTGATTTAAAATGTTAAGGACGATTCAACGAATCGAATTTTTCAAGCAGTTGCGTTGCATTCCAACGATGTATAATTCAGTACCAGTTAATCGATGTATTCGAATGTATATAGATTGAAACGAGAGTGGACGAAGTGGTCGGTCGTTGCTGGTGCCGCAAGGCGAGTGCAGAGGTGCCGAAGTCTCGTCTATTTTAAGACACCTCCGCGCCCCCCTCTTCTCCCCCATTCGCCCCCTCTAGGCGCATCTCACTCTCACTGCGCGCGTGTTATACACAAACGCCGTGAAAGATTGCGAGTACATCAGGCAATGTCAAGGAAACACGTTGTCTGTGTAAACGTGTGTGCAGCTCTTATGTATGTTGGAGAGGAAAAAAGATACGAAAGAAGGAATGAGACGAGTGAGAAAATAATCCATTTGCATGGTCGACCAGAAAGAAAATTATGTTCAACTTTTCATGATCCTTGTCGTTTATTTATCGAATTCACGAAAGAAATTATTTCGATCGATATGATTTTTTTGGTTTCCCATCTGAAAATCTCACCAATTAATTATCGAAATCACGAATTTGATTGAAAAGGTCGGGAACATCTCGAAAAAGTAATGGGAAATAAATATCGGAGGATTCGTCCATTTCTACGAAACGCGGTGGTGAATTCCGTGAGCGATTCCGTAATGCAAACAATTTTCTACAAGCCTCTTGGGTCGTAATGAATTTCTATCGATATCCGTAGTAACCACAGTTATAAACATAAACAAGCCGTGCAGCGATACGCCCGAGACCTTCGCGGAACGATTGTCGGTCATATCACTCTCGTGTGTGTTACTTAACCTCACAAAACGTACACTTTGCTCCGAACGCAAATGGAGTAATATCACGCAAATGTACATAATCTTGGCTCGTTATTGAAAACCGATAATTTTGTACCTTATTAAGCTAAACGCCATGTATTTATTTTCGATTGTAAACAGATGTACGATCCTTTAGAGGAGGAAAAGGAGAGAGTGTGGGTTCTAGAGAAAGAGAGAAAGGGCTTACCTCACTGCGAAGATTGGCGCGAAAGAGTCCGAAGGCTCCCCCTGGGCTATTTGCGAGCTTCTTCGATCGTTTTTTTCAAAGACGCGGCAAACTCAGCACATCCCTTTTTTTCTCTTTATACAATATGATTTTATTGCCAACAATCGTTTTAATGAATTTTTTCACATTACGCGGAAATATAAAAGAATAATGAACCGCGAACTCGAAAAATCATTCGTAAAGGCACGAGCGGAGGAGCGAGAGAGACAAAACACGATTCTCCACTCCTGTCTCGCTGTGTTGACAACACCTTACAAAAAGACACACCGCGAGAAGGACAACGAAGACGTGCGCGCGCGTTCGACGGTGTACCAGAGCCCGCGAGGGGCTTATATATATCCTCTACGTGTATATAAACACGGCACGGCGCAAGTGCGCTAAATAATAACAATACGGACGAACTGCTACCTTGCCGTGGCACGATAAACTTTCCACTTGTCGAGGGCTTTCGACTCAGTACTCGCGAAATTTTACATTATCTCGTAAATATCACGAATAAAGAGAGACAGGGCAAGAAGGATGCGCAAGAAAAATAATGAATGTCGCAAATATTCGTTGAATCATTCCGGACACTGAAAATGTGATGACAATCGTGAAAGTCGCTCAATTGATAGGACCATCAAAAAAATATAATCCTTTTTGTAAATAAAATACGGAAAACCACAAGTTGGAATTTCTCGCGATAATCGACTATGATAAAACATTTTACGTCGCAAAAATAGTACCTGTGGCGCACTCCAAGTGCTTGGAGTGTAACCTTCGCAGTTGCGAATACTCGCTTGACTAACGCCGTTCGTCGGTCCAGCTTATATATTTATATATCGCAGTCCAGGGATTACCAACAACAACCATCCAATGTTTTCAACATTTTGCGGAAAGTCGATTTTAAGACAAAATAATTAAAGAATAAACACTTCTGGACAACGGAACCTATGCTGAATCTTCATAAAAGCAATTATCGAACTACGAGTACTTTTCTATACAATATGAGGCTCGTAAATGTGTTTCGGACCACAATTTTATGCATCAAAATGTATTTTTACGAACGTATCGATTTACAATGAAAGAATTCTCGTACATATTGATTGGGAAGGTATATATATTTTATCCAAAATGCCCTGCTACGAGAAAACAAAATATTCTTTATTACCAGCAATAGGAAAAAATTCTTTACCGACGGTGTCCCGAACAGAAAGAACCCTCCCTAAGCTCCCTCAAGTAAAGTTTATTAATGATTCAATTTTTTTCGATATACATCGCGAGGCAATCTTTGAATTTAATTTTTTCGAAATCACGTTCACGACCTCCAAGTTCTATACAAAAAAAAATAATAATACATTTTATGTGGCAGAGCCAAGTCAGGCGCCAAATTTTGTAATTTTTTATCAAAAACATTGAAAACACTACCGTACACCACCGTACGACTACCAAACGATTCGTCAGAAAGAAAAATCAGCACAATTATCTTGATTAATATTGTCTGACAAGACTTACCATCCGAGAAGTTCTTTAGTATCGTACCACGTGACCTTATCGCGACTTATAGACTACTCGCAAGAATGGCGAGCCAAAGAGTTTGTTGTTTGCTCGGCAATTCGAGCAAATTGTGCCCAAAAACTGTAACGACATTGTCCACGACCGTGCGTGGGAAATCTTATTGGGAAACTGGAAAACAAGAGACCCACACTGGCCAGGTAAGGACAGCGACCGGCTCACTTTTTTTCGGTCATATTTTGATGTTTATACGATCGCCAATGAAAATTTTCGCCTCTGCATGCAGTTACGTCAGTTCCATCTGCCAACATTTTCTTACAATCAATTCTACTTGCTCCTCACCCAACTGTTCTTTACGTACAGGCATACGATCCGAATGACAGGCGTCTTGCAAGATTCACCAATCGTCGAAAGGAAATTAATCCCAATTGGGCCATTGACTTGATCGCCCAAGTTCCACCTAAACCGACCAAAGACAGAATTGTTGCTTGCGACGGCGGTGGCGGTCCCCTTGGACATCCCAAAGTTTACATCAATTTGGTGAGTTGAGTGACATTTAAATTTCGCTCAAAAATTAGCTGTTTGTTATTCAACGACAAGTCACAGGGTTTTTTTAGAAATATTTTCCCATCGCAACGCGCTATTTAAGAGAATCTTGGGTCTCAGTGACCCGGAGACAGACTCTGGAGCAGTGAGACTGTCTAGGCCTTGGCTTTGGTTAACAAATCTTTAAAAAATGCATTCCACGTGTCTAGAGAGAGAAGTCGGTGCGTTTTGTTCAAATAGCAACAAAGAAAAATCGATTTTTGTTTTATTTTCCAGGATAAACCAGGAAATCATAGCTGTGGTTACTGCGGCTTGCGTTTCCACAAAGAGGATCACCACCACTGACTTTTGGAACGTGTCTCCCGGTAGTTTCATTAAGACGTTAGTTTACGGGTGTTGAAATGTAAAATAAAATAATGTTGTGCGATCCACGTTGATGCGATGGTTGAATTGGTGGAATCCTGGGAATCGGGCTGTTGGAAAAAGAAAACCATGGACTCGTGCTTAGCTAGGAAAAGTGTATTCAACTCTCACATCGTCTCTCAATTCTTAATAAATTAATTATCCATTTAATTCTCATACATTACTGGAACTTTTTTTTTTCACGATACGAAAATTGTTGTCCCAGTTTGCATCATTGGAACGCTTTGAAAAATCGTTTTTATTTTCCCAAATCTCAGTTTCTTCTGCGAGGAATTTTGTTGCCGTTCAATAATGGAAATTTTTTCGTCCTACCAGAGTTTCGGTCGGAAAGCGACTTTTTTTGAATTCGCAAACATGGTCCTTGGCTCTTTGAAACAAAAACCCAAGAATAGCAATTTACCGTCGTCTGTTTGCCAAACTTGGCCAATTTCAACAAAAGAAAGAATTTGCCGGATTCCAGAGGCGCAGAATTCCTCCAAATTCCTTTTTCTTTTTATTTTGATTTTTTCCGTTGCTCTTATTCATAATTACAAGGCTGTCTTCTGACTGTTCATTCCCAAGGGTATGGCCTTGAGCTCCGTTCTCATACACAAAAATTCTCCACACACGCACATTATGCTCAAGGAAACAATGTTCAAACACCACCAGCTGAATGTCGTAGGAAAACTGGAATTGTAGGACCAACAACAAAACAAATGTATGAGATGCGCGGTACATGCAAAGTCCATGCACTGCTTGGTTCTCTGTACAAGCCACCACAGCGCGAGCGAACCGATTAGAGAATTAATCACAAATATCGCAATGACAAGGCGACCCCCAAAATCCCGCACATGGATTTCTTTGTACTGAAACGCATAATCGAGCGACTTCGTGTGGCCGAGCATCGTGGCGACGATCCAAATCCAGAGGCCGAGGCAAAAATACATGACCGTCTGGACGGCGACTATTTGGGATATTATGAGAAACGGATCCCACGTCGTTTTTCGAAATTGTCCCGATATGTTATTCATTTTTTTTTTCAATTGTTTATTCTAATTTTTTTTCGAGTGAAAATTCGGAGATTTTCAAGTTGCAATGCCGTCGTAAGACGTGTCACGAATCTCGAACGAAACTTCGCACTTCATCGTCTCTGTTCTCGACACTGCGACCCAAAATCGTTTGGCACTTTGCAAAAAACCATTTTTTGTTTTTTCTCTCTATGAGGTGCTTGCTAATTCCTCTTCCCCTGCATCGCAGTTTCGTTTTTTTTCGTCGAAATTCGTGCAGTCGCTTTGGAGCGATTTTAATCGTGCGATCAGTCAACTGGAAAATTAAAATTGCGTCAGAATCTGGAGCAGTCGCGAATCGCATAATTAAAAGTGTGATCTTCGTACCAGTCTTGTCGTTTCGATCCCGGAATGCTCTTCTCCTCCGTCCTACTATTTCGCCCACTAACCCTTTCGTTTATTTGACACTCATCGGACAACTTATGCTTATTTGACTGTCACAGAACACAGCTTTGGAGGTTAAACCTTCAGGGAACACAATACGTTCTCACAACAAGCTGTAATCTCGAAATTAACTTTTCCTTCCACAGGAAACGTGGATACAAAAGTGATTTTTCGTATCGACGTGGCTCGCCCTATTCCCACATCCAAATACTCGCAATGTGGCACAAAGATTGATGAATAATTATTCAAAATTTTGAGCAATAATTGTCGCTGTTCCTACGGATACCATTCATCCAAGAATTTCTCACAAGATTAGGTCAAAAATCTCTTTGTAAGACATTTTGACAGCATTGAAAAATAATAATGCGCGGTTTTTTCAAATTGTATCCCCGCATTTTATTTTATTCCGCCATTATAATAATAAAGAAAATCATAATAAATTCGTGTATGTTTTATTTTCCATTTATATAAAAATAATCAAATTACTTTATAAAAATGTAGGGATGAGACAGCGAAAACGCAATGTATTTGTAGATTTTGAAACACTTTCGGAATCATGCGATGATTCATTTCCAATGTGTACCTTGAGAACATAGTAATACATAATTGTAAACAGAGTGCGGACGTGTCGTAACAGCAATAAGAAAAGCGTCACGATTCAGGAAAGAATGAACAACAATGAGAGCGATATAACAGAATGTGAGGAACGGGAAAAAATAGATATTTAAGATTAACGAGTACTATACATAAACGAAAGATATATGCTATGCTATATATTCCATCAGTAATGTCAAACTCAGTGATATAAAAATGGCGGACGTTTGATCGAGGTCTTGCAATGTTCGACGATTGAAGTTGCGGGATTTGAGTAGTTCGCGACGTTATTTTGTGGGAATCGATAAAAAACCATTAGTGATCAAAGTTAACCAAGGTAATTGATAACAAGTAAAAGCACAAAAGAGTGTTGCAGGAGATTGAAAAAAATAATGAGGCCAAGTTGATAAGGCCTCGCCGAGAAACAGCGCATCCGTTCCTTCGTGCAGTTTTTTTTGAATCGAAGTTTTACTCGTTCCGCTTGACAGAATTGTGCAAAAATAAGAAGGAGAACAACAATTTAACAACGACGACGAGAACGCCTTTCCACACCGGACGGGGGAAATCCGTTCGAATCCCTTCCCTGTTGGAAAATGAATTGGGAGTTCATTTCCGAGGCTAATTTACAGCTGACCGAAACCGAGCAGCAGTATTACACTTATATTTTTCTTTATTGCCGTGAACCTTCTGATGACGATCGCGTCCCGGTTGTCAAGGCCGCTAAGCTGTTACGGTCGGCCAACTTACCTCGCGATGTCACTGTGAAGGTAACTACAATAATTATCATAATCCAACTATTCCGATCTTATTTCCTTCCTCATTATTGCGTAAGGTTAGGTTCACCTCCAGAAAATTCAATGATTAATCGACTTACAATTATTTTCTGTCAATCTGTCGACAAAAAATCGACATTGTCGATGGAAAAATTGATTTTTCTCTCCATACTTTGTTGGCACTATGAAGATAACAATAATACTGCAGAACGCACTATACAGACATAAAAGTCGATTCAACTGTTGTTTTTTTGTTTTTTCTCCATCCTCGTTACATTATTACGATTTTCTTCATTCATTGAGCGTTTCATTCAGTTTTGAAGGATGTTGAACGTAATTTTTGTTTCTAAAATGCCTCCAAACTCGGTAAATCACTGAAGTTATTTATATTTCGCGGCAAAAGTCAAAGAACTTTCATATAAATTCGATAATCCTGCAGAATTGAAATTCGACTTGTCTGGATTCTAAAAAATCGTCAGGAAAATTTACAAAACATGCTGGAATCCAGAAAAATGATTTTTCGGAAGCAAAAAAGTGGAAAACAAAGAGTACGAGAAATGCTTAATTTTTCAGATTCTGGAATTCTGCGCAGGTCCTAAAGGCTCGACTCACCTGGAAGAGAAGCAGTTTTATGTGGCGCTGAAATTAGTAGCTGCGCATCAAGCGGGAGTCGATATCCAGCGAGAGTCGTCAAAGCCGTTGGAGGTAATCACGGCATTGCCAAGATTTACATTGTCTTTGTTAGAGGGCGAGGAAGAGAGACACAATCTGGATTCGACAAACACGATGAAGGGGAGATCGGGTTCGAGATTGCCGGAGAGTACAACGGAGAGCGAGAGCGAGGCCGAGTCGCCGAGGGAGACAGGAGGGAGCACAGATTCGCCGACGCCGACAAACAGCGTCACGCAAGAAAGAAACGAGGGGATACTGGGCGGAGAGAATATTTTGGACTCTGTCTCGGGGAGTTGGCAGGGACTTTTGGTCTCGGAAGAGCAGAGACAACTGCTGGGCACGGAGGAAGAAAGCTCCGAAAGACACAGCAGCGACGAGGCTGAAGTCGAAGGAGACGGAGCTTCGTTTCCCCCGGAGGAAGTTTGGATAATCAGCGACGAGCAGCGAGATTATTACGCGGCTCAGTTCGCTCAGCTACAGCCTGACCCCGAAGGCTTATTGGCAGGAACGGTGGCTCGTACCTTTTTCGAAAAATCGCGTTTGCCCGTTGCTGAATTACGACGAATTTGGCAACTGGCGGACGTTACTCGGGACGGAGCGTTGAGTCTTCAAGAATTTTACGTCGCTATGCATCTCGTTGTTCTCCGACGTAATCACGTGCCACTGCCGGATGTTTTGCCTCCTTCTCTTGCTATTCCCCCTGCGGTCGTCCCTGCTGCAGTAGTTCCTCCTCCCGCCGTCGTTCCTCCTCCACCTCCCGTCACTTTCGCCAAAAATAGGGTAGAGAATGTGACTTCGGAAAAGAGCAAGGAATGGACGAAATTCGTCGATTCTCCCACCGGAACAAGCACCTCGCTCACTTCCCCTGGCCCTAAACCCGTTAACTTCGATTTCCAAAAGGCTGCCGTCGAACGCGACCCAAGAATTCTCCACCCTGTCCCTCTCAGACTCACCCCAGAAGCCGCTATTCTCGCCTCCAGCGCCAATGGCAACAATAACTCTAGCACCAACGGCTCCGTCACTCTTGTCGACGACGATGTTCAACTTTCCACCGTCACACTCGTCCAAAGGCCACTCGCTAAAAAACCACCGCCTACACAACCCGAGGATGCCGTCATCGCCACACCAAAGAAAGATCCACCACCTCCACCACCTCCGAGACCCTATCGAACTCACACCAGAAGTTCTAGCCTCGATTTGAACAAATTAGGTGGGACAGAATGAACATGTCATTCATTAACACTGCAACAACCAAAAACTTACAAATAATTCATTAAAGTCTTCCCTTTTAAACACTAAATAGGCCCCATTCATTTTTTCTCTATTTTTGACACTCCGAACTGTCCACCATAGAAATTAACACTCCATAGACACAAGAACAGTGTGAGAAACAATATTGGAATTTCTAAACGATTGAAAACCGCTGCAGAAGAATTTTCCATGGGAAAATATTTGCTGGTTGTTTTAGTGTTAATGAAAAAAAAAAATCGCTTACACAACGTTAACCTCATGCGCCTATACTGACACATTTTTTTCCTCATACTGTTGCATTGCACAAAAGACTCAATGTCTCCTCTTGGGCCCACAGCAAAAATTGGACAAAACTTTCTGGGCGCTCCGCCTCTCGTGCCACCACGAGTTTCGCCAGGGATTGTGAGTCGTTCACACGATTTTTCTACCCTCTCGATTTTTCCCGATCCTTTCGGTCGAAACTTAAACTTTTCTCTTGCGCTTCCAGACATCTCCGAGGAAATTAGTTGGCCAAAGAAGCGAAGGAGAAGGTCATAGAACCATGAGCGAAAGTCAAGGCTTCGTGGCTGATTTTTCTCACTTTTCTCCAAAAGGTGAGAATCCTGAAAATCAAACGACCAGCGTCGAGGCCAGTGCTCCACAATCTCAACAGTTTGCCGGTGTTTGTGGCGCTTTCCACATCTACAGAAAACCCAGTCCGAGTGAGTCATTTCCATCGAGCGATCCTGTTCGATCAAAATGCCAGAAAACTTCTTTTTTTTTTTTTGTCATTTTTCTCCATAATGGGAAGAAGGAAGGTTCAGGATTATTGCGCAGGACTTTCAGCTCCTGGAGTAATCGATTTTAATTGCAGAGCGTGGAGAAGGCGAGGACGAAACTGCGAAAGACGAAGCCGAGGAAGAAAGAACGTTAACATTGCAAGAATTACGGGACAAGAATTCCGAGCTGCGTCTCGTATGCGAGGAACTGACTCGCGAGCTGGCCGAAGCACTTCAAGAGAGAATTAACCTTCGAGCTAAATTATTGCTCATAACCTGATCCAACAATTCCGATGACAGTTTCCTCTCGCGTTTTTCCAATCACCCTAGCACCACCACGTTTTTCACACCCCTGTTCCTTTTCTTTTCACTCACGGTACGTTGAACCTCGTACCGCGTTTGCACGTATTTTTAGTCTCTCGAGAAAAACGAGAATTATCACGAAATCGAGAAAATACCGTTTCCAAGGCCTTCCCGTAAATTTCTTCTCATTCTCGATCATTCAGCAAAATATCCATACAATTACAAAAACTAATTAAAAGCCAAGAAAATGCTCAATGAAGCATTTCAACTTTTTTGCTGTTTCGATCACCAAAAAAAAAAATGATTACAATACTTTTGTGGAAAGTTGGAATTTTCCTTCACCATTAGATACACGTGAACCTCCTTAACGATAAAAAATAAATGTAGTTTTTTTTTTCGGGAATTCGGTATTGAGACGAAAGACGAAGCGGTATTTTCTCGAAAGAATAATCGTGTCGATTTGGTCTCTGTGAAGAAACGCTCCTCGAAAAAACTGTCTATTTGTCCTCGCACGACCCTCGATACTCGAAACACTAAATCCTCGTGATCTTTGCTAATTACTGTGTTCGCGAAAGGCTTATATGTTCACATGTATGTCCCCTTCTCCCTTAAGAGTTATTTATGCACGCTGGGCGTCGAAGAACATAAAGAGAGGGAGAAAAAGATAGAGAAAGGAAAAGAGAGAAAGAGCATAACGATCGTTGTAATTTACAAGAAATATAAAACGTTACGCGATGATGAAACTCTATCGAAAATGCGATTAAGCACTGTCGACTAATTAAAAAAGAATAATGAAAAAAGACAACAAATAATACACAATCGAATCGAAGCCAAAATGTATTTTCGTATTTGCAATATAATCAAATTTCATTCGTCGCGAGCTAATCGAAACTGCACAACAGCGTGTTCACTTTTTTGCGCAATGTATATGGTCACTCTGCGTTTATACGCGGGTCTTAAGGACGCACTGGCTTGTCCAAATGTCATCTCACAAAATAGGGAAAAACATCTGGAGATTGAAGTAAAAATCCAGAACGAATGTCTCGACAAAAAATTCATTCAAATAAAAATCGAGCCAGCAAACGTTAATTTTTTAAAAAGATTTTTTGTCCGGCATTTGCAGATCGATCCTCGTTAATATTTCTGAACATTTTTTTCGACTTGCAGCATTTTTTGTTTTTTTTTATCATTTCTTTACCAATTATTTGAGGCGTGAAGGGAAATGGAAAAAAATTGTTTTTACGTTACTACCTGAGGCCAGTGCATCCCTGATGCCTGCAAGAAAAATAATTGGAAGAAAAACTGAATGAAGAACGTTATCGTATAAATACTGGTAATTCTATCGTATTGTAAATTTTTAGTTGCATTAGCTCGATTTGTAAATATTTGAATAATTAGAGTACGAGGATTTCATCTCACTGGGATAAGCGTGCCCGGAGGCTGTAGAATAAAATAGAATAATGGAAAGAAGAAGACTAAAGCAGCCAATTTCTCAGATTCCTTTTTGATCGATCTTTTCTCTGGTTTAATTGCTTCGTAAACAAATATGGAGCGTCATTAATGATAAATAAAGTGAGAAAGAGAGGGAGAGAGATTGAGAGTCGACTGATGATGAAAAATGTAATAAATTATTTAAAAACGAGGAGTAAGTCAGACAGGTGTGTCAATGTGGAACACCAGATTGTGATTTTCGTCCGTTCTCGACGTTCGTTCGCTAATTAATTTAGGCTACCCACCGAACGTTACGTCGTTCCGTGATTATTAATACCAGCTTTTCTTCAATCGTCTGTACGATAACAATAGATTTTTGCGAGTCGCTAAGTTATTATTAAAAATATATTCTGTGCCATAAGTTGCGATATTCCGTTCATATTGATTGAAAAAAAAAAAAAAAAAAAAAACAACTACATCGCCGTTGCAATCATTATTCATTCCGGTGATCGAAAACTTCCGGTTTTTCTTTTTTTTACTACTTTTACTTTAGCTTACTGTCAGTCAAGAGATTTATCGACATCCCGGTAATTCCTCCAAGCTCATAAAATGTCTTACGGAACAAACCCAGACGACAAACCTTTTTGTAATTGTATAAATGGCGTTGTATTATGTATATTTTTAGCTTCGCATCAAACTCATATCCAGTTTATCTTATCAGAAGCTCTCCATTTTATCTTTTGTAGTTTACCGCCGTGCGGAATAAACAACTGTTGCAAAAAGAAATAAATGAACATTTCATTATCACGAAAACGACAGTTTTTTTTTTCATTTCATTCCCTAGACTATTTTTATTTTTTCTGGTAATTCTTCGTCAACTTTTGGCCAACGTTGAGAATTTGCTGAATTTGACACTCGGAAGGAGCTTCAAATGTTCATATCGTAAAAAGAAAATTGCAAAGATCTTGGGCTCTTGAGAATTGCTGATACGAATAAATTTCACGTTCCATACTTGAGCCTCGGCTTGAACAGTCTCTACGAATTTTTTGGAACATTGGAAGAGTTTCTGAAAAAACGTAATTCACAAAACCAACTCGTGTACGTAGTCGATCATGATCCGTAAATCGCTTACATCGCAAAGATGGTCGAGAAGCAGAAAAATCCTAACAATCCTTCGCATCGCACGAAGGTCAGTTGGTTCGCAAAATAAAGAAACGAAAAAAGAATCACCAGGTTTGCTCATTCATTGAGTTTCGAAAATTTCGTTCGCAGCTTCAAACCGCCACTTCCAAGGGGACAGCGCCGAAAGAAATAAGACGAGGATGTAAGGGATGCAAAAGACAAAAGTAAGCTGGGAAATATCATGTCCATCGATGGAGCCAAAATTACGATCGATGTAATTCAGCCAGCGAAGACGGTACGAACTCTCAATGATTTTTTCTACGTCATCGAAACCTCGTGTCGGCGAAAGATTCGTACGAAAACGACGTAAACTTTTTTTTCTTTAATCTCCAGGAGAATTTGACCGGATGAGTGGCTCGGACGAGTGGTTCGACGACGAATACAATGATCCAGTGAAAGTAATAGAAAGACCACAGAAACTGGGAGAGTCCAAAGCTCCCCAAAAATTCATGATCTCCTGATTCTCACTCGTAATTTTTTTCTCATCGTTTCTCCTAAGCCATTGGTCAACGGCAAATAAAATAGAACGACGACCTGAAGGATGCAAAAGGCAGATACGAATCATTTCCACTCTCTACGGGATGTAACAACTTTTATTGATGTTCTGCGAATGAAAAATAACATTAACGATCGACCCACGAGAGGAGATGAAGAACAGTTCAATCTACAGTGGGCCAAGTCCGATGAATGATGGATGTTTCAACATAAAACATTTTTCGTGTCTCTATATTTATACATATGTGTATATATATATTGCGTAATGGTCGAAACGGTGGTTACGGTGTATTTTTTCTGTCTTTCCTTCGCGCGTCACATTTCGCGCGTGGTAACGATCAAGAATCAAATTAGATGTAAAAGTCGAGGTCGCAGGATGTTAATCGCGAAGTTTTTTGACGGTTATACAAAGAAATCTCTGCCCTCCTCTAAAAAAAAACGATAAAATTCAGAACCTGCTCCAGCTCATCGTGGTTCGTGATTCGTTTTTGACTAAATTCCAAAAAGAATACACTCCGGATGCGTGAAGATCGATTTCTCGATGCTCAAGATCGGGAGAGTGTCGCTGAGGCAGGGACAAAGTTTTTCTAGACCTCGAAATACCTTTTCTCTTTGACTCTGATCGTTCCCCACGAACAAGAACGCTCGTACAGTTCTGTGCGCGACGACATACTCATTAAATATTCTTGAACATACACACACACACACGATTCACACAAATATACATTAATAAATTTATCTCACGAGATTAACGCAACGATTTCTGTGCGATCGAGCCTTCGGGAAGGATTTTTCAACCGTGTGTAAGCGTGTGTGTGTTTTTTCTTTTTTTTTATGCTTTTCTTTGCGTTTACTGATCCTTGGTCTGCATGAACTTGATGAGATCGATGACACGGCTCGAGTAACCGAATTCGTTGTCGTACCAAGAAATGAGCTTGACGAATTGATCGTTCAGAGGAATTCCAGCTTGGGCGTCGAAGATGCTGGAGCGGTTGTCGCCGATGAAATCGGAGGAGACAACTTGGTCCTCGGTGTAGCCGAGGATTCCGGCGAGCGGGCCAGATTCCGATGCTTCCTTTACCTTGGCCTTGATCGCGTCGTACGTCGCTGGTTTTCCAAGACGCACCGTTAAGTCGACGACCGACACGTTCGCTACCGGCACACGGAACGCCATTCCCGTTAACTTTCCGTTCAGGGCGGGAATTACCTTGCCCACAGCCTTGGCAGCTCCCGTCGCTGCTGGGATGATGTTTTGGGCGGCACCACGTCCGTCACGCCACAGCTACGAGCATAGGAAAAAAAACAAAATTATCAAATGTTTTTTTACTTGTCCAATTTTTTGGCAAACTAAACATTTGACACTGGAATTGGAATTCGTTTATTTGATCGAAGCGACTTTGCGTACCGAAATGCTGGGAAAATGAATTTTAAGAATTTTTGAGATTTTTTCAATTTTAACGAATTTTTTGAGCGACTGCTTGAGCTAACGATGGGTCGCTCGTTTCTTTCGCTTATTAAATGATTTTTTATCTTTTGAAAAAATCTGAAAAAATTCGTGGACCTTTTTTCAAGCCTTTCTGAACTAAATGATAAAAATTTGTTCGATCGGGATTTTGTTTTTTTTTTTTTTAATGACAATTTCCCGCAAAATATGCAGAGGCGTTTTTTCCGACTTTGTCCGGACGCAATGTACCCAAACGAGGAATACGTTTTGTTGAATTCTGACTGACCTTGCCGGATGGTCCGTCAACGGTCTTCTGGGTCGCGGTCGTTGCGTGAACCGTGGTCATGAGACCTTCGACGATCTCAAAGTTGTCGTGGATGACCTTGGCCAGAGGAGCCAAACAGTTGGTCGTGCAGGAAGCGTTCGAGACGACGGTGAATTTGGGGTCATAAGCATCGAGATTCACTCCAACCACGAACATCGGCGCGTCAGCCGATGGCGCCGAGATGATGACCTTCTTGGCGCCACCCTCCAAATGAGCCTTCAGACAATTTTTTCCACAATTAATCGAAAGTTAGACTGAGCAACTAGATTTATTCTTTGATTTAAATTTTAAAAATTGAAATTTTTCTTAAAAAAGGGAAGAAAATGAATTTATTTATCTAGAAAAATTTGAAAACTGTAAAATTTTCTTAAAAAATAGGGAAAATGGATTTTTCCATCTAAAAAATTATTTTAACTCGAAATTTTTCTTAAAAAATGAAGGAAAATGAATTCATCCATTTTTTTCATTTTGAAAATTTGAATTTTTTTTTTTTTTTAATGGAGGAAAACGAGTTTTTTGATTTTTTCTTCTGTGAAAATTCATGTGAAAAGCTTACGGAAGCCTTCTCGATGGTGGTGAAGACACCGGTGGACTCAACGACATATTCAGCACCAGCTTTGCCCCATGGGATGGCCTTGGGGTCGCGTTCGCTGAAAACGGCGATGGACTTGCCGTTGACAACCAAATTGCCACCGTCAGCCTTGACTTCACCCTTGAATTTGCCGTGGGTCGAGTCATACTTGAACATGTAAACCATGTAGTCGAGACCGATGAACGGGTCATTGATGGCAACGACAGTCGCTCCACGTTCGATCGACGCTCTCAGAACGAGACGTCCGATACGTCCGAATCCGTTGATTCCAATTTTGCTCATGATTGTTTAGGAAACTGCAGAAAATAATAAAATAATTTTAAAAACCATGAAACTTGATGAGAAACACCAGTTTTTCTATTTATTAATAATTAAATGAAAATTTTCAATGCCAATGAATGTTTTTTTCGTGATCCAAAGTTTCGCCCTTGAAAATCGTAAAAAGTTTGATTCGGTAAAAAAAAAGCAATAATTTCTGCATTTTCCTTCATTCCGAGAATCGAGAGGTAACGAATTTTTTATTTATACAATCCGATGAAACGAGAGTTCAATGTATTTATAAAGCTCCGTTAGCAATGACCTTGACACCCGTAAGTTTGTCCTTCAGGCTCTAGCAAAGCGCCCTTTCCGAGTGCGCAGGCGCATACGCACTCGGCAAAAAAATTTCAGAAATCTCCAGCTGTCCACCTCGAGCTTTAGTTTCAAGTTCCCGAAATATTTTAGTCTTTACGCGATAGATTGATGAGAAGGCGTTAGATAAAAGACAAACGAAAATATTTCAAAACTTTTCTTGCATAATTTCGTGGCCCGATGGAGAGAAAAATAAATTTGTAATTTTTCGACCGCTGTGACCCTTGGAAACTAGCAAAACAGCTTCCCCTCTATTTCGACTGTTTCTTTATTAATTATTATTATTAATATTATTTATGATTTATTATTAATTTTACGACGAGCGTAGTCGTCATTTCGTAATAAATAAAAATAGAATAGAAAAGGGATTTGCAATTTTCGAAAATCATGTTCGTTTTATTTTCGAGTTGACTCGTTTTCCTAGCCACGGAATTTTGTCATGAAAAACAGCTGCAACGTAGCGAAGGTCTCTTTACTCAAGTCAGAGGTCGTTCAAGGTCAGAGCACGGAATGTAGCAAGGGAGATTCTAGCTCGTAACCCTGCCACGGCCTCATCCCTCTGAGCAAACTAGAGCCAAGAGTACAACCACGTGACCCCGACCGAGATGAAGCAAAAAAAAAGGATTCGGGTCGATAGGGCGACACAATCTCAACGCGTCTTGCAGCCTCCGATACAGTGCAACGCGCTATATATAAAACGTATTACCGAACTGTGGAGTTATTCAAGCGAAATGAATTATAACCCTTATTGTACAACGAGTTGGCTCGAACATGATTGTTGCATGAACCAACATCCTTGAAATTACGTGAACCGCCCCCACATATAGCACGAAGGCCTAATTTTCTCGTGGAAATTTCGGTAATTCACGATTTAGTCTCGAATTTTCCGGCAGACTTTTTTTCACGTAATTTCGTGATTTTTTGACGAGTCAACACGAATATTTGCTGCTAATAAATTTTCCTGCGTTCGATGTCAATCTCTGCAATTGTGAAAAACCACGCCTCGAAAATTCCTATTTCGGTACTCCCGCGATCGATGTCTAATGTCTATAGCTTACGGATTATTCCTACCTACAAAGTTGCATATCGACGAACCGTCATTAGGGGAAAAAAGCACGAAAAATACAATCACATTTTCAGTGTGAAAGTTCGGAAGTCATGCGCGAGGGCATGGTATACGTCACGAAAATAGCCGATTGTCTAATTGACTGCGTACTGCCGTTACTGCGTAGACGTTTTATGTGTTGTGAAAAAAATGTTTCTCGGAATAAAAGAACTGAGAAAAAAGTTGCAGCGAGGGGCACAAAGTTCCGAATCTCGCCACGTAACGTATTTTTTTGGAGATTCAGATTTTCATATTTTTCGGCACGTAGTATCGATCGTTTTGCTCGCACTGGGGAAATAGAGCTACGAATAACAACGTCAAGGGTAACCCGATATTGACGATACAATTGTAACAATGCAGAAGTAATCAACAGTGTATCTTTTGTGTTTTTTTGAATTTTTTACTTCGTTATCGTCAAACGCGTGCCTTGACGACAAGCAGAATCCCGATATTCAGCTCGATCAACGTGTGTTCAAAAAACACGAGATTTCACTACATTTTCTTAAAGAAATGAAAAACAAATCGATAGTATCGTTGGAGAACCTTTTTTTATTCACTACCGGCAACTTTTATACTCAATGTCCAGATTTATTGTACGATTTTTGTGAGTACTTACGTAACGAACGACAGGGAGTTGTTCACACTTCGGCAACCACGGAAGTAGTGTCATTTGAAGGGCAACCAGACGCTAATATAACCGGCTTCCATTTTCGCGTGTGCGCCGTGCCGCGATGTCGCTGATTGGCTGGCGAGAAATGGGAGAAGCAGGCAGTTCGGCCATCATCGTAAAGTCACGTGGTTCAGTTTTATCGAACGGTTAAAAAAGGCGGGAGTTTTGAATGAAATAAAACTAGAAAAACGATTAATTGCGTAAAAGTGAATTAAAAAAAATATATTTATTCCTCAAAATCATTTAAAAACGATTGTAAAAAGTTTGTTTTCTACAAATCCGTTGGAATTTCGTCAGAATAAGTTCGCGAAATCTGCGCGAGCTCTTGCGCAACATATCGATTCCTGCTGGAGGGATACGTTGGTCCTCAAGGTCACGTTGTGAGTAATTCTCATAGTCACGTGTCATTCGGCAGGTATTCATTCTCCGGATGAATAATCAACTCGGATTTCGTTCGATTTTTAAACATTTTTCTGCTCAATTATACCTCTTGGACTTTCGGCTCCTGTCCAACCATATCTTTTCTGGTCTCAGCTTCATTCATGTATATTGCAAGATCAACGACACGGTGGGCATAACCGTACTCGTTGTCGTACCTTTAAACGTCATTGTTGCGTCAGAACAAGCAATTCGTCACGTTGCTGGAGTTTGTATACTTTCGGAACGTCACAAACTGCCCATTTCTCTTGAGGCAATTCGAAAAATGGAAACGACACGTTTTGCCCCGACGATTCAAACTCCAACAACTCAATTCCTGACGTAAATTAATGGAATTTCATGGAAAAAAATTCATTATTCGAAAAAAAAAATCGAAATTATAAAAATATTTTCATAAATATTATAAAAATTAGTTTCCTTTTATAAATAATTGAAATTAAATGAATCAATAAAATTATGAATAATTTATAAATTATTTCAATAAAATAATAAACAAATTAATTTAAAAAAAAATTAAAATGAATAATACTATATTTATATAAATATAAATATAAATTCTGAAATAATTCAAAAGCATCTTGACATTCAGGCGATGTCGACAGTTGAAAAAAAATCACGTGCCTCTAAAACTTTTCACAACCTAAAAAAAATAATTTGTTGATTTTTCGTACCAAGCAACAATTTTGACGAAAGTGCTTGTCTGCGGTATCGCTGATTTTGCGTCGAAGATGCAAGAGTACGTTGTGTGATTGAAATCTGACGAAACGACGTCATCTTCGGTGTAATGCAGAATATCACGAAGCTGATCGAGCGACGCTTGTTTCATGACTTTTTTAACTTCTTCGTAAGTTGCTGGTTTATTGAGTCTAAATATCGGAGCGACAATAATTTTTCGAGTTTATTTATTATTTCCATTAAATCGTAAAAAATCCGATGAAAATTTAGTTATCACTGAAAATTCACGAGATTTTTTCGAACTCGTACTTTTTGTTCAAACGATAGAATCGACTTTTCAGTCCAATTACAAACAAAAACCAATCTTTGGAAAGCTTGAAAGTTGTCGAAGTTTTTTTTTTGCATTTTTACCGGATTTCGACGTTTTGAGAGTTTTTTTCTACAACGATTTAAATAAAATGAATCGAGGGTTCGAAAAGGCGAATAGTCAACGTGTTTATATTGGTCAATGTCACCTGAAGGTCATATCGCACAGGGAAACATTGGGCACAGGCACGCGAAATGCGATTGCCGAAAGTTTGTCCTTAAGTTCGGGGATGACCTTGGCCAAGCATTTGGCTGCTCCGGTCGACGTGGGTATTATGTTTTGCATGCATCCCCTTCCGTCTCGCCACAACTACAGCAATAATACGTAACGATTCAGAAAATAAATAAGCAAACCTTTCAACATCGAGACCCACAACGGATTTCAAATCTTTTTTCTTTCGCTGTTCCCGCGAGACGAAGAATCCCGAGACGTTTAAAAATAGATGGACCAATAGCTCGCCTTTCCAGTGGGTCCATCGACCGTTTTTTGTGTCGCTGTCGTTGCGTGCACGCTCGTTATCATTGCCTCAATAACTTCGAAGTTATCGTTCATTATTTTCACTATCGGTGCAGCGCAATTCGTCGTACACGATGCGCTCGAAATTACCGAGTGTTTTCGCGGGTTGTACGCACCATGGTTCACACCATAAACCAATATCGTCGCATCCGGTGATGGGGCCGTTATTATTACGCGCTTTGCACCCCCCTCGAGATGCAACTGGAACGATTTTTTCGTTCGTAACGAATTTTCATGATTTATTCGTTACCGATTTCGATTTTATCGATCGTAACGATTTTTCATAACAATTTTTTTTTAATGATTTTTACTCACACTGGCTTTTTCTAGGCTCGTGAAAACTCCAGTCGATTCTATAACGATAACGACTCCGGAATTCCGCCAGTTTATCTTCCCAGGATCCTTTTCCTGCGACGTTTTTATTTTCTTGTCTATTTCACACACGAAACATTTTTACTACGCGATTTTGGTCATTATTTTGCACAAACATAAAATTTCGTCTTTTTTGTGTTTTCGGTGTAACGAATTTTGCAAAATTTCTCGTTCAAAAATCATTTTTCGTACCACCGACCACCAGGGCCTCGTTTTCACTCTCTACCGGCTTTTTGTACGCCCCATGGGAAGAGTCGTACTTGAAAAGGTAAGCCATGTATTCGGTCGGTATAAACGGATCGTTTATTTGTTTAACCTGAAATTTCCAAAACATAGAAATTTCGCATCAAATAGTTTTTTTTTTCATCATTTTCTTACACAAATTCAAACATTTTTCAAGATTCCATCAATTTTTTTTTTCACCGTCAATGGAAACGATTTTTTGGCGATTTACCTCGATCCCTTTCTCGAGACACGCCCTGAGACACATTCGACCAATCCTACCGAATCCATTGATCCCCACAGCTGCCATTATTTTATTTTATCACGATAACACAAACGCTTCGAGTCCCTGAAGTGTGCTGAAGAAATTCCGGACATCAAACATATTTCTTTTGTTCCAATTTCATTGAAAATCCGTAGGAATCCTGATGTAGCAATGTTCTGAAATAATTGAGCTCGATTTCCGGAAATTTGTCGCAATTTTCGAAAATTTAGTGAAGAAAAGTTGTTACTCGAAGAATCTGAACATTACAGTGACTATTAGGCTCCATCGAAAGTTCTACAAATATTTGCCGTCATCCATAAGGCATAGAGAACTTCTACGACTTTTGAAAACCAAGAGTTTTGCACAAATTAAACAAAAATGTTCATAAAATTCGAAAAAAAAGTTATTTTAATCATCACAATTTTGTTCTCCGTTAGAAACTGAATGAAATTTCTTTTTTTATACAAAATTTGTCGTTTTGTCTACGAAATATAAAAAAAAAAAACTTTTATTAGTCATAATTTTTTTTTTACGTTAGAAACTGAATAAAAAACGTTTATTTATACGAAATTCGTCGTTGGTCTACAAAATTCGATCAAAAATTATTTTAATCATCACAATTTTTTTTTCATGTAAGAAAAACTCACTGTAAAACGTTTATTTAAAATTATAATAATTATCAAAATGGTTATAACTGGAATGAGAATTATAAACGTCCAGCGTAAGAGTGAAAAGTATACAAAATCGAATTTCCAAGAATATCAATGCCTGGGACAATGAAAACGATAATAATAATGATGAGTTTTGATATCGTCGACGTGTTATTGAAATTTTATAGATTTTCCATGAATTAGGGATTAGCGAATTGCTAGAAGTTGAGAAAGGAACGAGTGCGTACAGTTTCGTTTCGGATTCGAGTGCGCACGGATCGTTGACGCGAGTGAAAAATTATTGAAAGTTTCATCGAGACGTGAGAATAATTGGAAATATGGAGGAAACGGTACAACTGTTGAAATCGTGTATCGTAGCTCACCAGGGCGGAATACCGCAGGACGATCTCGACGGTGAATATCCACGAAAATCCAATTTTTTTTTTCATTTAAGGACCTTCGATGGAATTTCGCAATCGATCAGCCTTTTTTTTTAACTATTATAATTTTTTCTACAATTTCGAGAAGCTGCGTCGTAAAAATTTAGAGAAATGTTCGAAATAAATATGTCAATTGATTTGCAGACCAGTTCTTCCAATTCACGGGCAATCACATCCCATACCTGAGCCTCGGTTTTAACAGTCTCTACGAATTTCTCGGAACGTTGAAAGAATTGGTGAAAAAACGTAATTCACAAAATGAACTCGTGTACGTGGTCGCGCATGATCCGAAAATCGCTCACATCGCAAACATGGTCGAGAAGCAGAAAAATCCCAACAATTCTTCGCATCGCACGAAGGTTAGTTGGTTCGCAAAATAAAGAAAAGAAAAAAAATCACCAGGTTTGCTCATTCATTGAGTTTCGAAAATTTCGTTCGCAGCCTCAAAACGCCACTTCCAAGAGGAAAGCACCGAAAGAAATAAGACGAGGACGTAGGGGATGCAAAAGACAAAAGTACGATGGAAAAGATCGTGTCCATCAATGGAGCCAAAATTACGATCGTTATAATTCAGCCAGCGACGACGGTACGAACTCTCAACCATTTTTTCCACACCACCGAAACCTCGTGTCGGCGAAAGATTCGTCAGAAAACGACGTAAACTTTTTTTTCTTTAATCTCCAGGAGAATTCGACCGGATGAGTGGCTCGGACGAGTGGTTCGACGACGAATACAATCGTCCAGTGAAAATAATAGAAAGACCACAGAAACTGGTGAGTCTATAGCTTCCCGAAAATTTACGATCTCCTTATTCTCACTCGTGATTTTTTTTTATCCCTACTCCTAAGGACGTTGTTCACGAGCCATTGGTTAATGGCAAGCAACTCATTGGCGATGATTTCTTTTTGCAACTCGCCATTCGTAACATCGGGACGTCCGTATACAGAAATGGACGTAAGTTTTTCCCTCCCATTATTTACTTCGCATTTTCCTGCGTCTAAAAATGTTTCCCTCCACAAAGACATCGAAAAACAATAAAAATTACCAGAATTTTGAGATTTCCCATAAATATAGTCAATTTTAATCGAAAAATCGTTAAAAAAAAAACCTGCCACTTTTTCTATATTTCGCTTTTCCTTTCTCAGCGTGCACCGCTTTGAGCATCGGTCTGTGCAAATCTGGCCAAACGATCAAGGAGTGTACTCGACGTTTGAAAAAAGTGGAAGTTCTGGCGAACAAGCTCGTCATCATGCTCGGTGCCGAGGACATTTATAGAGTAAGAATATTTCTATAATAAATCTCAACAACCCACAATACTGAATTTCACATTTTCCGGATTTCCCGATGATTTTGGGAATTTTTATCACCGGATTATTGAGAGATCGTGGTGGCCCATTCATTTTTTTTTGTACTTTCGTCTTATTGATTTCTACAAAAAGTCTGATTGATTTATTTGAAAAATTCAGGGTCACTCGAGCGACGAAATCATCGAGGACATGGAAGAACTTCTTCTGTGTCTCGAAAATCGTCACGCGTTTTCAAGATCAGCAATAACTCTCTGCACGATTCCTCCCCTGGCGAATCTTCATGTCCACGGTCACAGAAATAAGCTGGACAATTTGGAACGTTTCAACAATTGGATCAAAGAGCAAACTATCGGTTGCTTCAACGATCGTTTGCTTTCCACAATCAAGTATAACCTCGTGGATTTCCACAATAAAAATTCCACCGTCCGAGGCTCGACCGACTACGAATTTTTCCAAATGTGAGTTTCAATTCCTCTGAATATTTTTTCCTTCACAAAATAATTGCCCAATCGCCTGATTAAAAAAAAAAAAAAATCACGTGAAATAAAACGTCGAAAATATTCACCGACGAAGATGTCGAATAAAAAATGAAAAAAAAAATAGATTTTGAAAAATCTTCGTTTCAGGGATGCTAGAATGGTTTCTGGAACGTCTCAGCCTTACGTTCTTTGGAGCCATCGCGGTCGTCGCCTGGCGATGAATTTACTGCGTTCTGGATCTTAGAAAAAAAAGTTTGTACGAATTGCTCGTCCTGAATGACTCCATTGACGCCAAAACCGTTAGTCGCTAGTCCCTACGATAAGGAATTATTATTTGTACATAAGTTTGTCTAATTTATTGAGGATGACCCGAGTTTTATTGTGAAAAAGTGTGAAAAAAAAATTTGGCAGTGATTAACGATAGTTAAGTTTCGATATTTTGTACTTTTCTCAGTGCAGCACGCGTACGATTAATCATGTTAAGGTTATTAGACTATCGCTAATTAGTCTTTCCCATTGCTTATATTTTAAGATTAGTATTTTAAGTTACGATTTCCCATTGTCATTGCTAAGCTAGTATCACGAATATTTTTGCATGTGTGTAGGATTATGTGTAACGAATAAGTATCTGCAAATCAAAATATTGCGGGCAATCTTTGGTCATATTAATAGGAGTCGAAATCGAATAAGGTTGTACAAAATAAACATTTATTTCGATGGAAAAACTTCCTGTTGTGCGATATTTACAAATTTTTGTTCATTCCAAGCCTTGATTAATTTTTTTAGCTGTTTTAATTAATAAATCGAGAATGAATTTTCGAAAAGTTGAGCCAAATCCTCTTCGGACTGTTCTCTCGGCGCGAGCTTGGTGATGCGATGCTGTGAATAAACAAATAAATAAATAAACAGATTATTAAATAAATAAATACATGAAAGAAAATCGATCATTAAATAAGAAATAGAAATAAATAATTGACTATTGATAAGAAGAAAAAAATTAATTATTAAATAAAAATAACGTTGTTTAATAGTAAAGAGAGGACATTTTTGAAGAAACTTTCTTACTTGAGGCAAAGTTCCCTTGACCAGAGTCGGAATGTCATCTTTTTTGAATCCGAGCTCGGAAAGTCCGTTCTCGACTTTCATTATTTTCATATAACCTCTGACAGTGTCCGCTAGAATTTTCCCAGCATCTTCTTTTCTCGCGTTGCTGATATCGGCGCCCAAGAGTTCCGCAGCTTCCAGATGTCTCTCCGGACACGCGGCTCCCGTGAACGAAAAGACAGCTGGTGCTGAAATTACCACCGACAGTCCGTGTGGCACGATAGGATGATCGTCGCTGTAGCCCTGAGTGTCACAAAAACGTTTTTGAATCTTCAGTTCATTTAATTCACTCTAAACTGTTTGAGCGAAAACATAATAATTTGTTATTTATCTTCTATTAAAAATAACGAAAACTTTTTAATTTTTTGCGAAATTTATAAATTTTTTGGCCAATTTCCGATCAAAAATCATTATGTATTTGATTAAATATCTCAGAGAAAAGATCTGAGGAATTTTAGCAAATACACAGCCATTTTTCATTCATTTATTATGCTCTTTGACATTTTTTGCCCAATTTTAACATTTTTGCCCTCGTTCAGATGAGAAATCACATTTGCTAAAATCTCCCAGAGGGATGACGAGCTGAGAGATTTCAGCAAACGTATTAGTCATTTTTTATTCATATTCCATCGATAATCGCGGAATTTTTGACATTTTTTGATTTTTCCGTCAAATTTCGACATTTTTCCGAGAATTTTAGATGAAAAATCACTATGTTTTTGCTCAAATCTCTCACAGAGACGATATAGTACCAAGGAACTGTGATTTCACATCATAATTTTTTATATAATTTTTCCTCCGCGTACGATTCTTTTGTACACGTGATCGAAATCTGTCGCTTTACCTGAGGCTGGAATCCTCGGACGTTGCCACTAATTGGATAGGAAAGACCGTGACAGAGGTGGACACCGGCATTGCCAAAGCCAACGCCAGCCATAGTGCTGGCAAGGTGCATGTGGCTGCGAGCTTCAAGGTCGTCGCTGTGGTAAACAGCCCTCTCGAAGTATTTTTTCATGACTTGAAGAGCGTATCTGGCCCAAACGTCGCTGACAGGATTGCTGCCTTGATAAGCGGGTCTGAGGATGGGATTCGTCGGGCACGGGGTTCTCTGCGTGTAGTTGATCGCCGTGAAAGATTCGAGAGCGTGGCAGAGCACATCGAAGCCTGAGTAAGCGCAAACTTTCTCAGGCAACGATAGCGTGTGGAGAGGATCGACGATTCCTAAAGTTGGCCTGAGGGCGCGATTGGCTATGCCGGTTTTAGCTTTCAGCGGGCGATAATCGAATATCGACACGCCCGTAGTTTCGGAGCCTGTGCCGGAAGTTGTTGGCACTGCGATCAATGGCTTCAGCGCCACCAAAACAGGCTTTCCTTTGCCGATCGGCGCATTCACGTAATCCAAGAAATCGGCTTCCCTGTCGCACGAATACAAGTTGGCAGCTTTGCAAGTGTCCATTACCGATCCGCCGCCGACCTGGTTGCAAAAATATCAAGTGCAGAAAGTTCCTTCTCCAAAAAACTCCCGGAAGCAGCGAAATTGTCAAAAAAAAACGTGTCAACATTGGGATAAAAAATTTTGTATAAAAATTCTGCAGGTTTCTGGACAAATCGGGATTTCCCCTTAATTTTGTTCACGTCAGAAATAATTCGTTCCCAGTTTATCGTGGATATCGTGAATTCCACCCTGAGTTTCTTGTCCTTTTTCTTCGATCTCTCGATAATTTTTTTTGATTTTTCATTAATTTTGATTCTACGAGATCGATTTTTCTTTGGATAATGAATTTCTTCGCAATTACTTACTGCGACAAACGCATCGTAATTTCCTTTCTTCGCGAATTTGATGGAATCCTGGAGACTAGCTTCGGTTGGCTCGACCCTGACTCTGTCATAAATGTCAAAATTAACGCCGTGTTTTACGAGACTGTCGATCGCGGTTTTGACAGGAGCGAGCGTCGCCAGGTGTGGGTCAGTCATCAGGCAAGTTCTTTTTACTCCCATGTTTTGTAGATCCATTCCCAGCTCACGTGTCACTCCAATACCGTAACGAACTGTCGAACAAGCCATCTGGAACGAGAACAACAAGTTTGAAGTCTTCGAATTCGTGGCTGAGGGAACAAAAACAAGTTTTTCTTGACGATTTTTCTTGCTACGAATGAACGTCATTTTCAATGCACATTTTCAGCGAACGAAACGATCGCCATTTTAGAAAAATGTTATTTTCCACAGACATTTCCAAACCGGCCGGAGAACGTAACGGAGAATTGTAATATCTTATCTACTGGAATGCGTCAAATCCGTAGTGTCTATATATTAATATATGCCCAAAGATTACGGCGATCGACGATCGCATCGTGACCGAGAAACGCTCGATTATTATCTCGAATAATGAAGCAACTTGAAGTTTGTTTTGTCATTCAACTGCTTCGAACTATCCTCGAGAAACTTCTTTACGCAATAGTCACGTTGTTTTTTTTTATTATTGAATTGGAAATTTTTTTTTTTTTCATATTTGAATAAAAATAATTGTAAAATTGTTTTTCTTTTTTCTACCTCGAATGCATATTCATTTGTAGGAGTCGAGGTCGTTGCTGTGCTGTTCGAGACACCAGGGTTTCCATGGGCTGGACATCGGCAACTAAATAAGTAACATTTTTTTTTTTTAATTCATTACAGGAAAATGAAACGTTGTCGAAATATTAAAAAAATTCTTTTGCATCTAATCGTTATTGACAGGAAATGAAAATTCGGGGATGTTTTTTAGCGCATAATCAAATTTAAAAAACGTCTCATTCGATCTGAGAATTCGAGTGACAATCCTTTGGCATATTCTGCTGGAAAAATTGTAGGAAATCAAGAAATGATTCGTTATTTTTCTGGGGCAAAACTTTTTTGAAAAGGAACGAGGAAATTTTTAATTTTTTTGTTTAAAATTTTTGACAATTCTTAGCGGAAGTTTTTTAAAAGCGTGTCAGCACTTACGATTGCGAGGAAATGACTTGAAGTAAATCGAGGGCTCGTCTCCTGGGCAACATTTTTAAAATCCTGGATAAAAATTTTCAACAAAATATTCAACTTGGGAAATGAAACTCGTATGAACCGCCGTTATGACTCGTTCCTCGCGCAAGCCCCAACTCTTTAAAACTCTCGTGCACTCGTCGTTGAGCAACTGGTCCTGCTGTTGCCCCTCCACTCTCCATATTGCCGATGACGCCCGCGTTGTTTGTCGGAACTCGCCTAGCCAGATCACTTGACCTCCACAAATTATTTCCAGGAGCGTATCATTCGGAGTCTCCGAAATTATTTTTCTCCCGAAATCACGTGCTTCATTTTTATAAATCAAAAATCGAACTTTTTAAAATTCGAGTATACTCAAAAAAAAAAAAATTCTCGAATTACTCCAATTTTTCAAGGAGTATTTTTCTTCCGGAAGCTCCCAACTCCAGAGTTTTTTTTATTAAGAAAAATTCACTTCGAAACGATCAAAATTTAGGTTGAGATAGAAAATACGATTCGAAATTTCCTCGAGAGATTACGATCGAGTGTTTATTCGAGCGAGATATCGCTCGAGATATTGTTGATTTCACTGCCTGGGCTCCAAATATTTTTTTAACAATAGAAATAAATCTCTCGTGCCATCGGACAGCAAGGTCGTTGCAAATCTTTCGTAATAACCTCCTCCATAAATCTGTCAAAATGACTCTGACTTCAAAAAAAATACGAAAAAGTTTCTTTTCCCATTTTTTAAAAAGCCGAATATGTTCAAATTTTAACGCGAAACTGAACTTTTGTCTCTCTACTCTTAATTCTTTTCCAATTAATATGGAACCCCATGACAAAAGGAATAATCAGGAGATCCTTTTGATATTTGTTGGATATTTTTATTAAAATTGTTATATATTATTTACAGCGGATAGTGCGAATACCGTGAGCCTGATCTGTAGGATCGGGCATATAATTTTCCATTTCTTGAACTCCTTAAAAGTAACTGAATATTTTACGATCGTAATTTTAATACTTAAATAAAAAGAAATAAAAGAAAAGTATCTTTTTCAATTTATCGTCGACGATCGCCTCGTAATACCGTAGTGCAGCAATAATCTACGAACATGAGCGTAATTTAAGGTACAGGCACATTTTTTTTAAGTAGTTGTGACTCGCGAGCGATGCAAAGGACGACGGCATGTCGTTCTGATTCCAAAACGGTAATCCCCTTCTTTAAAAAAATAAAATAAAAATGAGTAGAATTTTGTTGGTGACGAAAAAAATCACCTCGTAAAAAAAAATGAATTTTTTCTTCCAAATTTTTTTTTGGTGACGCATAAAATTTCAGAATTCTCCGCGCTCGTCGCGATCGCTTCCGAAGTAATCTCGACTTCGTTTTCCATCAGCTTATTCATAATTTGTTCGTATCAGCAAAAAGATTTTTGCACATTTGTGTGAATGCTTTTTTTTTCTTTTTGTTATTTTGTAAAATTACAGACTGCATGTCGTAGCGTATAAAAAAATTGTATGGCTCGTCTCATCGTGGAGTGATAAGAAGAAACAAACCGCCCAACACTCGTTCAGTGACCCGGGGAGACGTATTTCGCTTTCTCACAGTATGCAAAAAGAACTAGACGCTAGAAAAGGGCTTAAATAATCGATCGATTAATTTATCATGTAGATATTAAGTTACTGCGATTGGCATCTCGTTGCCATGGGAATATAATCGAGGAAAAAAATCGAAGGGCATAACTGCGTCTCTGACATTCTTAAAATATTCCTCTTGATCCGAACTTTCATATCGAATGATAGGATTTATGAATAACTCTTGGAAGACAACGAATAGAGTTGAACTGCTGCCTGGAATAGAAATTGGTCGATGGTCGACATTTTACGCTTTGAATTGATCAACAATTTAACAATTCCCAATTTTTGTGCGCTTTTCGTTGGAACGTTAAAAAAAGTAACAATTTTGTTTGTTCGAAAGAATTACAATCGTTGAAGATACAAATTTGGGCGAACGACGAAAAAATCTCTTGCGATTTTTTCTCAGGCTAATTCTTGAGACGAAAATGTTTCCTTCTTTTCCTTACACGCTCTCTGGAACGATCTTATCGTAGTGGAAAGTACTGCTGGAATAAAAACTGCCACGCTTCGGCATGTGCGGCGTCGCTATTTCCTCCTGCAGAGGCTTGTAAACCAGACCACAATTCTTGTTGTCCACGAGACCTTGACGGAGCATCATCGGTGGCCTTATCACCGGACCACGGCCTCTCGACTTTGATATCAATTGAGCGAGTTTCACAAATAGCAAAAACATCATCACCGAGGCCAGGACTACCGTCACAATCTGCCAAGTTGTCGATCGCCACAATGGAAAATCTATCTCATTGTCTTCCGAGTATCCTGCCGTATTAATCTCATCGTACTCTTGATACTGATCGTGCCACATTGCATCTTTTCCTTCCAATGGCGAGTCTTGACCAAGCTGGAAAATTGAACGAGCAAAAAATAAAGAAACCGTTCGTAAAATCCTCATCGTTAAATTTTCGTGTCTCTCATCCTATAAGTGCATATCGGGTCAATCTGACCCAAGGCGTTTTTCAAATTGCTGTATTCCGTTAAATAAGCATTTGTGTTTTTTTTTTTATGTGCAAAAAATGTATTTATTTATTTGTTGAGGAAAACAAAAATTAAATGCCGAAAGATTTGTTGCCATTAAATGCGAAACAATTGGTGACAGAAAATTGTTGGGGTCAAAACGACCCAGTATGCACTCGAAGGGTTAAGAAACATCGAAATGGGACCAAAGACATTTTTGGACATCAGAAAATTGTGCAGTTTCTGGATATCGATTGCTTACCTTGAAGTCAGGGAGACCGTCGACATCGAAACTGGAAAGACCGTCGTCGTCGGAGGAGAAAGTCGGAACATGGTCGATGATCTTGGTGCCCATGTCTCTGGAAGGTGGACCATCCTCTTCGTTGTCACAGATGTTTCTCGCAAGATCGGTCCATTGGCTAACGCCTCCGGTCTCCGCGTAATCGTTGCCAGCCATTCCATAATTGTTAACGTAACCAAGAACCTCGGTAGGTGTGACTCCGTGATCGATAAGCCACTGAATCGCGCGGTTGAATTCCTCGTCACACACGAATGGATTGTGCGATGCATCCAGCCCAGACAACTTTGGCATTGCCTTCAATTCCTCGTGAGTTATTCGTTTCAATTCGTTGCCACGAACCGAGATGAATCTGACGAATAAATAATTGAAAAAAAAGAAACAAAATTACGATGTCAAAAAAAAGGATCGAACGAGCGACAATAGCGATAAGTGCATATTGGGTCAATCTGACCCAAGACGTTTTTCGAATCGTTGTATTTCGGTAAACATTCGTTTTTTGTTTTTTTTTGTTTTTTTACGAAAACGAAAATTAAATGCCACAACAATCGGTGACAGAAAATCGTTGGGGTCAAAGTGACCCAGTACGCACTCGAAGGGTTAAAAAATACCGAATAAAGAATTTTCAGTGTGGAAAATTTACCTCAGAGATTTTAGGGGCTGTCTAGCTTCGCTCCAAATTCTTCGTAGTTGGCACCTGCTGACGTCGAGTCTGGACAAGACAGGAGTTTGAAGGAAAGGCGTTACTTGAAGACTCACAAGAGGATTACCAGCGAGATTCAGTTTCAAGAGTGTACGAGCACCCATGAACATTTTTGGCTCGAGAGTGTTTATCATGTTGTCGGAGAGGTCCAGCTCTCGCAGGGAAGACTGGAAGTTCAGGAGACCGGTGGGCAGGCGAGCCAAACGATTTCTCGCGAGGTTCAGTCTCATCAGAGCTGGCATCGAGTTGAAAGTTCCTTCGGTGAGAGTATCGAGACCGCAGTTTGCACACTCGAATCGATAAATCCTGTCGGTCGAGAATTTTTCAATTAATTTCATAAATAAATCTCATAATTCATGGAGAAAAAAAAACGTTGATGATGATAAAAATAATTACGAGTAAGTGTCGTATTCGTTGCCGAAGACCCTGAACACCGGAAGCTTTCCTAGGCCAGGATTGTCGTTCATTATGACGATTTGGAGTCTCAAGTTTGTCCGCAGATGGTGTTCGTTCAATGAGGTGATTTTGTTGTCGCTGATATCGAGATAAGTCAATTGATCGAGGTCGGAAAAGGCATGTTGATGAATTCTTTTGATACCGTTCGATGCCAAGTTTAATTTTTCTAACGCGCTGGCCCCGATGAGATCATCTTTCGTTACGAACTTGATGCGATTATGAGACACATCGAGGTTCGTTAATTTCGAGATTTCTTGAATGGCAATGCTCGTCAAACCGTTGTCTGCAAAAAATAAAACAAAAAATTCGATAAATTGATGATCAGGCCATTTTTTTCAAGCCTCGAAAATAAATTGTCACTCACAGCTGATACGAAGAGTCTGGAGTCCCTTGGAAAGTGCACCCTCAGGGATCTGGGTCAAGCGATTGCCCGAGAGGTCGAGTTCGACGAGCGTATCGATCGACTCGAAGATCGATTTATCGATGCTCTGGAGTTTGTTTCTCTTGAGATCGACGAAGGCGAGATTGGGCATTTTTGAGAAAGCTGCTCGTGGCAAACGAACGATCGAGTTATCGGAAAAATCCAACTCGGCGATGCTCGTCGAGTTGAAAATGTAATCCCTCGATTTGAACCAATCGTGATCGAACAATTGACCCGAAATCGTCAAGAGACTCAGCTGCGTGTTGTTGACGAAATAATCCGCTTCGAGATCTTTCAATCCGTTCCTCGTCAGATTCAGGGCAAAGAGATAATCCGTACCGTTGAAAGCGTTTCTGTCTAGTCTCACAATGTGCGTGTCGACGATCGTGATCGATTCCAATTGTTGCAAACCGCGCGAATGAATCGGCTGTGGGCCGAGACTTATTTCTCCAGCGTTTTCCAGCCTCAGGTGAGCGATTCCCGTACCGAAATTTTGATTATCGATGAGTTTGCTGCATCTACAAAGTTTATGAGTAAAAAAAAACCTTAGAGTCTCAAAAACAGTCCAGAGTGGATAAAAATTTCCAAGGCCATTCCGTAGCCTTTACCGATAAAATTTTCGATCGAGTTTACCAAACGATTTTGGTCCCAAAACTACAAAAAACCAGAAACGCGATTAAATGATCTACATGTTGGAAGCGAATAACTTTATGTTTTGTGTACGATCGTGTCTTCGATGTGTGAAAGTTAATTCCAAAAGGAAGCAATTTTCGACATGACAGTGAAGTTCGCAACGTTGGGGTCCAACGAAAAATACTTTTTCTATTCATTGTTTGTTTAATTTAAAAAACCATGACAATTTTCGTACCGATTTCGTATTTGGATCCTAAAAAAAGATCGTTTCATTGTCCTGACGAAATATTTAACAAGAATCTTGTGATCTGTTCAAGAAGAAAACAGAATGTCGTTCGATTCCAATGATGCGAACTTCAACGTCGTATTTTCGACAGGAGAACCAAAACCGATTATTTTTAATCCTAGAAATATATTTCGCACGATATTAAATCCTGTATGCGATTATAATCGCCTCAAACGTCGGAGAAATCCGGTTGCCCTCTTTCGAGCAAGACCTAATCAAGTCAATTGAAATTAAGTTCGTCGTACCGATTCGTCGAATCGTATACACTCGGTGCACAAAATTTGCTGATCATCGTAAAATTGTATTCGATTTTTGTGATGGGAGAAAGGACTGAGAAAAACAAATCTTACTTTGCTGTTGTAGCAGCGGCGTATTGGCCGGAGCATCGGCAGTAATCCGGACAGTCGGTCATTAATTCTTCCTCGTCAGCAATGTCGTCTTCATCGCTACTGTCTCCATCGTCGGTGCTACCGGGAGTGCGGAGTACATCTTCATCCTCGTCATCGTAATCGTCATCTCCATCCTCGTCCTCGTCGTCATCATCATCTTCATCATCGTCTTCGTCGTCTTCGTCGGTATTGTCCTCGTCGTAAGCCAATTCCTTTTCCTCTTCCTTCAGAGCTTTCAGGGCTTCCTTCTCCGCGAGTTTCGCTTTCATAGAATCTTTGTCATCATCGAACAACGTATTTGGCGAACTGGGAGCGATTCGCACTCGTGGCTTCTGCGTGCTCGATGCACGAGGCTCGTCTCGTGATCGTTGCGCCTCGGCTTTTATCGCTTTCGCCAATTCCTCTTGAACCTGCTGTGAATTTCAACTTTTTATGAAATCTCGGACTATCGATTTTGTTGCGAAATGAATCAAGGTGACGTGCACCGATGGAAGAAAAAGTTGTAAATATTTACAGAAGCTCCTTTTGCGAAAAATGGTCCTAAAAATTTTGGCGACGTGTAGGGAAGGTAAAAAACCCAAAAAAAAAAGACAATTATTTTTTTTATATGACAGAAATTTAAATTCTAAGCTTTTCCCCTTCGTTACCTTTTCTCTCCCTAAAATTGATCGTGGTATCGGTTTTTATTGATAATCATGCATAAAAAAAGGTTGGGACGGTTATTCGCAAGAGATCTTTTCTAAATATTTACCGGAAAAAACTCGATTATCAACGATTCAAATCCGGAGATCGCGTGAAAATGACACAAATAATTCGATAAAAAGCAACCAAGTACCTTCGCAGTGACGGCATCTTCGTCGAGCGCTCGAATTTCTTGCAAAAGCACATCCTTCGGATTGGTGAAGGGATGAACGAATTCCGGGTTGGGTACAAGTTCATTGGGTTCCGAAACATACGTTTCCGCCTCGGCCGTCGAAAGAGTAAGATTTTTAGTGATTCTCTCAGTCGTGGCCGCAGAAGACGTGGTTATTGTCGCCGGAGTCGTCGGAGAAGCTTCGACAGCGAAGATCGTCGCCAGCAGTAGCAGCAGAGCTGCCCGAGACTTCATTGTGTCTCGTATATCTGAAAATCAAACATAAATTCGTTTCATAAACTAAAATTGGAACCGTGCGAAAAGTTGGAAAAAAGTGAACGAGAGTTGCACGCGTGATCGAACATTGTGGTGTTGCTGTCGAGGTCAGCGAAGCCGAGAAATTCGAGCCGGAAATGTGGGAGACCACTGAACCGGAAGTAACGAGAGTATCTTCCAAAAAACTCGATTACAATCTCCGAATGAATTGATCAAAAAATCAAAAGCACCTTTCCGAATGCCAGAGATTCCTGATCGAGCTCGAGAATCATTAAAATCGATCGGGCCACCGAATTGTTCGAAAGGAACAGTTCACTCGAGCCAAACCATGACGTTGAGCATTTTTCTGGTCTCTGCCGGCTCGCACCTTGTTTACACTGGCGAAAACAGACTCGACAGTAAAGCACAGAAAAGTATTGGTGCTACAGACGAACACAGTGTGTCGTACACACGAGATAACTCCCGGGGCACTTGGTGAACGAATGCCAGAGACGTGCAGCAAAATCTTCTGTGAGAGCCTCTCACATTATATACGCTGTACATTTATATATACTACTTGGTTTTATTATAGTTCACACACACACGAACATTAACAGAGCTTCGTTCCAACGCATCAAAAAGGGGCGTGCATAAAACCATTGAATTATGAGAGAGCGAAGGTAGTTACGACCTTCTGAATCTCGATGACGACAGAGCATGTTTATATCGATTACTCAAGCTCAGAAAGACATTGCGATTGTGCTAAAATTCGATAGATACGTCCTCTTGACTCCGAGCCAACTGCTCTGTGCGAATAGGATAAGCAAACTCTCGAATATACTCTCGAGGAGGAACAGAGCAAGACGTAGATTCGAGGTGATGGATAGAGCCACGAAGAAAGGGAGAGGGAGCGAGAGGGACACGAAGAATTAGTGAGAACGAGGAAGACGAAGAAAGGAGAAGAATTATTAATGTTTTGATCGCGATTAAGAATGATAGATGTTTCGTGTTGGAGGAAAAAAATGGAAAAGATAAAAGCAGAAAGATTCGTACAGCTTCTTGCACGATCGCAAACCGTACCTTTCGGTTCACCAACGACGTGGTGATCATGTGCTAAACTTTCATGTGATGATACTGATCAGACCTCACGATATGTATTCACGATTGGGCGAGGCCAATGATTGAGCAGATAGACAGAGGCGAGAACCAAACTCGCGGAGGAAACAGAGAGAGATCGTGGACCCGAGTGCGGAGAAAATAGAATCAGAGTTATACAGATACAATGCAAAGGTGTGCCCTCTCATTTGTCAGCATCATTGCCATTCCATCGCCTCTACCAGACACCGTTGGAATTTCAATTCCCATTTCCCAAAGGATTAATTCTCCGTTTTCAAATCTCTCTTCGTCTGTCTCGTCGCTATTTTTTATTCGATCTTCGCGCGTCATCGTGCTGAACGGAGCATCAGCCTGGATCACGTGTTTCCACCGAATATGGACATTTCAAATTGAATTGCAAATCGCCACTGTTATTTTTCATACATTACTTCGGGAACACGCTATTTTTATCGTGACGTTACGTTCGAATGATATCGCGATCTTCCTGAGCCTCGAATACGAAATTCTTGTAATTTCATCACTTCTTTTCGTTTGGGATAGAAACAGAATAAGTTCCTTTTGGGTTCTGCTCGTTGGCGATCGTTTTTACTCAAAAAAAATCCTTATTGCGTTCCAACGCATTGCGTTAATTCAGAGTTCAAAAATAATTTTTTTTTCACCGATGAACGAATTTTTTTCCCTATCAGCAAATAAATTCTGGAGAATTGCTTATAAAAAAAAAAAAATCGCCTTTTTCTACGATTAGAAGAGCTCGTCGTATTGACTGACAGCGTCGTGGTCGCTGCTTCAATGATCCTAAAGCATTTGAGAATTATCGTAGCTCGTAAAACTTCACCACACTTTTGACCATTAGCCAATCGTGACGAACATTCAAGCGGATTCGAGTTTTGCGTGCGACACTTCCCTGGCGCCATGAAATTTACGACGGATTTACTCTCTAAATCGTACACACGAGTCCGATTAACTCCTTCGACCTAACGGTTGAATCATCTCGCACGAAAATCCATTTATACAAATGTTATTTAAATTATTGAATAATTTGAAGAATCGAATGAAGAAAAAACGTTCGACAGGCTAATAAGCGTCCACCTGAAAAGTATCGAGCATTCGATAGGACAATTGTGTGGAAAAAAAAGTTTAATTCTTCGTTGAATACGGTCAACTAAATATTTTTCTTATTTCAACGGTTCGTCTGGTTTGTTTCATTCAGAGTGGAAAAATAAATATTGCAAAGCATTTGTTTTATCGAAAGCTTCCTGTTCCTGTGGCATTGAGAAAAAGAAACTCGAGGAAACTTTTCGCGAGCTCTTTCCGGACATTGAGAAATTATCCTTGACTGCTGTTGAAATTTGGTGATGTAACAATGTACGTGCCTTATCATTTTTCTTATCAGATTCGATGAAAAAAATAATTACGATTACGAGACGTGGCATTTCACTCCAAACATTCGAATGCCTCGTTATTGGAAATCGTGCCCTTCAGCTGAGTGTCGAAAAAGAATAATCTATCGATGCACCAAAAACCAAAAACTGCACTTGCAGCGTCGAGACGTAATATTCATTAATTCCTGGTTGCGATTAGTTAATAATCACAATTCGCGATAAATTATCGCACATCCCAGTCCGTTGTTTTCCATATCGCGCCAATAATTCGTTCGCGTTCGTTGCAAAGTTCAACTCGTCTTCGTTTTCCAGAGGAATAAAAATAAACACAATGGAAATATTCTCTGAACGTGATAATGAACAAAGATAAAAAAAAAAAAAAATGGGGACGATAACGAAATTTAAAGAATGTTGAGTGTTTTGGGCATTTTTACTGAAAAACTTTAATGACTTTTTCGAAATTTCGAAGCCATCGGGTTTGTAATTATTAGAGCTCAGCAGAAATGACCGAACTATGATAAATTGTTTGTTTCTTCACACAAGAAAGAACAAGCACAATGAAACAGAACGAACAGAGGCTTGTGCTCGACGATCTTTTCGACGTTTAAAAATCATTAGCTGTTAATTAATTAACATCGAAGAATAAAAATCGCGACATTGTAAAGCTGATTAATTTATTCCAAATTTAAGTTTCAAAATTTTCTCCAACTTTCCATTGATTCAATTTTTACCAGCTGCCTGTATTGATACGTCAAATATTTTGCATCGCGAGCACTCGTCGTTCACAAGAGATAAAAACGATATGCGAGTTTGGTCGTGGTTGTAATCGGTTTGCTTCTCGACAAAAATCAATATTGCTCGTGGGTGGCTCGATTAAAAAACACAGAAAAAAAGTTTCCACGATCGTGTCACCTGAAAATTTTTCTGCATTCCTTATTCTTTGTTCGCGGGTTGAAAAGTGCAAATAGATTTATTACTTTGTTGTCAGATGTCGTACGAAAACGTCAGTCATCTTTGGACAGTATCTCTTCGCCATCTCGTATGATATACATGTTTATCTATATTCACGTCTATAACGTATGCACACGTGACATGCTATACGTTGATAACAATGGACGATATCTCCAAGGGGCTAAATACGTGTAGCTGCATACACTCAAATGCATTATATATAAATCGCTCATTTGTGTTATCTCACGAGCTCGTTGCCAATGTGTACAAGCTTCAACCGTTTGAGGTTGAGTCTCGTACTCTCGTATTGACCGAGTGGCCATGAGTGCGAGGGAGATGGCTGCCAATTTCTAAAACTCAATTTTTCCTTATTGTTCGTTTTATTGCAAAAAAATTCTTTTTTTCTGATTGGACGAAAAAAAATTGAATTTTCAAAAATCGAGACTCAATGACATGGAAAAGACGATTTGTATTTCTTCCCAGTGTGGCTCGTGGGTGAAGGAAGAATTACAGGAGCAAGAATCGATTTTTCAAGCAGGAATTCATCGTCGAAAATGTTTTTTTCAAGTTTTCTGTACATTTTTGCTTTGGAGACGAAATTCTTTTTCGAGGATTCAAAGAATGCTTTTATATTTTGCCTCGATCTATTCACCAGGTTCACGCAGCGCTTCGACTTTCTACAATCTACCTGTCTTTGCATTTTCCTTGTCGCTTTCGACAATAGAAAATGCCGAGTAGTCTTGCTCACACACACACGTTGTTATCATTTGGGAGAGTGTTGAAAAAATATTTTCTCTCTCAAAGACTAGTTTATTCTTCGGTTCTATTGACTCGGGAATTTTTCATCCCGCACGTATATGTGCACAGAGCGTCTTTAAGGGCTTCTCTCGTTCAGGTATTATTCGTGTGAATCGGAGACTAAAAATGGATACGGTGTTAAAATCTTTCAAGTCCCTGCGTGAAGCCGGAAGCCTGATCTTCGATGTTCGGAGTTCGAGAGATGTCGATGTCGTTGGCGTATTTATTGGCCTCCCACGACAATCGGCAGCTCGATTTTCCATCATGAAATTCAACGTATTCTCTGAATTTAAACTCATACAGAATAATTCCCAAAAATGTGATCGTGAAAGGCCGGAATACGATTTTTTCGCTCGTGTGTCGATCTTGATCGAGAGGATTTCGATGAATGGAAACGTTCCGGTGGACCGAATGGAAGTTTTTCGAGTCTCCCAATCGATTACGATCGTTTTCATGAGCCAATAATTCTCTCAGGTCTCTTTGAAGAGTTTCGAATGTTTGAAATCGTGAAATGTGTTTAGTACACGAGTTTTATTTTCTCTTGATCTTCTGCGGCCAATGACTGTTGCCGCTGTATACAAAGTAGAACACGAGGAGTGCACGAGGATCTTTTGCTGCCTCAGGGGCATATCGGTTCCTCAGCGAGTATATATGCACGCGAGGTACATAGATATATCGCCGAGAGTTTGGCGAGGGCGCGCACACCAGCTGGAGCCCATGACCGGCTCGCTTTGTTCGGATAGGGCTGGTCCCCACTCTGTACCTTAAAACTTCTCGTTTCGTTTCTCGTTTCCTTCGGCGTTTACATTCATATATGTGTGCATACAGTGAGAGTGTATAAAAGTCGTTGCTCGATGCACGCAGCCCAGGTAAAATTACCTGATCGGGGACCAAGCAGGTGGTCCGGTTTTCTTCGGGCGGTCGCAGCTTCTTCCCCTTTGCTCGGAGCAGTCCCTTGTCTCGCACACGAAGTCCCACCGAGCTCGCGAGGACACACACACACACACGTGCAAACCCTCGAGGCTAAAACGCCACAGAAAAGGTTAGGCAATTGGAAATATAAATATATTTCGGAGAAGCAAGAAACCATGCGGTTCTTTCAATCTTCTAAATTCCCTGTGCATACGCCTTTCTGAATTCTTGATAGATTCTTCACGGAATCTTGACAGGAATTTGGAACAGGCGAAAAATCTCATTCATACGATTAGCCGACCAAGGAGGCAGATCGTCTGCATTTCTCCGAAATGTCTACGCAACGATCGGAACAATAATTTTACCACCATGTAAAGTTTAAGTGTTAAAATATTTATTTTGCGAAAACCCATAAAAATCGCCGTCCTCGAATTTCCATCTCTCTCTCTCTCGTTCCATTTTTCCATTTTTCTCTTTCTATTTTCTTGCATCTCACTCCGACAGCTGGGAAAAGTGGATTTTCCTCGCGGTTGAATTTGCAGGTAGCTACGGATGGAAAGTCGGTATTTAAACAGTCCCTGTGGATTTTTCTTGGAGAAAATGAAGTTAGGACCGATGTCATGGGCCGAGACGACCTTCACGAGTTCCATTCGTTTCTTTAAACCGAATTATGCAGAGATTTTGGCCGTTCGAGGCTTCAGCCAAAAGCTTACGATTCAATAATTTCAATTTAATTCTCTCGGACTACGCAGAAGACGTCACATCCACGTCTCAATCGTTTCACGTCCTTAATGGTAAACAAATCCGATGTGAATCGAGTTTTTACATAGATATCGATTCGTCGAGTCGACTATTGACCTTTCGATACGAAACGGCGGTTAGCATAAGCTCCTCGGCTAGTGCGAAAGAGTGTTTGGTCTCACGAATCGACCGGTGAAGCAATACTTATTGAATCGATCGTCTCGAATGACGCGAATCGATCTGAATAGGTCCATGATAAACCTTTCTGTTTTTTTTTTTTTTTTTTTAATCTCTCGAGTTTCGTTGAAAAGCTCCGCGACCATAGATTCGATAACTCTAAGCACAGTAAATAACAGGGTTATTATAATATTCATCGAGGATCTTGTGGTCGTTCGATCGACGCAGAAAAGTTATGTGAACGAGCGACCACATTTTATTGCTTCACGGAAACATTAGGAAAAGATTTTCGTTAATCTCCGATAAACTGAGAAAAGCGACGTTCGAGAATGTGAGCCAGGCGTTGTGCTCCATCAGTGGAATCGATCAAGATCAAAGAAAACTTGAATTTAATGATCAGCACGCGATGAGGCACGAGTTCCAGAAAACCTTAAAAGGTCGTGGGGTCGAAGTTCAAAGAGAAAGAACGCGATCCTGAATTCTCTCCTTTTTGGTTCAATCTTCGAGGATTTGTATAAATAATGCCAAAAAAATCGTTTACTTTGCGCTCTTGTGATTATCCACGATTATTCGCGTCGTTCTCGTCTCTCGCAAGAGTGAGATGACAATTGCTTATAATTGCGTTTTACGCAACGAAACTGTCGCCCGCCGCTGTCTGTCACGCGCTAAAGTTTCGCGCGGTATAAAACACACTGTTGCATTGACGCGAGGAGACGAAAGAAACAAGCGACGTGTATGATCGTTCAGTAACGAGAATGGCGTCGCACCCCGAGTTTCAATTCTCCTGAGCGTCATACTTTATTCATTTACATACTCACCTTGTTTCCAGTTATTTCACCGTCGTCGATTCTTATGAATGTTGCAACTCTATTTATATCGTTTTTTATAATCATTATTGTTCATTCGATCTCCTCGATTTCGTACGATGTTCGCGCGGATCGTCAAATTCAATTATTCATTAGTTGGCGGATCCCTTCGCGCGAATCTCTATCGAAATCTACGGAAACAATTAAAAAAATAATATCGTACGTATTCATTCAAATTTACCGAGCAACGAGTTCGCATCGAGTCGAACGTACAAGAAGAAACAAACGAGCGGAAAAAAAGGTTGCGATTTTCTTTAAAAAAATAAAACACAGGTCCAGTAAAAACCCAAACCAAGCCCCAACAAAAAAGTTTTTAAATCTGCGAAGATTGCGATTTTATTAATAAAAAAAAAATAGATATAAAAAACAAAATGAAAATCGTTCGGTCGATGATTCGTAGGTAACCTGTATCATTTTTTTACTTTTACTGTATGCAAACTCCTTCGCTTCCTTTTATCAAGAGTTAGCTCACTCACGGGCGGTCTGAGATAGCGTTGGACAATATCGCCATAGCAGCTTATCAGAGTTCGTGTCGTATGTACTTTCAGAGCCTATATTTGTTTTGTCTCAGGTCTAAAAGCTCGCAGGTATTTTTTAAATACTAACTCTCTCATATAGACGCAAACTTCACGATGGTGTTTTCGAGGCGTTCCTTTTGTCGTGCGAAAACGGATACGGGCTCGACGCAATTCTGGGTTCACGATAAATCCGATTCCAAGACACCAGCAACCCCCAAGTTTTCAAAATTCAACAGATTCAAAAATTCCTCCTTTTTTTTTTACGATTTTCTTGAATATTTCGGCAGGTTTTCGATCGATTCTCATTTTTTTTTTCTATTAACGACCAATTCTCCCTGCGAACACACGAGCTTCGATTATTCGGTAGATAAAAAAAAATCCAGCTGATCCCGACGACTTGTTTTCCAAGAAAAACACCTCAAAAATTGTCAATTCTTCGCGGCGAATATTCAATAAATTGTTTTATAGAACGAAAACAATTAATCATCCATTGCTATCAAAATCATATCCAGACTGTTATCGCGTTATCGTGTATCGCAGGAATTATTATCAGTTTTTTTCTTGTCACGTCGATCCTCGTCAAACACTCATGTCGAGAAGTTTTTAAAAAATTCTCGACAACGTTCGAGGAAGAATTCATCCGATGATTGTGAGTGAAATTTCCAAAAGAAGAATTGAAAATGCGGTGAAGAAATCTGCACCGACAAACTAATGACACGCGGGCAGCTGATCGAAGAGGAAAACGTTTCATAAAAGAAAAATTAGACATTCAATGATCTTGGAGAAGTGACAAAGGAGAAATGAACAATGAGGCTCAGCTTGGCGAGAATTGTGATTAATATGAAAGCCCCGAGTGCAGAAAAATGAACGACGTTAAGAGAAAAATGGAGTATTGATTATCGGACACCTGTGATTGCAGCTGGATGCTGTTTCGAGATAAATTCTCAATGATTCAATTCCATCAGCATGGACTATCGATAGAATTTCCCAATATTTCCTCGAACGATCTTAATCACTTCGATCATTTGCTTTTCATCGACATATTTCCAGTGATGACACGAATTTGCTTTGTTTTGAGAATAATTGAGAGACACAACTGACCGTCAACAGGCTGATGATGAGCTAACTGCGTATCTTGAATTTAAGCATAAAAATATGTGTTCCAGAGTACGATATTTTATTGCTATACAAAACGCTCAATTACGTCAACAGAGAACAAATGTTCGAGCGTGGGCGTACCGGAGGTCACATAATATTTGCATTATTTATAGTTTCCTCTTTCCTCAACGGATTATGAAGACTTCAAATCGATTCGTACTACAAATTAATTGGGTGAATTGTTAGTCAATTCTTTGCGAGACGAAAACTAACAAAATTATGATTATTTAAAATTGATTTCGTACGAAGAATATGAAAATGACGAATAAACGGATGGAAAAAATGCGAGTGCAATAAAAAAAAAAATGCACTCGCTGAATTGGCTCCGACAGCTCGAAAAATACGCGAAAATATTTCGCACCTTCTTGCGTTTTTGGAGGCAAAAATTCGCAATTTCTTAACTAACGAGTGTCGAGTGACAATTGAATAAAATAACTGCGAATTTTTTCTTTGCCTTCTCGGCTATACTCATCACGTTCGCGTATGTCCATCACGTACGAGAAATCAAACTTTGCACTTTTCAAAGTTCGCACCAGCTCGATCGCTGCGCGATGCAACTTCCTGAAATCCTGAGTCGTCGACTTTTGTGTTATTCGAAAAAATGTACTATCGAGGCTAATCACGGGTACGAGCTCCGTGAACCGTGCAGGTAATTACTAATATTATACAATTAACCAAAAATTTCCATTACGGAATTAGCAACGAATCCGAAAAAGAAGGAATCTGAAGAATCGAGTTTTCTTACGTTGGCGATAAAAAAATTCCGATTTTCATTTGATTTTCCAAATCGATTAAAAATATATAAAAAGAAAATAGTCATCTCCGTGATATTACGAACCAATTTTTAATTCCAATTTACACGCAAATGTCTAAAATTTTTTTTTTTCGGGAGAATTAATGTTTTGAATGATTTGAAATGATTTTTCCGAGCCTTTTTGGAAAAATAAACGTGGGCAGTGTATCTATCGACCGACAAAGAGATTATTGGGATATTCACTGGCTGCTCAAAGACACCAGATGGCTTACGGTATTCCACCGAATCCGTATTCCCCACAGAAGCGAGAATCGGTGAGAGAGTTACAAAACAAAGTCGAGATGAAATTTTTATTTTTTTTTCCTTTTTTTCCTTTTTTTTTCCAGCGCCTCTTTCATCTCCGACATTGAAACTTCCCAAAGAATTCGGGTGCGTGAAACACAAAGTCAAAAGTATCTCGATAGCACGTTGTAAATCTCGGAGATGGTTCGATTATCCGTCTCTCACGAATAATAAACAAAGTCTCGAGCCATCTTGACGTCACGAGAATAAACGTTGTGTTGATGGAATACAAATTGGTATCCAGGGAACGGGCTACAGCGAATTCTCAGAGCGTGTTATTCGCTAGCAGCGAGTCTAATGAAATCAGGAATTGGCTATCGGATTCAAATTTGAAAAAAAGTGATTAAAAACGATTCCGTGACGAGGTAATTGTACTCAATTATTTCGAAGAAAAATTCACAGATTCTTCGATCCATAATGAAAAACGTGAAGAAGAAAAAACCTCACAGCTCGGAGAAAAAATGAATAAAAGAATGTGCGGGAAGAAACAATTCAGAAAATCTTTCCTGCAATAAAGAAAATAAAAAAATTGGAGTAAATTGATAATTGATTGTTCGAATGTAGTTGAACACTTTTGTACAATCATTCAATTATAAATGGTAATTGTTGATCGAACAGAAAGAAGCAAAAACCCTTTAAATGGCTCGTTGATCATCGAGAGAAAAAAGGAGCGAATATAAAAAAGAAAAACCGGTAAAAATACATCGACTGGCGGTTATGGAGGCTGCCTGGAAACCTTGAAGTTTCGCTCGATCTTAAAGCGACTTGGTGTCATTTTTGGCTCGATTCGGAGTGTTCGAAGTCAACTAGCCTTCGGTGTGTTCCTTCCTCGCTGGTTTATGCACTCATCGACCCACAAGGTAGTCAACGATCATGGGAAAAAGTATTTTTAGCCTTTTGTGTCGAACGATCCTTGAAATTCGTGCAACGAACTCGGAACACTTGAAAAAAAGTCTTTAAAAAACTCTGTAAATATCCGTGCATTTGGATAGAATTTTCGATGGAATTAATTAATCAGGAACAGGTGATTCCTACTTCGAGCCCAAGCAGATCGATCTCTCCATTCATCGAGCGATTCGAACGAAAATTCGGAACGAACGATCAACTTTGATTCTGTTGGGTTTGGCAACGAGCTGAGAGAGAGAGAGTACAGAGTATCCCGAAGGATGACGACGCGAGCCAAAGGGATTGCCTCGGCGTCTCGAACCTCGTTCCTCGGAACGAATCGTCGTTCGAACGTTTTATAGCTCCAAAGTTGAACGAATGTTTCAAAAATTCCGGGTGGCTTAAGAAAACGGTTTTGGGTCACGTCTTTTCCGATGTACGAGACAATCGGTCGATTGGTTCGTATACGGAACGAATTTCAATTTTCCGAGAACCAGTCGCAATCGACTGTGATCGAACGTGGCATCGGTGAGTCGCATAATGATCGGGAGATCGCATGTCGCAAAGGAAACTCTACAATTATCGTCAACGATCGCTCGTGCCTTTGAAGTTCGTGCAAAACAAATCCAGAACGTTTGTTTAAAATTAATTAAACACGGAATCACAGTGCGCAATTGATTTTTATATCGTCAGAAGGACTCTAGTCGTGCGTGACGATAATACGGAACTTTCCAGCAGACGTTTTTGTCCAAGAAAATGCTCTAAAGGTCAGCCTCCGAAAAGTTTCACGACAAAACGTCGAGATCAAGTGAGCAATTAATTATTATGCAAAAAATCCTCAATCAGAGCGTTAGCATTGGAGCAAAAATACAAAGAGCCGATTTGAAAAGTTTCATGGATGGATATCGCGTCAATAAGATCCTTGTACCGAGATAAATTCGCGGTAGTCAACGATCATGACAATTCCATCAATACTTGATCAACGATAAGTTCCCTCTCTCTCAGCGGCGTTTTTTTTTTTCACAACGCCCAAGTAATGTCATTGGACGTTATTGTCGCTGCGTCATGGTATATTTATGGATCAAGAAACAGAGGAGAGCGAGAGCGATCGAGAAAGAGGGGCAAAAAAGTGACAAGACTGAAAAATTTGTCAGAGCATTTAGCGATAACGTTATCGAGGAGTTTCTGATGATTCGGTCGCCGAATTTTTCATCCTTTTTTTTTCCCGAACCAAAAAAAAAGCTTTCTAAAAATGAAACGCGTACGACGAAATGTCGATGCGTCATGTGCCTGGCCGAGCAGAAATGGCTCAGCAATTCCATCAGGTGTCAATATTTGCTCCTCTAAACGCGCTCAAAGTTCGAGTAGAGAAACCAAAGTTTCTCGTGTGTGTGTGTGTGTGTGAGCAAAGAGGGATCGAGTACTTTGGCGATTAACGGTCCAGGTTTATGGCGGATTTCACCGAGCTGTACCGGAGCTCTGGATACAAGAGAAAGACTCTCCTTCCCCGACCCCTCTCGCGGCACGAACAACCGAACGAATAAGAGGCAACGATGATGGCGGCTGCTCGAGAGAGAAAAAGAGAAACAAGGGGAAGCTCGCGGAATATCTCGCGGTTGAGAATGATGCACACACAACAGGCTCCAAGGAATCACCGAGAAAAGCCTCTCCGGAGGAAGGATACAGGATATTAACTCGTATCCGTGTCCATGTGCGTGTTTCTCAGTCTGCGTGTCTCTCCGTGCGCCTGTGTCGGTCTTTTCACATCGAGTATATGTCAGGACAGTGCCTCGAGAAGAAAATACTCCAGAGAGGTTCGATGAAGCGTAGCAAATAGACAAAAGTGTTCTATATCTATGTATACACCATAGAGCCGTCTACATAGCCATGGATATGGGAAAAACCGTAGAGATATATAAAAATAGCAGGGAATGACATTCTCAACGTTTAGGAGCAAGCGCGTAAACATAAAATGGGGAACGACCACACAATTGCCACAATATTCGATTACGACACGTTCGCTAATGAGTTTCCAAATGTTCAAAAGCAATCGGTACTCACTTGACTCCAAATTTTCGCACGAAACTGCCAACTGATTGAAAAACTTGAGCAGAACGCTAAAAAAACGTCAAATTCACGTACGACACTTGATTCTTCTTCGCAGGTTTTTACGAAATCAACTTTTTTGAAGGAATTAACTTTGTTGAAAAAAAAATTAATGAAGATTCACTCCGAAGGTGAAATCGAGACACGCTCCTCCACAAACGCTCTCGTCGCTGGAATTTCTCAACTACGTACTAGTATCGTGAACGCACGAGTCGCGAGTCTGGGGCCAGCGAGTTATGCGGGGGCCCCCCGTACAAAACCCCGGCTCAGGGTCTCCGGAGTAGGGGGCTCGTTTACGTTCGGATTCTCCATGTGGTGGGGGCAAAACGAAGCAAGAAGATTCCAGGCGACGACTCCTCTCCTCCTCTCTCGCCTGTGTGTTCGCTCGTTCGCTAGATTCTTACCTGGCCATTTTGCTGCCCACATACAACCTCTATATACGCCTTTTCTCTATATCGTCCAGAGTTATTTACTCCACGAGCTCGACTCTGCATTTTACAGGTGGCCATATTGCTGCCACCTAGCGTTTCGATCGCTAAACTCTCCTGGATCGCGAACCAGCTCGACCTTAAGGATTTTACGTGCGCGGTACAGTCTTGTCTAAAATTTATGGTGATTTTCAAACAAACGAGAAGGATCGTTTCCACATGTTTGGAAAATCAAACGCTCAGAGTCTCAGAAATTCGAAATTGTTTTCAAAATTTGTTGCAATCAACGAGAATTCCTAAAACCCAAAGACGAGGCGTTTAGCTCGATATTCCGGGCACATATCAATCATCCACGATATCAAATTCGAGCTGATTACAAAGCCGAATCATTAGGCCGTGAAATATCCAGGCCAGATCCAACATTTTCGATTCAGGTCATTACATTTTCTTCAAAATTCTTTCTCCATGTCACAGTTTCGAAAGATCGTGCGGTTAAATATTTTTTGAACTGCCGTTACTTCTCTTAACGTGGGTGTTCTTCGGCGAGACTTTCCAGCAGCAGGCATCGAGTCCCAACAGAAGCCGCAACGTATCAACGATGTATCGACTACTTATGATGAAAAGGGCGTAGCCGAAAATTCTTTATGGTTCCACTATTCCGAGATGTTCGAGACTATTGATGAATCGAGCTGCGAAGATCGTAACGCGAATGTCAATTCGCTATCGCGATATTTCCGCTATCGAGGCTGAACGAAGCGTCGACTTGTGTTTTCTGAGCTCTTGAAAAATCGACGATTAGATACTTCGACGAAGCTTCTTAACGATCAATGTTACTGACAACGATCGAAACCAAAAAAAATCGTTTCGACAAGGTCAAAATGTTTGTGAATGGTTTCTGTCTTTCACGATGTAAAAACTAACGAAAATTGTTTAGAACTTTAAACCGGACGAGACCACTCGACGTGCTCATTACAAAGTCGATGTCACGATCGCTTTGGGTTTGTCCGCAAAATCTTTCAATACTTCTGTCCCGTTTCCGTGAGAGATGCGCGAAAAAGAACAGAATAAATTTTCAGACTCGCTAGTTAGATTCTTAGATTCTCATTTGCAAGTAAATCAAGAAAAAAAAATCGAACAAACGAGCGTAGAAAGTTGACAGCATTCAGCATTTTGTCTCCATAATCGTATAGGCGAGAAAGCCCATTAAAAATTCACTGACGACGAGCCTAACGCGAGGCCAGCCTCGATTCTCGTTCTCTAAATTTGAATAATCAAAAATTCAACCTCATTCGTAATCCTGATAGAATTTTACTCGATGGATGGCAGATAATGAGTCTTCGGTTGATACGTGACCGTCTGAAGGTTCTTGACTTTGTACCATTCGATCTGGAGCGTTTACCATCAGTCGATAAGATCGTTACGAACGTTTTCCCAAAAGTTATACGGCGCGCCACCTTCCCAGACACTCGGAAGCTCAACGAGTCACTGGGACATGCCCCGCGAAGTTTATTCAATTTTTTAAAGTGCCAGAAACAATGGCTGCATCATATTTTCAAAGTAAAACGCATTATCGAAATGACTCACGATCAGATTTCCAGCTGGACTCTTGGACTTGATTGTCTTCGATTTCAGACAATGACAATGAATTGTATCGACTCGATATAAAGTAGTGCATCGAATGGTGCAATCGTGCGCCTCGCGTCGTTGTCGTTATTAACATAAAATCTTGCGGTTGATAATAAATTGAAGACGCTGCGAGTCGGACGGTCGTTGACAGAGAATTGAGTCATTGAGAGTCTCAGGGTTTCGTATCAGCCACCGGCATTGTGCTACAAAAGTAACAATAATCATTATACTTACTACGCGATAATCCAGCTTCGTCAATATGAAAAGTTTATATTAAGAAAAAATCGTTCATTCATTTTTATCCGAGGATCGAGACGTCGCAATCGCGAAAGCGGAATCGATGACGAAAATTCAACATCCGCACGGTGTTCAGTAGAAAAAAAAAACGATAATTGGGCTCAAAATTGAGTCAAGACGCCAGCAGATTCAACAGATCGACGATCCTCGCGAAAAACGCAGAGTGCCAGATTCTCATTGGCCATATATACCGCGGGCAGGAGAGGCTGTAAATATTTGAATTCAGTTCGTTGCCTTTGGGAGATAATAAAATTTGTGCTGAATGAGGACGAAGAGATGCATCGGTTGGTTCCACAGTTTACCCGATGATTACGACAATTGGAATTTATCTAATTTCTTTGCTACGTGATATCACGAGCGTGCTGGCTTATCAGATAAAGAGACGCGATGATAAATTTGCCGCTAGGTTTTCTTATCTCAGCAGAACGTACTCGAGTGGGTACACGTACGAGAAAGACGTAAAGATTGAAAAAAAAACTTCAATGTGTCGCTGCCAACATATTTTTCTCAATTAAATTTAAAAAAAAACAAATAAAATAACTAACTAGCTAAATAAATAAATAAATAAATAAATGAATGAATGAATAATAAAATAAATAAATAAACACATAAATAAATAAAGAATTAAATAAACAAATAATCCCGAGGAGCTGGGAAGCAAGTATACATTGTTTTCACGTATAATTGAAAAAAAAGGACATTCGAGAGTAAAATTGCAAAATGCATGGAAAAGTAGTTTCCAATATAATCTCCTAATTGATCGATAATGGAGCTCGACTTGAAATTCCACGGACGTTCTTTACCTGGAAAGAAATTGTAGTGAAACGCGATTGCTATAAATTTCCTTCGGACGACAAACCGTGGAAGATGAGTTATTCCCACAAAGATGGAAAAGCTGATCGAGTTATCGCGACATATCGATGTATATCGAAGCTCCTGTGTGTGTAATATGGCGTCATCGATGTGCTACGGTGACGCCCTGCCTCCGGTGTGTGTGCAGGAGATGTTATTTATGATTCCACGAACATCTCGACCGCTTCTCGAGCGGCGGCAATATAAGAGCAAAGATCATTCGACGAGTCGAGATTCACCTGATGCGTACGAGTCTCACGGGGCCTAGAGAAGAGAGCGAGAGGAATCCCAGGTCCGAGGGCCATGAAAACAAGAAAAACGATGAAAAATAATGAATTCACTGTTTGGACGCGATGACGTATCGAGGGAGACGGAATAAGTTGAATTCCTGCCGCAATGACGTCACTGATCAACATAAATTTGACCTTTTATTCAGATTCCCAAAACGGAAAAACCCCGATCCCCTTGTTCCACACATTTCGGCTCACAAAATTCGACCCATTAGCCACTGGAAACACCGCCCGATGCGCTCTGCTGCCGAGTTCCACCAAAAATTCCCTTTTTTTTCAATCGATTTTTTTTCCTCCTTATTTATGTGTTCGCCGTCGTGAAGATTTTAAAAATGGGACGTTACGCATGACCTAACGAAATGAGATTCGTCGCAAAGCTCCTCGTAAGGACGACTTTCACTGATTATTTATAACCGAGTGAGATGTCGCTCGCTCGGATGCGTTTTCTCTTTCTTCTCGAATACAAACAACAGTACTTTGCACTTTATACAACCCATACGTGTACATCACCGTATCGCGAAAGATATTGGCGCCTCTTTATGTTACTGTATTGAACACGATCTCGAGATCGCTGCCATTTTTTTGTCTGACTATCCTCTCTCTCGCTCTCTCTCTCTCGTTCTCCTTCCCTCCGTTTCTTATAAATATCCATCCTTATGTATTTATATCTCTATACACATTTACCGATAACTATCATTCTCGTACACATGTTTTTGCACAAATGCTACGACGATCTTGAACTACGAACGTGCACTTGAGTATCGATGTTGAATAATAAAGCTCTCGCGAGATTATTTGCACGCAAAAAATCCTTCGGTTCGAGAATCATGAATTTCTCTCTCTCTCTCTCTCTCTCATTCCTCCCTTCTCTCTCTTCTCCTCTAGATAGTATCGATTTATGTTAATGACGTTGAAAACAATGTTGCGCACAGTATTGACCATGCGTTACGTGCGTATTAGAATCATCACGACAAGTTTGCACGCACGAGCCTTTCCCCATCGTTTTTGCAGCGAATGCAAAGTTTCTATGGCACCAAAAAGTAAAATCAATCAATTGCAATCAATGAAATTACCTGCAAAAGCAAACACGGTAAAGTGTTTCCGCCGAATGAGATTTACGTGCGTACTGGTTGTTGCTTCGTGACACTTACGTCCATCTCCTCGCGGTGACGATTAAACAACACGATTCCGTGTATAAAACCAAGGCATCGCGGGTTCGTACACTCAGACATTCACCGCATACATGTGATTGCAATTTGTTTTGCGTGTCGAGTACAAATGTACGGAAATGTTGCGAAACTTGATAAAAACGATAAATCTTGACGGTATGATTCACAGACACGTTTCACCGTCATCTCGTACTCAAGAGATCAAGAATACGTAATTTTTTTTTACAACGTAAATATAAATTGTATGTTTATACTCACGGGAAACGAAAAACATTATAAAATAACTGCATGCAACATATTTGTAAAGTGCCGTTTCGTGTTCCTTCATTTTTTGTACTATTATAAACAAAAACTTGATTTGTATGCACAAGAATGATCTATTTTTTATTTCAAAGTTTATATCTTTCTCGTGTGTATGTGTGTATATGCGATAATCGTTTTATATACAGTTCAAATTACGTGCTGTAAGAGTTGTAGTAACAACTACAGCACGTGGAGTCTCGTCAGAGTAAATTCGGACTGACGACCAGTGGCAGCAGTTGTCGTCGTCGATTCGCGACAGCCTCAGCATTCGTTTCTCTCTTATTAATGTTTCTCTCTCTCTCTCTCTCTCTCTCTCTCTCTCCTCTATAAGGCGCTCGAGGCGCGAATCACGAATGATTCTAATAAATGCTTACAATAGAATTCTATTTAGAAAAAATCCAATAAAACGGTCCATCTGCTATTTAGTGGAGTCGCGATCACTACTCGTAATTTAATTATGCAGAGATGAAAGTTTAATTCGAGCAATGAATTCATAAATATGTACGTAAAGGGGTTTGAATCTTTTTTTTCCAGATTGTCATTTTTTATTGTTTGATTGTGATACATTCTGTTGACAGAGTATATCAAGAGGCTGCATGATTGAAGTTGTGAAATGTTGATACGTTCGGAATTTATCGTAAGAAGCAAAATGTCATTGAATATGAGTCAAAAAATGGAAATGTTTGTTGGGCAACGAATTTAACGATTATTCGTCCTGTTTTTTTTTTTTCATTGGCGATCATGTTCGGAATAATTGATCGTCCATGATGAGAATCTGCAATATTTGTACACGATTCTTGAGATTTAAACTTCTAGATCGCATGGAAATCGTTGAACTGAGCTTCACTCTGTTTATAATGGATTGGTGTTCGTGAATACTCCGAAGTGCTGAATGAATTTAGTTTTTGTCTCTCGCGCTCGGGATACAACCATTTTCGCGATCTATAGAGACGCGAGGAGTTTGTATGAACACGAGGCAATGTCATTGTCGCAGCTGACGATTGCCCGTGAAACTCGTCGTGTCCGGGAAGTTGGCCCATTAAGAGGCGAATCATTTAACATTCGCGTCGCTATGTGTGAGCAAATCGCGACAGTGCGTCGTCTGGTGAGCGATGCACCCGCTTGGGATTTTATTTTTCAGACAGTCCAATTGATAAATGATTTGAAAATTGTTTTAGCTGCGGGCGGGCTTTTGGAAGTATGAGAACTAAACGACTTTTTTTTATCGATACGACGTTGGGATCGCTAAATCTTCGATTTTCATACTTTCAAGGTCAGACAGTGGGACCAACGCATTTTTGGGCCTTTTAATTTTTGCCTCTATTTTTTGATAAATATTCCACGACTTGTATTTATGTCAAGGGACGTAGACAATGATAAATGTACAAATTTAGATTATTTGTTTTGTGACATTTGAGTGACAGTAACGTAATAGGATTAGCACGTGTGGGCACACAACTTGATATCCCTCATTTGTTTAATTCCATTCGCGTCAACGCGGGAATCTCGTGTGTCCTTACAAATTAAGTTCTCGTTTATCAATGGACGTTCATTCATAGGTGGTTGGCACTGTACCCTTAGGCAGGAGCTGCACAAAAACGTATCATTACGAACGAGGAAATAAATTCGTATATGTATATCCTCATCTCTCGGCGCTCTCCGACGTCGTCGTGTGTTTTTATTTGACGCACACGTTTCGCTAATCTGCGTGAACTATGCGATGGGACAATAAGATAAATTGTATTTTTCGTGGACCGAATCGACACTCCGTAATAACAAAATTGCTCTTTTTCTTACGAAGAATTTGGAGAGCTTGTTTTCAACGAGAATTTCCGAAAAAAATGACATTTATCTTGAACTATTCCGTCCTCCTAGTCGCGAGTGTAGTTTAATTTTATTTTTATTGTCTGTTATTTTTTTGAATCCGTTTTATTACCTGACAGCCGAGAACGTCGGAGATTATGCTATTTATCTGTCGGATAGAGATTTCCGAGAATTTTTTTTCTCCACTCTTCTGCATCAAGGACTTCTCCTCATCTAATTTTTTTCTGTCCTATGTACAAGAATAAGAAAAGTTTTTTTGAGTCTTATAGCTCGGAATAATAACGTCAAATTATGTAATAATTTCTTAAAACGATTCAACTCGATCCACGCTCGTTCGACGTGCTCGTTCGCGTTATCGCCGCGTACTCACTTCGCATTCTTATCTATACTCGTCAAAGCGCGGCTTATCAACCTTTCAATAAAATTGAGAAGAATACTTGGGTAACTATAGACTTGGCTTAGTAGCGGTGTCTCAATCATTTCCCATAGTAAAAAGCAACTTCAGCGGAATCGTGACGGCGCCATCTACTTTTTCCAGAACAATGAGTCAAAATAAATGCAATAAAGCCTCGAAATATCGAGCTGAGTGAAAAAAACACACAAATCGTTTATTTCTACATCCCGCGCGAATTCCCTTGACGTCATTATCCGTTAAAATACAAAAAAAATCTGTCCTCGAACTTTGAAAATCGACGTTCGTAAACCCTTTCATTTCGAAGGAAGTTGCGGAAAAATAAATAAAATGAAAATAGAAAAAACGAGACTGGAAGTTCGTAAGGAACGGAAAATCGTTCCTCTCGCATAATTTCTTCACTTTGGAGCTCGTATTTTCCTTTCTGGAAGTTGGAACCGTTAGCCACCAGTTAATTCCCATAGATATTTGTGTCTGTGTGCATACGTAGATGGAGATCGACATTGGCAAACGAAGGTGCAATAGGAATTGTAACGTGGGCAGGTTGAGTTCACTCCTCTCGTCGTCTCGTTTCCTTAAAAAGAACCAGGACAGCAGAACGTGGACTTGCTCCTTCGGACAAGCTCCGCCGCGACGTCACACTTGTCTCCCTGCGTCTAGATACATATATATAAATAACTCGCTGTCGTTAACCTTATTATAAAAATCGCGCGCGCATGTGACTGCAGCTGCGAATGTAACGCGCAATAGTACGACTTTGTCCATCGATCTAATGCGCGCATTCGTATCGATTCGTCCCACAGATAGTTCCGATTGAAAAGTCTAACAAATACACATTTTATTTCCACGTCAAGCGAGTCCGCGACATTCTTGTAAAACGTCCATGACAAAGTTCTCCACTGAAAAGTGTAGGTTGGATTTTCTCATTTCGAACCTTTGGACTTTTGATCAATGATCCTAAGATCACTCGCGGTTCCAGCTTAGCGCTCCGTATCTATAGAAACGTGGCGACGTCCGTGACGTCAAACATAAAACGTAAAATATTTTATACGGCAGAGATTTAGCGCTTTTCCGTTACGCTCGAGATTCTCCTCGATCCTGAGAGAGATCGAGGCAGAGACTTTAATCTTTTGTTAATTAAAAACGACCGAAACGAATGTTATCTGCTGCAACGGTAATTACGATCTATGGAGTGTGTATGGGATTCTGGGAGTAGATCTTCTTCAATACTATTTATATTTTCCATCGTCGGTCCGTATGGAGTTGACTGTTTACATATTTAGTATCTTCGTACAAGTTTTCCCGTTTTTGTACGCATTAATGAATGTGTTGAGAGAAAAACTGAGTGGATGACCCTGGTCCGTGTTCCCGAGACATTCCCTGAGTGTGTGAGTCCACAGAATTTATATTTTATAAAAGAAAAATGAGGATTGTAATCCATGGAATCGGTTTATTATGGAAAATTTTAATTAGATTTGGAGACCATCGAAAATTTATGACGTTCAAGTATTCGCGGGAATGCAATAAAGAAATTAATTGCTCGAGACGATAAGACGAGATGCACAATCAAATGCTTTCACTCTCGAAAACGTTGGCCAGAAGATTAAGAGATTTGTCGATGGTCCAAGGCTCGTAACTGTCGTTATTCGAATTAAGAGAATCGCCAAGAGGCCGCGAATCGTCTTTCTTTTATTTTCCCTCTCTCTCTTTCTCTCTCGTGGACGTTGTTCGCGGTGATGTTGACTCGACCTTGTAGTTCATCATCTCGTTCCCGCTTCACACCCGGAAGAATAAATGCGTTTCGTCTTTTTCTTCCATCCTTTTTTTCCTTCCGCTCTCTCGTGGTCCAGCACAGCAGCGAGATTCGCGATAACGCTATTGGTGAGCGAAGGTCTTCGCGCTCGGAGAATGTAATTTCGTGCTCGTATGCGCAGAGACGCCGCGCGACGTCACGACGTGGACTCTTTCAATTATCCTCAAACCCCTAACGAAGGTCTCGCGTCTTATATAAAATATATAAACAGCGGCAACAGCACTCGCAGTTCCGAGCCTCATCCTCTCAGCGGAATATAATCTTCTCCGAGGCTCGCATCGTCCAGAACTAAAAATAGAACATTAAATGCAAGGGATTGACTTGGTTGCATAGCGAAATTCAGAGGATCGAAGCGTCGCATGGCAAAAACGAAGAAAAACATGAAAAAAACCATGAAATTCATTATAATCTCGAAAACCTCATTTTTGATCTTGTAAATGTAGCCAAAATTCTCGTAAAATTCACGATCTACCACCGAACGTTTCATATCCAGGTCAAGTTCAATTTAATCAAGCAGACAGTTTTTTCTGGGCATCCCAAATGAAATGTTGCGCATAAGGATGCCCAGTTTTGCGATCTTTTCGTGCAGATTGTTCATAATTATTGTGGCACTTATTCCAATGACTTTTTTGTGCGTGTACATCTCTCCTCCTGGCACACACAACGAGATATATACTGAAACGTCTATGTAGCTGCTTCGTGCGTTACCGTTGGTTGCGCGGGAGGGCTTAGCACTGACCTAGGGAAGAGGACTCGAGGTCGTCGATGGCACACATTCCAAGTGCGTCTATATTAAGTTAACTGCTTCATACTGTAGCCGAGGATTGCTCGTGTAGCTACGTGGCTCTGACATTTTGCTAGGTACACGATGTACGTAAAAAAAGGTGCACACATTGACACCTACACACGTATGCGGAGATAAAAGACCAACACATTCGCTGCCCGCGGACTGTGGCTCCGCGACGACGTAGGGCACAGGCTACGCCAATTGCACGCATCCGCAAATTTGCCACCAACTGGCACGCTTATGCTATAGAGTTACGACTGATGATGCGACAGTGTCCAACTAAAGTGGCCACCTTTTCCGTCTCCGTATCTTCCTTCAAGACGAAAAAATTGACAACGTCCTGATTTGTCAGATTGAACGAACGGAAAATCATTTTATTCCCCTGCGTATGACGCTCGCGATTATTCGCCAATCGCCGCAGTCTCCTTCGGAAAAAGCAGCAAAAAAACTAGTTGTTGTCGACGCACAAGATGATTAATCAATCAATAATGATCCTTTCATTCTAATCGCCTCATTCAACAAAGTGCAGTACACCGAGTTACACAATTTTGTAGAAAAAATGTTTATTCCGAGTCCCAATTTTGACACTAATTAAGAAAACGACATTTTAATTAAGTTTCGTGTGGTGATTAATCATCCAAATTTTTTCCATGTTTCACTTCGCGTTCCCCAACCTCGCATGTGCCGTTTTCTAGTGCGCCAACAGCAACTATACACGTTTTGAATTATTTAACGAGCACTGTCTTCGGGAGTTGGTAGAAAAAAATTTGAAATCCTAATTCACACGATAACGCTCATTGATAAGAACTCGCTACGCCGCAAGCCCAAACAAGGAACTATAAATAACTTTGGGACGACACTTTTACCCTCTCGGTACTGAAATTGTATAGATACGTTCAACGCTGCGCTCTGCGTTGTTCCTACGAGCAGATTGCGCGGCACTCGTTACATTAATCGTTTCGCTGTATCATTAGCAATCATTGCATTCACCGTATAATTTACGGTTTTGTGAAGTAATTCAATTTTGCACGATTTTCGATCGATTTCTCAAATTTTTCGTGACAGTCGTCGCTACGGAATAATTTTCGAATCTCCCAGTGTAATAATTAATCTGTTTATGTGTTTTTAGTTCAAAAACAATTTTTTATCTTCAGACTCAAGCGAAGGCGAATAGCAGTAGTTGGAATATTCGATTGTACAGAAAAAAAATCTACATAATGCGTCTGCGAGCACATTTGTTCATGTGCTCATCGTCTCAAGGCTGCGCAGCATCGATTAACGAAGCCAAATCACTTGGTCCTCGAGAACACCGAGAGTGTCTTCGCAGAGAATCTGTCGCCAAATGGAGATTATGGAAAATAATTTCGTTCTCGATTTTATTGCCGCGACAGAGAGGGAGACACTCACGGATTGGGAGCGATAATCGGCCCAGCGAGACAGTAATAACGTTCAATTTTGAAATGATTCACAACGAACAATTGAATTTTAAACAACAGCCTATAGTAGAAAAAACGTTAATTGTATGCGAAACGAAAAATGATCGGAAAAACGTGGAAATTCGTACCAAAAAAGGGAAAAATCTTGAAAATTCTCATTTCGGCTCAGCCATCGAAATTATTGACTTTTAAGAAATTCTTAGCTCCGAGAATAGATTTACGACGAACATACGGATTACACGAGTGAATTCTGTAGGAAAATTTTGGGCTAAATCTCAAAGGAGGTTTCGAATTTCTCAAAGACACGGTACGAGGGGGCGAAAAACGAGAGGAAACAAGATGCAGAAGGAAAAAGATGCGCACAGATATAGACAAAATAGTTTAGCGGTGATTGACCTCGATCTCAGGCAGTGCCCATGCACATTGTCACTTCTCGACACTTGAGATTTAAAAAGGCGGGAGCGTGATACAATGAAAAAGGTAAACGTACGAGAATCGCGTCCTCTGGCTTCCTCTCGATCGTTTCATACACTCATAATGCTGTATCAACGAACACGTTCCCGTCGCTCGAATTATCCGCATCGCCGATCACTCACAGAGTCTTTCTATCGGTTTAACAAAAAAAATTTTTATTGGTCATTCGTGAATAGAAAAAAAGTGAGAAAAGAAAAGCGATCTCGCAACTTCTAAGCGACCGAGTACCCGCTCGATCGCGGTGAGCGTGTATCCGGAACTCGCGAGTGGACAGTTCGTTGGTCCGAAAGAACGAGCAACGAGGAAAACCCAGCGATCTTATCATCACAGCAGCCAGCTTATGAACTTTCCTTAGTCTCCTTTCCTTATTCTATAAGTTTACGTGGACTAAGCCCTAGACCGAATATTCAGTCGCTCGATCGTAAATTTCGATCTACGAGGGATGAATAAACTCAAAAAGGAATTATCGAGACTCGCAGGACTCGCTTAATCTCTTTTTCATTCTCATTATTGTAACTTTTGTCGAGTCATTCCTGGGGGACGTCTGATGACAAAAAGTCAAGTAAAGAAAACCTGGAAGTGTTTTTTCCGATAAAAACGCAAAGATAAAATTTTTCCAATGAATATTCGATATTTTTCCATCGTAAAAAAAAATCATTATCTCTCGCATGGCTTCCGATTGTAGTGTCAAAATTATCCTGTTGTTTGTGAGCCATTAGTACGGTCGCTTTGTCGTCGAGCACTCGCAGGAATTTTCCGAGTCGTCGTGCATGTTAATTTTAAACTCGTGCGCTTGTACCACTGCAACCGAAACTCTTCGTCACACCCTAACTTTTCTAAGAGCCCTACGTCGTTTCGTCACGTGTCACTTTACAGTGAAAAGTGTCGTTCTTGTCCCTTTTGCGCGTTCTTCCTCTATTCGAGGGTTTCCTGTTGTCAAAGGTTCGTTCAATCGGCGATATTTATATAACAGAAATTTTATAAATAAATAAAATTGTAACAAAAACGTCAAAAGTTGGACTGATGAAAAAAAGCTTTGGATTATTTCGTAAGGCCGGGATCTTGACTTTTTCACCTCCGAACGTTGTGTATGCACAATTGCTCGTTCCCCATAAAGTTTAACATTTTGTTTCCGGCAGTAATTTTAACGTGGGCCACGCTGATTATTAATCAAACGGGAGTTCTCGACGTTGCGTTTAATACCAAATCCAGTTGGTGAGCTACCGCATTGTATACCGACTGATTTCCTGTCCGGATAGACGAGTGATTTGTTTTTTATCCTCGACGGAAGTTCCGAACACACGCGGAGAATCCGAATAGTTTATTTTCGGGCACTCCCAGCAGCAAAATGCGTCAAACAGCATGTCGAAACACAGATTCTTTATGAATATTCAATTCACACTCGGTGTCGTTATCGATATCGGAAATGAACTTAAAATGGGACGAACATGTGGATTACATGTTTGACATTAAAATAAACGATGTGGAGGAAAGAACGAGAACGCCGGGTCGCGTCCATTCGCATGCGCGAAGTGTTTCACTGTCAAGCTATTTTATTCCCACGAGAAAATGGCAACGCATCTCGTGGTAGAAATTATTCTCCCTCGGCTCAACGAACTTAATTAATCGTGTCAGAGGCTACGAGAGCCTCTGATTGATTGGCTATTTTCTATCCTCGCGTTGCTTCAAATGCTAATCGATCATAATCGATGCACTGATTTTTAGTGTAACGCAAACGTTCTCGTATTATTCAATTCTCGAGTGGGCTCGGTCTGGAAAAAATTTGGTGGTAAAGAAAAGTGAAAGTCTTATGGAGATTTCGATCCGTACGAACCTTTCAGGAATGCTATACGCGCACGTATACGCACTAATATTATTATGTACACCGAAAACAAAAATCATAGTTTTATTTTTCAGGAACCTCGCTTGACTAAAGAGAGTTCAACGTGCGATACGACCTTAATAGTCCATCGAGTAACGCGTTCATGTGTCCAGAGAGTTAAGCAATGCTTCAGTCGCCATGGCCTCTCTGTCTTACTCTCTCATACTCTTATACACACAAATACATAAATATATAAGCTACGAAAGTTACACAGGCACCAATAACATATATCTATATGAATATCTCCATTCTCTTGCGGTGAGCTCGTTATTCAACTTTGAACGACGACGATGCGAACGCACTTCGACTTTCTAGGTCGAAAAATTCACCTCTTGGTACATATCAGCTCAAGATTCGCCAACAGTCAACTAATTGTCAGCAAAGTAGACAATTTCGCATAGAAATATTTCCGCTACGAGGCGAAAATGTGACAAAAGTAGAAATTCGTTGATGCAAACTGCGAAACAGTCAAAATTTCGTTGCGGTTTTCCAGAATGTTTTTTGTTTTTTTTTTCTTTTTCATGAACGCGTTAGAAATTAAATGAAAAAAGTGCAAGTACATTCGTCTTACCGTATAAATGGAAAGAATTATTAGCAATTATTTATCCGCCGCTGCAGCGAACCTTTCTTCGAAGAGATCTTCGGGAGCTGCAGCATCCCCAATTCCCCGAAGGATCTCTCTGCGATCTCCTAATGATCGAATGCTCCTGCAGCCACAAAGACGCCCCATTGTGAGGATAATCATATTGTATAAGGAATTCCACGCCAAATTGAACCAGCTCAGTTTTTTTCCTCGTTTCGGTATTTCGTTGTTTTATACAGAAAGGAATAAGGAAAAAAAGACGAAGCTTCAGGATTTTTGAAAGGTTTTTTTTGGGCGATATTCTCGTGGATATCGTCGTTTTTTTTCTCGATGTGAATTCAATCGGGAAAGTCTTAATCGTTTGAGCATTTTCGGAGTTTATTTTTTTTACTCAATGAATCTTGGGGATAATTCGAAATAATGTTGACGAATTTGACATGCCCGTGCAGAATAGTCGCTGACAATCGGATCAATTCTCCAGTAATTGTTTCGCCAAATCGACCGGTCGGGGACGATTGATAATGGGAAAGAAGCGCGTGAGTGTTCCGTGTATTCGTTTGTTCCGCGGTTATCCGCGAGTCACTCCCTTCCGCAGCTATCGGACGATTCTGCGATTACATACACACCTATCAGCGTGTGGAAAGGGAGAGAAGGAGGGAGGGAGGAAGAAAGAGCGAGAAAAAGAGAAATAGATGAGGAAAAAGAGAGAAAGAGACATTACCGCGAGTATGCCTGCGGGGCCTTTTAACCAAGAGCAAAGGAAAAAGGAGGGGGAGCGAAGAGTTTCGAAGTTCGAAGTTGGTTTGTGACGGTGCGGTGTGTAAATGGCTCAACTGTTGGTGGCCGCCGGGATCGTCGTCGTTGAACGGGGAGCGTGCGAGAGAGAGTGTGCAGTCGTGCCGAGTGGCACAGTCCTCACACGACCTCAGTCCGCGATAGATTGTAATCACGCGCGAAGAGAGTTCGACTCGCGGTGCTCTTGATCGATTTCCCATTCGATTTTCCTCTTTCGATCCACGGGTGTCATCCGCGTGCGCGCGTGCGTCCTTCCCAACGAATTCGTGCATTGACCACGTTTTTTTATAAATCGAAAACACACTTCTCGTTGCTTAATTAAACTCGCTCAAGTCCCCAGTGTACTGATTGCTCCAAGACAACAAAAAGACGAATAAATATTGGGATTGGACGTTCTCGATTATTCCGAATCTGGGACAGGATTATCAGGGGAGGATTATTTGTTCAGAGCTCGTGAACAAGAGGTAAGGGATTTTCATGCGGCCACGAACATCCGAATCATTATTTTTTTCCCATTATCCAGTGTCTGTGTCACGTGTTTTTTTTATTTAACGAAAAAAAAAATTTTATCGCCGAAGTGTTTCCGTGTCCGTGATCGTGTATTTCTTTTTTTTTCTCGCTCTTTTTTACCTTCAATTGTTACTCGTGTATTTGTTGTTCCGATAATTATGTCCGCGTGCGTCTCGTCTATTCTTCAGATTTTTGCAACTCCCATTCGCTTATCGCGTCGCACAAACACTCACACGTACGTCGGAGTATTTTTCTGTAAAGCCTCAACGTGCACACGAGAGCAATACTTTTATTCTAGAATATTGCATACACGTATCTATGTTTATATGCAAAATTGTGGATATCATTATATACCACGTCACGCGACAACGTCTGTGGTGAACCTGGTGGACGGGCCAAGGACTTGGGCCGAGCTCGGATCCACGAGACACTCGTGTAAGACGAGTATACACGCACACATACATATTTATATATCCTTAAGTCTAGTAGTTCTTTTATGGGAGTGTAGACACTTGAAGAGTCTTTCAATACGACCAAATTCTCATTATACACGCTTCGAGATAACGAGTTATTTTGAGAAGGATTCGGTTAATTTGAATGAAGTTGGAATGGCTCGAAGTGAAATAAGAACCGAATAATTAGTAGGTATAAAAAAATCTTTACGAGTTGGAAAAAAGTTGCTTGAAATTCGGTCAAGGTCACGACCGGAAATTAAAAAATGACGAGTTATAATTAATTTTATATTACATTAGTGCCAAGTTTTTTCTTTTTTTTTTTTGAGTCTGACATTTTGCTGACATCTTTTTTTTCGTGTCAGGCGGAAGAGGCTCTTTTGAAAAGTTGTGATTCAAGAATTATGCACTCCATTAGTTCGAATCGTGAATATTTAGTGAGTTACGTGTGGCGAGGTGGAGAAGACCAACGGGAAGATCGCGATTCGTCTTTCTCGCTCAGGTCTCGCGTATCATCTTTCGCGACAAGTCGCCCCGCGTCGATTCTCGCGATCCTTCTCCGTACCGAGCAACATCGACCGGTTCCTCCATGATCCTCCGTCAAGATTCTTCATCATCGAGACACAAAGTGCATTTACGATTAAAAAGAATGACGAAAAAATGATAATAAAAATAGAGGAACGTGAGGCTCGTGATAAATGCTCAATGGAAATCGCTCAGTATCTCACGGTCACGTGACTCGAACGTTTGATGAGTTTGAATTCCATGTTTTACTCAGCAAATCGACCATTGAAAATGCTCTTTCCGATAGATACACATCGTTTTTCCATTCATGAGCTGTAGGAGTTTGTAATGAATGAGAATTACGAGTATGAGAAAACTCCTCGGAGCAGCCTCGACTCTTCTCCCTCCCTCTCCTCTCTATTTCTTTGTCATTCGACGCATCCATTCGTTTTCTCTTTTTCATTTTATTTATTTTTCATTTTATAGTCTCACATGTTGCTCAACAATGAAATTGCCATCGCGCACTATATTCGTATTTCCCAATACGAAATAGTTATGCGCTCTGGTCATTAGCGACCCTGGATTATCACGCATATCGTGAGATCTCCAGTGGAATATTTCTTCATTTTCTAATCTCAATATCTATCGTTGAACCGACGAACTCACGATTTCTGCGATTTTTAATACTCCAATCGCAAATTCGATACTTTTACGTAATAAAGTTTGAAAAATTACAAATTACAACGGAATGATTTTTCCTACAAATTCTTCCGTTGAACAAGTTTTCGTTCGAGAGGTCAGTGACGCTGAAGGCGTGCAACTGGAAAGAAAAGCGAATCATGGAAAAAAAATGGAAGCCTCTTCATTTGATAATTAGCGAAACCACGTACACGGCTCCGGAATAGTCCGCGGAGCGAAGGGTCGGAGATACAGACCGGACTTTCCTGCGTTTCTTTCTAAAATTAGTACGCATGAAAATTCTGGAAATCTACAGTCGCTAGTCTCTCCCGAGGCTCGAAGACTTGGAAATTCTCGGCTAGAATAGTCATGGGAAAAGTTTGGTCCATGCTCGAGTCTGACAATTCTGTGAATTCTGGAAACGAATAAATAGATCGGGAGAATTTACTGAATCCAAGAAAATAACTCATCGCCTTCCAAAAACTCTTTATTTGGTTCCCGAATGACGCAAAATACAAAGAGGAACGTTGCTCGATTTCGCTCTAATTAAACCGACTTTTTGACTTCGTAATCCGAAACACGAATCACTATCTTTTCGAAGTTATACGAAGGGTGTTTCTAGAGACGTTGTGCTCAACGACTGACCTGGCTAACTCGCTCGAGCAGGAGATCTCGATTTTTCATTGACTCTTTCTTCACTTTCCGTTTCTTTTCTCGTCACTCTCGGATAATTAGTAACTGGTGTCTAAATAATGGATGCATATATATTTGTGCACCGGTGGATCGTTGTTGGAGCAATGGACGATGCGTCAATAGTCTGCGAGGCGTGACGTAGGGATCGGAATGCACAGCAGTCTCCAGGTAACTCGTTGTCGAGCTGAATATGACGCAACGGGTTAATCCGAAGATCTGGCGAGAGAGAGAGAGAGAGAGAAATCGCTTCTTTCGGATAATAAAATAAAATCAACGGCTGAACAAACAAATTTCGATGAACCGGCGATAAAATCGAGACAAAAATCAAGCCGGCTCTCCAAACCGTAAGATTACGCTGCGTTTATCGATATCGAGGATAAAAAATCGATTAAAATACGTGAATAAGAAAACCTTCGGAATGGAATCCTGACCGCGTGTCCTTGAAGCTTCCGAAACTCTCGGGAGCTGTGGACCGGACCCACAGAGCCATCTTTTCTTCTGCATGGTAAACTCGGTCACGTATAAACGTTTGTGATGCAATTTCGACACAAAGAAAATAAAAGATAGAGCAGAGAAGAGTGGGAAGAGAGAAGAAAAAAGCGATAAGTCAATCGGCGCGAATCACGTTCGTTATTCATAGCGGAGCACGCTCCAGTGAGTATTTTATATATTTCCTTTTTTTTTATTACAACGCATAGCAAAAAAAAATATCGTTTCTCATTCGATTTATCATGCTCTCGGTGGGAGACAAGCAACAGAGGGAAAAAGCAAGAATATCACGGAGAAATTGCGCGAAGAGAGCAGTTGTTTGTTCGTCTTTCTTTGCCGAGTTTCGTTAATGGTCAACTGGAACGATAACGAATGAAAAAATCGAGTTATAGAAAAGAGGAGCGATAAGACCGCAGGAAATATCACAAAAAAGTAAACTTCGTATAAGATACGAGAGTGACGAGCACGTGTGAGAAAAAAAAAATCAATTATCGTCGAGACACGATAAAAAGAATTCTGGTAAACTCAAAAGCTCGTGATCTCCGATGCAATTTCGCTCAGAATTTTGGAATCAAGTCCCTAACAGGACTGTCAAAAATTTTCGCAACTTTCTGCCTTTATAATAATTTTTCATCATCACGAAAGGAGCGCCAGGTGGTGATAACGTGTAGAAAAATATTGACAGAGTCGAACAGATTTTACAAAAAACGAAAAAAAAATCTTCGTGTGTAGACGAATCGATCGCGAGGTGTGGCTTATTTTTTAAACACACGTCTTACGCATCGCCTGCTTCGTACGTAATGTCTTTGTTGCACCCTCGTCTCAAGCTCGCGAAATACTCATGGCTACAGATCCTCCTTAAGAATTCTCAACGCCAGCGAACATATACACGAGTCACTGAACCGAAAATTCATGCAATTTATGGCGGAGCACTGGCCGGAAGCAAACAGAATCAATTCGTATTATTTATTGTACTTGATAACGTGGCTTCCGGTTTGGCGACCTGGGCGAACTCTGACGAGCTCGCACGTGGTGCATAGTCCAAACGGAAAAACGGAATTCGATCCTGCAATGATCGTGCCCACTGACGTCGTTCGGTATTCCGTTTTTAAGCGTTTTTCAACGAACCATTTTTTTTTTGTTTACACTTTGTTCTTTTTTATTTTATTTTTTTTTAAATAGTTCAAAAGCGAGGGAATCTCCGGATTTTTTCAATGATATTCTCACAGTTCCCCGACGAGGATCTCATCGACACTCGATCGTGTTCTCCGGTAACTTTATCGGACGTAAATTTTGATAAAAGTCGAAACAAACTTACGAGTTTTTCGTAAGTTTTCGATAAGTCATCCAAAGCAATTGATCAGAAAAAATCAAATGAAGGAAGCACAATAGAGTGTTGAGCGATCGACGCCATCTTGGTTATTGTTAACGAGCTCTACGAGCGCGAGTTTGCGGCCGTTGAAAGCTGCTTACCGCGCAGCAAACCTTGATTCTTTCGAGGATTCGATACAAACCGAATCACTCTGTCATTTTTGGATCAAAGAGCAAATCGCCGTCACACATTTTTTTTTCTCTCGGGCTGTTGTAATCCTTAGTCACTCGCGAGCGGCAAGGAGCTCAAAAAAAGAAGTGAACTGCACGAGTACACAAGAACGACATGTTTTTCTGTCATTCGGAGACTCGCAAATGACATTTGACGTAAATTTGATGACGCATGTTCTCGATACTGCGCGAGTCGATATTACACGTTACTACGTTTTTATTCTTGATTAATTCTTTCAATAACAGGCACCGGAGGCTGCAAAGGGTTCAGTTTCGTGGCGAACGATTTATTCCAATTTATACGAGAGAATTAAATTTAAAAAAACGCTTCGAAAAAATCCTCATGGCTGATTAATTGTTCGTACGTTCCAAGAATAAATTGGAAGGAAAATAAATTTTGAAAATTCGTCGACGCCGCCCTGAAACGAAGATTTGTATCTGCCAAAAATCCATCACGCGTTCTTCGCTTTTGACTCTATCTCCGATCACATACGAAAGTGTCTTCGGTATAGTTATGTCATACGATGGCGCGTTAAAACGTTGGAAAAAAGGGGGGCTCGAGAGGAAGAGAGAAGAAAGAAGCACAAGACCTTGAACCCCGGTTCACAGACCTCGATCGACGTGGCCGTTTCTCTAACGAGAAATCGCGTAGTCTCTCGTCTAGCTCATCCACAAATCTTATGTCGAATCAGCCCAATCCCCATCAGCGTTGTGTGAGCTCCACGTCCGTGTATCCGTGGGCTTTATCGTTTTCGCCTCTAATAAAGTCTTTACGAGTCATTCATTGACGCCGAATCATTTTCGTCACAAGAGTCGACGAATTCGTATCATTTTTGTGTCCATTTGCCCCTCAAACGTTTCGTGTTATTCCAGCATCCGGTCCAGATCACTTTTGCTATTTAAATGAATCGTCGATCGACCCCGTAACGAATACTATGCCTCGGCAAGATCGATGGCTATTTTATCCCCATAAACTTGAAGTTTCCGTCCGGTCATCGCGTCTTCCGTGAAACCATTAAAAATCCACTCTCTCGTTGAATAATATCACGAGAGAAAAACGCTGCAGCTCTATTGAAAATAATGAAAATTGATCTGTATAAATTTTTGTATTTCATACGTTCTTGTGTCTGCATGAATCTTCGGCAGGTTCGAGGGCAAAATTCAGTGCTGCGTAATGATACAGCTGCGAATATAGTGTAACTCTAAAACTTAAATGGATTGCTCGAGGAGCTCACCGAGACTCTCGTAATTTTCTTTATAACATTGGAGCAAAGATTGCCGTGAAGATCAGGAGTGAACGAGAGCGAGAAGGAAAGAAGGCGAGAAGGAGAGAAGGAGACGTCAGTTTTGCTTTGGTATTAGCAATGCTGATTACCCTGCGGCAGATGCCCTGTGACCCACCGAGGATTTATTTTATCTTTGCTTCATACACCGGCGTCTCTCACAAACGTCGCAACACTCACAAATATCTTGAGCATTGCGTACATATTCTAATCCAATCATTCACACACGAAAATTCTTGGCTATTATATGTCAATGTCGTCATTTCATGCGGACACTCCCAACCAGAATGTGAATCTGAATATTTTTGTACGTCACGAAATTAAGAATCACCGTTACAGGAAAGAATCGGAGCATGACCTTGAATCTCGAGCTATTTTTACTTTGCGGATTATTTTAAATTCATGAAAAAGAAATAAAAATTTTAGTTCGTATTCGAAACTTTATTTGTTTCCACGAAAAATTTATATTTTGCTAAAAAAGCCCAAATTCCGTTATTTTTCGATTTTATTTTGTAGCGGTAATTTTGAGCAGCTGATTATTTAAATAAAAAAATTAAAAAACGAGGAATCGTACTTTTTAGTAATTTTTAGCATCCGATTTTTTAAATACAAAAGATCCGGTTATTAGTTGAAACAAAAATTCTAAAAACGCCTGGAATCGGAATCGGAAACTGAGAGCGACGCAATAAAGATTTCCCAAATGTTCTCCCAGCGCTAACGATACCAGAATTCTTGTCGTATGAATTTTTTGTGTCGAGTGTACCTGCTGGCGAAGCGTTCTTAATTCAAAATTCTATTGAGGGTTAAAGTCCGTGAATTCTGTAGTTCTTATCATTACCACAAAAATAGAGTCACGAGATTTAGTACGAAGCAACGAGGCCACACGAACTTGATAGGAATCTATTTCTGTCTCCCCGTCTGCTCGTCGTTTTCTTTTTGTCTAAGCATTAATCTCATGAGCATCAATCTACCTCTCAGCGTGTAACAATTACGAGGATCATGCGTGCGATCATGTTAATGAGAACTTACAAGACTGACATGCAAACACGAGAAGTCCGTTGCTCGTATCGGTAGCTCGCATTAGAATCAAGGAAATTTCTTTACGCACGATGATTAACGTCAATCACAGGAATTTCTTCAATGTTTTGCTTATTACGCAATTTTCCTTCTTTCATGATGTTTATTATTATTTTGGCGATGAAGGGAACGCCATGGTTCGTTCGAGTCGTTGCAAAAGACGTTCGCGTAATGTACGTTGGTCAATTTTTATCTCGTATGCTCGTGTTGCCAGCTTTAATGGCAATTCTCGCGAAAAGAAAGTGCAGGACGAGTTGTGAGTCACGATTTTTTTTCCCGCAGCTTCGTTCTTTCGTGTAAACATCGGATTCACAAGAAATGATCGTTTTTTTTTCCTCTTACGTGATTCTCCTCCAAACGCAAAGTTCCGAAGAATTCCTTCGGCCAAAATACAAGTCCAGTCTCTCGAAATACGTCTCTACCGAAATAATATCGTGAGCTCATTGAAATTAGCTGACAGTTCGATTTTCGCTGGCTAAAAGGTTATCAATGAAATTTGTGCTTGTCCCGGCTGTTCAGGAGACATCGTTCTACGAGGAATCGTGTAGAACATCGTCGAGCGAGCTCTCCATTGAAGAAAAGACTGCACTGGGTCACGAGGCAAACACGTACAGTTGTGTCACTATCTTTTGTCCGAGAAAAATGCCATAAGAAATAAAAGAAATGAACGAAGCAAAAAAAAAAATAAAACTTGGAAAAGTCGAGCGATGAACGGCGGAGCTGCGTTCGGCGGTGTAGTGTCGTTCTCGTGCGACTCAAAAGAATGTTTTTGTCTTCCAAACAAAAGCAAAAACGCGTTGCTTTGAATTTTGAATTTTGAGTCTCAAGAAAACTGAGGAATGTTTCGAACCAACTGCATCGATGCAGCTCCTGAAAAATGAAGTTGATCCGTTTATTCTTCTGCTTTTTTGCAGTTGAAATTACTCGATATATATTCACGACAGAGCCAGCATGTCTCTGGTCATGTGTCACGTGTTGAATTACTCCAAGTTCGCAACCGCGACCTGTCAATGCCCGAGAGCGCGTGCGTCTATCTCACATAGATTTCCGAACCGCACACGACACGGATTGCTAATCGTTTCGCACGACCGACTTGATATCGATATCTCTCGAGAAGCTTCAAGCCATCTACTCTCATGTATGTTTCCATGACATTTTTTTTCAAGAAATTATTCGTCACAGCTGACGCTCGAAGCCTTCTTCTTCGCTCGGAACGTCCAGCGGCTATAATTCTCGCCACGGACATTTCCATCGTCGATATCCTTCAAAAAAGCTGATGAATAGTTTTATCGAACGTTAGAAAGTGATTCGGAGTTTTATGAACACATTTCGCTGGTTTTTTCAAATAATTGCGGTTCACAAGAATTTTTGGCACTTCGTAAAAGCTCGTTACAAAAATGAATTTTTTATCTTTGCAAGGACGAATGGTTGCTTCGGGCTGGTCGTCAAGTTTTTTGACAATAGTTTTATGTCAATTTAAATGAAATGATTAAACGAATACGGCGGCATGTTTTATCAAGAAATGAATTTGATTATTATTATGCAAGAAGGAAACCAACGGTGCGGAGTGATTGGGCGGGCTCTGCTGCTGCTGTCACTTGCGCAACAATGCGGGACTGTCTAACTGAACGAGCCTCTCGACAGACACCGCGATTTCTCGCATCCCGTGTATATCAATCGGATACGAAAACGAGAGGTCTCTCGAGAGACTTTTGTAGATTATTTATATACACGCGTATGCGTGTAACGTACAGACATCCCATCGACGGAATGTGCAATATGGCTCGAGGGGGAAATTACGGCTCTAATAATGTTCGGAGCCTCGATTACTCGAGGACCCACAATAAGTACGGAATTTACCATCGAAATCCGGCAGACAGAAAGAAAAATTACTTTCATTATTATCGATAGACCGAGCTAACGAGATTTTTCATAAAAATACATTGACGACCTTTTCGGAATAAGGATCAAGAACTTTCACATATTTCAATTGTACGTTCATTACGTTCTTCATAATGCTCAAGGTCACGATACTTTCTCTCGATTTGTGACGAAAATTCTAAACGAAAATAATTTCTTACGATTAATAAATTTTGTTTGTTGCGTGTCACGTAATTTTTTTTGATTAAGGATAATTAGACCGGCATGAGAACTTTTTCCGAGGTCACGTCCCCGATGGAAAGGATGAATGATTACCAAACAATTACCGACCTCTCGATTTTTTTCCGAGCTTAAACCTTTTAAGGTTTTCTCCAGCCAATGACTCTTTAATTTTTCGATCACGCGGTCACCGCTCCACGCGTGGTCCACAAACTTCCGGTATCTTTTCTTTCCACGTGCACTTCTTTCACACGTTAAATTCTCACAATTGAGCGAAATAAAAAAATTCAAAGTGGCCATTTTCTCCGAACGAATTTTTCGACGGTCCATGCAGAGAGTTTCGAGCTCGCACGTGACGACGAACTGGACCACGAGGCTCCCATCCTCGTTCGTGTACAAAGGCGTTGGTACAAATACCGTTATACCTTTGCCAACTTAATACACACACGTACGAACGGTTTTAAAAGCGCGCATCAACACGTCAGAGAGCAAGAAGATTGCCGGAACTGGAGGCGCGAAAAAACAACTGGACTTCAGCTTGACCAAAGCTGGTGCTCGCGACAGAGCTCGTTTGCGACATCTTTGGCGATGCACGGCAGGAGATTTTTCGAAAGGAGTGCGAGCAACACGCGCGTCACGAAGATCCACAAATAGCAAAGACCTGTGGATCGATTTTTACCGGTCGCAGCATCCAAACTATCCGTTCGATCAAGCCAGAAAAATCCCAGATGTCTCTATACGAGGAAAAGCATCCCGCGAAATCACTTTTCCCTGTTAACATCCCATTTATCCTCTCGTTCGATACTAAATTGTTATTGCTCTCGGAGAGCGCAGCCTGCAAGAAATTCTTCTTCACGGCAATCTCGGATTTCCTTTGGAATTTCGTAATTTCCTCTTAATGGATAAAACGCGGCAAGCAAACTCGTTAAACAGATTATCTCGCGGTGTTAGATAATTACTTAAACGACCGTTATTATCTTCTTATGTTTTGTTTGTTAAAATATACCCGCAATGCACTATTTTCTCTGCTACCAACCTTTTTTTCTCTTCTCGCAAATGTTAATCCCACGTTTTCTGATCTGTTGCAGATGCTCTCGCAGCCGCGTTGCTGCTAGCTATCCCGACCTTGTCTGAATAAACAAAACGTGAGTTAACGTATATTTATATATTTGCATGTTAATACACCAGCAGCCTTTTATATTTGGTTGCGTGATTCGTCGAGCTGACATGATTTTTCTGGGCATAATGAATTTCAAGGCCAAAGTTGCTACTGCGAATTTGGACACTGTTCATTGCAATTCAATGGAGAAAAGACCTGGAGAGTGTGGACGCAAGGTTTCCGAAGATCCGTAGAAATTGTAAATCAAAAACGAGTTTCGCGTCGACGTGTTCGGGAAAGATGCATCGGGAAATAAATGAGACTAAATAATTAAACGTTGGATAAAGAAAAAAAAATTCATGCTCCGTAAATCTTTTTGGAGCATTTTCACGATTCATTCATTTCATTACCAATCGTGACAAAATTCTGGTATTTTTCATTGATATTAAGTGACACATGGACTGGGCTTCAGTCGTCATTTCGCTCGACTGACACGACTGGATCAGTAATTATCTCGGTGACAGAAAACTCAAGAATTCTTGAAATCGAATATTGTGCTTTTTTTTTTATTTTCGTAATCGCTAAATGGTTTTTCGTATTTTTGTGGTTTCAAGATCGAGTTCGAGGCTGTGATGACGATCATGGGTATTTCCTTTTGTTTTGCTAATTGCAGGAGTTACACCTTATTTTTGTCGAGAGTTTGTTGATGTATTAGTTAATGTGACTACACACCACAAATTTTCTCCTTTTAATAAGGATGATGGAAACCCGTTCCATGTGTGCACGTGTAAAACCGTGTGGCGGGTACCCTCGCGATATGCGTAATCGGATATTCCGACATAACGGACGAGAGCTCTCTCTTTCTCTTTCTCTCTCTCTCTCGCTCTGTCTTTCGGCTTGGATGGTAACAGCAACACGAAATAGCGTTTCGCTCTACCGGTGAATGTAATAAGAAATTGGGGAAACAAGAACATGAAAGAAAATAAAAATCCGTTGATAAAATAATCTGCTATTCAGGGATAAAAAGTGAGAGAGAGAGAGAGAGAGAGAGAGAGACAGAGAGGGAGAGGGCGTGGGAGAGAGAGACAGAGATTGTTGGATAAAGTTAAAAATATTGTTTTTTTTTTTAATTGGAAGGAAAAAAAGAGCCCGAGGTCGACGAGCAATTAATATTGCACAACATTTCTGCTGAACGATATCGTCCATAAAAATATACATTTATTTATTTTAAAAAAAATCGACGAGCGTCTATCGCCGGGAGGAAAAAAACTGTTTTTTCCTGCTTATGACTGACGACAAATCCGATCGTTTAACTTCAAGCAGAATTCACATATTTTTAAACACTTAAACCATTATTTTTCGTTATTTTTCATTGACTAATTTATATTTTCGAAGTTCAATCGAATATTAAAGCATAAAGACGATCCAAACTACAGCTGAGACTCGAAAAAAATTAATATAAACAATTTAGATAATTATTTCTGATGAAACTCCAGGAACAAGTCGAGCGTTATGTTTTTCTTTTGAATAAGTAACAAAAAAGGCTCGCGTTTGTATCTCTTTGAAAATATTCTTCAGTGGATTACAGTGCAGCAAAGATTCGAAGAATAATATGAATTCATGCTGCATTTCAGATCGTACGACGAGAAAAGACACGAGCTCAAATTATGCGAGTTCTTCGCCAGTTTGTCATAAATGGCAAACTATGCAAAATTGTGTAAATACCAAGCCTAAAAAATCGTTCTTTATGTATAGAATTGCACAGCTGTGGTTTTTCCTACCACAACGCTCTTTTCTTTGTAGTATTATGTATCGTCTTTCTTTCGTGAGGCCTTGAATGTCGCAGGAGACTAAAAAAAATCGTGATGTTTTTTAAGTTTTTACTCTCCAGTGAAGATAATCATTATGAAACATTTTTTCGCTCTCAAAAAACGTAATAAAAAAAAATATTTATTCAAGTCAGCGATGTTAATTTGGAATGGAAAAAAAAACTTGTCAAAAATCTACCACCCCAGAAGTTTTCGCAATTTTATTCAATTTTTTCTGGTCTAAATTCTGGTGGAGAATCTGGTCCAAAAGTTTCATGGGGACTTGGCGAGAGAATTATAAACGCCGAGGTAAACGAGAAATAAAGTTGTTATCGCCGATAAAAGTTTCGATAAGGATTCTCGGGTCGATTTGCGTTGAGTCACGTACAGGTTTATCAATAATAATTTATCAGAAAAGCTCGCCTATTCTGAAAAGTAACTCACAAGGCGAAACAAATATTTTAGTTTCGTCGATGAAACCCCAACTTTCATGACGAATTTTTGACTCTAGAATTTATTTGATTTCACGTGATTTGATCGAAATTCTCACTCGCTATTTTTTTTGTCTGTCCATGAAACAGGATTGACCGGCACAAAAATGCGGGGTACAGAGTTGTTTCTTTGCCTCTTCGGCATCCTCCTGTTATCAACGAGGTCCTGTCATGGTCTGTGCAAACTGGAGAACGGGACGATGGCCCGGTGTCACTTCCTCGGGGATGCCAAGTACATCGACACGTACGACCTGGAGATCCTGAAAACCTCAGTCAGCCAGGAACGATTGGAGGGTGAAATATTTCACAAACTCGTAACTTTACGAAATTTAGATCTTTCGCATGGTGAAATAGAGCAGATCGATTCTGATGCTTTTCGGGAATTGCTCGATCTCCAGAGCCTCGATCTTTCGCACAACAAGATCACGTCCCTACCATCGAAATTATTTGACGATTTGAAAAAGCTACGCAGCCTCAATCTTCGGCGTAACCTCCTTGTCAAAATTCCGGATGCTGTGCTCGCCGTCAAAAGCCTCAAGACCCTCGATCTTGCTGGCAATCGATTGAACTGCAATTGCGCGACTTTAAAAGCTCGCGATTCATTGGTCGCTCGTCATGTTCATCTGTCCAAGAGAATTCTGTGCGCGAGTCCACCGAATCTCAAGAACCGACCGCTTCTGGATTTAGAGGTCGACGTAATTTGCCTCTTTGAGGAACAAGATAAAGAAATGCAGATGGACCAGCCAGAGGGTTCGGGCGAGCTCAGTCCGATTGAGGATTCCGACGATCCAGTGCCCGATGAAACCGAAAACGACAAACAAGTTTCCCAAGCAGTACCAGCCGATCCGGCAACTGAGGAAATCGAAACGCCTGCTCCGGAGCAGAAAAGTGTTGGGGAAGATTCTTCCCCAGTGCCAAGTACAACAAGTTCTTCTCCCGGTTCCCCAGAAACGAACGAACCTCTCGAAGCTTCATCGACCAATGACGCTGCGTCGTCAGTCACAGAAGAAAAGGAAAAGCTCATCATGAGTCCGACCCCTACGAGTACGAAATCGACCGAACAGTCCGAGGAGAATGTCGAGGATCCGGAGGACGAGATACTACCTCGAGTAGCCGATGTGGAAAAAAATCATCCCGTGGAAGGTTCCGGGGAGGCAGACGATTTGCACGAAGGTTCGGGTATCGAAGGATCAGGAACAGGAGTTCCGCCCATAAGTTGGGACGTGCCGGAAGAGGAAGTTGCTCAAGAAACGAGCAGCATCGAGCCTGACAAGGCAACAGACAGTAGTTTGCTGGACATGTTCTTGGGCGTTTTCTGGAGCACTCCAGCGGCGCCTGAAGACGAAAAGAAGAAAGAATTGGACCCGGAGGACGAGGAATTCATCAACGTGTCGTCGGAGGCAACGCCGATTGTCACCGAGAAGACAACCGTTCACGAGGACATAATTGTGCCTGTGGTAGTCGAGGGCAGGGAAGGATCAGCGACAAAGAATGAGGGAACCTTTCAGGCTGGAGCAGTCGAGGTCGATCATATTCTCGACGAAGCAAGATCCGGAAAAGTTAAAGCAGAAGATTCAGTATCGGATGCTGAAGCAACAGACGCTTCGGCAACGCGACAGCCGAAGAAAGGAATGGGATCGTACGTAGTGCTGGCAGCTCTGTTGGCTGTTTTGGGAATCCTCATTGGCTTCGCAGCCTACAAAGGAGATTTTTGTCGGAAGAAGAGAAAACGTAACGATCCAGAAAACGGTACCGAGCTCAAAGACATGACCAAGTCTCTTCTGGACGCCGGCAACGGAAACCAGCCGAAGATATCGTCGAACGGTAACTTAGAGAACGTTCCATTGGTCTCGACGCCACCGGAGGACGATTCGAAGCTGAAGGACCACAAGAACGACCGAATCAGCGATTCGCCCGACGTTTCGAGAACGAGATACTCCGGGATGGCTCCGGACGTCGTGGACCCGGTAAAACCACCAAGGAAATCATACGCGCCGCACGATGAGACCGAGGGGATGATCCAGAACGGAAAGAGTCATCAGGACCTGACAAAAACCTCAAGTCCTGTCAGCGACACCAATGAGCCAGTGTGTCTCAGGAACAAAAGTGGAAATCAGCCCGTGACTAACGGTAAAAACCACCACGATTCCGTCTCGTCGCTCGGTACCGAGTCGCGCGATTCACCGTCGATAAGAACGAGTCCTCGCGTCTCTTCACCAACGAACGGTTCCCTCGGGACTCTGCAGGGTCTCGCACGACCTCCGCTGAGTCCCGGAGCTCAGAGGGTCAAGATAACGCTAACGGAGAACCCAGACAGTGTGCCAAGGACACCGATACTCATAACGCGAACTAAAACGGGCGAGAATCTAGTCAAGACACCGTGAATAATCGATTAGGCTTGTGGTCAAGTCTCGTTGTTGGTCTGTCAAACTAAAAATAATATGCATACATAAATATTCCTATATATCCATCGATATATAAAAAAATGCGTATGTATTTACATCTGCAGTGTTTTATCGACGAACTTTGAGGATCTGGCGATATTCCTTGCGTACGAAATCATTACACCATTGAACTTTCGATTAGTATCGTCGTCCGCACGGCTATCCGCAAAGTGTTCACTCCTCAACCCCATACAATCCCATCATTCGTGCGTGCGTGAGCGCGTGTGTATGTGTGTCGACAAAAATAATGTGGATGCGAACACACGATGTTCCTAGATATCGGAATTGTTAGGACGCTGAGTAAGAATAAAAAAGTCGTCATGCAAAATCCTTTTTATACGATAACATGTAAAAAAAAAGACTCAATCGCGAAAGAAACACATGTTCGAGCCCAGGCCGTTTACGCATCCAGGAAGAAGCTGCAAAAAAAAGTCCCGAGATTTCTTTCACGATCCCTGCTGTGAGTTCTGCCACCGAGTGCCAACGAAATTTTTCGAGCCCATTTCTCCTTCGTGGAATAACACGTCACTCATTTTTATGATTTAGTCTCCATCGGATGTCGCAACGGACGTTCACGTAGTTTTGTCTTATTTGTAAATGTTTATTACGCGAGCAAGCTGCTGTGCGACCGGGGCTTAAAATTTTGAACGTTTTTCTGCTTTTTTTTTTTTTTTTTCACTTTTCGTGCAATACCGTTCAGTAATAGTAGAATTTAAGTCACAAAATTATTTCGTTTACTTATCTTTAGAGATTAATATCAGTCAAGCCCCGTTTCCACGCAGCCATCCTCTGGAAAATGTTCCCGAGACTCTGTTCCCTCGGGGCTAATAATATTTATTTTTAAAAAAAGAACAAACAACCGCACGTACACATGTGCATTATGTTCAGATGTGTTTGTGGGCACAGACATTCAAGAATCACTATTTCGTTGGAGGTGTATCTCGCCAATGAAAACATCGATCCCATCGCTTCTCTAGACTCTGGATCACGTTGGCATCGATTTTTACACGCACTTTTTGCATTAATCATCGTTTCCAGAACTCTTTGACGTAACGAACGATCCTAGCGAATGACCTTCCTGTCTGCTTGCTCACAAGCACGTCTCTATATAAGTATTCACGTGATGAATCCTCCACAGTAAGTTTAGCGTTTAATTATAGTGAGTAGCCGCTGTCCTGTCGCTCGTCGCGAGCTGCATTCGTATTAGCCAACATTCCCTGATTCCAGTGCAGCTTTGCTGTACGACCGCTAACGAGCGAGTTGTTATTTTAAACGAGTGAAAGATTCAGTTAGGAGGAGAGTGAGAGCGAGGGTGAAAGAGAGAGGTTAGTATATTAGCGTTACAGCAGATAATTATCATCCGAGTCTAGAGGGATCAAAGATTGCGTGTAACGAGCGTAAAAGTGTGTACAATTACGTTGCACACGTCTGCTTAAGCCAAATGAATAAATTTTTTCCCCCTTCGAGGAGAAAAAATGTGCAGCGACGTTCTAGACTTTAAGGCGCGATTAGGTTAAATTTTTTCTATAGTATAATTTTATCAAAAAGGCATAAAATATTGTATTTACATTTATAAACGCGTATATTTATTATATATTGCAAAAAAAGAAAAAACAACAACAATTACCTAGAACCTTGTAATTGCGAAGGGAAGGACGAAACAAAAAATAAAGAAAATTTCATACCTGCCGAGTCTGCTGTACACGCCGTTCGATCTCTTAATTAGAGGATAATCGATATTGATGATGATGATGATGACGGTGAGAATGATCGTAGAAATGTTTAAGAGTAGAAAGACTTTATTTATATTTTTAGTCGTTGAATAAATAAATTGTGAAACAAAAAACGACATTATCAGAGTTTGCAGCGTTTTTGTTGTTTAGCATCTACTTTGGCTTTCGTTATTGCTGATTAATTTCGATGTTTCGGTTCCTTTTTTATATGTTTTTCTTACGGAGTAACGACGCGCTGAACGCGGAGATGCAGATCCGATGGCAGGCCGTAACGAAGACACAGTTTTGGTTGTTCTACGTTTTTGTCAAACGACATGAGGTGGAATGGTCAATCTGTAGGCACTTCGAGGCTCCTGAGCAAGATCATGGATCACGATGCTTTTGTTTCTATCGTTTTGTGGAGACTTGAGATTAGTTACGTCAGAATCTTCATCATCAGTTGAATGGCCGCTTTTCGAGGTTCGTCTGCGTCTCTTTCTCTTCGCCGTCGGTGTCTGGGGTCTCGGTCGTCTCTTCGAGTCTGAGGTCGAGCGTTCTTCGGATTCTGTGTCGCGTCTCATCACCGTCGACGTCTTGCTCCTCTCGACGTTTATGTGAGCCGATGATTCCCGCATTTGGGAGCCGGCCGTTGACGCTATCGACATCACACTGGGCGAATAATTTCTTCTCGACGTCGAACGGATTCTTCGAGTTTGGAATCTTTCTTCGCGCCTCGAAAGATTCTCCTCGCTTCTCGCACGATTTCGCGTCCTCCTCGGACGACGTTTCCGTCCTCTTAGCATCTCACACGATCCTATTATTTGCCGCGATAATGGATCCACCGTTATCGTATCCAAAGCGTCCAGGGACTGAGCCATTCGAGGCATTTGAACTGCTTCCTCGTAAGGCGGCGGGTCTACCAACTCCAGCGGATGGATTCGAGGCTCTGAACTCATCGTTAACCCATTCGCTGCTGCCTCCAGCTCCATATTCCTGTGGACATAATTTTTGTCCTTTCTCAATTGCAATTTAAAGCGAAATGGCTTCTTCGTGTAGGAATAACGATAAATTTGCAAAATCGTTGACTAATAAATGAAAATGCCACGATTCATTCGATTTCGATGTAAAACCATTCATTCTATTCCTCGAGAGATTCTCACCAATTTCACGACCTTCAGGTTACGTAAGTTGACTCAAGTTCATGCCATGTAAAAATTAAGATATTTGAATGCGACAGCGATTCCTAATCACACAAATTTCGAGAAGAGATGCTAAGTTTGTGGGAGCAGTTTTCCTATGAGGACTTTCGTACATTCACCAGAATTTGACGAACGGTTGGAGGACCCGAAGAAATTATCAGGATTCCCAATATCTTAGGTTTTTTGAAAAATTTCCGGCTGCTCTAAAAATATCCCTAATTTATAGAATTGTCGAAAAAAATCTTCATTTCGATTTGTTTGAATCGGAGATTGGAAAGGAATTGTTAAACGTCTTAATTTTGCAGATACCTTCGTCGTAGCAATCTGAGTCTCTCGATCCCCTCTTCCCTCTCGAGTCGAGCTCTCTCAGATCTGGCTTGTCTCTTCATCGCCATAGTGTGTCTGAGAGAAACGGAAGTGCCGAATACGAGGACGAGGACTAGCAAGATCAACATAACGATGCCCCAAGTTCTGTCCTTCTTGAGGTCGGTATTAACGTTCCAATCGCGATAGCAAGCAACTTCCCAAGAGAAGCCAGAAACGTTGCTAGGACTTTGACAAATAAGACTTTCAGATTTCGTCTTTTCCGGCCATCCAGTAAGATACATAAAAGTCTTGTACAGCTGATGACAATCGCATCGCCATGGATTGTCCTCGACGATAACGTTCCGAAGATTTTCGTTCGATGCAAAAATCTCGAGATTCAATCCCTCGGTAAGTCTGTTACCTGAGCAGGAAGCAAATCGTAAATTTATTGGTAAAAAGAGTGACTTTCCGATCGAGGTACAAAAGCGAATAAAATATTTTTTTGCATACCGGAAACGTCGAGTTTTTGCAATGACGGAAGATGTGAAAAGCTGTCATTGGCTAATTCCACCAATCTGTTGCGTTTGAGTATAAGATTTTTCAGAGTTTCCGATTCGAATCGATCGCAAACTCCCTCCAGGCGATTGTCACTCAAATCGAGAGTTTTCAGTCTCGGTAAATCTGTGAAAATCTGGCGTGGGACACTCTGAACATAATTCGAAGAAACATCCAACGACATGACCGTCGACATGATATTCGGGAATTTTTCAAAATCATTGTACGAAAGATTCAGCAGACGTAGATTGACATTCTCGCGAAACGTGAATGGATGCAATCGCGAAAGGCTGTTGGACGAGAGATCGAGGATTTCCAGTTTTCCCAGACCCGCGAACGAACTTCTATTCACGACGTTGAGCCCGTTGCCGTTTAAAAATAATTGAGTAATTCCATCGTTTTTCGCGAATATACGATCGGGCAACATTCTTATTAAGTTTCTCGACAAAACTGCGTGAGTAAGAGCCGGAAAACCATGAAGCCCCGGACGATCTAAATTGCATCCAGAGACGTCGAGTCTCTTCAGATTTGCATGAACCAACGTTTCCTCTCTAAAAAAAAATCCAAGAATAAGAAAAGAATATACAAAAAAAAATCATCAGGAGATCGATCTCGAGATTCCGGGCATCGATCCTTATCGAATCGCTCCATAATATTGATCGCATTTATTTCTGTAGCCGATTGTTTCTCGCGCCATGACGTAAATCATTCAAAAGAATGCAAATTTTTTTTTTCTCCCTAATTTTAGCAAAGTTTTCGAATCGCCGTCTCAACGAGATCCACAAGACTCGTGAGTTTAGTTTTTCATACATTCGAAAATAACTCCTCGGTCGTTATGTATTTACCTGCTGCTGTAAACGAGCGTAGGATTGTTAGATAATTTTAACTGTTCAAGGCCTGGTGCACCCTCGAACGTGTCCGGCTGTAAGTAATTGAGGCAACAATCGGACAGGTCCAGCCATCTCAATTTTTCACTTGTCAGTCGTTGAATACTCTTTAAAGGATTCCCTTCTAGGCTCAAAGTGACAAGTTCCGGAAGGCCTTTCAAGGACGTGCTAGTGATATTGTTAATTGCTGTAAAATTCGTCGTAATTTTTTTTCACACTCATTTTCCACAATGGAATTATTTCTTACTGTTTAAAACAATGGAAAAAGAAACTCACAGCATTTGCTGGCATCCAGAGCTCGAAGAGCAACGTTCGAAAGAACGTCGAGACTGTTTAACGGATTCCGCGACAAATAAAGTACCTTAAGGTCGATCAATTGATTCACCGCCACGACATCGTAGATTTCCATTATCTCATTATTACTTAAATCCAATTTCTGCAAACGTTCCAATTGCTGTAGATTACGTGGCAAAGATTTGAGCTTATTGTTTGCCAAATTTAAATATTGCAGCTCGATCAGATTGTTGACCTCGTCGGAAATCTCTGTCAGAAGATTTTTCGACAAGTCGAGCTGCTGCACCTGGAAATATGGGAGTTTCAATCAAAAGTCAATCAATGAAAATAAAAATATGGCAAATTCACAAGATTTCTCATGATTTACTCAGCGTCAAGGTAATCGATGAACTATTTAATGAAAAAATTTGGTAATCATTCGATTTCATCGTAAAAAACAAAAAAACAAAAAGCACGTGACTTACCAGATCGCTGATGTTTCTCGGATAGTTCTCCAATTGTTGGCTCGAACAAACGATCTTGCGAGGTTCATGGTTCAAATAACACATGCATCTGGAGGGACACCGATCCTGAGCACTGGTTGATGGGAAAGATGCGAAGAGTATGAAAAACAAAAAAGAAACTTGATACCGAATAGTCGTGAGGTAAATCGGCTCATTCCTTTTTTTAACCATTTCGAACTGAATCGTACGACAATTCTGTCATGCCATGTATTCGGTAACGCGTAACATCACTTCGTCATGTTAAATTCACGAGTATATATGGGAAAGTCCGCCCTTTATGGGGCATATTCTTCGCGAAGAGTAAAAAAAAAAAAAAACGTAAATCTATCAAATTTTCGTCGTTGTCCTTGAAGCAATTGCAATAATTTTCATTTTTTTTTCGTCACACCTCACTCCCGACTAGGGCCGAATATTTCATTACGAATGGAAAGCATTCGACACGATTCGCTCGGAGACACCAATGTAAAAACTACCAACTAACTTATCTTTGATAGCAAGCAAGCCGACATACTCACGCTCGAGATAACTCCCGTGAGATAACAAATCGTCGGTGGGTTGGACTTTCACGATATAACGCTTTACCTACACCTTCGTTTCGGGAGAGATGGATCTATAGCGAAATTCTTTCGGCCCTTAGTTAAAAAATTCATAGATCGCGTCGAGGGATCTGATTCCTCGTTGGACACGATTTTTATAATTTTCCGAATAAAAATTGACCGAATGGACAAGAAAATCTGTAAATTTCCTCATTTCTGCAAATAAATAAATAAAAATCTGATTATTTTTTCAACCTAATCGAAACAAACGCCATGAAAATTGTCGATTCAAACTGGAACGCCATATTTATCATTTCCTCCTCTAGTGGCGATGAAAATTTATCCATAGAATACTGTGGCAATGCGGCCGAGCGACACTCCTCCAAATATATGGGCGAATTCAATTTACATTTATTTCCAATATTCGTTGAATAGAAAACAGTCCTCTGTCTCCGTTTCGCTACTATCACGACACTCGTGTCGAATCTTCCATTATAAATATATAAGAATAATCGATTTTCTCGTCGTCGTTTACCTCGACGTAAGAAATTGACTATAAAGGTGGGCAAAAAGTACGGAAGCCATAGCGAAAGCACGAGGAATTGGGAAAAAAAGTTAATTCTCGATGTTCAGTAATTAAAACGTTCAAAGGGAAGCGTGGCTCCAAAAACCTTTTCGCTTCGTTTCGTCGACATTGCGAACACTCGTAACAGGCGATAATAAAAAATCAACAAACAATTTTCATTGGTGCAGCTTGAAAAAACAATCGAAAGATTTTTTCAAATTTTTTTTTTTCCAAGTTTAATTTATTCGATGCGAACGTTTCTTCTGAACGAATACACGATATACATTGTTAAGGCAATCAAAAGACACACACCAAACGCAATGGACACGATGACCAACCAAATTTTGCCCGGCCCAGTGGAATTATCAGACTTCATAAGCTCGCCCCACTCGTCCGAGCAATAATCCCACCACGTGTTGCCCTCCGCTTTCAAAGGAGTAAAACATACGAGACTCGATTGCATCGCTTTCTCTCCTCGCATCAGATAAGAGAATAAAGGATAAAGATCCGAGCAATTGCAGTGCCATGGGTTATCCTCGAGCGCTATGTCAACGAGGATTCCATTATCGTCGAAGATAAGGTCGGCCCCATGAGATAATTTGTTTCCTTTGGAGGAAAAAAATTAGAAGAAATGAGAGATAGAAAATCGAGGGAATTAAAAATTCAGATTCATATTAATTGGAGTCTGAAATTAATTGATTGTTCCGTACCTCTCAGGCTCAAATCCGTCAAACTTGGCACCTTCGAAAAGCTGTTTCTTTTGACTCTCGTCATATTGTTGTATCCAAGATCGAGCATCCGCAACGAGAACGACTTGAACTCGTCGCAATCTCCGCTGAAACGATTTTTGCTCAAATCGAGTCTCCGAACTTTCGTCATTTCTGACAAATCCCACAATCTTTGACTCTCGATAGAATTTTTTGCCAAATTCACATTTATCGCTGAGGTTTTCAGATTCGGCAATGCCACGACTCGGTTCCCTCCAAGATTCAGCTCCGCAAGGGCCAAAAGTTGCGCGAATATCACCTCGTTTATCGACGTTATTCTGTTGTCCGACAAGTCAAGTTTTTGGAGGTTCGGTTTATTCTTGAACCACGCATTTTTTATGCTCTCCAAAGTGTTATTGCTGAGACTCAGGGACACGAGGTTGACATTTTTCAAGAATATTCCGTCGGGCAAAGTTGTCAACCAATTGCTACGAAGATCGAGATTCTCGAGATTCGGCAGCCCGTCGAAAGAGTCCGGAGGCAAATCCACCAATTGGCAATCCATCAACACCAGCTCCGTCAAATTTTCACTCGTCAAATTTTCGATGAACTTCAAAGGATTCGTCGTGACGTTGAGGCTTCTCAACGATGGCACAGAATTGAAAAAACCACGATTTATCCCACTGATCTCTAGAGACAATAATTCGCACAATTATCCAAAAGATTTTTCGATTAACTGTTTCTTTCCACGAAGCGATGGACCCGTCGAGTGCATACTGGGTCTATTTGACCCTAACAACTTTCTGTCACCGATTGTTTGGCATTTAATGGCAACGTATGATTTGGCATTTTATTTTCGTTTTCGTCAAAAAATAAATGTACGGCCATAAAATATCGATAATTTAGTACAAAAAACGTCTCTACAAAACAAAAAAACAAAAAATCAATACTTACCGGAGTACGATGGTTTGAAAAACGCCTTGGGTCAGATTGACCCAATATGCACTTATAAGTGTGCACTCTAAGAGTTACTTTTACGGAACTGTGAGTTTTTTTGCACGTCTAAATTTACCACAGTCTTCAGCTTCGAGAGAAAGAAGAGATCGGGCACGAATCCCCTCGAGACTTTTGAGTGGATTTTTGGACAACTTGAGGAACCGGAGATTTGGCAGCTCGTTGATTGAGCTCGAGGCTGGAATATTGGTAATGCTATTGTTCATGAGATTGAGAACCTCCAGATTTCTTAATTGCGCGAGTCGTTTGGGTAAATCGGTTAATTCATTGTCGCCAAGATCGAGCAATTCCGTTTTGGATTCACGGAGAAATTCCTCTGGTATCGATTTAAAGGAACGACGTCGCAGATTCACAATCGATGCTGGTCGATGCTCCTGACATGGAATTTTCCACCTCGATCAACGATCAATTTCCATCACATTTTTCATACAATTTTCTCAAATATAATGTGCAGAAAAAAAACCAAAAATCGCTTACGGAATGAGGGGAAAATTTCCGATAGTATCGACTCAGCGATTCGAAGCTGGACTCAGAATTGACATCGGAGTCTGCACTGTCACAATGACACTTCGAAGGCAACCATTCCAGCAATATCATCAGCGACATATACGAGAGAGTAAAGAATTGACCAACCAGTCTCATGATTTAAAGGTCAAATTTGAGGCTCCAAAAAACTTTGATATCCGCGATGCGGAGTGTTAGAAAAATGTCTCTCAAAAGGTTAGTTCCCGGGAACATATTCTGGTCAAGAGCGAGTCAATTGTCAGACAACTTCGTGGCACGTCAGCGATAAATCGAAAAACTTAAAAAATCTGGTGTTTCGATACGAAATTTTTGGGGAAAACAGCGTCGTGCCAAAAATCTGTTTCGCTTCGAGTATTTTTGAAAATATCCATCAAATTCCGAGCTTCCACTTTTTTTGGTGTTTTAGAGACGAGAAAGTGTGTTTTTTCCTATTTTAAGAAAAACTCGGCGGTTTGAAGATTTGAATGGTCAGTCCGTTGGAAAATATAAGACATTAGATAAATACCTCGAGTATCCCAAAGCCGATATTGAGCGCGGTCGTCTCTGGGAAGTCTAAGCCTCTCTTGGCTGACCCATGCGGATATTTTCTCCTTGGAGGCTTTATATATACCGATGTATACATACAGGCATCGATATACATAGACATTATATAAAGAGCAGTTGCCACAAAGTCGTACAGACGACGACAACAACGATGACAAGAGCGCGGCTTTTTTATCGTACCTTCTAAATCCCCCTAGGAGGAGTCTATCGATTTATATCCTCGGGTCTCGAAAGGATCCTCGATTTATTTTCAAGCTTCGAGATATTCGAGAAAAATCCTCTCCAGACTAATTACATTAATAGAGATGAAACAATAAATTCAAAGGGTTTCATAAATTTAATGAAAAAATAAACAAAAAGTGAGCTTTATAAAACGCAATCCAATTATTGCTGAAAGCTCCAGAAGCACCATTTTATGACGATTACGATATAAATAAAGTTTCACAGGAACGTGAGGTGAAAAAAGGGTAAACGAAGGACGAGTGTGTACGAAAAATGCTCGAATTAAAACAAAAACCGAGCATGATACGGTTTCAGAAAGCTCCCAAGCGACAGAGGGGTTGCAAGGCAGGAAAAATCAACCCTCGAGTCCTTTCATTATCCTCGTCCTGTTCACAGAGGTCCGAGGGTCGTGCCAACCCCTCCAGAGTTAATTTTTCGAGGCGGTGAAGCGCGTCAGTGTAAAAAGAAACGGAGATTTTATCCGCGCAGGTCAAGCAGGGAGAATTCGTGGTAAAAAGCTTTTTTTCGCGCGTCTCGTCGCTTGATACCGTATGGGAGCCAATGGAAGGGTAGGTCACACCCTTCCCAAGGGGTGTGAGCGAAAACGGTTTAGCTGGCGCCGGCGCTTAGCTCCGGGCTTATCCAGTTCGCCCTCCAACTCGCTTGTACATCGGGATATTGAGGTGGGTGGTTGGTCGCAACCACATTTCTCAATCCTACCTGTTGATGCCTCGAGCCAACCCCTTTAGTTGCGATTTCACAAATCCGAGGCTTTCCAAGCCCCGTCCTTTCATGGTCACGCCTTCCGCACTTTCTTCCGTCATTTCAATTTGTCAACGATCCTTATTTTTATTTTTCCTCCAACAGACTTCCCGAATCTTTACATCGAATTCTTCCCTCACGCGAGTTCTTCCAAAAAATTTTATTAATTAGAGAAAGACGCTCAAAATCCTCCAAGAAAACATTCCAAATCGAAGAAAATTCAAATTTTTCGATAAATTTGATAAAAAAACACTTGATCGAGAATTCAAGAAATTCCATCGCGCAGAATCAAGAACAAAACGTTGCTGGGATGTAGAAACAGATAGCTGTAATTAAAATTCGATCAAGTCCCATGCAGACGCAAACCCTTACGCGAGAAGGTAGGCGGGGTTGTGTAAAATCGAGTTTTCTTATTCGGTTATAGATAAAGGCGCGGCCGAAGAAGTTTACTCGTACATACTTCGTCGGGAGTTGAATAAAGCGATGAATAAAAAGAGAGGGAATAAGAGAAAGAGATGCTGGTTAGCTGCAGGAAAAGAGAGCTGCTAGGGATGTTGGGGGTTGCGAAGAATGGTGAGAGGGGTTGAAGAAACACATAATACTGGGCGAGAGGTTCAAGTGAAGCGAAGCAAGTTTTTACAAAAGGGAAAGAGAAGGAGAGAGAGTTTAAAAAAAGAGTGCTATCTTTGCGTGTTTTCGGAGGGTGAGTAACCGAAGGAAGAGGGTGAGTTTGGCGCTTTCGGTGCTGTGTTCGCGGTTATATATTTTTAACGCCTTCATTTCCGCCACAACGAGACCGGAAATAGCGGCACGATACCTCGCGGTGTTTCAAGTATTGATCAGTTCGGTCTGGGTATCCACCCACCGGGGTAAACGGGGGAGGGAGCGGATGAGGTGAGGAGAATGGGGCGGCAGAGTGTTCGCTCGTCTTCGCGCTTTCCTTCGTCTCCTCCTCCCCCTCCTTCTCCTACTTCTCTCAAACTCTAAGAAATATAGACTGCAACTGAGTCACCCGATACAGAGCTTTCCTCCTATTTTCTATCTCGATACTTCTTCTGCTTCTTTATCTTCATCGTTTTATTCTCCAGAAGCAAGAAAAAGTCAAGTGTAGCTTCGGAACGTTCGTCCCTTCGCTTTTACCCTTAGATGCTCCTTGAATAGTTCCAATCCATAATGCAGCATCCACTTTTTCAATCTCACGACAGAGCGCAGGATTTCTCCCGTAGAAACAGTCCCAATCGTCACGTCATTCGTTTGTTCACACGTTAGGGATAATTTATCGAAGGAAACATATTTCCCATGTCCCCATGAGGCGATTCTCGCATTCGATTACTAAACATTCGCCCCGTAGCTAAACCCTGTAGGGTCTTCTTAATTGTCCGTAATGTTCATCCTGTAATTAGTGGTTGAATGAGGAAGCTTTGATTAAAATTCCAGCATGCATGGAGGCTCAGGACGTTTCCATGTCGTGAACATGTAACGATACAGTCTCAGAAATGTATGGGTCTGTACATATGTAATTTCTGTATTCTGTGACGAAAACGACGGGCTTTGAAACAATTTTATTCCCCCGTAGTCGACTATCCCACGATTTAGAGAGACGGAGAGAAAAAAACAGGGAGAGAGAAAGCTCATGTCTTTCCCTTTTCGGTCTTTAAGCTCCGGGGTATAAATAGCGGCTTATCTTTTGTCGGCTTCGACGTCGCGTCGTTCTCGTTCTCGTCGTTGGTCCTCGGATCCCAAAAGCATCGTTGCCAGTCTCTGTACAAAGCCAAAATCTCGTAGGCGAACTCACGCTAGTGTACTACTCTATTACAATGTCTATAGATGTATTCGAATGAAATGAAATGTATATGTAAGCTTTGTAACATGGTTGCAATCGCAAGCTTTTACCCCCTCCCCTTTTCGTATAGAATCGCGTGGACCTTTGTAACCCCATAGCTGATGGAGCTAAGGGGTTTCTCACTCCCTTAAACTCCACTCGGTTTCGCCCCTATAAAATACGTCTTTTGAAATGTGCACTCGTAATTGCTCTGGCATCTACCTAAATCAAATCCCGCCAACTTTTCTCTCTCGCTCCCACGCACGCAGCTCTAAGCTTTTTCTTACTACTCTCCGAATTTTTTTCCTACTCTTCTGAAAAATTGTCCTAACAATTTTCTCATTTTTATTAGAACCACGAAATTTGTTAATTCCTCAATTTATTTTTAATCCAAAGTGCACATGTTGGTTGGCGAACAATGATAATTTCCATTTTTCTTGAAGGTAAAAAACTGTATTGATCAACGTTCGGTTTGGTGGGTCGAATGTGCTCGATGGAGTCGGCGACGAGCATCGTAAAATTTGTGTGTGCTCTAGAGGGTGGTGGATTTTCGAATGGAACGAGCTTTCGGTGATTCGCGGTTCAGTGCGCCCTTAACAAGATCAGACGACGAGAGAGACGCGAGCGAAGCTCGATGCTTACATCGAGAAAAGAGAAGGAGAGACCGAGACAGAGAAAGGGGTGAGGAACGAGGTGGCTACGGTTCACGCATGTAGAATTCGTCATCGTACTCAACGGAGATTTCGACGACGACGCTGGCGATGACGAAGGAGCGACGGAGACACTCTATTTTAAACTGTGCATCTGTTGGCACTCCCAAACCACCAAAATCCTTCCGGTATAGATCGAAGCATGCTCCTCGTTCCCAAGACAAACCCTAAATAGATTGAGCGAGATAGAAATCATCCCTTATCAACGTAATATCTATATCGGAATATTTATTAATACATATGTATCTAAAGATTAATATCGAAACTCAGGATTCCTGTAGAAAACCTCGTTTGAGCTGTTACAGCTTTTAGCTTGTTCAAATTTGCTTTACTCCCCGTAACAATTTACATTCTGCACAGTGGAACTTGCCAAAACTTTGCACTGGTCTCTCGATTCTATTTCATAACGATTCTCTCTTTTTCTTTCGCTCCGTTAACAAAAGTGTCACGCAGCTTCGACCATTTTAACATCTGTTTTAATCTGCTTCGACGTACATCACTTTTCCCGGCTCGATCTCTACCTTTCTGCACCATCTAGCGAATTGTCTAAACACCGCGAAACTTTCCTCTCGCGTTCCCGTCCTCCGGGAACTTCGAATCCAGCTCTTCACCCTTCCAGGCAACCAGACACGAATCTATCGTCGCAGTTTGGATTCATCGATTCGGACCACTTGCACAAACCCCTGCAGATCTTAAGTGTACGCTTTATGGTTACCAAAAGGAAAGGGACTAACGTTTTAAGGGAAGGGAACTTCTCGCCAAATTTGCCATTTAATTCGTTTTTAAATGTTTTTTTTTTTTTTACTAATTTCCTTTTGATCGTGGAATTTAATGAAAAAAATTGAAGATTCCTTCGAAAAATGTCGACCCAAGCCCCTGCAGAGGTTTCTTCACGCTCGACACCGCTGCCGAACGTAACGTCGTAGAAGTTTTCCGGATGAGCATATTTCACGGCGTTATCGGGACGCCCCGATGCCCCGTACACGCTGTACACATCAGAGTACAAGCAGAATAACTCGAGGCGCGGATCGTTGGAGTTTGAGCGAAACGCAGCGAGGAAACCGAAGAACGATGGGCAGAGAAGGCAACAATTTTTTTTATTTCGGGCATCTTGCCAATCTTAAGTCTACCGATGGTTTTTATTGCCTCGATAAACGAGAGAGAAAGACGGAGAAAAGGAGAAGATGTCGAATATAAAATTCAACCCTCGCAAAACACATTTTCCGAGTCTCGCGACGATATATTCGTACAAATGTAATCTTAATTCTCCCGAACGAATACTTGGCGGGGTCGAACACTATTTCGCGAAAAACGAGGATCGTTTTCTACAGCTAAACAAAATTCCACGTGAATTCGATTTCTTCGTAATTATTAGTTTTTTTTTTTTTACTATTGATCGAAAAATATCGCAGGCTCGTTATGGACGTTGACCTAATCAATAATCGGGAGCTCTGCTTCGGAAACTTTAAGAGTAGCACGAGAAGACTCTTGTTGAATTAGGATTAGAGGCACTTGATGTGTATACAAAGAGCGATTGTTGTGTATAAGAGGAACGAGAAGAAAACCGCGCGAAAGCGTGAAGAGAAAGCGTCAAGTCAACCGGAAGTTCTGAACTTTGGTATAACCCTCTGACACCCCAGGACAGTTTTGGAGAAGCGAGAGCGACTTAAAAAGTTTAAATCCTCGCCCTGTGAGTCTCGTGTGCAGCGAGAAGTCTCAAGAACGCTGTCAGTCACGTTTATCCAACAGGGAATCAGAATAATTGATATTTATCACGGATTTATCGTTTTGATTCGTGTCCATTCGTTTGTTTATTCATTCGTCACGTTTTTACATGATGGAGAAACCATTCTTTTTTATTTGCCAGTACGTGTCATCGGCTTCGCTCTACTTCCGAGAGTCTCGGTTTGTTTGGATTACAAATTAGTCGTCTCAGACGAAAACTTTGTAACGTTTTCCACGGATTAGTAAAACAAACAGAACATTTTCGTCGATAATTTTGCATAAACCTTTTCTAAACTGCTGATTAATAATCCTGCGTGAATAAAATCCCATGGGAGGGATTATAAATCTGCAGATTTTTCCATGAGGCGACATCCGTATTAAGCATCAAATTTAGGATCTTATTTCAGGATTTTTTGACCCTCGTATTTCAGGGGCGTGGATTTCATAACTGCCAAGTTGGATTTTTGCTCTGAATATTACATCCTGCTGTATATGAAGGATTTTTTTTTTCATTTTATTATCTCGAGTCCCGTTACCAGGATAAATGGCCGAAAGACCGCGATGATTCAATGGCGAGATGATCCCTGCAGGTTTATCTTGGTTATTCGGGAACGGAGGAGGGATAAGATTCGGGGAAGGGGTCGACCAGTTATTTTCAATTACCTCGCGCGGGTTTCGACCACCCTCGCGAGGCCCCTGCCGGCTTCGAGCTCTTCTTCGCCTTTCCTTCAACCTAACCGCCTCCCACTCTTCACTTTTCTCAACCCACCCTATTTTCTAACATCCCTATTTTACTCCGCGGTGTGAGCTCGTGAGATAGACGAGGAAAAGCACGAAATCCTCTCTCCCTCTTTCTCGCCCCCTGCCGCGAAACACGTTATAATGTATGCAAGATAAAGGCGAGTATGGGCGACGGAGAAAGAAGATGTGTTCTTCGTAGACTAAGATATTATACGGAAATATTACATATACATGAGGCATTCCCTGCCAACTCGATCTGTTCGGTTAACTCTCACCCTTTCCGCAAAACAATTCACCCTGTTCTTCCTCCGTGTTCAGCAAGTTTTCGTCTCAAACTATCGTCCGATTTTCCGAACTTTATAAGAAGTTCCGAAATAATGATGCTCCATAAAAAATGATCAAAAGTGCAAAGCGTAGCTGAGAATGCATTTCGTGATGAAATAAAATCAGTCATTAATTTTTTGATTGATTTTTTTTTCGAAAAAGAACACTAATTATTCAGTTTTGTAGCTTTGAGATTGACGTTTGGGTCAATTTGACCCAGGGTGATCACTGAGCGTTAATTCCATAATAAAAATGAATAATCAGGAGTGCAAGGAGCACCGGTGCATCTGAGGATGCACTTTGTAATGAAAAAATCAATGATCTCGTTTTTTTGATCGATTTTTTTTTCGAAGATAACGACGCTAGTTTTTCGGTTTTGTAGCTTTGAGATTGGCGTTCGGGTCAACTTGATCCAGGGTGATCACTGAGCGTTAATTATAGTTTGTGCTAAGTGCGCACTGAGAAAAAAGGACTCATTGAGGTTGCAAAACAACAGAATTCATTCGATGACCCTCCAATGGATTGAAATTTACGCTGAAAGGTTGCATGCAGGTGTTTGTTAATTTGGCATGGAATGCCTCATGCATTAGTGTATAAACGATGATTTTCTCTCTTGCGCTGACGCTGAGATTGCGTGAAGCAAAAAGGAGATTTCTTGCAATAGAAAGAGAAAGGAAGGACAAGAAAGGGGGTAAGGAGCAGCACCCACGAAGCAAGAGAGACAGAGAGAGAGGGGTGCCCATAACTTATCGCAGATTTAAGGCTCTTAGACTTAAGGGACTCTAATAATAATATAGCGCTATTCCCGAGCTCTCGCTCTGGTTCATGGAAATCGTGAATACCCGCGAAACGCTCTCCGCGGGAATACTATACCTGCCTTGTACCTTCTCCTTCCACCCATCGTTACCTCATCTTTTTCAACAGCGGCCCAAGACAACCAACCCCTGCCGATCCCTGCCTTTGAATTATTAAAATTTCTTCTCTATTATCCATCTTCTTATTTTATTCACGCTTCCTCGTGTGCATCACTCTTACCTTTGGCGTCAATCCTTGACGACAAATTTCGTGTCAAAGAATTCGCGTGAAGAAAGCAACATTTTTTACGACACCATAGAACTTCCATCCTCCCCCGAAATTTCGTACGTCTTTCTCCAAATTCCAGAAAACTCCAATTCCCGCCCCGATTTTTCTCGGCATTGCGACCGTTTTTCCAAATAAAAAAAAATCGATTTTTGGACAAAAATCATTTCCGTGCTTCTCACTTTTTCTCTTCGCTTTCGTTGCGTCCCTCTCGAGCGCACAAGAGCGAGATTTAAGAGATGCTGGGGTGGCTTGGGTGGTAAACAAAAGCCACGATAAATTTGGCAAGTCGGAGAATTAATAAAAGATTACACCTCGCGCGGGCGGTTATAAGGCTCATGCTGTATAGAAGACCCACCGAGATAAGAAGACTTTCTTTCTCTCTCTCTCCCTTTTTCATATTATACACACATAAACATATATATATATACATTAACATGTATATATCACCTTTCCCTGTGGCCTCTTGCGTCTTGAGAACATCGCGACGCAGCGTAGAATCTCTTCGTGATGCTGCGAAACCGCCTCGCCTCTGAGACCGCAGCTAAATCATCGGATATCTTACCCGTAATACATAAACCACCCTTCAAGGCTTATACGTAAACGCACGCGCCCCGTTCTTGTCTTTTTCTCTCCCTTATACACACTAATACATATCTATATATTTATTTCTTCCCCTCTCTACCCTCTACGTTCGTCTTTCACGTTATCGCACTACAACGATGCTAAACATAATATATATACTTTATATGTGTATTCATGCATCTATTTTTATGTCCGTTTTGTCCATGCAGTACTTGGAGCAAAAGAAATGATGCACTGCTCGGAAAAATTCTTTATGTATACGTCGCTCAAAGAAATTCTAATAAATTGCGACAATGCTCGTTGTCACAATTATGCAAAAAAGCAAATTTAATATAAATCTCCATGATCCGTGGGTATCTCGCGGGGATTACGAGGATCCGATGGAAATGCATCAAAGTAAATTTTTGGTGAATAAGAAAATGAACGTTTTAGAATGTTTCAACTGTTTTTTTTTTTTTTTCACTGAATTCGATGCAAATTTTATTTTGTTTTTTGTTTTTCTTAAACTTTTCGAGCTTTGCGATTTTTTCCACGTGCTATCGACTCGGAATTTGGCACTCGGGGCTTTCGGGGTTACGCGAATTCAAAGTGACTCTGGAGCAGATACGATTTCACGGTTTGTTCAGAGTTTTTAAACTTGTTTCCGGTGGAATCTCCGGTGCATATGACGTGCAAGTAAACTTGGACTGAAACGAAATTCGAAGGGTGCATCGTGACTTTAGAGGCAAACAGGCAGGGTCTTTATTAATTGGCACACAGAGGACTGTCGATGGTCGCAGTGGCCAAATACATTGATGTATATCTGTACGCACGTGTGTTTGTGTATAGCTTGTTGGTATCCCGGTTGGGGAAGGAAGGAAGAAGACATTGAGGAGGTGAATCTCGTGCTTAGAAACCCAATCGTTTCTCTCGTCTTTGATGTCGACCGTGGTCCATTTAATACAGTACTGAAGCCCAATTAATTAATTGACATTGGACTGCTCTGATGGCGTAAGAGCCGCAAGCATATTCAGGCGCTCCCCAGCATAATTTTTCGCTGTCTCATATTTCTTCGGCCGTACACGTTCAATTATCGAAATGACAGATTTTTTGTGTTTTTTCTTGTGTATTTTCCAAGTAAATCTTTAGGCATCGAGAGTCTCGGCTCATTTTTATAGAATATGGAGTCGATACGCAGGAGATTATCGCAGCGTCTTCGTGCAAACATTATTTCTTTCACTGCAATTATTGAGCAAAAAATGAGAATATGCTGAAGATGAAGCTCCTGCGTAGCTTCCCCGTCATCGCAACGACGTTCTCACAAGTTTTCAGCCACCGTACAGAGTCGATGCTGTACTGTAATGCGCTTAATATACCTGTACCTTTATATTTCGAAGCGGAAGAGCGCGCGCAGCGCCCTCTTGTGGTGCGCGGTCATAAGCTCGCATGCGCCGCGGGTTAAGTATGAGTTAAGTCAGGGGTATTAAGACGCTCAACCGCGTAAGAAAACGTGGCGTTTGTGAAGACCCACGGAATAAGAGGGAGAGAGAGAAAGATGGGAGGCCACCTAGTGATCTATGGAGGGATTACCGCTGGCGGTATTTCTTCATAACCGTTTCTCCAGGTCGCTAGCTGCGCCACCTACCGGTCCCCATCACCAGCCTCCTTCCTCATCCTCTCCACTCTCTCCCTCATTCTCTCATCCACATTTTCTTCTTCCATGTTCCTCAGGCTGTCTTTGCAAAAAAAAAAATGGAATGGTCTTTGATAGAAAAACCGAAGCGTATGTTCCTAAGCAAATATTTTCTGGACGTCCTGCCCATGCGATCTTGTCCATATGGAACACATCACCAGGATCCCAGATCCAAAAACCTATTTTATCGCGATCCTTCAGTTAGACACGTCTCCGAGTCCTTCATTCAGTAAATAGAAATAAATTCCAACCAAATCACTGCCCAGACTGCTCGACCATTCGAATCGTAACTTCGAGACCTGTCCTGCGAATCTGTCGGATTTTTGAGCAGAGAGTAAGGCGGAGGGTTTTCGCGTGATCGTTGCGTCTTCGCGAAGGTTCACACATTTCCACACCGTCTGAGCCATCTCAATGGACAGGCTCGTGGAAAAATATAACCGCAGCCAAGTGACGGTATCGCGAGCAAAATGATGAATGTTTTTGATAAATCTCAGAGGCTCGTTCAATTGGACGGAGAATAAATCAGTTTTTATATCCACGAGACAGGACGTTCCACGCTGACTCGAAACCATTCGGCATGAAACTTCCCATGTATTTGGACACGTATATAACACGTAAGGGATGTTTATGGTGTGTATGTGTGTATTTGTTCGCACACGCGAGACTCACAGTGCTGCACAGGCCCCCAAGAACGCTTTCCCGAGCGAGAGACTGAGAGAGACGCAGAGAGGGAGTGAGACCATGGGGGTTGTATCTTAATAACATTCATGAGCTCAGATATACCCGGTAGATTTATTGCTACGGCACACCCGCGAAGAAGAAGAGACTCCAATGCCCCTCACCGCCTCCCTCTGCTCCTTTGCGTCAGCTCCTCGCCTCGGCCCTTTCATCCTTCTACTCAGAAAGACACTATCACTCTGGAAATAAGCGTTTTTGGTTTCGTCGGATCAATATCCAATCGGGATAATCATTAAGCCATCATGCGCGAAGTTCGAGGTTCCCAAAATTTTGCTTCGATCTCCTTCTGCCGAACAATTTTTTGCAATCATTAGAGACGACGTTTCATTCATTTCGCTAAAGTTTTTTCGCCATGACACTGTCACGAGTGTCCATGACGTTTTTTATAACGATGACGAACGTTTGACGGGAATAAATGTTTTTTGTATTCGTGCAGATTCATTTTTATTGCTATTTGTTGTCCTGTTGAAATTTTGTATTCTCGAGCTTTGCACTTTGGATCTTCAATCGTGATGCTCGTTGAATTTTTCAAGAGGAAAAAAAATATTAACATAGCGCGATTGCCTGCTGCACCGTTGACCACTAAAATGTCAAGAACAATGCGAAAACATGATAATTTTCCAGTTTTCATTAGCGTCGCCCATCCAAATGAGATTTTATTTATTTCGAACTAAAAATTTGTCACAATTCGGGGAAAAAAGTCACAGGGAAAAAAAATTCGTCACCACTAGCCGCAGGCAGTGAACGTCTCGTATAAAAGATGTACATTCGGAAATGGTCAACGTGGTATGAGGGAACGAATCCTTATAGATATACCAGCCTGAACTCTGATATAAACTTCGGCTGCTCCGAGCTGGCGCGTTGTTGCCCTTATAGCAAGAGCAAGGCAATACAGATTTATGTAAGTATTTAGCGCCGGCTCTTTGCTTTATCGCGAACCTTCCAGCACCACCGACTACCCACTAACATCAGCCAAGACGCATTTCACTTCCTCTTACTCTCTTTACTCTCTACTTAGTAACAAGAGTTATGTACATATTTATAAATACAATTGCTTGTAATTGTTATTCACTATATACCAAATTAAATAATCAATAAGAAGCGAGTATCGTGAGCAGGGAAATCCGCACGAATAATCCTCATAATTTTTAGGGTAAAATTTTCATTTTAAAAATCAGTTCGAATCGATGAGACGAAAATTTCCAAATAATCCAAAATCCATTCGGACAAAAATTCAACTTCTCATTCATTTTTTCGTTAAGAAATTGACAAGTCTCCTCGGCCATTTTCGTCTCGAGCTTCACGTTCATTTTCGCAGAGAATCGTTTTTTACAAAATTTACGATAATCAAAAAGCAAAGAAAGCGGATTATCAAGTGAAGGGGCTGATGGGAAGGATTTTGACAGAACGAAAAGAACTCCGTGAGATTTTTGTCGGTTTCGTTGATAGATTCGTGCCGTATGAGCTCCAGTGACTGTTGCTGATTACTGGTGATCGTTTCCTTAGTATATACGAGGAAGGGAATAATAAACCCATAAATGCTCGTATCGGGGCTGCAAGCATAATAATAACTGGTCACAAGGCTGGTCGATCTTAATACTGTCTTAAGCCCCAGTTCGCGGGCGACATAAATTATGTATCGTCCTGGAGCGTAAGACGCAAGGATCTCGTCGAGCACCTGCTATACGTTCGCTTTAGCCTCACTGGTGAACCGCATCCTGAACTATAATTATTATATTATAATAACAACAATGTTATGACAATAATAATAACGTTGTAAGCTCCGAAGCAAAAGGGACTGAATGGTCTCTCGTATTATCCACCAATTCACTTCCTTTTGTTGCTGAATCGTTGATATCAATGGATCCCAATATATATATATATATAAATATATGTACATATTTTACGCCCTTTTTTCCTCGTCTTATTCTCCATATCGCTGCAACCCCTTTGAGCGCAATAACACTCCAAACTCCTCGAGCAACCCAGCAAGAAGTAACTAGACCATCTTGCCACCAATTTCTCTTCCCTACGCACTCGTCCTACGGCTACAAAGTGACTCCCTAAATTTTCTCAAAGTCTATACGTAAGGGTTAAGGAATTAAGTGGTACGCGTCTCCCTGCCTCTTTCGCTCCTTTTGGGTTCAATATTTCCTTCACGTTTTAACGGTAGCTCGTGATGCAAACTACTCGCCAAAGTTCTGACGAGAAGTGTCAGGTTTTTGGCAGCAGTTTTGAAAAATTCAATATCGAATTTGAGACTGTAACGAGGCTCTACGTTCTTCATTTTTTTAAACTTTTTCTCCTTTCGTTTTTTTACACTGTTTTCTTTCATTTCGATTATCAGCGGATTTCGACCTTCGACTCTCGATTTTCGAACGAAGTAAATCGCTCAAGCACGAATTTACGTCGAGACGAATTTATTTGGAATCTTATGAATTAGGATGTCACGTGTTTCATGGTTTTGCAGCTTACCGATGAAATTGTAACAGTAAAATAACATTGTTCATGAATTAAGGGCAAAGCTGGTGGGAAAGGGAGTCCGAGCCACTTGGTAAACCTCTGGGACGACGTCCATAGATCAATTAAGCGAGTGGTCGCATTTTCTTGTTTTTTTTTCTCTCTCTCTCGAGTTGAACTGTTTACAGAGGAACAAAACGGCTCGGTTGGCATGGTCGAAGGAGCGAGATCCTGGAAGTTACGACCTTTCGTGTGGGCGATTGACAGAAGAAATTCTGTACACAAGATAGGAAGCAGGGTCGAGAAACATGAGAGAGCAGCAAGAATCACGATGCAGTCGTTTCTAATCCCACTTGGGCAAGAATCTCTCCCATTTTTCTATCCTCAGGGAACGACTAGGGTAGATCAAGGGTAGTTATTAATCCTTGCAGAGACTCCTCGAGCTCGTAACGGCCCAATCATGGTGCAATCACCGAAATAATATTGTTTATCGCCAGGCTGGAGCGCGTATAATCTCGTGATACAATGATATAAATTATGATTCTCGTGTCCTAAAGAACCTGGATTATTTTTTTTTCTGCTCAAATAGCTCAAAGGATTTATCCTTGAACGATAAATACCAATAGGTGTGAGGAAGGAGGGATTAATGGAGAGCAAAAAAGTGTGCTAACGATTGAAGAAATTTTGCTAGATTTTCTCGTTTGATCCCTGCGATGGACTCTCCAGATCATTGGCCAGGGATTTTTTTTTTTATATCGAGCGTACGTACAGCGTTATACGTTTTCTTGCGACGAGCGCCCTCTATGCCGGGCTCATTACTTTCAATCGCTCTTCGGGTCACCCCCACATAAAATCGTAATTTTTAGTGGCTCTCTATATACAGGAATATGGGGAATGAGAGCAGTTTATAGAGTCGCTGCGTTATATATAGTAGGATTAAAGAATAAGGCGCAGTTGAAAGAGAAAGAGGGCCAAAGTTCATTTATACGACCTCATCTTACCGTCGTCGAGTCTCTCCCTGGCCAGGACTCCATCTCGCATCCCTCAAGGATTATGAGACCAATCCTTCGGCTAATTTGCGAGCTCTCGAATATTCCTCAGATCCCTGCGGCTAGGATCCTCATTTTTCGCTCTCATTTTCAACATGGCATATCTTTATCGATTTATTTTATAATTGACTTTGCACTTTATTTTCCCACACTCTCAATTACCGTTAAAAAAAAAATTCAGACTAAAATCCTCCCCAGGAATCGTCAGGATTGAAATAAAAAATCCCACTACGACTCGAATTTGAAAAATTCCATGCGAAAAATGCACGTCTTTCTCCTTCCAACGTAGTTTCGCAATGCACGAGGGTGCACAGTGTCCGTCGTTTCGTCATATATTCTCCAACGCCATAAGTCACTGCATTTGTTCCTAAAGGCACAGCCGCATACAAAGGGCGAATGGTTCAAGGTTGCAAAAGTTCACAAGGAGCATTTGGGCCAATTGTATGCTTTATAATATTGTTATCAGTCGAGTGTCTCAGCTGATAAGGCGACAAGCAATTTTTCATACGTCCAAACTAAAACGCGTCTGGGCTATGACGCGTTGGGTGACTTCCGAAGCAGTTCTCCCAGCGTCTCGTGTGTGTTTGAATTAATATGTATATGTATAAACGTAATATTATATGCATTATCTATCTGGTGGGAAACGTCCGGCGCAAGGCATGGAAACACACTGTGTTGAGGGAATATCCTAGTCAGGGGCGAGATAGGACCAAAAGTAGAGAATACATATATATACATAATAATAGAACGAGAAAGAGCAGAGAAAGCAGGCCTCTCCGTGTGTCTTGTCTCTGCAGCATCCGAAGAGCCCAGAAGTATATAGAGAAACGGTGAACAAGAGAGAGAGAGAGAGAGAGAGAGAGAGAGAGAGAGAGAGGGAGTGGGCAAAGGAGAGACTGGAACGCGGGGAGGTTGCCGTTATTCAGGAACTTTGCTGACAGCTCTCCGGATAGAAAGATAAGAACGTCCTGGTGAATGCCGAAGTGAGAGAGGCTGACAATGCAGCCTCCTGCGCCCAGAGAGCACAGCCTTGTGGCATCAGTCTCCGAACAGTTAGCCCACTCTTTAACAGGTGTATAACTCAGCCCGTGAATCAACGCATCTACCCCCGCATATCTCGGCGAAATGTAGGTCGACGGTTTTCACGCGATTCAACGAAAAATTTCCGACGATATTAAAGTAAATGTGCTGGGGGCTCGTCAAGATTTTACATTCGGACTAAATGAACGTTTGGTCGATTGAATTATTCAATTCCCCGACAAATTATTTCGGCAGATATTTTATTTTTTTCGAGCATCGTCCTTGAAGGTCCATCGGCCTGCTTGAAACTTTCTTCCAATTGCTCGCAGTTTACCCATCACAACGACGATGGATACAATTACCCCGAAACCCAAAGGGGCCACTTTTTTTTATTCAACTCATTCGTCACGAGGTCCTGCTCTCCGTTCATTCGAGCTCGAACGAGCTCGAGAAAACGGAAAGGAGGAAGAGCCAACGGCGCCTGACAAATGAGGATCAGATAAAGGGATCATCTACGTGGCTGCTGACTTTCGAGTTTCTTTTTATAAGCCGAACGCTACCCTCCCGAGGCCGTTCCGATCTTTTCTCTTTCCTACAACTCTTGGCCACTCTCTGAGATTCCTCCGTTGAATCAAGCAACGCGCCGAGGACAGACACATCGACGCAATTTGCTTATCCAGACCAGTCAGCTTCCCTGGAAGCTTTATTATTTTCTCCGCGAATTAAAATGATCCTCGTCGTACTTACCGCGACGAGAAAGATCGACGAAAAAAGCAGAAGGAGGAAAAAGATAAACGAATATCCAATCGAATCCTCGAAATAAATTGGCAGTTGTCAAAGTGACGACGCAATGATTGACAGTGTGTACGAAAAGAACAGAGAAAGTTGATTCGTTTAATAAGATCAGATCGATGATGCTCTCTGCAGGGAACTGAATATGAGCCGCTAGATTGAGCAAAGTCGAAAAAAATGTCAAAAGAGAATACGCGGAGGAGTAGCGACGACGAAGAAGGATGAGGGGGCGGCGAAATGATGGGCGCGTACAGCATTAAGCGACGTTTTGCCAGTTCGCTCTTTCTCTACGCTGCTCAGACTCTTCTGCTCCCGTTTCCCGTTAGATGGATCCTTGTAAGACGTTTTAATTGGACAAATCCGCCTATCCTCATTAAATCCACAGAATCCCGTTGCTCTCTCGCACAGTCATAGGACCAAGAGAATTCTCCTTACGAAAACGTTGAGAAGAGAGTCGCCTCTCTCTTCGTCTGGTTTTCATGCTGGCTCAAATTTACCAAAACCTACGCACAACACTCCAAGCGCCCTTATCATAAACGACTGTATATTTCGTCATCTTTGTGTTATTCCAACTTGCACGAAATTGAAAATCTCTCGTGTAATCCCCCGGACGATCCTTGCCCTTCGGGATTCTCGACTCGTCGCGTTCCTGCTCTTCTTTGGTACACACCAAACCTTGTATATATCCTCAGTTCCCTTTGTCCTCCTGGCAAATCTACCCGCACCCTCCTAATCCTCCTTCTCGATGGCGAAAAAAAAGTTTCGATCGCGTTCAGCTTCGTCGTTGGTCATTCAGCTCCCCAGCAATCAGACGCTGGTAATCGTACGTCAAAAACGTCAAATCCTACGAGCTATCAGCTCGGAGCTTCATTTTCAATGGAATCGGCCTGATTGGGTTCATTTTAAATTGATTGAGCCAACGATCACGTATGAGAAACATCGTGACTCTCGTTCGCCAGGCACGTACTTCGTTCCACAAAGAACCAAAGCATGTCCTTCCCCTCCGATCTTAGCTCTTGGACGTCATACTTATTCACACTTGCCTCGCAAAGCTCACAGCTCTATTAGAGAAACTTGGAGAGCTGTGCGTTTAGATGTGCAGTGAATGCTTCGAGTAAATAGCAACACTGAAGCGTTGAAACGTCGCGGTGCTGGTTGTATTTCATAGAACGATTCGTATCCATTGACCCATTGTCAGAGGTTTGAGTTAGGGCTGACTAGATGACAGAGGCAACCCTCGCTCGTTTTCTTATCTACTCGCCGGGAGATATAGATTTTCCTCGTTTTGCCAAATGCGACATTCCAATAAGTACCCACGTGTGTATCAGAACAGCGGTGTGTTTGCTTATTGTCAGAGATGGCTCGAGGCCTGGAGACACTGAACAGCCTCCCTATCTAAGCGCGTTTCTAAGCGCAATGACTCTGCTCTCCCATGTTTTCTCTCCTATCTGCGGAAACTCGTCCTCGATTCGTTTTGCCATTCCTTCTCCGCGAGACACTCAATCCACACGAACGTGTAACAGCAGCGTGAATTGAATCGAAACAGGCAGTCAATGTCTTATCAGGGTCGTTGATCTTGCGACGTTTCGAATCAACGGAAGGATAAGTCTCTTATGAAATTCGATGAAAACGATGGGAGAGAAAAAAACGTTCCAGGACAGGATTTCACGGAGGAAAAGGAAGAGCCTTTTGATAAAGGATCAAGCGTCTCGTACGTTGGCGTATATTTTTATTAATCGATACCATTCGTCGTATTTACAAACTTTTTTCATTTAATTTTTTGTTTTTCGTAATTATAATTCATCGTGATAATTAATAGTTAATAATGTTTATCATTTACGTGATAATTACAGCAATAATAACAGCCTCTCGGGTAGCATACACTGGGTGCGCAAATTTTTCGTTTACTCCTCGGGAAATACCCACGTAAATACATTTTACTTCCAGGTCTACAATCAACCTCGCGTGACTGCTCGTCATCGCCTCCTTTTTCCTTGCTGCTCGAATTTTCTCTTTCCTTTTTTATTCTCGTTAAATTACATTATCTTTCGCGAAATTATGATACAGAGGAGAAACAGTCAACTAGTCCGCGTGATAGGAATGTGGCTGCGGTGATTCACCATCAAAGAGCGCCATCTTTAGACGCTTGCATTTGGCACGACGATTCTTGAACCAAAATTGCACGTTCTTCGGCTCCAGGCGAGGAAACTTTTGGCGGTACGGCATCCTGTTCAATTCTTCCGTATACTTCAGTATCAGCTGCAATCGAAATTATCAACGTCTAATTGGAAAAAATTGGTCGAATCTATTCGAGTGAAAATTTTTGAGCAAGCGACAGAAATAATGGAGAAAATTTCTTTGGAGTTTATTGAATTCTTTTGCATTTATTTTTTTGGGGTTTCAATTATTTGGCATTAAGATCGGTTGGGCCTTTAATGAGGAAAGATTCGAGTGTCGTTTTCATTTTTCAAGGATATGCTTCGCGGCCTGACAAATACGTTTGAGAATATTAACTTTGCTCTCTCATTAATCAAAAGTTTCTTACCGCATGGCTCGGATGAGTATTGTGACTGAACCAGTCCTCGAGTCTCGGGACTTCCGTAACCGGATCGATGAACGTCCGGTTTCTCTTTCGCCTCTCGTCGAGCATACTCGTTGGACAACCGGGTTGTCCCCTTGGTGGTAGATACGGTGACATGTACATGATGCCATGGCCGAACATGGGACTTGGCACGAGGGAGAATCCTGGTGGCAAGGAGCCTGTGGGACTGGCCTCGTCGTCTTCAGAGCCTGAGGAAACCCTCGCCTCTTCGCGTTTGACCGCTGGAGCTGATATCGGCGGTTGTTGATCCTCCGGACGTGTCGTCAGTGACAAGGGACCGACTGGTGAGCTGCTGGGTGGTCGTGGCGAAGGCGAAATCGACTGGAAAACAAAGGAAAAGATTCGTGAGCTTCATTCTCTTCCGGAACATCTGGGACTGGTTCCGAAACTCGTCAAAGTAAATCGAAGATGCTCTAAGAATTAATAATATTTTGGGAACGAACCTGATGCCTGGAATCGTCTTCCTCATCGCTACAATCTTCGCTGATGATACTGGCTCCACGAGGACTGAGTCCAGGTGGGCTGTATCCATTGATGCCCCGAGTCTCAGCTCTTTTCTGCGCTGCCCTCGCGTTCTTGAACCAATAAACGACGTTGTTGGCTTCCAATAATTTGCGTCCACGTCTCGATTCCAAAGAATTCAACTCGGAAACGTAATGCTGGATCTGCTGGCGGGATGGATGTTGATTTTCGCCGAACCATCTTTGCAAGCGTGGCAACTCGAGTTCCGGATCGAAGCTGGTGCGCATTCGAGTTTTGTGGGAATAGGGCAACATGGCGGGATGTGGTGGACCTATCGGACCTCCTGGACCACCAACTGGACCACCGGAATCTGGTCTCGGGCTCTGGGTCCGATGGTGATTCGACGATGGCATCATTGAGTTGAGCCCAAGACCCATTTGTTGCTGCTGCAGCCAAGCCTCGAAATTCCTCCTCGTCTCTTCGGACAACTCATTGCCCCCGCGACAAAGCGACGACAGAGTCATCTGTAACGAATAAACAACGAAAATCCTGGAGGATAAACAACGCTTCGAAAAAATACAAGTGAATTTTAAAAATAAACAAGTTAACCTGATTGCGCGGAAAAGACCGTCGAATAGGACGTGTGAACAAAGAACCTCGCGACGTGAGTTACGACTCGCAGACGCGTTAGAACCCCGAGATTATGGAAAAGTTCTCGTCCATATACGGAGAGCGGGGTTGCGTGTGCGCTGCTTATCGACGTGATTTATAAGAACAAACATGACAAGAGAGAGAAAAAGAGAGCGATGTGCCTGAAAAACACACGAGGATCAGTCACACGACGCCACTTAACGACGTAATCTTTCGGGATCCGACGATCTCGCCTTTTCACGGTAGCTTCCATTTAAAAATCACTCTCAACTGATATGTCCTCACCAAGCCGCTCATGTTTTTTCCAATTTTTTCAACCAAGACCCACCAGCTGTACGTCTCCGAAAAATCTCTTCAATGATTTTCACATCTTCGAGTAGATCGAGAACTCTGGCTAAACTTTTTCGAGTAGGACATTTCCTGGACGTTCCATTCAGCAGGAGGCATTGATTCGCGAACAAATTCTGATCGATCCAAACGTTTTATTAACGTAGTTGACGATTCAATCAATTGAATCGAATAAAAAACAAAATCTTCTTCATGAAAAAAAAGGAGCCACTTTTCACGAGCTCGTGCTCCTAATCCCAGGAGCATGAAAATTTTCAGAGACATAATCATTTACGACAAAGGCGATAAAAAAAAAGTAGAAGCAATTTGAGAAATCATTGGGCAAACAACGGGAAATTGTGGCGTCACGTACCCGGACGACGGGAGCAAAAAAGACAGAAAGACAAAGAGCATCATCTCAAAGCGTCGAGGCTTATCTTTTAGACGTGTGGCTCACTCGTTTTTGAGCCTGATTTACGCGTTTTATGCATACAGAACATCCGCGTAGCGAGAATAAACGAGACTCGGCACACTTGAGAGCTGCCGGGATGACGGAGTTTAATCAGAACGATATTAAGCGAAGTGGAGGATGTCAGAGACCTGGTGGTGTTGATGGCGATAATTTCTTTGACAACAAAACGCGCAGATAGAGTTCTGAAGAGAGATGCGGAGGCGAAGGTGGTTCGAGACGATCGTAGTAAATCAATCGGTATGCGACTCAGCCACTCAGATCAAACAGACTTTAGTCTTACTGAAGGAATTATAGTTATTCGTACGAAATATCCGGCATAGAAGCACCCAGGAGTCTTGGAATCGAACAAGCTCGTCAACTCGCTTATCAGACGATAGAAAACAATATGTCGAGCTGCGGAGCCTGATTTATGATCGAAAGATCGAAGGAAGAAGTTCAGGCAAAGTTCCTTCATCATATTCGGTCAAGGCGTAAGATACCGAGGCCTCTAAAACGTCCTTGGAGAAAACTTAGCGTCCTCTATGTCTGTATATCTTCATGAGATACGACACGTAGTCATATCCATCAGCCAAGATGCAAACTGAAGCTTCGAGTCCGAGACCCAGTTAGGCCGAAAATTCAGTAAGCAAATATACATTCTCGTGACTATATGCGTTCGTTTTGCTCATACTGAAATGCATGTATATGTATGGAGAAGGAGGATGGATGGTGAAACGTCTGTCGGGAAAATTGGTAATCATAGACCACCGTGAGCGGCATTAAAGTTCGTCGGGTACGATACATATAACGGGATCTTCAAAGAGGTGCACTTAGATAATGCCCAGACCGGGGGTTGTTCAGCCCCCACCGCTTTCGTCCGGTTCCTTATACACTCTGTCGCTCCTGCCTTCCTTTTCTCTTCATCTCTCCCCAGCACGAGAGAGAGAGAGAGAGAGAGAGGACTCTGCAGCCGTCAGTTTTGCCATCTTACGCCATCCCCACCGAACCTCTAAACCGTACACTGCTACGACGTTGCAGCGAGTCTCTTCCCAAGCTCACCAGACCACCATCACCAGAGCCACCCACTCCAGATCGCAGGGGGAACCTGCCCCCCGGTGGGGAGGCTTTTGATGAAGGCTCCGCGAATTTACTTGAGTAAAGGGTAATCCTATCACACGCTATGGCTATGAGAGATCTTCCGCATTCGAAGAGGACTCCACATCCACTCCCATCTTCTCTACGCCAACTATTATCAACATCTTTAAAATTTAAACAATGAATAAAGCATCGAATCCGTTATTCCGATTTTCTATAAACTTGGCGCAGTTATTTCTTCGTTAAGGTGATTTCGACAATAAGCCAAAAGATGGAGGCAATTATTACATTTACGAAAAAAAAATGAATGAGAAACGATGGACCAATCATCGTAAAAAAATTTCATCCAGAACGCGTGAAAGCGCCAAGAAAAAAATTGACGCTGCTTCCTTTCGGTGGAGCCTTCTAGCTGAGCCGCCGCGAGGCTTTTTGACCGTTTCGAGAATTAGCAAGTAGTCGAGGTGAAGTCGAAACCGAGGAAGCATTTATTTAAGGAAGGGATCAACGGGTCTCGGTGCGGTGAGTGAAACCCGGAAAGCAAAAGAGAAAGAGAGAAGTACTCCGTGGAAGATTACGCACGGAAGCAAAGGAATGAAACGAAGGAGAGTCTGGCGGGATCTATGAAGACGACGCCACGGATGACATCGAGGGAGAGTTTCCTTTCTCGCGATTTTCAGGCTCTCCCGGTTCACCGGTGAACCGGAGGACTTCTTAATGAGATTAAGTGTCCCGGCGAGAAACACTCTCTGGCTAGATTTACATTTTATACATTTTTAAGTGATCTTACCGCCGTACCAGCCACACACACACACACACACACACACTCACACGCTATTTCACTGCATAATACCAAGTTGTCTACACCTCGTCTTAATCTTTCCTGGAGATTTTCAAACAACTGGAATAACTCGCCGACAAGAAAATCCTCGAGTCTAAAATTAACGGCCTCGTCATCAAGAATCAACCATGCTCGAATAAAATTCCGTTTAAAGTCAACTCACAACACGATTAAGGAATAATCAGACGTTCAAATGTTTTTGAATAACAAAAGTCGGTGGAATAATTATTTTTCATGGAAAATTGGATGCTGTGATTTTTTTTGGGTTCACAATTTTCTTACCTCATCTAAGGGACAACCAGCCGAGACTAAAAGTGCATGATTGTGAAGTAACAGGAGCCTCAACATTTTGTCGCGGACATCAGCCGTAGGACTAGGAGGAGGTGGTCTCGAACGATAGACTTGAATCTTCAACGTAGCGACGGTCGTCAGTTCAGCCAAAATATCACCGACCGTTCGCAGTGGCTCGTCCGCGATTTTTTCCATTGGCAGAGGCTTCCAGTTCCTTATGACGATGCTACCCCTAGCGCTGGGTATGAGATCCGTTTGATATCCAAGACGTACCAGGGCCTCGCCTACCAAATCCTAAAAGAAACACGAATCGATAAATTTCAATAATTCTTGCAGAAACAATAAGGATTTGCTTTTCGATGTTTGTTGCTTTTGGGAACGAACCTGAAATGGCACAGCAGCTGGAATGATGACGTACGTATCGATCTCGACATGTGGATTTCGCCATTTTTCACGAGCAACGCTAAGTCGACTTTCGACGATGCTGTGAATCGCTTCAACGACGCAATGAACAGGAACGGGACTCTTGCCTGCAACAGGAAAACACGACAATATGCTTGATATTTGTTCGGATAAAGTTGCCACGATTACCAGAGTTTTCCATGGCAATCATCGTGCCCTCCCTCCAGAGAACATTCATGGGGATGCGGAGAGGAAAAAGGATGAAAGGTTAGGATTGGTACCCTCAGCAAACACTCTTTGAGAATTTAGACAGAAGCTCAATCCAGATTTGAACGATCTTTTGAGCTACTCGTGCGACAATGACGAGAAAATCTGTTGTCGCGAGAATTCGGATAGCGAGGTATTCTCCTATCCATCCAGGAGCTCAGAGAACGCGAGAGAGAAAAGGAAAGCACAACTAGAAAACTCTCCAAGGGAATATGATTCGAGGATGGGGCTCGTTGTGAAATGGTCTGGCAAGTGGGTGTGACGATTGCGAATGGTATGGGGAAGCTACTACGGGTGTAACCCTCGTGCTAAGCGTATGCAGATCCACTCGTCCGTCCCGCTCTCCGAGTACCCGAGACAATGGGCGAACGTGAACGCCCAGGCACAATGGTCCCGATCCTTGTTTAACCCTAACTTAAGTCCCGCGAAGTCTATATCCCACTCCGCTACCTCGTAATCCCAAGACCTCTCTACTCCTGCATGGCGCTTTGTATCACGAGCTTGGCGAATCATCAACCCTTGGCTAAAATCGGAGTCTCGTCATCAATGGAACAGAGGCTTTGCCTTCGCTACCAATAAACATGAAACGACGAATCCCCCATCGATAAAAAAGTTTTCCGAACGGTCGAACGTCAACGAGAATGAAAAAAATCCTCAAATGTCTTGAAACTTGAAGGTGACTAGCGATTTTTACCGCGACTGATAAAGTTCCGTGATCCGTGCTAATCAGACCCAAATCCTGCAGATTCGAACTTTTGACAAACTTTGAGCTCGCAAGTTCGAGCAAGTCATATAAAAAATGCATGTTCCGGGATCGCGACGTAAATAATCCGACTGTAGAATGTATTTGGGAACAGTGAAGATCGAAGGGTTTTGCTGCCTCATGCAGACTCCAGGTTGATGCACCGAGCGAGGTTTTTTTTGAGTTCGCTTATGGTGAATATACATATGATGTCTACAAGAGACTCCGGTAAATGCACGTATATACAGCTATATGATAATCTCGTACATCATAGTCCCAACTAACCAGGCTGATGGCCAACAAAGGATTTACTCGGAGCTACTATATTAGGTATTAATGCCTCAACTTCCGTGCTGGGCAAGCTCGGACTTCGAGAGACAGAGAAAGCGAGCGAGAGAGAGAAAGGGAGAGGGAGATATGGAGAAAAAGCCATGGTTCTCGGTAGCCCTCGCTATTCCTCTCGAGTTGGATCTGGTCCGGCGATAGTGAAGCTGGACTATAGTAAGATGGGTTTCAGGAGACTTGAGGGGGATGTCGAAGAGCGACCTTCGGCCTTCGACGTCGTTTATATACAGTGTGCGAGCTTCGTCTCTGTCTTTCGCTTTGCGCTCCGTGGCTCTCGCAAGCTCTACTGACCGGTGGCTACCTTAATCCTAGGATCGTATAGTTTTCATTAAGGGGCGAGACGGGCCTTGAGTACCAAGAACGACGACTATCAAGCCACCGTCTTTGTACCGGGATCAGCTGGCCACGAGACCACCTCACTTTTCCGCCCTTTCCTCTGCTCTCTCTCCCTCTTTATTCCGCGTACTCGGCTAATACGGCCGAGTTTAGGTCTTAGACCTCTCGCCTGCTCAACTTTGCCGTACCCACACAGACATCACCCTTTAGCTTCCGGCTACGTGTACATAACGCGATTCTTAATCTCTCTCAACGCCCTGACATTATCCAACGCGTTACCAATTCCGTTTATGACTTTAGTTTCAATTGCAATGCACGGACTCATCCGTGACGGGATCTCCGATTAGTGAATTATTGAATCAATCGTTGCGCAGTGAGTTAATCTATCGATAAAATTCTCCTTTCGCTCTACTCGCCATTTTAGAACTTAAATCTCGTGAAATGAGGCTTCAATGCAGCCTCTCAAACGATCTTTGTGCCTGGAAAGAAAGAAGTAACAACCGAAGTGTATAACGATGTGAAAAGTAGGAGAGCAAAGACATTTCTCATTTCTGGCGGTCTCGAGGTCAGGGAAACGACTCTTTCGTATCAGACTCTGGTTATCTTTCGCCTGCTGCTCACCCCTTCGTCGAACAAGGCGTCTCGCTCGCTTCTCGGGGCCACACGACGGAAACGCCCGTTGCTTCGGAAGCCTCGGAGAAACCGCGTCTCTTTTCGTTCGCTTTGACAGTCCACGTCGAGAGATAAGCTTTTCCGCGCATTTCTTGAGAACGCTCGAAAAGTGAGAAGTGAAAGAGAGCGCTGCGCGACCATCCGAGAAAAACCCCTTGAAAATGACCTGAAAATCCTCCCTCTCTCAGCCTTTTCCTTCGCGTTATTATTTCTTCTCTTGACGAGAGCTAAAGTCCAAGTCAACTTTTACCTTTCCAGACGTTTGTCATTTCCTTTCGGCTCATTCATGTCCCGTTTCTTCTGTTTCTTCACCCGGTTTTTCCAGCCTTTTTTCTCCGTCAATCGAGAGACACGAGCAAGCGCAGTCCTTAAAATTTTTATCATTCTTTTCAAGGGCGTCCGATCAACCGCGATGCTGCGCCTACAGATTCTCTTTTCTCCCCAAATCAATTTTCCCTTCGTTCTCCATACACACACACAAACAGTGCGCAAAGTGAAAACTTATCCCCCACGCTTCGAGATCGAGTTCAACGGAGCACGAAGCCACGAATTTTTACTTCGTGCCATTCCGCGAGGGTAACCGATAAATTAGCGAAACGAGATATTCAACGCTCAAACCTTCCTCGCGCTTCTCCCTCCTTCCCTTTCCCTCTTTCGCATACCAGCGGTGTTGATACAAGATAAAAAGTTTCGAACATATTTTTCGACACGGTTAACTTCTCACCCTCTCTACCAAAACCCATCTCCACATCCTCGGCCCCTTCAACCAGCACTCTTGCCACTGGCTTTGCTTCTTTTAATGGCTCAGAGATGTATTAAATGTGAGGAAGAGCAAGACACGATTTTCTTCAGTTTTTCTCGTCCTCTCCGCCCTCGTCCCTGGCAACTAGACAATGGGCAGAAAAAAACTCTCGAAACAGGGCACGAAAAAAAATGATTTCTCCGTTTCTAAGTTAAAATTTGAACCGATGGAGCATGCAGAATGGCGAGTCGGAGATCTCTCTTGAGTCATAATTATTCGCGCACATTGCGTACGAAATGACGCTTTGTATTTTATACCATACAATGTGGAGATTGCAACGTGCTGCTGCAGTCGTCGGGCCTTATCGTTATCTCGATCCGGTCGTTTCGGCTTTGCCCGTACACATGTACGCGGTCTTACGTTTTATGCGCACACATGTTCATCAAAAGAACAAGAGCTATATGAGACGAAGTAGACGAGAAACTAACTTGAGAGAGTAAAAGAAAAAGAGAGCGTGCGAGGGGCAGAGAACGTCGAGGTGACGAGGACATGGGAATGTAGGCGAAGCAGCACGACGGATTATTCATAGGTCCTAAGGTTTCTCTTCTCCTCGATAATCCACCGAAGCGAAAAGAGAGCCTGCTAGCGTCTTGCTGAACTTGTTAGACACTTTTTCAAGCTCCACATTGTGTTTTTCATGATTCTCGATCTCACTTTGTCCTCAGCGTGAAAAACCGTGAATATGATTTTTCAAAGCAGTCGTTTCGGTGAAGAATCCCGAGCGACGCGAATAAAAATTTAACATTGAGTCGCGGAAACATTTTTTTTCTAAACTTGCTGTAAATCAGCTCATTTCCGGTTCGAGAACGAGTCTATATCCTAATCGCGGACGGTCCAGCGAGAGGGGAAGAAAGGGAAGAAAAGCGTAGGCGTTCTAGTATCTGCAGGCTGATCCGGCGGATGTCAGACTTGGATGATAAGAGTCCAAACTCTTTCGGAGAGACTTTTATCACTGTCAGGTTTCCCCTCATTTGCGCTGCATTTCGTTCCACAGTAAATCCTTAATCGCAATAGTTTCCTACCATTTCGCTTCTCCGGGTCTTTCGACATTTTGTTCTCTCGTTAATGAGCTTAAAAACGTTGGGATTCATGGAGCTTTTGAGATCGTTAATTGACAACAATTTTCAACGCCATTTCCGGAGAAACGAGAAGCAAAAAATCGTCAACGATCACAAGCTTTCATTGTATTTCGTAATTATTAGGTACACACCGAAGTTTTGTTGATACTGTCGTTAAGAAATGTCTTTCCGTTTAAAGCTAAACTCAGCATGGGATTTGGAAGGTTTCGTCGCGTGGCCAGTGATCTTATAAGCTCCGGAAGGTTATCTCATTATGTCTTATCTAGTGCTTTCAGGCACTACGGCCTTTCCCTTGCGAGGCAGCGGCAAAGCACGCGCTCTGTTTTTACGCGTCTGCTATTTACGTTCAGCGAGCCCCGCGGACGAGAGAACGAAAGAATGGGAGATTCGAGAGAGGTGAACTAGCGTTGAGCCCGCGGAGCAGCTTAGAATGCACGCGAGGAGTCTCGAACTGCAGCAGGCACGCGAGAGTCGTTCTGTGGATATGTAGACGCGACATCGATATCAGGATTCCGTAACGTTGACGTTTCCATTTTATTCCATCGGCAATACAATAAAATTCATCGATGTCTTATATATATATATTTGTAGTCTCACGCATTCGTACACGTCACAGAATCTCGTTTCGTACATCAAAAATCAGAAAAAATGGCGCAAACAAATTTAAAAAATTCATTTTGCACACTCGATCGTTTTGTTTCTTCGACAAAAATACCAAACAGCTGGAATTTTGCAATCAACTCGTACGAAACACGTTCACACACATTTTGTTAAACTATGTGAATACCCGATGGTAAGGAAGGGTTAAAACTTGGTCTAAGACGCTTAGGGGTAAGCTCTTATACAAGGTGGAGAGAATAAGACAAGCGAGAAGGTCCTAGAGAGGTGAACGCGGGCCGTTTTCTCTCTCAGTCTCGCTGCTTCTTTTCTCTGTCTCTTTCCCCCATCATTCGTCGGTATCACGTGTCTTTTGAACTAAATACATGGCTCACACATACACAAAAGTGCGAGACACATGAGCTGTGACTGAATTTTCCTGAAGACACAAATCCGAAGCACATGTACGAACTGCACGAATTTTCGTAAACAAGAGAGCAGTCGCGCCGAGGAAGAGAGAGTGTGAGCTCCTGAGATTTCCTGGTGTGTGGCGAACACGTGAGACGAGAGAATCGTAGTAAGGGCTGCTGAAGAGACCGGAGACTCGAGAAGGTGTGTGTGCGATTCTATTAAGGGCTCCGTACCATTTCTACGGGCCAGAAACGCCCTTTTAAACGTGCGTGCATCCGGAGATTAAAATTATACTTTGCTAAACCTCGAGAGATGAGGGTAAACGACAGAAAAATATTGAAGAGAGAAGCTAAGAGATTGTGCGTAGGGGTAAAGGCCTCGTAAGTTTGCGAGGATCGAGGTGCGTAACGTCGTAACGCCATGATCGTCTTCGTCCCTGCCTCGCGGTAGAAAGAGAAAACGTCTCGTAAATTTCTCCACTAAGGAGCTTAATTTGGGATTTTCGGTAACGAGTTATTGCTCCTTGTTGTAGAACAGTCCTCTCTGCGAAATGAGGAGGGCCACAGCCTCGACTCATTGATCGTAAATGGAACATTTCCGATACTGGAAAATTCATCGATAAAGAAAACTTTTTTTTTGTAAATTTCATTTTTGATTCAATAAAAATACGAATTTTCGTTGGAAGTTTTATTATCGATCAGAAATTTCCTTGACACGGTATAGTCTCCTCGGATTTGAAATATAATCCTAGCGAACGGAAGTTCGGAAAGAGATATCGGTCGGTTCTTCCGGCGCTGTGTTGTCTGGTACGGTTTGTTGGACGATAGGAAAGCGTGTTCTGTTCGCGTCAGCATGACGTGTGGTAAATCCCAAGGGCTATTCCGTTGTGGGCAAGCGGCTATATACTCGCGAATTCTGTGTGCCGTCTTAGCTCAAATCTCTCCAGGGTTTGCATGTATAAACCTCCGCAAGGGATCCAGGAGATCTTTGCATTCGAGCAGCAACGCGGAGAAAGCAAAATGCCTTGCAAGAGAGAAAGAGAGATGAGGCGCTTAACGGAGGAACCGAAAGCGTATAATCCACGAGGGATTTTTAGCTGACCTTTCGCATGCGAACTAGGGGAATGAAAAAATACGTCATTTATGTTCAAGGATCTTCAAAATTTCACAATTTTATCTCCGACCCTTTTAAGCTTTCGCGTCACGACCCTCGACCCAAAGTAGCAAAATCAATAGGAAATGTATTGACTTATCAGTTTAATAATTAATCCTTATCTCGAAAGATCCCTGGACTACAAGGACGTTGATTTGATAAAAAGGAGGATTCACTGCTGCTCCGAAACGTCAAAACAGTCAAATTTCAATTTCTTCCTTTTTTTATGACTTTGAAAGGCGATTCAACGTTGTTGCGAAACGTTTCAAACGCAAAGAGAGACTCTGTAAGACAGGAATTATTGAGTCGTAATCTTGCGGGTTTTCCGTTGCTGATGGGCTGCTGTGGTGACCTCTGGCTCGAGAGGAGGATCGCCGGAAAAGACGAAGATCTTTGCTGCGAGAGGATGCGGAGAATTTGCTCTAAAACGTCGGCTTCTCCTTGCCTGCTCTCTCTGGTTTCTGTGTGGACGAGCAAGGTGGAAGATTGCACTCCTTGGAGCAAAGTCTTCGCGAATACCCACAGAGAAGACTGTATCTCTCATCTCTGGTTGCAGAGCGACGTGCAGGGGGTTACAGGGCTCCTTAGCGGAGATCTTAGGCAAATCCAGCGTGAAATCGCATCAGAGCAGTCCCCCTGCTTCACGAAAACCACCACTTACTCGTACCACGTCGGATCTTTGCTCTTTCCCACTAGCCTCACCTCGTCTGTATTCTTAGCGCAACATCCTCGTCATCAAATTTACATGCTTCCGATTATTTTTATTGTTTTTCATTGAAAAATCAATCGAGATGTCGAAAAATTGAAAAAATTCGTTTTGTTGTAGTGAAAAATTAAGGCATGAGGTGGTCGATGGGAATTCAGATAAAGATCGTTCCGTAGAAATTCATAATTGAGCAATTTTGTGTATGAAGATTGACCAGCATCTCCGAAACAATTTTCCTCATAAATCTTCTCGCTCAAGAGGCAAATTTGGCTCTTAATTGAAGAAAATCTAGAGTCGTGATGATTTAATTCCGTCTTGGATTATCGACGAATGAATATCATTAGGCCTTCAATGATTATGTCACACAATTAAGCGCTTGGATGGAATTATCAGGCATTACGATGCCGCGATACGAAGCCTCGAGGCACAACCGTATAGACTAATCGTTCGACACCTCGGAAAGTTCTAATCCGTTCGTCTCTACGTGCGATTTGTTTAGCATACAGTTTACGGCTTATCTGGATTTTTGGTGCGATTCGCGACTACGAGATGCCAGATAAAGCGAAAGAGAGATGGAGAGAGAGAAAGAAACTCGCTAAGCAGAGAAAACGGTTGAGCAGCTTTTGACGATCCAACAAGCGTAAGTCGACAATTACTCAAAACGTAGCGTTTTCTTCTGGCTGTCACTCGCTCGACTGATATCTCTTTTATCCCCTTTTCTCCGAGGTGGCTATGTGTATCGCAAAGAGAAACAGAGACCGAGAAAAAGAAAGAGTGAGGGAGCGAGAGAGAGAAACTGACTCATCTAATCTTCTTTCACATTTTCCCTCTTTTCCATTTCTCGGTTAAGGTTCCTTGCCTCTTAATCAAAACACAAGAAAAGACATTAAAACCCGTGCTCTCCTCGGTGGCTCCCAGCAAGCTTGTTTCTCTGTTTCTCTCGCTCGTTTTCGTATCGCGACTCGAAATAGAGTGTACCAGAGAGGACTGCTGGAAGATAACGGTCCCCCGTTGGCATTTCGCGCGATCGTCTTCGTCGCTACGTTTACGCTTCCTCTTCCTCTCCCGCCTTCTTCTTTCTCATTTTTGCCCCCTTCGTTTACTCTCCCTCCCTTTGCTCTCTCCAAGAATCTTCTCGCCTGTGGCTATCTCTTGTGCTTTTTCTCGCCGTGCGTTAAGCTGCCTTTTTTTCTTTCTTACGAGAATCCGAGATACGAACAGCACTTTGGTGCGTTACAATGTTACGGAGCAAGAGCAGAGAATCAAAGACAATATGCAAACATCGATTAATTCAGGCAGCGAAAAGATCAGAAAAAATAAATGCCACGCGTTTACTTTTTATTCTTATACGTACGAAAATTGATATCGTTTTTTCTTCTATTCGAAAAATTAGGAATGGACGTGAGTTTGATCGAATCTTGACGGCGCGATAAGAAAAAGAAAAATGTCTCGCGAAATTGTACGCTTTGCAAGATCCACGCGCCTTGGCCCGCAAGAAAACTAGATCTCTCAATACACATCGGGTGAATACATAATGTGTAATCCTCCGGGTATGCGGACTCGACGTCTTAGGCTAATCTTGTTAGTTGCCTTAAGCCTCCGGGCTGACCCTCTCTCTCGCTCTCTCTCTCTCTCTCTCTCTCTCTCTCTCTTTCTCGTTTCTTTCTCTCGTCTTCGCATGTACGTACAATACCCTTCACGATGTTCAGCGTATGTATACATATAGATATATTTTTTATAATGCATGCTAAGTTACGTGCCGCTACAGCGACGACTTTTAATCCCTGAACACGCCATACGCGAGCCATTCGTTATTCTGCATAAGAAAGAAATAGGATTGCGCTTCGCAAAACATTACCCACGAATATGTGACAGTTCTCCTACATTTTTCTGCCCGACAAAGCACTCCCTGCAGATCGATCTCAAAACAATAATTTGCAGTGTTCACCACTTTGATTTTTTCCGAAAATTGTCACTCGGCAAAGACAAAATGATTTTTTATTATCGAACCAGCGTTCCGATGCATACGATCCCTTGATGCCGTACAATTAAAAAAATTTCGAGTTCAAAACGAATTTACTGGAATAAAAATCCAATCTACATAAATTTTGTGCGAAATTGCACCAAAAAAAATGGAATTCGAACTGGAACGACTCGTGTATGGATTTGTATAAATTTCTATATAATGGCAGAGTAAAATGAACTCGTGGACGTGATAATATACATGTACACCGATACTGAACGAGGTAGATTGTGAGAGTTAATGCTATTCTCACACCATAACGCCAACTTGGAGGATTATCCCAGCCACGGATATTTTTGATCGTGCAATAATCCCTAATACGATTTACAGAGCTCTTCGGAGTGGTCTCGTGTGCGCAGGCCAACCCGCAGGAATAAACAAGCGTTCTAATGCGACCAGAATTCATAAATATTTTACATGAATATGCGAAAACATGTAAATACAGTTCAGGTAAGTATTTTTTTCGATACCGATTTTTTTTCGGAGATCGTGCCAATTATTAATCGAGAAAAAAATGGCCTAATTAAAAAGACAATTTTTCATTGTTCGAATTATTCGAGTATCTCGAAAGTGTATATTTTGTAAAAGAATTTATCATTTTAATTATCATCGTGGGTTTATTAATTAGAATTACGATTTTTTTCCATGAAAAGTGGCGTCACGCGATTCTTCTGTTTTGAATCTAAATAATCTGGCCGGATTTTTCTTGATAAAATTCACGAAAATTTCCGACACTGCGTTTGTCAACGCGAAGTGTAAAAACGAGGAGATAAAGTGTAGGGAACTCGGAGCGATTGAATGAAGGAATTTAACAGGGAGATTAGCCACTGACGATGATGACGAACACGTCATACGGCACAGAAAAAAGAAAGAGTTCGAAATTATCAAAGTTTCGACATTTCCTTTTATCGATAATCATTGGCAACACGAACACAAACTTGTGTTCGTTTAGTTCATTAATTTCACCTATGACACGAGTACGGAAGTGTATTTGGTGGTTACGCGGCGTTGTTGAATCGAGTTAATATGCCTTCGAGCCCCATAATATAAAGAAAAATCCCCTACCAAGTCAGAAAGCTTCGAGTTCTCAACCGAGTCAATTTAAATCCCACATTTTTTTCTCGTCACCTTCAACTACACGCTTTTTAGTACATTTTTCGTGTATCAGATTATTTAAAAGTTCTCTTGCTCCCATGTATTTATTTATTTCATTCCATTCGTGTTTCCACGCGGGCGTGAGTATTTTGTTCGATATTTTTTACTCTCGGAAGACCGCAGATAAAAACAGCCAGCTGCGGCGACTCGAGACCCTTGCTTAGTCGTCGTTTCTTCTTTTACTCTATAATACTTTTGAGCTTCGCGTACATTTCGGCCTGCTCCCTTCCTATCATCTCTCTGTGTCCCTCATTCTCGTCATTTCTACAAGCATCGGAAGATTAAGCCATGAACGGTTATAGCACTGACCCATGAAGATAAGCAGCCTATAGATATACGTGAAAGCTTCGAACTGCTCTTGCATGTGCATTTGAGACAGGAGAATTTTTTTATCAACCCCTCGTGGTGCTCGGCGCACTTTCGATGCCATTGAACGAGCAAAATGAAAAAGTTCATTAGCGTTTCGATCGGATAATTTTCTTTATTTTCTTACGACCGCGTTTCGCATATGTCGACGCAACATTTTTCGGAATTACATTGATCCATTCAATATTTACAACACGACCTGCGTATGTGTGGAAACACATCCATACGACAAATCGTACTTTGAGCGATTCTGTTGCACGCTTCGACGCTTCAAACATGAAGAAACTGTACATCAAGTTCAGTGACACACGCGTTTTCCCCCTTCTCCCTCTTTTTCTCTCGCTCTCAGTCTCGCACTCTTTTTGATCCTCCGCGTGTGTGGAGCGCGACAGCGTTCGTCGATTCGTGAATAAGCAATTGTTACGAGATTGTTTCGTGGAATGATCGAAAGCATGAGGTATTCCGTGTGAAGAAAAAAAATATTATCAGCTCGAGCGGAGCTCAACAGATTTTTGACGAGCGAATCGAAGTTTTTGTAACGTTGATCAATTTTTTCCAGCGATCGTGTGTTTTTTCTTCGTTTCTTATTATCGTGAAGAAATGCAGGAGAAAAACGTGTGTATCTCGGTGGAGAATCGTCCATACGAGAGGCGCGAACGACGAGCTATCATAACAATAATAATTGTTTGTTTGGTATTGATGAAATAATGAAAGCTGATTATCTCGACGCCTCGATCGACGGATCAACTTTCTGTCAATATTAGGCACGAGAAAAAAAACCCGTGACTCTGGCAAACTAGCGTATTTTCTATTGTTCAATGTTTTTTTTTTCCTCCGCGGATTGGACGAATGCACAATATACACAAAAACGCGACGTTATTTTTTTTCGTCCCCGTAACCAGTCTCGGGCTCATGGCGAAACGAATGGATGGATTTTAAAAACAGGACAGAGGAAACAGAAACTGAAAAAAGGGAGAAGGGGTAAAGGATGAGAATGATGGATATAGAGTTAAATCCGCGCGCATCGTACCCGGTCTATATGCTTTAATCCGCGAGCTAAAAATCAATACTCTCCTCTCCCCCTCGGACAAGATACATCCCGAGAGAGAGAGAGAGAGAGAGAGAGAGAGAAAGAGAGAGAGAGAGAGAGAGTGAGAGAGAGCGAGAGAGGGAGAGAGAGAGAGAGAAAGATCGCGACAAAGCCTCCCTCGGGATAAGCCCGGGGGTCCTGGGATTTAGTTAAATAAATCCTGGATCAACGGATAAGCCGCTTTTTTATATAATTTTTTTTTCCATCTTCCGAATGTCCCCTTTTTCGAAGGGCGGTTTATTCCTCCCTTCGACTTTACTGGCCCTTGGCAAAGCCCATCGAGCAGGACCTTGAGCAACGTTGCTGCTTCCCCTCTGCTCTCCGCGCCCGCACTTCCTTCTGCCGCGGCTTCTTATCTACGCGAACGAGTGTCCCCAACCCTCTAGTCACATCTCGTCACTGTCATATCCACCGGGACTCGATCTCTTTCTCCACTACACCAGCCACTCTTCTCCACCCTTTTTTCCTCTCTCTCTCTCTCTCTCTCTTCCTCTCTTTCGTTCTTGTACTTTTACCAGTGAGGATTATTTCTCAAGGATCGTAACTTTTGAATTTTAACTCCGCAGCCACCCTAGCCCTGTGATCCCAATCGTCCCAAAATTTACTGGATGTAAGAGGGCGAGCAAGTTGAGAAATCATTTCCCATTATTTCGATCCACAAAACCGACAGTCTTTCGAGACATTCACTGTCGTACTTTCTGCCAATGATGCATTTTTCCCAAGTCAAACTCTCCAAAGTTTCCCTTCTTTGCTAAACAAACATTTTTTTTCGTCCAGATCCACCAGAACATTCGAGATTTCATCTCTCTTTCGATTGTTCTCGGTCCAGATAAACTTTCACAAATGCAGTTCAAAGAACTCTGGTTCGGATGCACCGAGTTAACGTAATCTCCCATTACTCAGAAGCAACAATAAAAATCCTATACATATCTTTAGCCTTTTTCCTATGTAATACTCTCGTTTCCATTAGCGGCTAAACTCCTGCCCCAGGCTTCAGGAATTATGGTGATCGTATTATTAAGATCAAATTCCTCGAAGCATTGTCGCCATTCGAAGCGACGGTGGGTGTACTTGTTTTTTTTTTTTTTATTATTGAATTTTAATTATTACATCGTATTTTTTAGTTTTCTTGCTAATTGATTTTTGTTCGGCTGCTTAATACGTAGAATACTGAATCGTTCTGCTATTTCGTGTGGGTTACTAACTGTATATCCACGCAGATTCGAATCCCTTGTATGAACGGACCATCGTGAACGATTTGTATATGTATATATTATGTGTAGAAAGGTACAAATGCGCTTCGTAAATCCGCGCAGGCACATATACACACGCTCTCGCGCATAAGTACGGCTATACGTATTTTAATCTCGGATTAATTCCGTAGCCGCCGCCGCGCCCGTTTTGTGTCCTGCTGTATCTCTCCTTCTCTTTCTATTCACGTTTCTCTCTCTCTCTCTCTCTCTGCCAGTGGGTACAACCGCTTCGAGGATTAGGGATTGAGTCGAGATCCTGATTCTTTTGCGCAACACGATATAGGCTTAGCCGGCAGAGAGATCAACTGAACGAGAGAAATCTGCGCAAGAGGACGCACGACTAGCCCATATATACATGAATTTATATAGGAACATATATATTGGAAGGTATACACGCATATGGAATACTAAACAATGTGAAACGAGCATGGCAAAAACGATCGATCGTTTTTTTTTTATTGCTAACTGCATGAAAATGACGAAAGTAACAGCGACTGACGTTTCGTACAGAGAAAATTAACGTGGCAGTTATTTTCATTCGTGGTTGCAATAATTTACACGCAAAAACCGAATAACTTTTACAGGACAGAACGAATTTTTGATTGTTCATTCATTCGTAATCGAGTCATCGATGGCGAACGATGAATTATTGGTGGAAAACCTTTCGTTCTGTATCCACGTTTTTTGCAGTCATTTTGATGCTTTTAAAATGATGAAAAAGGAAAAGCTTGGCTGGAAAATTGTTATGAAGGATAATCGTAAATTCATAAATGCAAAACGATATGCCTGTCTGTGCAGAAAATAAACTAACTTTCTCTTTTCTGGATCGAATACAACGTTAGAAACTAAGGGTACGGTGAAGCTCACACACGACCGAGGCTCTGGCTACGTGTACCAGGACTCTTTGTTGGACTTCTAAGGATAAGCGAATCCTTGCGTCAGCAGGAAAGCATAAAGGAGTCGAATTGGTTTCTATCCGCGTTGCGTTCCTTCTCGTCGGTAAACACACATGTATGGGTAGCGACAACACGCGTTTGGTAGGACCTTCGCGAAGCCAACCGGTTCCAGGACTTTCCAGTTCAGGATTTGGGTTGATTTTCAGTGGTTTCTCGTATCAGGATGATACTAATATCGAAGAGGACCTTCGCCGCTGGTTTAGACATGGCGCAACGTCCCCAAATTTCTCCTTTTGCTCTTTCAAGTCCCTCCCACCGAGCGCGAGAGAACGCCAATCCTGTGATTGCGGTGTCAACAGCTCGCTGCTGACACACAAAGACGAATTGGGAACGTTATTATTGCGAGGCTCCATAGGCCGACGCGTATCCTAAATTTCGGCTAAGTTTAGGGGGTTCGCGTATCAGGATCGCAGGAGGTCTTCGCTCTGCTCCGAAAGGACCACGTCCCGTTCGTACTGCCGAATCCTGATCCTGCAAGGACTTTAGGCATCTCTTCATTAACCGGTCATTGCTCGCACGTGAATTTTATCGTGAAATCAGAACAAAAATACATAGGAGGACGAAAAATGTAATGAGTCAATTATTTTGTAATTAACTGACGGTCGCTAATTAAGTGGAGCTCGAAAATTGTCGTTCCTGTATTTAATTGCAAAAGATGCACATAATTAATGAATAATTAATTAATCACAACGTTTGATTAGTTTAGTTAAATTATTAACGAAAAGACGGCAGTTCCGGAGTAAATTTCGACTCGAGCGTGCGTGCCCGACCTACGACAATGCGAGCAGATACTCCTCGTGCCGTTCTTTGTCCTTCTGCGCTCCTGATATTCGACCGTGCGTATATCCCCTCTAAATCGCCCGAGGCTGCCGAGATCCCGTAGCGGCAGGCTCTAAATGGTGTCGCGCGCGCGGGCGCATTAGCGTGAGCCTGATCCCAGAATCGAATACACACAGCAAGACCGAGTGGTCAAAGTGAAAGTGTCGTTGATTGGAGCGACGGTAGAAAGGAACGTTTGTGCTTCCGGAACGAGCCAATGTCGTGTCGATAAGGCGAAGGGTTGAAGGGACAGATATAGGGAACGAAGTATATAGTCAGGGCGGGTGGTTTAGGGATAACCCCAACAGCCCGGGGTTAGAGAGAATCCCATGGGAATGTGGGTAAGGCTACCCTGTGACCTCTTCGGCTCAGGAAAACATAATCGACGGGGGTAGTTCGAGGGAGCCCAACGCAAAAGGATTTTCTATTTCCTTCTCTCGCTCCCTCTTCCACCTTCATAATCCCACGTTTACGCGCCATCCTGGAATCAGGAAAATGCCGCGGTTGATACTCTCTACCATTCAGAAGCGCGGGAACGACCTTGGCGGTTCACCCACTTGGACACTTCTCAACTCTTTCCTTGCCTGTTACAAACGACGAGAAAAGGAAAAGGATTGTGCACCAAAAACGGAACCTGATGAATGGAAAGACGTAGCGATCGTAGACACTGGAAACGAATGTCTCGATGAGAACGAGAACAAGGGTTGTTTACCCCGAAACTAGGAGAACAGCATTGGCCACTCTGTTTCTGAACAGTCGAACATTTTTCAAGCGTTTTGTACGTTTGTTGTTGGATCGATTGCAATGGATCTCGAAATTTTATGATATGATCCAAACTTTATTCTGCTTCAAGTTCCCCGACGAAGTTTGATTGTAAAAAATAAAAATGATTGACAATTTGAACTGAATGATTTGATTGCAAAGATTTCCGGAAGATCAGCATCAATTCACTGTCAAACTCCTCATCCCTCACGCTTTTTCTCTCATTCCTGGACCATTTTTTTTTACGTTTCTGGTGCGTAAACAAGTAGCAGGATAACATGCAAGAATTTGGCGAGAAATGAGCTTCCCGTGGGATCCTGATCCTCGATCCTTCGGGATTGGCTCGGCTCGAGAATATGCGTGAATCGCGTTTGGTGCGTGTGCGCCCCGTGCACGATCCCGGAGCGCACCAGCCATCAGGATTAACACCGGCAAGTTCCTGTTCTCCTATTCCTTGGGGTCCTACAAAAGCCCTTATTTGGGTCACGGGGCATATCGGCGTGGTTCAACGTGGAAAGTTCGTCCACAGGTTCCCGCGCTAAAATTCTTACCCTCTCCTCGATATTTTCTCTCACTCTCCCTCACAACATCGACCTGCTTTCCACTCCTGCTAGCCTTGCCGCAAAAATAAGCCGGCAGGTATCGAACAAAGGACCTCATTTGCATATTTCTAACCAGACCTCTTGGGCTTTCCCATTTCTACCAACCCGATGACGATCGTAGGCATTGCTTCGCAGTCGTCAAACTACACCCTTCCTTTCCAATTACCATCGTAGCGAGCTTGAGCTCGGTTGGGCTAACCACTTTACCAGAGAGAAAGCAATCGTCGTTATTCCGCCTCTTCGTGGGCTCCTGATACCGGAGATGTTTCGTAGGCCTACGAATTATCAGGCTACGATCGATTCAAACTCCCACGCGCACACACCATTTCAGTCACGTGACGATTATTTTTTTTTTCATTCCGAGAATTCCTCGATTTACTTGGTAATTATGACTTTTCATTAATTGTAAATTTACCATCGCGACGTATTCTCGGAATCAAGGTTTCGCGGAAATTTCGATCAGTGATCCGATCAAGTGATTGTTTTATTTTGAAAAAAATTAGGATGTAGTCCTTTGAGATTTATTCAATGATGCTCGATGTTTTGCTCAAGGTTTTCGGAATCTGTCGGAATATCGAGAGTCGTGGATTAAATGAAAATATAAAAATCATGATTGCTCCATTTTTCATCCAGTTTCGAATAGTTACTTGCATTTTTGAAGGTCGTAGCTATCGTAAACAATGATGAAAGACCAAATGAAAGTTTTCTCTTGGTAAAAAAAGGGTCTGGCTGACCCTTGGGACACAGGAAAGCAGGAACGAGCCCCTTAAGGACGATTGCCAACGCGGTAAAGTTTCTTCCCCATAGAAACCAACGTTTCCTGCAAGTTTGGAGAATCCTGTTGATAATCCTTCGGGATAGGGATTCTCTTGAACATTGAAACTTCTCAAGGATCAGGCGGCCAGCAAAACATCAGTCGGTACTCTCGGCGAAAGCTGCTGGAGATGCTCATCGTCCAGGCGCGAAGAAAACTTGGCTCTTCCTGGGTCCTTCTGTAGTCCTGATTATCCTGAGCGATCTTCATCCCAATTCTCCTCCTGGATAAGACAGAGTCTCAGAATATAACCGTGCGATTATCCTCATTCTCGAAGTTTCACTTCTTCCAAGTCGAATCCGATTCTTCAACGTGAATAAAACAAAAAAAACGTCAAGATTTCCTCGTTCGGTCTTGCGTTACGTATAAAAATTCTAGGACTCGTTGTTCGAACCCCCATCCGGGGAAGTTTTTCCATCAGGATGTACGAAGTGGTTCTCGAGATTTTTCTCGCAAGGCCAAGCAACAGGCTTTCCCCGTTTATGGGGAAAATCCATTGAGAATCGAAGAGCCCGGAAAATTTGTTTTCCTTCCTCGACACATCTGTGATCCTGGGATCCTGGACTCTGAGAAGTCCCTGAAAGAAGCTGGGACACTAGCTCGAGATGAGCATCGCCATATTCGTTCCAAGGTCATTATCGAGCTACTGACTGATAATCGAACCGCCTTTGAAGAATCGCGTCTGATTCATTGGATCCAATCGATCACCATTCGTGATTGGCTCGTCGAGTGAAACAGAAGGAGTCGATATAACACAGTCCCATTGATTTATTAATTATATCCATGCGGTAAAATTGTTCGACGACGAACGTCTGACTAGGCCAAACGAATCTATTGACAGTCCTTGGTGATCGTCGTGCGATTATCTTCCGAAAACGAAACGCTTGACCCTCAATTCTTTTCTTTTTAATAACCAAACTCATCGCTATAAAGACCAACGATTATCTAGAAACGAAACGATCGCCATGAAAATTTCTTTTTCTATATAATTTGCCAAAGCATTTGTTTTTTGCAATTGAGTCGCGCGATGCCATGTCGCCCAGAGTCTCTAGGCTTTTGTGACAGATACTGAGTAAAATATGAGAAGAACAAAGTATGTGCCTTGCAGGAGGTACATATATCGTCGTATATAGCGAACGAGATGTAAAGCTTAGTCCGTGGATGAGCCGCTTAGAGTCTAAACCTTATGTGCTTCTCTATATTCGTTCCCTTATCCCCAGTGTCTTTCTCACCCGGGGTACTCCCCCTTGCCCATTTCCTTTGTACCTGAATGCACACATATAGCTCAAAGGGAGATATCTCTGGCGTAACTTGAATCGCATGTGAGTTGGTTGTATTCGAGGAGCTGGAGAGTATGGGTGGAAACACATAGTTCAATGAAGATCGCACACATGACGAGGGTTTGGTTAAGGTAGTTGAGATGACTACAGCGCAGAGCTCTGTGCACGGGGATTATCCAGACGCTGTATAGACGTAGGATTATCTGCAGAGAGAACGCGTTACGCCTGTGTGCATGTGTGTATACGGACATGAGTGTGTTAAGCAGGAACATGTAGGCGCTCGGGTGCTGGAGTAGCCAAATCCTTTAGCGGCGGGATCCATCGCCGTTATAATCGTACTCTCCATGGATATGCAGCCCCTTAAACCCTGAATTCTGAATGTATAGCTATAGCGTTGATTTCTAGTCAAAGAGGCGTAACTAACCGGGCGCTCACTTTATATGTTAATTCGTGTGGGTTAAATGCCCAATTGTATAGCAATGTGCACGTACACGAACGACGATGGATTCGTATATATTCGGGATATCTCTAAGTACATTCATAGCTCTCTGAATATCCTCGTGGCGCTGCATGTACGAGGCTAGGTCGATGTGTGTGTTTATCTTTTGTACAGAACGGCATTGCACGCGCGGTGCATGTTTCCGTAAGAGAACAGAGAGTTTGACCGGGATTCACGGCACACATTGTTATACGTGCATTCCAGATGCATTATCCTTCTCTGTATACCCGCGTCGGGCGAACAGTCTAACGTACAGAAGGCTCTAAACGACCTTAAGTTTTATGGTTAAAACTGGTAGCTCGAGCCCTTCGCTAAGGCAACTCTGAATTCATGCATGGAATATGCGATCCCCGCGCGTTCATATACGTCAGGTGTATGTGGTCGCTTGTTTTTGGACGCGGAGCGTCCGCATATCCCCGTTTGCGTGTTCGTGAATCCTGGATCGCCGGGTTAGAGATACAACGCTTATAGGGGCGAGCCTCGCGATCTATTTCTATATGCGCGCCCTCACGATGTCACTGTGTCGGTGAATTACGTTGGTGCCCGAGAAGGATTAATCCGGGATTATTGGCCGTGTGTGAGACGGGACGAGGGCCCCTCTAAATCCTAAATCCAACGCACACTACTCGGTTAAGACTAACTCTGTGCGACACCCTTTCTCTCTCTCTCTCTCTCTCTCTCTCTCTCTCTCTCCCCCTCTTCCCTGCGGAAGAGCGACGCAGGGAAGAGCCCATTTCAACACACGGACTGCTCCTCGTTCGCGCGAACCTATACGTGACGCTTCGGATCCAGGGAACACATTCGTCTCCACGAGCCAAGCACACACGACTTCTTTGAAAAGGATTTAGCCGTTTCCGAGTCCAGAACTCCGAAGGGAAAATAAGAGAACTTAATCCGATTTCATGATGGTTACCGAGGAATTGTACTCGCGATCGATTATTCTAATTTTTTTTTCTCTTTCCCTTCACCCTAATACGACGAGGATTTTATCTCGAGATTATCGAGACTCGTTCGCATGACATCGAGGAACATAAGTTTCGAACTGCCCAAAAATTATGATGCATTTTCAAACGAATCAACTTCACAAGACGTCAGCAACGTCGCTGAATCAAATTCACGATGAAAATAGTCAAGAAATCTTGTGCAATTTTGATACATTTTTGTAAATCGCCCCAAAAGATTTTTTTTTCCGATCTCCGGAATAAGGAGAGTTGGTGCTAAAGTGAAGAAGCCATATCGAGTGTGTGTTAAACCGCTACAGAGAGATACATCTCCGGAGCAGCTTATATGGTACGTGTGTGAAATCGGGGAGATCCGGTTTAGCCGTGGCTTTATACCATAAGACGTAAATCAACGGGTTCGCGCGCACAGCGACTGGGAAGCGGGCCCGAACACGGTCCGGACGTTTATCCCGAAATTTCCAGTGGCTCCCAATTAGGGTTTCCAGGATCAGCCGGTGCAAAGTCACACGAACTCTCGTAGCGTTTCATGTATATACATAACTATATACATACACAAATGTATGCCCATGTATACATAAATATATAGGAACGTATTTAAAGTTGGCTTTTCGTTGTGTTACACATCAGCCAGTCGGCCGGAGAGTGGCTCATGGGTGGGGATAAAAGATATGGTCCCCGAGCGTCCTTTACCATGGAACCCATATATCAGTGAACAAGTTTCGTTTGTCCACTGAATGGCAAACTCGATACACACATTTACGGAGTATTATCCAACAATATTCTATCCCATCGAGTCGCTGGTGTTTGTACGTGTGTGGAAGCCTCGGTGGAAGGGTTCAACTTCGCTTAACGAGTTCGATCGTACGAATACGCTGGAAAGAGCTCCAGGACAACCAAAACACCGAGAGAGAGAGAAAGAGAGAAGGATCAAAGAACCAGAAGGAAACGTGGTCCTTGCGTGCTTCGTTTATTCACTTACATATGCATCTCGGTGTATATTTATGCGGAAAGGTGCACAGATACTTTGAAAGGGTGCACACAGTGTGCATGTTCACAGGTCGCCTAGCCACATAACCCTGGGATCCGTACTTAATCCGGATTAGTTGCCGAGGGGTCACAATATCTTCCTCTCAGCTTACCCGCATCTCTCATCCCTTTCAGTCTTTCCTTTCCCTGCTCCTGTTACCCTTTCCAGCGTTCCACGCGCAATGCATTCGAGGACAAAAACACTAACACACCCGTGAGAATACGTGTGTCCGCGTATAGGAAGAGAAGCAGCGTATGCAGCGCTTGTACACTGTTCGAATGTGACGAAGAAATCACACATTCAACTGACAACTGGAAACACAACCGAATAACGCACTCATACACGCGTAATATTGAATCTTCCGATTAACGTTCGCTCGAACAATGGACAGATATGAAAAGCTATTTGTATGGTTACGCGAATTTGGATTCCCGTTGGATTTTCGCTAAAATAGCAGATGCGGAAGCTTTTATAATCGCAGCATGTGAATGTGAAAGGCAGAAAATTTGTAAGATTTCTAAAAATGATATTTCTGGAATAATAACCTCGTTTTTTACTTTTGTCCTGACATATTTTCGGCCCGGGAGCATAAATCGTATTATCGATTCATCCAGTAGAATCAGCGGAAGTGTACAAGCAGGACAGGAAGGGTGCGAGTGGTTAGCGAGTAAATCGAGGGACGAATCAGGAACGGAATAAGAAGTCGATTTTCGCCGCAGGGTTACACGGATTCTTTGTCCCTATCGTTCCTTCCGTTGGCTCAGGATTTGTAGAGCATTTTGTCGATCTGTGTGTCCGTATGTGTTCATTGTGCAACGGCGATTAGTTGAACCAACGCCAGAGGAGGCCGAGGACTGGAGGCATGAGGCCGTTTCACGCGGAGCCGGACGTGAAAGAGAAGGAAAAGCCCGCGCAGTCAAAAGCACGAGGAACTTACGCGTGAATGTATATGTTCAGGTTTGGATCTACCCGAGGATTTTGCGTGTGTATGTTCACATACCACCAGCCTCCGGAGACGGATAAGGGTGCGACAACGCTCCTGGTCTTTTCTATACAACGTTCTTGCGCGTTACTAAGAAACCCCGGAGGGTCGAGCCTCGTAATAGCATCGTACGTTCGTAGTACCAAAGGGAAATAAAAAAGAACCCAACATGCCACTACACATGGGTTTGCACGAGGGAGGGCGAAGGATATTCTATGTGTCGTCGTTTTGGGATTAAGAATAACGCTAACGCCGTGTCCTTGTCGTCACTGGTTCTGGTTTCAATGGCGATCCCTTATGGGCTGATCTTCGTATGGGATTTGTTAAGCGTATACACAAACTATGCGTTCTACGATCGCGTCGTTCCAAATTACGAACGTAAATATTCTTCTCACGAAAGTCACGAAGGCATAGATTATTTTTCTAGTTAAAATGCTCCGACGTGCCGGTCGAACGAAAAAGATCGCGAGGACGAGGTTCGAATGAAAAATTAGTCGAAAACGTAGCCGAAGAATCACTTTCATTTTTAATCCCTAATCCGGATAAATTGACTTACCCGTTACGGTCGAATTCTTGCTGAGATCGAATCCCTCGTGCTTCGGGCTAGAGTTTACTTCCTGCTTGGGATGCTGACCGTGGGCGTTGAAGGGTGGTGCCTGCGGAGGATTCGCCACAACCGGAGCCTGCGACTGGTGAGACGAGTGAATGGATGAGGGTTGCGGTGTACTTCGTTGCTGTGGTTGATGCTGTTGTGACTGTTGATGAGGTTGGTGAGTCGGTGGAGTTCTTGGCAACGAGGTTACGCTGCTGGGCCTCGATGGTGGCGATGCCTTGTGAGTCAACGCCAGGGCTTGGCTCTGCAACGTTCGGAAAATCATTTCCATATTAATTTTCATTAAGAAATATTGTTCACTGCATTAAAAATTAGGTGGATCAAAAAATTCTCAATAAAACAAGCTCGAAAGTGTTAAAAACTTGACTCATCCATTTCCTGCAGATCAACTTGCCAAAATCTTTACAAAAATCGTTTCTAAATGACCCCGAATACGCGTCAGCGATCCTTTAATTCAGAAAATACAAAAAAAAAGGTTGAAATACTTCGCGATGGGAAACAACACTGTACGCTTTGCCACCAAAACTGTTTGAGGCTCTTAATACACCTCCTTCTTTCTCCGTCTCGCTCCATTTTTCGCTCGGCATAAAGTGTCGAGGGTTCCTCTGCACGTGTGTCTCATTAGCTCGGACGACTGGTTGAACCGGGTAGTCTGCTCTCTTGCTCTCTTCTCTGGCCCGAGCCCGTCGATCCGTGGCAGCATGCGTGCGCCACGCCAACAATTCCAGCTCGAGAGCTCAACTGATTCATTGCCCCCGCAAGACTAACGAATAGCGAGATAACCCCTTAGGGATTTAAACGTACTAACGAAAAAAATGGGATTTAAAAAAAAACGCCAACGCGACCCAATTCGACTGCGAAACTACGATCTGCCAACCCAAGCGGCTAAATAATCTTCCTCGGTTCTCGCATCGATCCGGCTAAATTTCCCGTCAATTCTTCTTTTCTCGAAAAATTGCTCGATCGTGATTATCATGAAAAATGCGAAAAATCAATGAAATCTAGAAAAATTGAATAATTTTAATTTACACACTTTTTTTTGTCGATAAAACGCCAAATCAAAATCTACAGAAGGTTTATATTTTTGGACAACTGCTGCACGTGTCACTTCGCAAACTCCATTAAGGCTCCTGAGCAATTGCCAATGCCCTGAAGTCCTCTCGCAGGGATAGATGCGTTTCATTATCACGAAGAGACGTGAATTTCACGCAAAAGATCGAGGACAGCAGAAAAATTGAAAAAGTGTGTCTGTGTGTTGAAAAAAAAAAAAAAAACAAATCTAGAGTGTGCTTCAAATTTAAAGCGAGACTGAACGATTCAAGATGTCATGAGAGACCCAGAAAGAAAGAAAGAGAGGCAAGTGAAGAGACCCCGGATGATCTAACCGGCAGCAACATATCGAGCTCGGTTTATAACAGAATCTTTCAGCCCCCCACGAGAGGAGAGCAATGCTGCTTGCTGGATGAGCTGCAGAGAGTAAGCAAGAAAGAGAGAGAGAGAGAGAGAGAGAGAGAGAGAGAGAGAGAGAGAGAGGTCCCCCGGGCCGAACTCGCCGAGACGACACGATGAAATCTGAGCACGTGCTCAATTCGCTGCGAGAGAACCGAGAGATTGGCCGCTGCTGGATAGAGTTTGAAAGAGGGCGAGCAATGAGCGTATACACATGACGAAATGAGAAGAAGTGAGTGAGTGAGAGGGAAAGACAAAGAAAGAGCGAGCTAAGACATAAGTGCGGACTTAGATTTATGTATGAGTGAACTTAACACTAACGGCTAAGCCGTGTCCGCGGTGTCAACAAGGGTCAACTGGGCCCAGAATGCGACAATCCCTTCCACACTCCATGTACCAGAAGTGCGAATGCTAACACACTACATGCATCGTCCTCATGATTAATAACAGACTGCTGATAATATACTCCACTCACGTATAATCTAAAACATTTTTAAATATAGCCTGCTCCAGTAAATTTTGAAAATTCACTCTATCCTTTACCTCGGTCTAAATATTATAAAGACAAATCGATTCCGTTCAACCTTTCCACAGCATCGATGCTCCATGCATTTCGGTATCATTTTCCATTTAATTTAAATCGAACAATTTCCATGAGGCTCTCCAGAGATTTTTTCGTGCTCCAGCCCTCCAAGAAGATTCGATCAAAAGTTGGATTGATTTGTGTCGGCGCGGAAGCCATTATCAGATCCAATAGATAATTTTTAACCTGCCCGTCCACATTATAGACTCCAAATGAATTTCTCCTGTCTCGAACTGTTATCCATGAATATCCATTATACCTACGCACACTTACGTATCGACGTTAGGATCGGAGAAGGCCGAGGCGATTGGCTTGGACGTTTTTTTCGCTTGCGAGGACTGTACCAAAGCGAAGCTTTATAAGATGGGATGAGAGGTCCGAGAAGGCGAGCGGGCTACTGTTTCGGGAGCTGTGCTGTGCCTGCGGAGGTATGCACGGGAAAAAAACACGTCAGACCGCTGAAGAGTCCAGAGAGAGCCCCGAGGGAACTCTCGACGAGAGATAGAGTGCGCGATGGAGTTGAGGAAGCAAAGGGAGTAAAAAAAGGGCTCGGAGAAGGATGAACGCGAGAAAAAGTCGAGGGAGAAAGAGCGAGAGAGAGAGAGAGACAGAGCGATGGAGGTTGATCTTTGTCGATCGCGAGCCTGCTCTTGGTCTCTGTCTTCTCCGCCCTCCGGAGCCGCTGTCTCGCTCTCTCCTGCCCCGTGTCCGGTCCCGTGGAGCACCACAAAATGAGATCCGGCGACGTGCGACTGGGAGCAAGAGCGAGAGAGAACGAAAATTGAAGGAAAAGATGAGACGGTGGGGAAGAGGACGAAGGGAAAGACAGAGGAAGCCAATGGACAGAGATGGAGAATGTTCTCTCGTTGAATCCTGGCATTCCATGACTCCGTTGCTTATATACTTGAAAAAGAGAACGCGAGGAAGAGAGCCAGAGGGAGAGACAGGACCCCGAACCAGGAGCACAAACGTACCAGAATGTGCCACATATATCTATCTTCATATTCCGTTGTACGTACGCGTTACACATACCACTTTGCAAGGAGAAAACCGGACGAAGAATAGTCGACAAGGGCCTCTCCTTTCCCAACACGACAGACGAGCCTGTTGTTGTACTAAAATACATACACACAGGTACAAATACCGAACCAGCAGCCAGCACCATCGTGCCCTAGGCACAAAGCCACCTCTGCATCGACACCGTGTACGTAAGAAGGGGCAACAGGTGGATGGGGTTATCCAGCTTATCCAGCTATAACGCCCGAAGTGATACCAGCAAGGAAACACCGGCTACATTCATGCTTCTATACTGTATAAGTTGTTCTCCTCGATCTACTAAGGCTGCCTCACTTCTCTGTTCCCTTTCCACCAATAAAACGAACAAAATTAAACTTTTCCGCAGTTCCTAAACAGACGACGATGCGATTAACTACATTTTTCGAAAATTATCATAATTCACGAAATTCTTCATAACACTGGTGGGTCAATTTGACCCGAACTTATCCGCGTGTCATTAGGAGCCCTGTGGTCAGTTTTTATTGAAAAAAAATTAGAAGGAGACTCTTGGCATTCTTTGATGTGTGTCGGGTATAAAAAATTCGAAAAATATAAAATCGATTGTTTCAAAAAATCTTTCAATAGTCGGACTTTTGGGAAATTTGAAACAAAAATTGATTGAAAAAAAATAAATTGACCCAGTGTGGCTAGAAGGATAGTCGGCAAGATCTTAAGAAAAATGAAACAAAATCAAGGTCGATATAGGGCTTAGAAAAATTCGGCCCCGAGATCTGCAACTGTCTTTGTTGAGGTCATCCAATAGCTTACGTAAGATTAAACGACGACCAAGGATTTATCGTATATGTATGCTGACGAGCCTCTCGCGAACTTTTTTACGACCTATAAATACATGTATATGTATATAGATTACGGTCTGTGATATTTGGCAATTGAATGACCGTTTCTGTTGCTTATCATTACGTCAGACAAATTCAGAACAAACTTGTCATTTAATTGATCAATTTTGATACCAATCGAAGCGTGCATCGAATCGCCAATTTCTGAGTATAAAATACAAATGACATCAAACATTTTACAGGACCTCCATCCTCTATAAATACATTTCACCTTTTTTTTGACATTCGGATTCAAATTTCACGACAAATTGAATTTTTCTGTAATTATTATTTTCTTTTTAATCAATCAGTGAAATAAACGAATCGAAAAGTTTCGAATTTAGTATACGAATCACAATAAAAATTCATCGTTTTTTTAATCAACAAAATTTAGAAAATTTCGTATCGTTCAAATTTGGAAAAGAATCGAGAGATACAAGTTTAGGTTGGTTGATATATTCATGGGTAGAGAACAGTGGATGTGGTATTTTACAAATGCACAGGTTTGACGTATAGGCCGGATAGATGGATAACAATTATTCCGAACTCGGTTGGGGTGGTCAAACAGCGTGACCATGCGAATGCTTACAACCGTCGTCTGTGTCTCCTCATCGTCATCGTCGTCTTCGTCATCGAAGTCATCGTCGTCGTCGTCATTGTTCTCTACACGTTGTCAGCAATATTGTGACTTTTGTTTTGTTAACCATTACGAATTATTTTTCAAGTCAATATTTTTATTCATAGATACGACATTTTGATAATATTTTCGGAATATTTAATTAGAAATTTTGAAAAATTGCAGAAAATTGCTGTCATTTTCAGTTTCAGATATTGGGACGGCCTGGCGCAAGAATTTTGCATTTTTATTTCCTTCAGGCTGTTTCCTTTAGTTCGCAATGATTGATAAATTAGTCGCAGTCACCGTACACGATTGTTTGAGGTAAAAGTTTGCGGTTCCCCTTGCCACGAGTTCTGATAAATATCGTAAAGGAGCAAAAGTCGATGATGAAAATTGTAGTCGATGTCAGAAACATTGATCTCCCTGAGCCTGGCGCTTTGGATACTTCCGGTTGAATGACCCGTGGATTAAAACCTTTTTTGATTGCTGGATCGGTTTGTCAGCCAGGTCCGAGGCGAGATGACAGATGATGGAGGAACGAGAAGAAGAAAGGAAAGGTAAGAGACACGTGGAAGCGAAATCGACGAGAGTTCGTCTTTCCCTTTCTCTTTGTCTTCTTCTTTCTTGTCGATCTCGTTGAGGCACTATTGCTTCGATTGAAGAACGAAATGCAACACACCGACACACATGCACGTATGTACGTACAAAAAAATAAAAAGGAGGAAAGTTTGAGACCCCGAGAACTTCATGTGTTTGTGTGTGCGTGTGTGATATGGTCGATGGTTTCTGCGTTCGTACGCGATTGCCTTTGCTCGCTTTAGCCAGGTCGCTCGGACCATCGCACTCTCTCTTTCTCTCTCTTTCTCTTTCTCTCTCTCCCAATCTCTCTATCTCTCTCGCTCTCCTGTTTCGGGCTCTTATGTTATACGTCCGTTGAAAAAACGCGCCGGGCGTCGCGTCGATTCTCGTGGTCGTCGTCACAGGAAGAAGGCAGGGGCACATCCGTATCGTGGTCAGAATCCGTGACCCCCCACGTACACGTATATAGAAAAATACACACACTGAGCTATTCCTCACGAACGATCCCAACAATCGCAAAAGAGCCAACCACACGTTAACGCCCACACGTGGAAAAAAGTGACGGAAGGGTACCGGGAAAATATTTGCAACAGAATATCGACTATTCACATTTTTATTAATCCTTCCAGTCGTGCTGAATTGGCTCAACTGTTTTTTCTACTTTTTAATAAAATAAATGAATCCTCACGGTTACTACTTTTTCCTGCATCTATTTTTTTTTTCGATCAATCTTTCATAAACATTCGAATGGATATTTTTTCCCAAACTTTATCCAAAAAATTTCATATAGAATTTGAAAGTTTCAGACTCGAGCGAAATTTCCAATTTGTAACGAAAAATTCGTCGTGATTTTTACGATCGCGAAAAAATTTTCGAACTTTCGTCAAAAAAATTGACAACCACGAAGCGAATTGACCGACTCGGTTCGATGTCTCGTCCATTTGGATAAGTTACGCCCTTCTCTCCTTTAGAATAATCAATATCTAAAATATATCCGCGCCACTCCGTTGACAAGCGACATCGACGGTCGAATCTATTTTTCATCCTTTTCCTGTGGCTGTCATTTTTTTTTCTGCCACGTCCCCCGTTTCCCGACTTTTCCTTTCACCATTTTCCGATCATTCCCCGCACACAAAAATACCCGTGGTTTTTTAATCAAGGATTATCCCACGCGTTTCTTTCGACGTGTGCAAAGCGCCACATGCTTCGTTCTAGTCCGCGAGTATGTCTATGTGCGTGAGTGTGTTTATTCGTAAGCACGGCTTTAGGTTTCAATATGCGCATTTTCAGAACGTTTCGACGCGGATCGCCCGATCCCTCACGTTGTGATTCGCTCGAAGCCCAGATTCTCACATATGACCAAATATTCCATTCGCAGAAAAATGAACGCGCAGCAAAGGATTAGAAAATGTTTTTAAAAAACGCGTAAAAATATTTATTTCATAACTTTATCGATTCTCGGAACACGAGGGCATGGTGGGGCGCAGGGTTTGCGAATATTTTTCGCTAATTCCTCACTTGGCCTTGTTTTTTCCACGGCTTAGTTTAATATACGTTAACAATCCGTTTTCCTTGGGAAAAAAATTCGCATTTTGAGGTTGAAATGAATTCGACTAGCCAAAATTTATATCCAGAAAAATAAGGATTAATCTTTTTGCTGGTCAGCCCGCGCAAATGGAAGGAAATAACAAAAATTATCGATGGAGATTCCAAAAAGATGACATAGACGGTTTCTCGACCACGGAAAAAAGATTCTAGGATTGAATCCAAATCTATGGAAATTGTTAGCGAGATGACAAAGTTTTTGCAAGTGTATTATATTATTTTTACAAGGCGTGGATAAAATCAACGCATTAGTTGTGCAAGGACTTGGGAATTCATGGCCTCGCGTTGGGGGGGTGCGTAAAATCGAGAGGGGTGCTGGCCAATTGGCCGTGTAATGCTATGGGGCTAAAAAGGGGCTCGAAATTCTCTCTCTATATTCGTCTCCCTCTGTCCCTCTCTCCCTCTCTCTCTCTCTCTCTCTCTCTCTCTCTGTGGCTTTCCTCCGCTATATACACGTTGGTAATTCGGCGTTTAATTCTACAACCCTGCATGAGTTTCTTCCTTGCTGCCTCTCTCGAATAAACACACCCCTTTAACCGAAAATTTCGGCTGATCGTCGTAACCAATGTATAGATGTATTCATGTATTTTCTCTTGGTGGATTATTATCCGAGGGGATGTCACGATTATGGTCGTTGGCCTCGTGAACCTCATTCAACCTGCTGGCCGTCGGAGCAGGAGCAACGAGTGCACATTTACATGCAATTTTTTCTGCCTGTATCAAAACAAGTTTGTCACAGTTTTTTATTCCCTTTCTTCCATAAAAATAAACATTAAAATTGTATTTCAATTTCATTTCATTCGACAGAGAAAAATAAACTTTTTGATTATCTCGTGTGCGACATATAAAAATTATCACCACGCTGCTGTGTTATGATTTTTTTCATTCGCACGATAACAATTGTTTTCTGTTACACCAAACAAGGAATATTCATCGGAAAGCTTTTTTCCGATGCGCGATTAATCTCCTTGGGAGAAACTCCTAGAATATTGTGATCACAAGAACGAAGCGAGGAAAAAATAATTGACAGTATCGATAGAAAAAAAAACGGCGTTAATTAATTCAAGCGGCGACGCAATCTTTTGTGCTGCAGTGGATAAAGAAAAGAGGAAAGGGTGCCAGTGCGGATGAGGCGTCAAACGAACAAATGTATGATGTAAAGTGTACAAGTTTCGAGATGATAGAAGCTGCAGCCCCGGGTTTACTGTCCTCGGATTTTTATCTCGGTGCTATAAACATGTCAGACATAAAGGATTTCACGCGGGGGCGTACGCGCACTTGTTTCTTTTTCTTCAGCCTCAGCGAAGATTCCTTCATTTTTCATTTTTTTAATTGTCCAACATCATGATATTATTACTTCGTAAAACTTTTCGTAAACTTCTGTTTCTTCATTCTGTTTTATCACACAAATAAAAAGTTCAGAGTTTCAGGAGGAAATCCAGGGGAAATGAAATGGAAAAATTGATGAATTTTTTTGACATTACCTGAACTTGATCAGTTTTCGTGTTAGCAGCCACCCATGCTTCGGCAAAAGTCTCCATTGCGCTCTGAAAATCCATAACCCCCTCCTCAGGCCGAGGACCCAGCTCAATTACTAGCCGCTGACTCGATCACCAGCAACGTCATAGTTCTCTTGTTTTTCTTGCTATTTAAATTCCTTTGATGAAATATTTCGATTTTAATCACATCACACAGTTGGAGAAATGCACTGGATCTTGTTCACGATAATGAACCACGAGATATGATGAAGGACTGTAATGGAAAGTACTTTTCGTGGGACGAACGATCGAGGAGATAACGATTTATATAATTCGTAGCCAAATTTTGTCTAATATTTGAATAACTAATGAATATATTCAGTGGCTTATCGAGTCGATCGATTAAAATTCTAAATGTTTCATTCGCTTTCGACAATCGTTCGATATTGTCGGATCTCCAACGAAATTCGCAGAGTCGGAGATAAATTGGCGGGAGAACGAGAGAAATGATCTATCGATAGTTCGGAGTCTCCCCTCGTGACTTTTCTCGTGCACAAATTCAACAATCCCACGATCATTCCGACTATATTCTTCTTCTCGTAACTGTCACCGCCTGTTTCTCACAAATCTGATCACTTTTCGATAGTTAAATCGAGCATAAACTGCTCGGAGGTTCGTAAAACGAAACGAAGTTAAAATCACGTTTGCGGAAGCGCGGGAAACACGTTGTTTTCTGTGGTTTTGATAATTTTCGATTTTGAACAGTTTCGAAGGATTCTCAACGCGTGGATCATTCTGGCTTTAAAAGTCATTGTGTTTCACCCACGTAAGCATGTACACAATCATTGTTGACGGAACATTTGGCAAAAGGATCACGCGATATCTTATTTGACTTGAAATTCATGAAATTTAGTTTAATTTTGATCTCATAATCATCTTTTCATCAATGTTTACTCAAATTTATTGTTATCTCTGTTGGAGCCGAATTCCTCAAGTAATTCACAGATTAAAATTAAGTATAGTGTTGAATGTGTGATAAGTTTTCATTGGGCGACCTTGTCGCGCGTTGGCGAGAAAAAAATTGGAGCGATTATCATAAAACACGTTGGTGCGATGAAATAAAATGGTAATTTGTGAGTAACACGTGGAGCACGATACGCAGACGGCGGCGCTCGGCCCGCGACTGTGTGTGCTCCAGCGTCGCGGCGCTCGTTCTGCCCCTCCGGCCGCCCTACCACGGCTATCCACTGACAATCCCCCACTACTCTATTTTGCGCGAACCTCTCCTGTGACGCTGAAACATCCTCGCGGCCACTGGCTTCACCCTCGCAGCTTTTTCATCATCCCCTTCAGCCCTCTCGAGAACAACCTCGATTTCTTCTTCATCCCTCGCCCAGCACTCTCGCCGCATCCCAATTCGAGATCAATCTAGACTCTCGTTCCCTGCTGTTGCTGCATTCACCGCCGCGGTTCTTCCCAATGAAAACGATGGACTGACGTGTCTCTTGGGTACCGCAATGATCTTCGTGTGTACCAATACACTGGCTTGATCCCCGAACGGAAAAAACCTCAAAAGATACAGAGGAAAGAGATGGAACCAGAAAAAAAACAATAATTATGAGAATTTGTTCATGGCTGCAGCGACGCAATCATGGCTTTCGAGTCTCAAGCTCGCATTTCTTAACAACTCAACAATATCAAACATTCCATGGTTCCGCTCGAATCTCTGGCCTTCTTTGCGGATTCTGCTCCCTCTTCGAAACACGGAATCCAACCCTTGTCGCGCGTTCCCCTTCGGTCACGACGTTGACCCATAGCGCAGAGCTCTCTTCCTGCACATCCTCCTCCTCCTCTTCCTCGCCCCTTCTCCCAGTTCACACAGAGCTCCAGGAACTGGGAGATGGAAAAGCGACGAGGGTGTGTCCTCCACTCGACGAGATAAGGCGCAGAGAGACCACGATGAGAAAAGGTGGAGCTGAAGATGAGACTGAATGTTGCACCTGTGCAGTCGTCCCGAGCTTACGATGCTCGGGGTAGGCTGCATCTCTCCTCTGTGGGAGCCTGCAAGCCTTGGGAATTTGTAGGAGATCATTCTAGGTCGTTCTCATCCTTCCTTGCAAAATGATGGCAACTTGATCGACGAAAATAAATGAACAAAATGGGAGAAAACATGAAAATTTTAAAAATTACAACTCAGGCTTGTTTTGTTTGTTTAAATAATATTTTATTTCATGGTAATTTTTATTAACAATTAATTGTTACCCACATATGATTTCGTCAGTACAAAATCTAATTCCTCGAATTAAATCTCCATCCAGAGCTGACAACTCACCGTTTTTTTTACGACGTTTTGTCATCGCGTTCGTCGAGTATCTCCGCGGACCAGTTTCCGGTGAGTGGTTCATGATAACGCGTTGATTATTCTCCCAGCATTAACGACCAGCAACATCTGCGCTTTCCATTCCATTAAACCTTCTTACATGCTTATTTCGCCTTCCATTTCCGATAATTAACGTTTCCGAATTTCCGACTTTTAATTAATTTTTTGAAATTGTAATCATGTGGTTAGGATTATCGCAATCGAGTATTTCTTGGGAAACAGTCCACTTCCCTTAAATAATGTGCATCGAAGTGTCTTAATCCGAGCGCTAAAGTTATGAGGATCAATGTTATTTGTCAGCACTGAGCACGATGCACCACTGAACATGCGATTCAGTCGATAAATTGTTTTCCATACAGCGTTTAATTGAAACCTTCAATGACGAGTGCAGCAAAACGAACTTTGCAGTTTAATTGTTTTTCAAAACCAGGTTTTATTTGATTCTTTTTTGATCCCCGATTGATTGACGTGACAGAAGCGATCATTAATAATTACAACCGTTCGCAAATAATTACTTGACATTCTCTTTGCCAAAATTATATTCCATGAGGTTGATCAGCATTCCTTCATGAAGATGAGCAGCCGGAATGTCCTGGTGAAACGACCGAAACTTCATTTCAATCCAATAATGTAAATTTGATCGAATGTTCATCAAAATGATCGACTGGACGTAGTAAAATTTCGTTCATGTTGTCTTTTCTTATAATAGGGAAAGTTTCATGAATCAACATACGAATATCGAATAAATTTAGCGCGCATACATATAATAGTTCAGACAACCCCAAACACCCACGAGATTTGCCTCTGCGCTCTCTTCTCATGTTATATTCCGTGATAAAACAGAAGAAACGAAGTAGAACGGGTATCCGATGGATACAGAGTTTCACACTTGACAAATCCGATTGCATACACGTCACTTTTCGTCTATCCGAACGAATAAGCCGATGGAAGCCAATCTTTTCATTGCCATCGCACCAGGTGGATTCCAAGCGAATATTCTCCTCGTTTCCTTTGAGATTTCCACAAAACTCTTTGCTCCGAGATTCCCAACAGACGTCAATAATTATCTTGAAGAAAAATCAACGGTAAAAAAAAATAAACATTGCGGTTTTAGCAGATATTTAAAAAAGTTATTAAAAATCAAAATTAATTTGATTTCTCGATGCCAATTCGCTCTTTTGGCAATAGCTTGTCTTTTTTTTTATGAAAATCAGGTTTGAATCGATCGTTTGTTTATGGCGTTTTGACCATTTCATCGAACGTTTTCAGTAAAAAAAAGTTAAGTATTTATTGACAGCTTTGGATTTTGGCTATTTGATTTTTTTTTAAGTTTCTAGAACGTTGAGCGTTTCTGGGTTTTCCAATCGGAGGTCATCTTAAGGTGAGCTTTCCTCCAGACTGTTGGCAAACTCTCTCCCTCCAGAATGCCTACGATCCTCTTTCATATCCCTCCCAGAAACTGTGCAATGATCCTCAGGAAGCTGGAGAGGAGAAGACGACCTGGAAAGGTGGGGGTGGAGGAAGATCTCATCGACCACCAAGACGGCACAAAGTAACGATTGCATCCAAGCCACGGCTGCTGGGCAATGCAACGCGAGGAGAAGACTGGGGTTGAGCAGGTGAGGGAACCGTATTCTCGAGAAGGGGTTGTTCCTCTCTCACCGGTTCTCTTTCTTCCACTTTCCAGAGGAAAAGCACCCACGTGGAAGGGGCACATAGAGGAGATTTCGTATGCAATCTGTGTGTAAAACTCGCCTGGGAAGTTGAAGCTTCATGCAGGGTTACATGACGGTGCTTCTCTCTGGCTCTGGGAAACGAACAAGAGAGAGGGAATGCGTTTGAGTGTTTTCACGAAGAACGCAGGACGAGTAATTCTCGAGTTTGCGCGAGCACGTCAAACATATATCGGCATCTCTACACTCTGTTCCACGTGAAATGGGTGCCTCACAAATTTCCATACGATTCGATTGTAATTATGAAAAAAAAAAAAAATGGAAAAAACTGTCAAAAACAATTGGGAGATGAAATCTTCGAGCGGGAGGGATTTTTATTCGCGGAATCCTGTAAATCGTGGTTTTGTACGATGTGTCAAAATACCATAGAAATTGTGGTACCTCATTGGATTATTATTATTTTTTTAAAATAATTTGCCACGTTGGTTGGATCGAATTTTGTTTCATATGGTGAATCGTCGATTGCTCTGGGCTCATTCGAGATGGAATTTCCTCTACAAATGCACTAAAACACGTAAGAGTAATATTTTATAGACGTTTTGCAACACGAGTCTGAAGAGCGAGGAGGAGAAAGACGAGAATACATGCGAGGGCTGGATGAGGAGGAGAGTGAAGGAGAGAGAGAGAGAGAGAGAGGTCATGAGAGAGGGAAACAAAGGTTGAGCTAGAGAGGGAACCTGAGGATATAACGAAGCTTCCCGGGGCGTGTCGTCGAGGCGTTTCCAATCTGAGCTTGCAGGCGGAGCTTTCCCGGACCGCCTTCGACCCTTTTTTCGCGGCGAAAGCTCTTATATTTTCCAGCAGCACGAAAGGATGGTTGACGGCAAGAGGAATTTTCTTTTTTTTTATGCTTCCTTCCCTCTGTTGGAGGTCTGCTGTTGGAGCTTTCCATTCCTTGCGCATATCTTTTTACCTCTGGTCGCTCGTTTTATTTTGCTCCCGACGTAGCCTCGCTCTCCTCCCTTTCTTAGTCTCTGTTTTTTTTCTTCCAGAAAGCTTTCCGTAGCTTGCTATCACGAATTTTTCCTTTTCTCGCCGATAGATCTTTTACGAATTTCGCAAGAACTCGATACCCGCGTATTTATATTTTGCGCATGTCGGCTCAACTTCGCTCCAACTTTCCTCCGCTCCGAAAGACATTTATCATTGCATTTCCGGAAATATTCTGCTTGGGAATTTCGTTGAGTTCGATCATGAACCTCCGGAATCCTCCATGCAGCTATTCCGTTCGGATCTGACGAGATTCGGAATTCTATTCACCGATTTAAGCTCCGTTTCTCTTTCTCGCTGACTCCTCTTTTGCTCTTTTCCTCCTCTCCATCCTCTAACGGTTGCCCCTCTCCGCAGGACTCTTTGCCCAGGTGGTTATGCCCGTTTTAACGCAAGCTCCGACAGAATCCTTCCCGCCCATCCTTACCTACCTCCCAACCTCTGAAAGAGACCAACGAATCGCGTCGAAGAGTGGGAGAAATCTCTCAAGTCTCAGGATGCTCTCCTCTTTCTCTCGTCACGATTCCTCCACCTTCGCGCGGGATTCCCTCCCTCTCGTTGTATATCCTGAAAAATTTTTCCAGCCGAGCGAAGCCTGGAATTTCGCACTAGGGGAAGTTGACGGAGGACGTGAAACGTGAGATAGAAAGGAAATTTTATATACACATATATATCGCGAGAGTTAGTCGAGGGTAACGTATGCCCGGAGCTAATTTGCCGGGGCTTCCGTGAAAATTACGAGCATCCCGCCTGATGCATCCGAATATCCTCGTCCACCTTCCTTTCTCTCCTTCTCCTGCTCTTTACCTTTCGCTTTCTTTCTCTTTCTCTCTCTGGAGCTTCAACCGGATCCTCTGGTTGCAGGTGCCCGCACGAGAGATGCAGCGTATCATAGTTTATGTGTGCGAGAACCAACGAAAGACATACGCCCTTCCAACTGCCAAAAGGGCGTAAGCTACTTCGTACTAAAAGGGTGAACCATACTCGGGACACCTTTATCCCTTTCAGGAGATATTTACGTTATTTTTATTCCTCTTAGTCTCTCCTCCTGTCCCTTTCTCTCGTTTTACACACAAATATAAATTACACGTGTGACGTAATCTTGCTCCATGAAAACTTCGATGAATCTGTTAGAAAAAAAAGTATTCCTCGAATTTTCGCGAATCGTAAGACCAAACTATCAAGGAATTATTACGTAAGAATCAAAATTTTCGTTCCAAAAAACATATTTCGTATAAAATTGCCACATTTTTTATTGACTATTGCCAGGAAAAAAAAAATCAATTCGACTTTCCAGCGAAAATCGTGCCCACAAATCGTGAATACGAGAATCCAAAAGGTCACGAGCGCCTGGGGGTATGCAACCACGTTTACTTCCACGTAAAAATCACTTGCACGCCTTCAGATTTCCTCAACTGTTGGATTTTTCTTCAATATCGTTTTCGTAGTTCAGCGAAACATCTTGGCGGTGGAAAAAATGTTTGGAAGGTGGATTTAGTCGTGTAATTCCGCGATACATTGTATCGAAGTCTTGGGAGCGATTGAGAGATCGTGGACTCGGGAGAATACAAAAGTATATGGAAAAATTGTGTCAACCTCTCCATTCGCTCCCTCACTCTCCATCGAGACTTATAGTTGCTTGGGAATCTCACATTTTTTCATACAATAACAGATTTCATATAACTTGGCGTTTAAATGTCGAAAGAGGGTAATATAATATAAATCGAGCAAGGGTAAGTAAAGAGGCGTGCAATCTGTGCCTCGTAGACGTGTGTGGTTACGAGTAAAGGTGGCTCCCGCTTGCGATACAAATTGAAAACCATTTAGCGAATCTCCCCATCGTTCCAAGTGTTAATAAATTCAGGTTTACGAGGGGGTCGCCTCCGATAGACAGAACAAGAGAGAGAGAGAGAGAGAGAGAGAGAGAGAGAGAGAGAGAGAGAGAGAGAGAGAGAGAGAGAGAGAGAGAGAGAGAAGAGGAAGAGCGATAAAGGGAAGGGAGAAAAGAACCTCGAGCTGCACATTATGAATTCGCTATAACACTTGCTGTTCCACTTCCCTGCCTCTCTCTTTTGGTTAAATCATCCAAAAACACATTTGCTCTTCCTCTGTACTTCCGTTTCGATCGATCGTTCTTCATCGTAATCGTGAGATTGTAAAACAGAATTTCAAATTTATGTTTTCGTCCATTAAACCCAAGAAATCGTGGATTTTTTCTCCCATTACCCCGAAAGTACGATTTTTCCAATGCCAATGAATGGCACGACTCGAAAGATCGATAAAAAATGCGATCGTTAACTAATTGTGTAGATTATCGAACTAATTATACTTGAAAAATTATTGTGTCTGTTTCCGAAAATATTTCAATCGATCAGCTACACATTCGATAAATTTATTTGCAGATGCGAACCCACAACGCCATAAATTTCGGCGTGTCCGCATGAGAAACGACGATAATGTGGCTCAAAGGCGAATATGAGGTTTTGAAATTTGGATTACGACTTACTGTCCTCACTGCGAAGGGTTGGCTGCGTAGCTTTTGCAGAGATTCTACGCTCTGGCACTAAACACACATGTATATCGACCTCACTTTGCTGCTCCTTCAGTGCCTCTTCCATGAATTCCTTCCTTGTCATAAATATACGTTTTCACTTCTACATATAAACAGCCAACGTTGCATACCTGAATTTCTAGATTTCATTATGAATCCGAGTATCCGAGACATTCCGAGTGGAAACAATGCCCTTTCGCCTCTTCATTTTCATCAAATTTTCTTGTACTTTGATTTTTTTTCGCGAACAGCTTTCCTGCTTTTCAAGGAGTTGGACAATTCTGAAAGGCAGAAAATACTCGAGCGGATTTACAGCTTTGCAAATCCATGAACAAAGTTTAGGGTTGTTTACTTTTTTGTAAATTCAATCGTTTTCTTTTCAAGTTGAAAAAAAAATTGTCCCCATGCAAAAATGAAAATATTCAAAAAATGAAAACTTGGTCGATGTGGCTCAGTTGGAAAATAACCGACGGTTCGACACAGATCGCACTGTATCTCGGTGGAAATTTTGACATGATACGCAGGAAAGTTGAGGGTTGGCTGAAGCTCTAAGCTCCTCTTGTTTCTCTTTAGAAATACACATACGTTTCTCATGAATGCGACATCAAGCCGCTTAGAAGACTGATCATCGATTCAGGGAAAATCGTCGAAATCTCAAGCCAGAAGGATTATTCGCAAATGACGTGTAGTTCCCAATGAAAATCTGCTTCTCAGTTTGCCATTCCCATTTGAATTCATCTTGCCAAAATAATCTTCATGGAAGCGAATGATTTCTGGCATAAAAATTATTTAAAAAAAAAATCGCCAGATCTTAATTTTTGTTTTTCATAATTTTCACTCGAAATTCAATCAATTTTCGAAAGCCATAAGTCCTGGCTCCTTGGAATTGTGAGAACAATGATAAAAATTGAGTAAAGATATTTTTCTTTGCATTTACGACGACGAACCAGAGAAACAGAGCGAAGAGCCTCAAGCGCTTCAAGTTGGTGGTTTACCCTCAATAGATCTTTGTGGAACGACGTTACGAGGAGATTAATTGGTCGTATGTGTGTGCCAGCAATTGGCTGGGATCGTTGGGTCCTCGTAGATAAGTGCGTCGGCGTTTGCGGGCTAAGTGCAACGAATGGGCACGGAGTAAGAGGACGGTACAAGGAAGGAGCGGGAGAGATGCGAGGGGCAAAGATGTATAATACATGTATTACAGGTTTGCTTGGTATTTTCCGTCTTTCTCGGTTTTTCTTTCGGTGTATATTCGCCATGTACTATAATACAAGCCGCTTGGGCGGCATAATAATTCAGAAATTTGCATGTACGCGGGCTAACTCCTCAAGTAGGTTATCTATGCTGGAAGTTTTCTCCACTTGATATATAACGCGTGTTCCCTCTCTCTTTTCTCTCCCGGCTTCTCTTTCCCTTGGGCGAATTCGGTCGGGGCTGGTGCTTTTCTTCGCTCCTCTTTGTAGCTCCATTTTCTTCCTGTGCTTTTCCCTATTCTCATCCCATTTACTCCACGCGCTGCTGTATTCTCGGTTAAGCATAGTATATCACGAGCTCGCGAGGTAACTTGCGTAACTCTCCTTGGTCCTTGGAAGTGCATACTGCATTTGTGAAGATACAGAGTAACGGTGGGTCGCGGTATAATTCGTGGAACGTAGTCATCTCGGGACTCTCGTTATTATCTTTGACAATTCGAAAAGCTCCGGACTGAATTTCGTTTTACAATAATGATCAGGAAGCTTAATGTTTGGACTTTTAAATTATTGGAATCGAAGCAACTAGCAAGAAATGTTTCATTCGACTCTCTTGGTCGTCACTCGTGCTCCGCCCTTCGCTATTTATCGAGCATCGAAAAAAATTCGATTATATCATTTTTTGTATGTGTTTCAACTCTTTCTCTCGACGAGAGAACAAGAAGCTTTTCCATCGGTAATTGGCCTAATTGTCCGTGCAATATCAGGCGGCAATTAAGCTGCTCGTGGCTAATTAAGTTCGCGAGAGCGAGTAGACGACGTCGACAGCGATGGGTATAGCGAGCGGTGGGATAGAGATAGCGGGAAAGATGATAGACGCAGAGGAACAGAGAGAGAGAGAGAGAGAGAGCGAGAACGAGCGGACGGTATCCCTATTGGGGAAGGTCCTCTGCGTTCCTACTCACCATCCTGTTCTTCCTCATCCTTTACCTCCGGCTCGCAGGACACAAAGCTCTTGACTAACTGAATTTTCTTGAGCAGTACAGGAAGCGTCCATCAAAGATCATGTCCTCGATATAGTAAGTCTCTCCACCCGATGACAAGGAGCGACTCCCAAAGACAGGAGGCGGTTTCCGTTCTTGTGAAAGCAGGACCTGTTTAAGGGAGCACTGAGATGTTCCACGAAGCTGCTGCCTGTCACATATTTATATATCTATACACGTGTGTACAGTGGATCCAGCATTTCGAGTCAAGAACATAGTAGGGCAAAGTCTAGGGTTCACCCTAAACGTTCTCCATACACGAGGATGAGGAATATCAAGGAAAAGCATCCTCACGTATAAATCGAACTGTCGGTGCCTTTAGATATAACCAAAAGATGGCTCTCAGCAACGTTGACAACGTCGTCGACGATTTCTCTGCGTTGTTACGTCCCAGAAGCCACCTGATAGGTCGCTCACTCCTCTGCACGATCCAAAAGTCCTATAAACGCATCCAAGCTCGCTTATACATACCGGCTGTACGCGATAAATAATTCACTTATTTCCTGCCACCCCAAGGACGATATTGAGTTAACCCTTGCTCTTCCCCCCCCCCCCCCATTCCTCTGCTTCGTCTCAATTTCTCTGTCTCCATTTAACCTCGGAAAACACGCTTTTGCATGCTTCCCATAAAGTCAACTCTTCCGCATCACCATTTCCACCCCCTCGTCCAGCCTCCGGCTTTCGTCACTCTTTCCCTCAATGTTTCGACGCACCCCCGTTTCAATATTAAAACCTTCCAGCTATGGACGTGCTGCGACATTTTGTTGCGGTGTAACTCACTCACGAACGTTCATACACATGCTCGCGTGGGTCAGGTTAACTCGACCCGTCTGTGTGTCCCTTGTGAACTTTCCGCTTGTCGAAAAAGTCGAGGGTCAAACCCGCTACTATTTGTTCCCAGGCTTTTCGGCCACCAATTTTACAGACCTGCCGTGTATTATGATGCAGCATTCTCACACTGGCCGAACAATAATTAAATAGGCTCCTCAACCTCTCATAAACTCGATCCTGTTGTTATAATCGGATTTTTTGCTATTTACACGTGCAGGAGAAAAAATTTCCTCTGTTTTTCCTAGTGGGACTAACGCATGAACTTTGGACTCGGGAAACAAAGTGATCGAATTAATTTCACACATTCGCGAATTTTGAAGAGCAGAAAACTCATAGGAATCATCGCTCCTTTCGTAACTTTATGCTCCATCGATATTGCAGGTTCGTTGCCTTCCAAAATATCAACGAAAACGTTGAGCAATTATTTGAATATTCGTAATTCTACGAGAAGAAATTGAGGTTCAGAGCATTGTGGATAGGCAAAGGAAGTATCAATCTCTGGAGCAGTTTCTTGGTTGGCGAATGAGAGAATTGAGGAACTGCAGCATCCAGGAACCGTTTGATACTAGTGGAAACCTGGGAACCACCGGGTAAGACCACTTAGAAGGCAAAGCACCGAGTGGACTTGCTCTCTTCTCTCCTCTTTGGCAAAGCTTAGGTCTACCCTCAAAGTGGCCATTACCAGAGGAGGCTGAAATAGCCCATCCTTTTGCTATGTCGTCGTCTTGCAATTCCTTCGTACTTTGTATATCTATATATGTTCTATCGACGATGGTCGACCATGGGGTTTCGGAAATCAGTGACCCAAGACTCGTTTCCACTTTATGACTAATGCATCTACATTTATATATAGCGACGTATATAAATATGATTTACCGAGGATCCTCTTTGCTCAGCAGTCTCGTCTTACTCCATTGATATCGTGCCCTGCTTCTACATTCGCAAACCGACGATCTTCTTCCTCCTAGAAATCTTCTCCGACGCATTTACCACACTTACCTTCAACTTCTCCAATTAGGTGCATCGATTCGTCAGAAAACGACCATCGATAATAATCTGTCTACTTAATGTCTTAGACTGACCAGCACTTGATGCGGCGAGCTTGCGGTTTCTTTCTCCTCTCTCTCCTGCTTTCCCAACCGCGTCAGTGGGGTACGAATTATTAATACGCGTAATCGTTGTCCATCGTTTCCGCGAGCAAGTCTCTACGTTTCTAGGAAGATTCACGTTGAGTCTTCGTCTCTGCAAACTCCAGAGAATGTCCCAGTTTTTGCTGTCAATTTGTTCACGACACGTTGGAAACTGGCACGAACTACTGACAACTTCCGCAGTGCTGGACCAAACGTTTTCTCCTGATGATCATCGCCCGAAGATTGCTGCGAAACATGAATTTGCAAAAAAAAAAAAAAGTAATTGTTGCAGGAAATATTGAGGAGGAGAAAGAAACGAGGAGCACAGACGTTCGAAGGATGAAAATATCTAATGCGAAAGAAAAGTTGGTGGATGGCGCGGCTTTTCGAAGCGCAAGAGCGGGGGTCAGAGCGGTTTGGAAAGCGAAGCATTGTCTGCCGTTAAGCCTGGCATTCAGTGGCCTCTTCTCTTCTCTGAATCTCTCTCCCGCGCTCTCTCTCTCTCTCTCTCTCTCTCTCTCTCTCTCTCTCTCTCTCTCTCTCCCTCTCGCTGGTATTCTTTCTTCCTCGTTTGCTCCAAAAGCAAGGACAGTAGCCGAGTATTCCCTCTTGCGAGTATAAATTGCGAAAGAAGAGGATCTTCGCTGGTCTTCTTGGCCATGGTACAAGAAGAAGGAGAGCGCGTGGGATTGAGAAAGAAGACTAGGTGAGCGAGGCTATAAGAAAAGAGAAAGAATAAAGATGTGAAATAAGAAAGAGCGAGAGCGAGCGATCTCGCGCAGCAAAGGGATCGAGAAACGAGGAAGAAATAAGAAATTAAGAGAGAGTCTTAGAGAGAATAAAGCTAAGAATTAAGACGGCTGTGGATGGAGAACCGAAACCGAGAGAGACCGAGAGAGAAAAAGAGAGAATCTAGTGGTACAGAGAAAATGCCAGAAGGGGACAAGCCGAATGCGAGAGAACCTGAGAAACCTTTCCACCAAGCAACGGTACAAGCAAGCCAGCTCTCCTCGCGTTGGGGCTTAAGTCCTTCAGGGATTCTTACTCGCGCGTCATTTAACAAAACAATTAGAAGTTAACCCCTTTTCCTTCTATATTCCACGGTGCTTTCTTTCGAATCGCCTTCGACCGCGTTCCCATTTTCCTGGAATGAAGATACTCTTGTCCTATCCACCATGCCCAGCCATCCTGGCTAGCTCGGAGTTATTGCGAGTACATTGCGATGTATATATTTTTATATAAATATACAACAAAAGAGATCAGTGTTTATGTAGCATAAACGGACAGCAGCTCCGCAGACAAGAAAGAAAAAGCTAAAGCCTCTATTTTTGATCTCCTCTCGGAACAATAAAATAATAATAATTCAAAAAAAAGCGAAAAAGATCATGGGACACTTGAGGGGCAACAGAAACACAGTCTTTGATCCCGAAATGTTATGCTCGTTATATGAAAAGCTTCCAATGATCACGAACGCTTATGCGACGGAGTTTTTCTTCTGTATAAAGAGTTCAGAAGAAGAAAGAACGTTAGTAATTGCAAATTAGACTCACGAATTTACGAGACGGTTTCTTTTTCTGAAGTCCTCGGCAGAGTTACAATTTTTAAGCCTATTTGGCTACACCACCGCGTATCAATGTTGACCTTAAATTTTCTCTCTTTCTCTTTCCGTCATGTACTTTTCTCCTCTATCAACTCCTTCGTTCCCCTTTTTATGGCTACTGCTTTTTTCTCTTCCCAAAGTTCTCTCGTGCAAGCCTCTGCGCCTGGCACAGCTTTTGCTCGCGTCAACCACGTATTTCTATGTGTATACACATTTTTCGCTCTTCCCATGAAAATAAATAAGAGCAAACCCAGCTGAGGAAAAAAACGTTACGTATAGCTCTTTTTTTTTGCCAGGAGCAAGTTTTCTCGCATTTCTCACTATCGAACCATTTTTCTTTCATTTTCCGGTGCTGTTCACCTTCTCTCAGGCTCTCGCTGACGTATGTATACCATACTCTTTTGCCGCATTTAGTCCTTCGGATCCGAGCATAACCTGACGAGCTTTCAGCCTCGCACCGATACAGCGCACAGATGAAATAAATATATATACGAGAGTTTTCTTTCATCTCTGGAAAGTGACATTCACGAGAGACAGAGAGAGAGAGAGAGAGGGAGAGGGAGAAAAAATGCAAAAAGGAGCAGGCAGGAGAGTTAACGAATGTTGAAAAGACGCGTATGTCAGGAGCCCAGGACAGAGTGGCAAAGACGTTAAAGGGGTTGGAAAAATATGTGTCCATGTAGATGGATGGGACTGAGAAAAGCGAGGGCAAAAGATTTTCCACCAATTATCGATATCGTCAAGCGCCTTTTGATCTCGCGCAAAGCATTTCTCTTGGCTCGTCTGTTGATTTTTCGAAACTCTCTTTTTCTTACTCTCTTATTTCCACTGCTGAGGTAAATACGAAAAAAAAACGACAAAAAATAAACGAAAGTATTTTATGCCCGGATATTCGTCTTTTTTTTACCTTCGTTTCTACGTCTCCGTTTTCTCTCGGCAAAAGGGCGCTTTGCTACTCGGCTTCGATGGAAAAATAAAATGGAGGGCTTTCTCGTTTTTACGCCAAGACTCGCAAAAGAGCGAGAATACTCCAACCACTTGGAATTCTCCAATAGACACAGAAAGAGACACAGCGCCCTTCACCTTTCATACAAACTCTTCCAAGTTCTTTCAGTCCTTCGTCTTATGTTGTGATACCCTGTCTTTCCTCTTCCTCCTCCTCCTCCTCCTTTGTATTATTCTTCGATTCATTTGATTTCGCGCGAGAGATTCCTGATAACCTAATGTCCCAATCTTCAAAGGTGCTCCAAACTCTTTTCGTCACAGAAAGAAATTCCATTAATTTGCTGCTGCACCATTCAACAAAATAATTTCCTTCGAGCCACTACATTCATTTGCGTCCAACTACAGTCACATGTCCGCGTTTTCTCGATTGATTGAACTTTCGATACAAAATTCAAAGACTCGAATTCATCATTTTTCCTACGCGTATATATTCACGATAATTCTATTGAAAAATATTTCTGCTCGTGGATCTCTCCGGAGCACCGCAGACTTATTAGTGATACTTATAGAATTACTCGATCAAGATTTTTGTGACGTGACACGTCGAAATGAAAGGTAAAAAAAAAAAAATCTGGAATGGGAAATCATTTTCGCGATAATAAAACTTGAAAATATTAACCAAACTCCAATTTTCCAACTTCTTGGAGAGCAACTATTTCCTGGTGATTTGGCAGTTCCTAATAATGCATAATGCTTGCGATTCTATTTAAATGTTTATACTATTTTATATTATTCCATTTTTTTTAAATTTCATTCATTTTTAATAATAATAATTTAATAATAATATTAAATCATTTATTTTTTGTAATATGCAATTTTTACAATATTCTTGAGAGAATTTCGTTGTACGAGCAATTTGTCTCAGTTGTCAAAATTCATTAAAGCAAAGTTTCTGTTTTTTTTTGCAGCTTTGATCGTGTGCGTGTTCGTATTCAAATATTTATTCGGCTCGTTGTTACCAAAGTTACTACGAGCGTCCATTATTTTTGAATGACATTATTTTTGTGAAGTTAATTATATGTGATCCTGTCAGGCAACATTATTTTAAAAGTTTCGTTTCCAAAGCGAGATTTTCGTACCGGAATTAAGAAGCTTGAAGATGCCGTCAGAGAGAGAGAGAAAATGTAAAAAAAATGAGATGACGACGTTGGGAGAAAAGGATGCTGCGACCTAAGGCTGAGTCGATTCATCAAGATTTCCGATTCATAAAAGACTTCTAATCTTTAGTTGGTTCTCCGGTACTTTGACTATATACGTTGTGTATAGCTCGGATGGGTCTTCGGCTATTGTCATGGTAATTATCGAGCTACCCCTTGGAACAACCTCCAACTGCGGCCGCACTCTCTTTCTCTTCTTCATCCTGTATCCCCCTTTTCCTCGAGGTCTTTAAAGAAAATTTGCGTGATTTTTCATCCTGCTGCCTCGGTCTTACGAACGGGAATATAAAAAAAAACGATCTTTGCAAAAATCATCTTACGAAGTTGCACAGAGACTTAAGGAATAAAAAAAAAAAAAGCGTGACTGCGAGACAAACGCCGGACGAGAGTAATCACTAAAGCGTTGCACGGTTGACGGATGAGGCAGAAGTTCGCTTTTATCTCGAGGTCTCGTGGTATTTGCAGCAGCAAAAATACCAGCGAAAAATATGCTGGACTTTTTTTTTTTATTTTTTGTTTTTAAAAATAGTCCATTTTTTGATGGGTTCCTGCTGGGATGAGGAGTTTTTCAACAAAAACCAATCGAGAGCGGAGCTCGAGCATATTAGTGCAAAGAGCCACTCTGCCCTTCACCTCCATCCCTGCTCGGAACGAGGTATCAGCGACTCCCAAATAGGGTGGCTCTCGTTCGAGAGCCGGATCAAACCTGGAACGTTGGCTTTTTACCCACGCGCCAGACCCCCTCCTCGTTGACCAAAGTTGACCAGAGTATCCCTGTCGTTGAGAATCGCCGTGTGGGTTTGTGTGTCCTGTGCATCGAGCTCACCCAACAGCATCATAGCTGAGAGTTCACGATCGTCACTCTTCCTATAACCAGCAGCTCTGCGGACCAGATTAATTTCATTATGAATGTTGGCGCAACACTCGAGATCGACCAGGTGGTCAAACATCCTCGACTCTATTAACAGTTTAAAGGGTATTACGAACGAGAACGATGGACCAATACGAAAATAACTCTTGCCTCACTCTCTATTTCCCTGAAACGCCATCCACCAAATCCTTCCGCAATCTCAATCAATACAACGAATTAAAAATCGTATACAATTCAAAAATGTCAAGATTTCTTTCAGTTTTCCAAAGTCAGGAACTTTCAAGGATTGTCTCAGATTTCTGCAAGAAACTTGCAACAGTAAATAATTAAGAGCAGCCTCAACGAAAGCTGCAACTCCGCCCGGATCTTCCATTATCGTGAGGACTCGATCGATCCTCTTACCGCGTAAGTGCACGATTTTTCTAAGAAGCGAGAGATTTATTCGTCGAGTTTGTTATTGACTCAAGATAATACGCATGTTGCTCGTGGATGAAAACGGCCAGAATCCAGGACGAGGAATCACGATTGTTGGCAATTGGAGAGCACGGAGGGAAAAGAGGAATAAACAAAAAAAAAACATTAAATTCTCTACGCCCTTTTTCTCTGTTGTATGTACTAGTAAAGACGCGGTCTTGGCTCGCGAAGAAGGTACATTCTGTGTATGTATATATGTGTGTATGAAAAAGACGAGGATCGTTTCTCGGTGCGGCGTAAAATAGGAGGGATTAGTTTTCTACGGGAGCGCCGTCGGGGCTTAGGGCATTGATGAGGTTTTTAAATGGGTTCTTCTTTGATGGCAGGGCGAGTGTGCCTTCTACCCTCTCCTTTTTGTGGTGCAGGAGGGGCCAGCCGGTGAGTTTCCGCTCCCGGAAGGACCAAGCTTTCTGAACACGTTACCAAACCGCCTTCTCCTTCTTCTTCTCTTCCTCCTCGTCCTCCTTACCTCAACCCACCCCTTATCTCGCAAGGGTAAAGGCACGATATATTTACCAGGGGGATTAAAAAATCGAGAGAAAAATTAAGTGTTACGGGGCCCTCTTTCCTTCTCGCTATCCATTGGCCTCTCTTGGCTCGAGCCCGCTGCCGTTCCTTTACCGACTTAATTCGATGTAATCCCACGCTAAGATCTTCAACCCCTGCGCAACGCGAGAGAGACCTCATCATTCGCCGCGACCACGTTCAGACTCTTTTTCTTCTTTTCTTTTCTTCATTCTTTTATCCTACCACGCTTCTCGTTATACCTACTGAAACTTTTGTATCGATGATAACCGAGAGCTTCGTACTCTCTACCGAGAAAATCATTCGGGAAAACATAATTCCTTTCTCCTGTGTATACGAACAGCGAATATGAATCGAGGCGAAACCTTCAAAGTTATTCTAAAGAAATATCTGCGACTTCGAGTATCTCTTCATTTTTAATTATGCTAAGTCCGTTACAATATTTCCAACTCTCCCTTATGATTTATACTGCGCCTCCATATACGTCTCTCACTCTCTTTCCTTTCCTCTCTGTTTATCTGTTGACGGTACAAATATTTAGATGACAAGGCTGGGACTATCGAGCCAGTCAAATGGTTCTCTCAATCTCTCGTTATGACCCATCCGCGATGTTATTAGTAAATTAACTGACATCAAAGAAAATTCCTCCGATGGTCACTTACCCAACTAATGGAAAGGTTCTATGACCTTTTCCACACATATACATATTTGCCACGCGCATATGACCGTCGTAATTTCTGTATTTTCCTTTCTGGACATGATCGAAGATAAAAACGAGTACAAAAAGTTTATTCCATATCTGATGTTTCTGCAAGGCTCATTGGATTGCCTAGTATTGCTGAGAAAGGATTTCGAACCGAAATTTTCGAGAGAATCTCCCAAACCTTGCAGCATCGCAATTTTTTTTTTGTCTGGTGATGGAATTTTCAGGAAAGATTCGCGAATTGTCATGTTGATGAATAGCTTTGAAAAAAAAAAATATTCAAACGATGTTCTGTTGAAATAATAATTCGAGCTTCACGAGACGCCGTACTTAAGCAACTCTAGAGATTTTTTGTCGACAACATCCCCAGCGAATCGCTTCTTGTCAAAAAGTTCCCGGAGAGTATAAAAAAAAAAAAAAAAAACATGCTCAAACAGAGTCAGGGAAAAAGGTCCAAAATCTTTTTGAGCGGGCGCTGCCGGAATGATATTTATGGAAAGTCTAATTAACCTGAAGTTTCTCTTACGATAATGTAATTTAATTAGTTTTTTGTTTTCTTTTTTGTTCGAAAAAATATGCTCTCGCGTTACATCACGTAATTCTTCAATCACGTCAATGTCCAATTTTTATCGTCGCATCTGCCAGGTCTCGATTCTCAATACCATTGCCTTATTCCACTGAGAAATCGTTGATGCTTTTTTCCTCCGCGGACGCGAAGGACTAAATTTTGCGCGTTAAGCCCTCGGTGTAATCCCACCCTTAATATTCAAAAACGTGATCGTCCTGCCAAGTGTTCGGAGCCGAAGACTCGTGAGAGGCCAACGAGAGAGCGGCTCTCTTCGAGTCCGAGAGAGCCCCGGGCTTTTCATATGCTAATTGGCATTCGTCATTTTCTTACGGCGAACGACTTAAGTGAGCTTAAGGTAACTCCTTCGGAGATATGGACGAGCAACTTGAGACAAACATTCGACACAGCCATATCATATTTCTTCTCTTTTCATTTCTCTACTTAATTCTCAGTTTCACTGTTTCCGAATAAAAACATCGCGACGCTCCAAAATCATTCGAAAAAAAAGAAACAATTTTTCTCCATACCTCGGTCGAAAGTACGTGATTCCCGCATCGATTTCGATGCAGAAAGTGCGACATTCGTGCATTGGTAAAAAAAAAACACAATCGCCCTCTGATCGGGAGCAAATAGTATTTTCGGCTGCCACGACTGCCGAAAGTGACTTTCTAACCGTGTTTTCTCTAATGTCAAAGTCTAATGACAGAGCTGTTGTGTTATTCCAAATTTGAATTTTTTCCATGATCCGTTTTTCTAAGGTTAGAGCTTTTTGGAAAATATCAGAGAATGAACTATTTTAAAATCAAAGTGCAAGAGGACAAATTTCGAAATTTTCGTCAACCGATCGATTTGTTGACGAATGTCCATTTAATAAAAATGAAAACTGTGCATTTCGTGAAAATATCGTTAACAATTTTTTTCATTGCAGTGGTCGTGATAAATATGATGGAAACAAATTTCTGGAATAAAAATCTTCGTAAAAAATATGATTTTACATTACACTGATGGTCGCAACGTTGCGTTCCAACGAAAAATACTTTTTCTGTGAATTTTTTGTTCAAATTCAAAAACCATGACAATTTTTCTATCGATTCTGTGTTTGGATTCTAAAAAAAATTCTTTTATTGTACGGACGAAATATTGAATAAGAATCATGAGCTCTGTTCAAGAGAAAACATAATTTCGTTGCATTCCAACGATGGAAACTTCAATATTATAATTTTATTGAATTTTGTGATAATAGATCATAAAATCATGCACTTGTATGTGTGTGTTGTGGATTATCTATTACGTAAAATTTAAAAAAATTCGTATTAGTTTGAATCAATTATTGTTTTTATTCTTCGATGATTGTGTATCTTTTCGTTGCTTTTCTTGTGTATTTGATGCCTGCCCCCGACCAGCTGGCACTCGCTTCGCTCGTGCCGCAAATGTCGGGGCAGGCATCAATACATGAAATCTGTCATGATCGATAATCTGCCGTGAATCGATCGTACTTTCGACCGGCTATGGAGAAAAATAGTATACACCACACGGGCAGAAGTTTGGAAGCCCTGAACTGCGCAACATCATGCCCTCGGCTTCGCCTCGGGCATGAAGTTGCGCAGTGCAGGAATCCCAAACTTTCTGCCCTTGTAGTGTAATATACTATTTTAAGTAAAGTCAAAAAATAATTATAAAATCGTAAACTTTACGAAATTTCAATTATTATGAATAATTTTTAATCGATTTTAATCCAAATGTGGAAATTTCATTATTGACTTTTGCTGAATATGCAAAAAATTGTAAACTCTGTATTTATTCAATGTAACGAAAACGTTCATGACGAAAAACCGTGACTAACGATAGAGCAGTACGCGGTCACGCCTTTTCTATTCAACTTCCCATCAACCCGTTTTTTTTTTCTCGATCTGACGTTCATTTTAACGTGAGCAATCGTGAGTAATACGATTCCCATGATGTAGCACATGGTGAGTTGGATCGGAGAGCTGCTTTTTTTTCTTTCGTATATTTTTATCGTCGAGATATCTAGAACTCCATATCTGTAGTAAGATAACACAGACTAACGTGTGCCTGGTGCGGAGCCCACCTTGTCGACGTTCGCACCGCTACGTGCTCTCTCCTCGAATTAGTACGTGGAGTAAAACACGCCTGGGATAATCGTGTCGCGAATAGGAGCGGTGTGTTTATTGCTCTCTCTCTCTCTCTCTCTCTCTCTCTCTCTCTCTCACTCTTTCACGTTCGCTCTCGCGAGAAACCGCGATTTCTGTAGCTGTCAATACCATGTGTTGTGAATCGGAAATTATTGAAAAATTTAAGAACAGACATTAAAACGAACGCTCTCGTTATTCGTGTTACTCCGACTTGGATATCGCACCAAACGCCAAAGTAAGTTTCACTCGTATTTGTTAATTTATGAAGCTCCGAACGAGCCTCCATTCATCTTGTGAAAAAGTTTTTTCGAAAAATATGTCAACGATCTCATATTTCGAAAAATTATTGATTTCACAACGGCATGAAAATATATTTTGACTTGGACGACATTAACCTGTAATTATCGATCGTTTGAGGTATAAATTCCCCTTCATGGAGAATTGTTTTACGCTCGTGACTCATGACTCGATAGATAACTCCGATGAGACTGATTTGTGAAAATGTTTAGTCTCACATTTTCTTTGACACGAACCCAACGTCTAAAATCAGTGATTAACGAATTTGATTCACCTCAATGTTCCAATTCAATCAAACAGCCAGAAAAAGCAACTGAACGATTTTTCCAAAGTGAATAAAGAATATCCGCATCAGAAACAAACGCTGCACGTACTTGTTTATCATGAAATTTAGTTTCCTGTATTTACATTTGTGAGTCTAATGTTCAATGAGATAATTGGAACGTCAAGTGCCGCCAATCAACAAACCTGATTCCCTTGCAGTGCTTAGTGAGGTTAGGAAATCATATTAACGTTTTTGCATTCATATTCAGAGTTCATAAAAGCATATACGAAAAACTACCAAAAGAATCTTTTTTTTATAAAAGAAAAAAAAATCACTCGAATTGCTGAGTGACAATGAGATTGATAATTATCGCTGAATCAACGAAATTTCATCCTCGATCGTCACGTTTTGTTGTCTCAGCAAACTTGGCCCCTCAACAAACTAATTCGACCTGAAAACTTTGATTTTTTTGTTTCTGGTGGAGTCTGACAGGAAGCGATGGCTATAGGGCCTCGGGAGGTCGTGAGATCGGAGGTTGAAGGTGGCCTTTCCGGTCCGGCAAATCCCATTCCCAACGAATCATTGGATTGCGGCTGCAAACAATTTCCATGCCCGAAATTGGCCAAATTCGCGACTCGGCGTTTGTTCGTTGGTCTCCTTTGCTGGATCGGGATTCTTCAGGGAGCTGCACAGTCATATTTTTATATGACTGGGCCGACGATCGCTCGAAGATTTCAGTTCGATCCAATTTTAATGGGTGACTATTTTGCTGTTCGTTGATATATTTTTCGAAATAATTTCAGTTCCCCATGAAATTCAACTGGAAAACTTTGCATTTAATTAAAAGCGAAATTATAAAAATTCACTTTTTCCAGAATGGATTCTCATCGTCGCCGAACTGACGCCCTTTCTAGCAGGATTTGTCGTGGCTTACTGGGGCGACAGAATACACAGAGCTGCTTGGACCGGAGCGCTCGTGCTGATCCAATCGGCTGGTTTCCTCATCCTCATCGTTCCTCACTTTACCCACAACATGAGGGTCATCGAGGAGCGGGAAAACATCACACGCATGTCCATTTATGCTGGTCAGTAAAAATGATTCATTCTCGACAGCTTTAGACAGTCACGGATGGTCAATGGTGACCCGTTTCGTTATCGCAAACCTTATCAGTTCAGCCTTATTGATCATGGAAACTGTGCTGATCCGTTCGACTTAAAAAATCCACTATTTTTAACGCAACTTTCTTTGTTCTCAGAGGACCATCCCGAATTGTGTTCTTCGGGATCAGCCAGACTTGCTATCGAGAAGAACGAACTCTGTTACTTAGTTTTGGCTCTTCTCGTTGGCGTCCAAGTGTTAACAGGAATGGCCAACGTGGCTTACTACGCTTTAGGCATTTCTTATCTCGATGACAACACGAGGAAAGGACGGATCGAGGTTCTCATTGGCATCGCGATTGCCGTGAAAATCATGGGACTCTTGGCTGGCTATGTTCTTGCTTGGGGTTGCCTCAAACTTGATTCAGAAAATTTACAAATAATCGTAACGTATCAAGAAGAAATAGGTGCCTGGTGGCTCGGGTGGCCCATACTCGCTTTCCTTCTCGCTATTCCCGGGCTCTTCATGTCCTGGCTACCAAGGAGACTACCGTCCGAGGTATCGCCAACTTATTCTTGAATTTGTCAGAGATCCTTTAAAAAAAAAAAACCAGCAGTTTTCATGAAGAAACATTATGGATTATTCCGCAGGTGGTAGAACAAGCTGCAGCCTCGATTCTCGACCTCGCAGGACGTGCGAGTCCGCAGACTTTCGAAAGAATAGAAATCCAAAAAGTTGGTGGTACCGGCTATTGTTCCTCGCTGCTCCGGTTGTTCAGCAACAAAATTCTTAGCTGCAGCGTATTCGCAGCTATTTTTTGTTGCACTGCAGTCATCAACTTCGTGGCGAATGAAAATATATTTCTCGAGTCGCGTTACCACGTGCCAAGGCCCACAGGAATGTTGCTGGGTTTTGGGGATCCTTTGTGGTCAAGAATATCAGCAGGTAGATCCAGATCAATCGAGCTCTTAAAACCAATCTCTGACTGACTTTATCTTCCAGATCTATCGAAGCCAATCGTGATCGGATTGGTAATTATAATCTCAGGACTAATCATCTCCAAATTAAGACCTCGTGCGAGAACCTTAACGATTTACAACATCGTCGCTTACTTTCTCGCGGCAGCAATAATATTTTCGCTGGTTTTTGCTACTTGTGATAAACCACCAATCCCTGAAGAGCGGAGAGGATCGTGAGTAAGAAATGAATCATAAAAAAGCGCGGTAACTGAGAAAACACGTTGATCACCTTGATTATCCTCATTACAGTCTCCTTTTGCTGAAATCTTGCAACAGCGAGTGTCGTTGTTCAAAAGACGCAGAATTTCGACCAGTTTGCGATGCCAGATCAAGCTTCACGTTCTACAGTCCCTGCCACGCTGGATGTAAGACCGTAGAACAAGTTGATGGTGTCAAAGTTTACGGCGACTGTAGTTGCGTCCTGGAAAAGACGGGATTGAGCAACATGCAAGCAACAGAAGGTCCCTGTGGCTCCGATGCCTGTCAGATCGGTTGGTTGTTGTTCGAGGTCAGTCAACGCCGCATGGTTCGATCTCTCTAAACTTAAACTTTCCCATCACCTCAATCTGACTCGACTATTTGCACGAATTTCAGGTTGGAACTACGATCGCGTACAGCCTCGTGGCCTCGAGCATCGTCGGAAGTTTGTTGATAGTTCTGAGGTGCGTTTACGCCCAAGACAAAGCTTTGGCGATAGGATTCTGGATGGCTTTTGTTTCCGTATGCGTTTACGTGCCTGGGAAGTTGGTTTACAAGATCATCGCAAATATGACGTGCAAGCTTTGGGGCAGAGGCTCCATCTGCCATCTCCACGAAGACGACCATCTCGGTAACTACATGTGCTACCTCACGGCGTTTCTTCTCATCCTCGCTGCTGGTTGTCAAATAGTTCTCTGTTATTTCTGCCGTAAATTACGACTCTATGGGAATCCGATCTCGGAATTGCCACGGGGAACCGAATTGCGACCAGTTGAACTGAACCAGGCAGCTCCGTTGCTGCCAGACAATGCTGCGTCATCGTCAAATGCCATTGAGAGTAAGTCGACTTTTGTGCAATCTTGGCTTTTCTATAAATTCGACATAATCCCCCATAGACCCCCATAAACCCCCATAGATCCCCCATAGATTCCTAGATTTCCACCATGACGATTAAAATGTTTTGTTTTTCTTTTCTGGAACGAAGGAGACACCACAGTCCCCGTCGATCAAACGATCGTAACTGCGACATCAGTTCTCGACCTCCGAGAGCGACGCCTCGATGAAGAGCCGCAGTCGCAACCTCTTAAATACGGACCACTAGGACCTGGTGATCGTAGAAACAACAGCGTCGCTTCCAATGCTCAAAGTCTCGAAACTTCAAAGTCCAAACTGCGGAATGAAGACACGGACGACGAGCTGGACAGTTCCAGCGACGAAGAGGGAGCCATTAAAAGGAAAATGTTGGGCTCGAGTCCGCAGATCTCTTACAAACCCCTGGAGCTGGATTCCGACGTGGAAAGCGACCTCAGCAGCATCGGTCCACGGTCACGCAGGAGAGTCACGAGCAGCGTATCCGAAGACCTTCACAAAGATTATCCGGCCAATACTTCGAGCTCGACGAACAAGCGACACTTCCCAAACCCCGATGACTACGAGGATCCTTCGAGAAGATCGTCCCCTTTCAATACAGCGGCGGGTCAACGAAACGGAAAAAGCCTCGACGACCTCGAATCAACCAATACCCAAGGAGGTTTCTCAAGGACGAACAGTTTTGAGTTTGCCAAGAATAAGATCAACAAAAAGGAATCTACGAAAAGTCACGCCGGGGACTTTAACGAAGTTGGTATTCCGGTCATGACCCCTCTCGTCGCTGCCTCCATTTTGACCACTTCCCCGTCATCCGGACCCCCTGTCTCCCAGCAAGAGGTCAAAGTCCTCCTGCCAAGGCATCAGAAACAAGCGAGCCAAGAGAGACTCGAAACCATACGCTCGTTGCTCGACTCAGTCGATGAAACTCGCAGACACCATCTGGAAAATAACGTCCTACGAGAAGAGGAAAATGAAAATTATCCCGACGTCCCTCCACCCATCAGGGGTCAACCACCGTCTCGTGATCAAGCCTCATCTGGATTCGGCAGCTCTACGACCATCGGAGACAAATCCGAGATTTTCTTGCCCTTGCCTGATCTTGGAAAAACAAATCCCACGACTTCCGGAACTCATTTCCCCAGGAGTGGTCCTTCCAAGGGTGGCCCACTTTCCACCGCCTTGTAAATAAAGTAGAAATAGTTCACATCCACGTTCAACTCAATAAATATCCTCTAGGCTAATCGTTCAGTAACTCCCGTAACCGTCAATTTTCGTTTAACAAGTAAGCCACGTCCTTCAAAATGTTCAGAAAACTTTCCCTACACCTCATAAGTTGATTTTCTTGCCTTCAAACGCTGAACTCGGACCCGAACGCACCTCACGCTTTTCTTCATCATAAAACCTGCCCCATGCTGATAAACAGACTTTCTCATACACGATTTTCTTCATTTTTTTCATAAGGAAGAGAATGATTTTCGAGAAATCTAATTTTCTTCACATTTAGATCATGAAAAACTCATTCGAAGACTGAAAACCAGAAAAAAAATCAGCAAAAAGCTGATTTTTTAGAGTTTCCGTGCGTTCGAACCGCAGTCATGAGTTGTGGGCTGAAAAATCGTCCCAACAATCATTTCATCAATGGATTCCTCGATTTTCACTCAGCCAAACAGGCCTCGAGCACTGTACAAAAAATAATCCTCCTAGAAATAAAATTTCCGTGCATGCAGGTTCAAAGACTTCGTTCGAAAGGAATCGAATCAAAGAACCAGCTTCACACGATCAAAAAAAATCATCAAAATCGTAATGCACTCTTTTATAATGCATAAAAAACCGACAACTGTGTTTTTTTGTTGTTGTTTTTATATTTATTCAAATAAATTGTATTTCTTCTTCTAATTTATATAGTTCAATGCACGGCTCCCTTCTGTAACTATTTCTTGCGATAGTTTCTGCTCTCAGACTCCACGAAAGTCTCGCTAATTAGTGCAGTTTAATATTTTTACATTTAGACAGTTTTCTATAAATATCTATAACAATGTGCTTAAGGTACTTGAAAAGTCTTTATTCTTCACACCGACTCTCACTCGTTCTCTATCCACCGATTCGTTACTCTTGCACGGCGTCCCCCGTTTGTTTTTTTCTGCCTGAACTCACTTAACAAAAAAAAAAAAGTAAAAAAACTTCTTGACAAATCGATGAAAACGTCGTTTTCCCACTACGTCACTATGGTCTCGGCAGGGTCGTCCGCTATTTGTTCGAGCTCGATCTCTTCGTCGAATATCTTGACGTCTTTTACGTAATACCAGACTCCGACGTCGAAAAGCGTGCCAATTGTAACGAAGCCTTAATGAGGTTGTTGGAAAGAAAAGCAAAGACATTATCAATTCGTATCAGTGAAATTCCTTCGGTCAGCACGAGTCGAACTTGATAAACAAAATAGAAACCGACGCGTATTTTTTTCTGCTGATTTCGAGACGAATTGATAGATTTTTATCGAGGGAATTGAAATCAAATCGCGATAAAGAATTTTGATTAAAGTTTTCGTCAGGTTGTTAAACAAAAAACAAACAAAAACTCAAACTCACTTGCTGCGGTAAAGTTCAGCAGATATCTCAACGCCTCGCCATTGTAGAGCCAGCAATTTCCGGTTCCGGAGCACGTCTTACCCCATACGATGCAAGTTTTGTCTTGGAGAAAAAAAAAAAACCATCAGAATGCATTTCCTCGGGGAAAACAGTGAGAATTTCGATGGGGACTACGAAGCTTTACCGAGAATAAATCCAAACAGAATAGGCGACGGTATGAAGGCAAAAAGACTCATAATCGTAAGTCCAAAACCCATGGCCACTGTCTTGTCCTTTTCGTCGACGCATCTCACAGATACGAGGAAGTTGGAAGCTCGGCCAGTGGCCCCGCTAAACTTGAGGAGACAAACGACCGCCAAGAAGACGTAAAACTTGTGCATACAGTCGACAGGACAAGAGCCAGGTACAGCAGTGCCGAGACTAGGATTGTCGGATCTAGCAGAGAATTCGGTGGTCGTTTGGAAGGGCAAGTCCGTTGCGAACGAGGACCAATTGGCGGCGACGTAAGACAGAGCTTGAGTTCCTTGTGGTCTTACGCAATTGCAATCCGTGTAAACTTTATTGCCGTGTTTGTCGGTCTGTGAGAATTAGACAAAACGCCAAGAAACAAAAAGCCGATTATAATGTTTGCGTAGCGATAAGAACCTCGAAAAAATAAACAGAATATTTCTATCGCGTGATTCCGCGTCGTAGATTCCCTGAGGATGAAAAAGTGAAAATTTCAATAGTTCACGAACCTTGAGGCCTCGGCATCCGGCATGACAAGCCGAAATGAACGTTTGACCTTCCTCCGAACAAACCGGATTATAAGTCACGTAATCACAGTGACAAGGTTCGTTGCAGCTCAAATGAGTCTTTAGGGCACCGTCCGATTGCACTGCCATTTGATTGTCGTTCGCTGAACAGCCGAGGAACGCGTACGAGATCATTCCCATGACAGATACCGCGCCAACCATCACGTTCCAGGCAGCCAAGTATCTCGCTTTTGGTTTGTACTTGGAGATTATTAAGCCAGAAAGGAGAATACCAAAAGCGCTGAACACGAGTCCAACCGTTCCGGTTATCAAGGAGGATACCGAGGCGGATTGTTTGTACTGAGTCTCGATGTATTTTGGCATGAAGATCCAGTACGGCATGTAGCCCATGAAGTAAAAAACAGTTGCGAGGTTGTTGCACATGAGCGTGGTATTTGTCAAGAGTCTTTTAAACGTCCTGAGCATGTCACCAATCGAGGCTGGTAGTTCAGGTTCCTGAGGTCCGTCCTTAACGTTGACAGATTTGCTGCGCTCTAAGGCGATCATTTTTCGAGCGGCAGCCCGTGGCAGGGTCTTTGGGAAAAGGGCAATGACACTCGCGAAAAGAAAGAGCAGAATCGCCAGAATAATCCATCCCAGCCACCAAGCTCCGAGCCACCTGAAGACGATTTTATCATCGTTATCGCTTCGTCGATTCATACTCGATCGAAAAACAAAAATAACTCAGAAATTCTTACCTCGGATCTTGCATATTGATTGTCGGACTCAGAGTCGGGCTGATGTAAAATTTAAGGGCAAACGACGCCAATCCATAGCCAATCGCTGGCCCCAACATCCGAAGGAAATACGAGAAGCTTATGAGCATCGGTGTCTTTGACTTCTGAATGTTGTCGTCCATGTACGACGTGCCAAGAGTGTAATACAGCGAGCCTCCCACGCCCGAGACCAACTGAGCGATAAACAACAAAACCTGCGGTGCAAAGTTGCCCTCCTCACTCTCGTGGCATTCTTTGCCACGACCCTCTTTCGCAAGACACAGAAACTTTCGTTGTCTGTCGAATATTTTAACGCTCGAATTGCCGCTGATGTTTGTGGCTGGCGCGGAGCCATATTCCTCCGTCAATAGGAGAGCATCCTCGCCAGATCCATACAGAAAATGCGGCAGCATCGTCAGGCAGCAAAACAGGACAACCTGTGACGATAACAGCAAGAAACGATGAATATTCTCTCAATTTCCAAGGTCATTGCTCTTACAGAAAGAATAAGCCCACAGGGCTGATAAATCCCAAAAGATTTTCAATCGCACCACGGCTAATCGATTCGAGAAACAATTCGAAAGTCTCGAAAGCTCGAAAATATAAATAATCCACGATTAACAGGCCTGAACCGAGTGTTATCAAATGTTATCTCTGCCGGACAGCTCCGACGTCTATCAGTGCGTTGTGTAAGTCATATTTTGTGCATTTAGTATTGCCGCAATGAAAAGATGGACTCGATAAACACGTAAACATTATTTTTCTCATATTATCGTTGTTTGAGTTATTGCGAAGAAAAAAAACCCCAATCGGTCGAGAAAAAGATTAAGAAAAAATTGAATGTGCAGCCAGATCATAATCTATGGTGTAAATTTATCGTCCTTGCTCGGAGAAATAATATTGGACGAATAAACAGCAAGCTGTGGTGCGTTGGATCGTTTGTATTCTTGAGATCTACGACCTTCCCTCTACATTCGTCACGTGTCTCACGTCTTAGTGAATGAAGCTCTCGAACTAGAGCTAACTTTTGATAGATACATATATCATTAGAGCGTACAGGGACAGAGCTAGGCGTGAATGCTCGTAGGCTTCGTCGTTCTACGATATATTCACTGCACGCTTGCCACTTTAGCCACGAACTGCGAGAGCCCAGCAGCCTCAGTAGCTATTACGTCGGACAATTCGAACAGCTATCCCTCGCTCACTAACTACAATTATTGTTGTTGTAATGTACGTCGTAAGAATTAGAGAGTGAGTCCGAGTAGGGACCACGGTGTATGGAAGAGAGTGGGGTTCAGAGCAGTAGCTCGGGAACCGTCTCGCATTACGCGTCGAAGTATTAAAGATATATTAATTTTATATAAATGGTTGCCTAATTATTTCCCCCAATACACCACAAATTGGCGACGAGGTATTTCCGAACGAACACGTGGTGCAATTGTTTAAAGAAAAAAAAAAAAAAAATATAGTGGAATAATTAGCGTGTGACACGCCGCATTCGAATTCCACGGAAAAGCACGGTAATCTGAGCGTCTGGACGGTCACGTCGGTGAAATATTTGCGCAGTATACGGAATTAAGAAAAAGGTGCGCGGTAAACGGCGGTACAAATAATGGTGAACCGCGTGGCGATTAAAAGTGAGTGCATAAATGTCGGATCCGGGAAAGAGTGAAAGTATCATTGACTATACTAGAACGTCGTGGATCTATACACTACCAAAAGGACAATTAATTGAAACTCTAGAGCGGCTAGAAATAGTATACGACGAAAAATTGAGCATAGACGAGCTTCGTAAAATTCTACGCAATCACGTAAGCGAAGTTAACGAAAATCAAAGCCGAAGCCTGGACACAGAGAGCAAACCACAGAGCAGTAAAATCGAAAACGTAAACAAGGAGCCAAAACTAATCCACGCAATGACGGGAGAGAACAACGGCACAAAACTGGAATTCCAACTGGGGAAAGACGATTGGGAAACATATACAGAGAGAGTCCAATTATATTTCGTAGCCAACGAGGTGAAGGCCGAGAAACAGGCGGCAGTACTGTTAACGAAAATAAGCGCCGATACATATAAACTGATCCGGGATCTGTGTGCGCCGGATAAGCCGAGTAAAAAAGTCGAAGTATTAAAGATATATTAATTTTATATAAATGGTTGCCTAATTATTTCCCCCAATACACCACAGTTGTTATTCCTATTGTTGATATTATTGTTAAGATTTTATAACGAAAATGACATTCCTATTGGATTTTAATGACCGCAGCACAATCTACTTCAGTTTTTATCTTTTCTCTTCATAATTCAGCTTCTTTAATCGAAAACAAACGATGGAAACGACTGATTAAGAGTATCATTCGATTTTCATATCTGTTGGAAAACAATATTTGGAAATAGATCGATTAAACTCACAGAATAAATCCCAAGGGCGATCCATCTTGGCCTGTGGCCTCTTCCTGCGTAGTAGGAAAGAACGACCGATACGAAAAGTTGAGAAATGTCGTTACCAACGGTTATGAGACCTGAACATTCCAATAATTTCTTTCGTTAAACTCGCTCGAAGCGATTCATTCCCTTAATACAAAAAGTTCCATTTGGAAATATTAAGCCACCAACTTACCGGTTGTTTTCGACGGTATTTTGAACCTCTTCTCGATCGTCGTGATAGTCCCATTGAAATATGCGTAACTAGCTGAGAATATGCAGCCCAGTACACCATAAAGAAAAACGTATGCTTTCTTGTTAGCGAAACGCTGAAGATTCGGGCCCTTGAAGCACCAAATACCGCAAGAGGTCTCGTCGGTGATGGGTATTCCCTTAAAGAATTCATCAATGTCACGTCCAATGAGTGGCGTCGTTGGTGTGACTGGAGGAGTCGTTGGCACTTTCAATAAATTCACGCTCTCCGGTCCATTTTTCTCCTTATTTATCGCATTGTTCGTCAAATTCTCCGTGTCCTTCATGGTTCCGTTCGAGATTCGTTTATTCATATATTGAAAAGTTACTCACACAACGACAGAGTGAAACATAAAATAAAAATTGACAACGGAGAGTCCTGAAGCGCGCACTAGCTCACAAAATTCCGACACTCTCACTTTTCCTCCTTTTTCTTCTCGCACGTCCGCTTGTAGGATGCGAGATAAACAATCGTTGCTTTTTTCCTCGAGCAAGAATCAACCGATGATTGCGGCCGAACGTTTGGCAGGATCTATCGCGCCAGCGTGGACAATCCTTGACATTTTTTCTCCCTCTTCTCTCACGATAATCCGCGGGTTTTCGAATCCATCATTTCCGCTCGTTTCCAAACGCGCGCAACTACGAAAAAAAAATGTTGTGAAAAAAAAAAAATGGTTCACGTTAAAAACGTCAAAGAATAATAATTGCAGTTGCCAAATGTAAAGGGGAAGAAAATGTGAATAAACAAATAAAATCGCGCACCACCTACCGTCGAGAGGACAATGCGCGAAGCGCGAAAGCGAGTTCCTCTCCCGTCCAAGAAGCAAAAGATCGAGCTACCTCTGAGACAACCAAGATCCCGAAGACTACACACTCCGCGAGATCTCTTTAGGGCAATCCTTTGACGCGTGCGGGGGAAGGGGCGAGGGCGTTCTTATAGACTAGCCCCAATGAATTTGCGCGTCCGCGAACGCTCGATATCCTTCTACAACTGAGTCTCAGAGCCGCGTGTAACAAGACGTGTATTGAAATCGGACGTGAATCTGCTTTCGGTACTCTCCTGCATTACCCCTCCCCACTCCTCTTTGCTTGCTCCGTTTCTCGCTCCGTATTTACGTCCACGTGAAGTGCCCAAGTCGCGCGTATATGCTCGATGTCTTATTCGTGAAGAGCAAGGTAGATAAGACCGGAGCAAGATAGACTTGTATGTTCATCCACATATGTATACGGACGATATACACGAGACCGCCAAGTAGTAAGGGACACGCAATGACTTGGATCGTCATATAGATCCTCCTACTGCCAACATTCGTCGCTGTGTCAGGGAGGAATTTGTCTAGCAGTGTTCGTACACTCGAGTATCTTGTGGAGGAGAAACCGAGGCAAAACGGAGTATCTATAAGGAAATACTGTATTTTTTTTACACGTTAACAAGCTTCGTCGATTTATTGCCCCTCATAAACAAGAAAAGTATTGCGTTTTTCAGAAATCGGCCAGATTGGAAGAAATATTTGAAAACACCCGTGGGGTAACCCCTTAAAAATGTTTAATGTGAGTTTTGTTTTCTTAAATCTTTAATTTTTTGAGGAAATTTTGATCATTGACTCACGTTATTACTTTCGAATCGTTCGCGTTCATTTTGCGTCGAAAGCGTAGGCTGTCGCACGATAATGAGACAGAATGTCACTTTTCAACGTTAATGATGCCAACAACCTATGAACCCGGAAACGGCCGATGGCATTTAGAAAGTTCGAGAAAAACAAATTCCAAAAATTTCGTTATCAAAATCAACAAAAATATCGATTTTTTTTAATACGTCCATTTTTGTGATTTTTTTTTGTTTGTGAAATGGTCATGGTTTTCATGAAAGTCCGGAGGTTAAGATCCGGACTTCAACGTACTCCATTTTGCATAGCATTCCCCGTTCCACCCTCGTCTCCTGTATACAGATATTTACAGATCCACACTCGCGAATCCACCTCACGTCTACCTAACGAGAATCGAGCTCTCGTGTGCCCTCTTCGACGTCGTCGACGTCTCCCCGTCCTTTTCTGATGATATCTCTCAATTTCTCTCTCACTCTCTCCCTCTTCCTTTCTCTCTCCGTCACCCGCTACCCAATGAACCGACGAACCTAAAGAAACAGATCGATCGACCTGAGAACTCAACAAATATTGCTTCTCCTTACATTTATTTACTCTCTGCCGAATCGATCAAATCGTCGATACGAATTTCCACTCGGAAATCGTGATGATAAAAACATATGCACTCTCGTAATCGAGTTATCTGAAATTTTTGACATGTTCCTGGTCTCTCGAGCCGCCTCTGAGGTTTATCGTAATCTAAAATCCATTTTGACATACAATCAGATGAAAAGCCCACGAGAACTGATTCCATTATCGTTTATTTCTCAGCTGAGGCACCAATGGCCACAAATCATAATAATTCGATTACGGAGTCAATTAATTGAAGAACAATAAAACGATCTGGCTAGTCCGATGAACTTCCATGCGTCCCATGGATGAATAATATTTGCAGCATCGCTTCCTTGGACAATGGCTCGGGGATCGACAGGGTCCGACATTCTCCGCATGCAGATTTTTATCATTTATCAAAACAAAATACTTTGCCTTCATTTTCCATACGAACGAGAAGCTGCGATGAGTCCAGGCTGCCTTTTCGATTCTCTCAATTGCCACATCAACGTTATTGGACTCCCGAAAAACTGCCGAAAATCGCTTTTAAATATCCACCAAATCTTTCGCTCCGAAATCCAAAAATCTTCGAAATAAAAATCTCCTCTTCGTTACTTCAATGATTGGATGGAAGTTACAGGGTTGATTGAAATTTACGCACTTGTTTGGGTCTCCTTCTTCTTCTTTTCCGAAGTTAAATCTGGATTGGTTCATTGGTTTGGTTGGCTGGAACTGGCTCGGCTGATTTCATAGGCATCATGTTATTTGTGTGTTTGCACACACTCTTGCATATCTATATATGGATTTATCCAAGCACTTTGTGTACATACGTGTATATGTATAAATTTGGTACGCAAGCTCTGCTCTCGTGACGTCCCAGAGAGCTCTCAGTTTGCTCGAGCGAAGCTAGATGCCATAAGCTATGTAGCGCTCTATCGTCCACATTGTGAGCCCATTATGATTTAATAGAGAAACCGCGAGCGTAACGGTAACGCGCTGCTCCGTCACCAGAGCCAAGAGAGGGGAGAATAGGTGGAAGATGCTGCCTGCTCACGTACCCGCCTGCGCGATTTCTCTTTGACATATTCATGCACTAAACTCTTTCGTGGTAGCCTGCTGCTACGTAAATGCATATCGAAACACATGACAATTGTATTTATGGCTTAATTGCAATTTCTTCATTATCGAAAATCTTCATTTGCATTCTGAACGATCCTGATTATTTTGTTGTTCCCAGCGCAAGAATCTTTTGACTGAGAAATACGGAGAAATGAAACAATCACCGATTGGGGTTTTAATGATTTTTTACAGGAAAACAAATTTCGACATTTTTGTGAATATTTTTGTCTTTTTTTTTGGTCCCATAATCAAAATTTTGACGAATCAGGTTATTTGCTTGTGCGTAAGTTTATGCCTACGTGAGTAACAGAAGTCACACTGATGTGACTTGTGGAAAATTTTAAGTTTTATTTCTCATATTTTTATCTATTTTGTGGGCGAGCTTTCGTTGTAGTTAATTTCCTACGTCGACTATAACGAGACGTAAAACAAACGGCAGCTACCGTGCCTTGATAAGAATATTAGTATCGTAAATTCTTGTGAACAGGTAATTAACTGGCCGATTCTTTCTTCCACGAGACTAGGGAAACGCTTCTTTTTCTTTCGTTACTCTGGAGCGAGAATTTATTTATTTTTTTTTTCATAAAAAACCATTTTTTTTACTAATTTTATTTCGAGGGATTCGATCCACGTTTTTGTCGAGCATGATACCGAATTGGTCATGTTTTTCGATGCTCATTTGCCCAAGATTTGTTATCAATTATCTCAAATTTCTATTATTTCCAAAAAGACGTCAATATTCAGTGCATGAACGTGCGCAATCGAATGGCAAGTTGAGCGTCGCCCGATCTAATCGATTTACAAGTGCGAAATTACGTATTAGTAAACATTTGTCTCGACTGCAAATTTTCTCGTTTCTGGAAAATGGTAGCGATGCCTCTCGCTAAAATATAAATATAGAGATAACAAAGTGAATAAATTATAACCCATTATGTAGAGCATTTGAAAAAGACAATGAAAAAGCCTTCGTGATGATTTATTGAAGGATCGTGATGCTGTGATTGTTGTCAGTCTCTAACCCTTAAGATGCAGCGACAATTTCATTTGCGCAATCTCCAAGATCGCGAGAGTAAGCTCGCGCGACGATAGTCCAAGGAGACCATCGTCGCGACGGTTGTAAAATAATAATAACAATTATCACGAAATTAAATGAAAATACAACATTTTCTTTGTATTTTCATTTTACGATAAATTATCATTGTGGTTTTATAATTTTCTGCTGATAAGGAAAAAGATTGGCTATCACGAAGGCATGAACATTTTTTTAGCTGCTCAACCACGAGGTACGTGCAGAGATCGGAAAAATTTTCATGAAGAGACGGACATAATGATGTGAATATTTTTTTCGTCGTCTGCGTAATTTCGAGTTGATTCTCGACGCGTCCTCGGTTCGAGAAACTTTTATATTCGGCAAGTAGCTTAAATGTTTCTTATCTATAATTTTTTCTCGTGAAAGTTGACGAAGAGGAGTTTGTGTAAGTCATCGTGGGTATCAACAAAGCAGCGAGAGAGGTAGATGAAAAAAAAAGTTGTAAATCTGATTTTGTCCTCGTGAGAAGAGAAGCTGCTCTCGGTGTGTTGCACGCGCGAAAACATTTTTTTTCTTTCATTTCGACATTTACACGCGATAGCGCGGGGAAAATTGTACGGTGTTGCTGCAGCAACCCACTGTTAGATACGAGAGAACGCGATCGCTCTAAATTGCGACATTCAGAGAACGTCGACAAGGCCGGACGAGCAAGATTAGGATCGTCGTAGACGTTATTATGCACATGCTGTCTCTCGTTCTAGTAATCGGTTTCTGCGCAAAGAACAAGATTCGTTCACGACCGAAAACCAACTCTTTCATCCTCGCACTTCCGCTTTTGCGCTCCATTTTTTTCCTGCTGATCCAGAGTCGAAAAATTTTTCTCCTGAACATCAAACGAGGGGCAATTTTTTTTTTATCACAACCAATTATCAATTAATTAGCTCGTCGACGCCGGATAATTAGTTCCCGGAACCACGTAATTGATTAAGAAAAAAAAAAAAAACAAACCAAACGCCGACACTTGCCGAGTGACAGCCGCGAATCTCCCAATTACTCTCATTCCCTGTATTTCCTGATTAATTTCTTTTTTTATTAATTCGGTTATCTCCTGGTCCTGAGAACTTAACGATCAGCCGAAATTCCTTCTTAGATAATTCACAACGTACATTTCGTCCGACAACAGTGACGACGGAGCTACACGTTTTGTGAAGACTGTACTTCGTCTTAGAAGACGTTGATTAGTTCTGTATGAAAGATGGGTCAGGGTCATCCACTAATGCAAGCACACGCGGTACACACGATAGCAAAATCAATTTTATTATGAGTCGAGCGTGTAGCACAATGTAGCATTTTTGTTGAATGGTTCGATCCATTAAAAAGGATATTTATAGCGAGGCCTGACCGAATAGCTAGAGAGAAAATTTAAAAAAAAAAAATCAAAATAAAAGTTGAAATGAAAAGAATAAAAATTTCGAACATTATTTACGATAAACTTTGGTAATCCCGCTTAATTCCACACAATTCTAATATTAGGGCTCTTCGGCAGGATAGAGGAAACGCGATCGATATGGAAAAGCGTGATGGCGAAGAGACGACGCGAAAAGAGGAAAAAGGAGAGGGGGGGGGGGGGGGGTCAATTTGCCCGACGCCAGTGTGGGCGAGAGAGGTTCGAGTAGAAAAGCGAGCTCTGCTCCTGGAAAGCCGAATTCATTAGTCGGGAGATCTAGGAGGCTTAAAAATTAAAAGGCTCTCAAACAAAAACTCTCGAGCCCCAATGTCGTATACCCTTTTTTTCATTTCTCTTCCTCACACCCCTAGAATTCTCTCTCATTTTGTTATTATTATTATTTTTGTTATAATTATCATTATTATAGTGAACGTATTCGAGGAACTCGTCGTGAGTCTCGGTGGAGACTTAATCCTACGCTTCTTTTTCGAAGCTTTTCGTCCTTGTGTCCTCCACGATCCCTTTAAGGGATTTTTCCTGACTCGCACTTCAAACTCGTGCTCCTGCATCGCAAATCTCTTTATTTTTCCACCGCTACGGTTTTCTTTCCGTGTAGCTATTTTATTTCGTACATTAATTGCTCGATCTGCTATCGAATCCTCCAATCTGCATCTTCGCAATGATAATGATCATCGAGTCACATACGAGTGAATAATTTTGCTGCAACGACCGTAATCTTCGGAGAGATATGGTCGTTCGATTACCGGATTATTTTCTCGCCAGAATATTTCATAATGACGAAGCAAAAACGTCGATAATTAATATCAAGCTTTTTCGACGTTGGAGCTTCGGATTAAAAAAATAAAAATTGAAATAATTCTCTCAGCTGTTTTTTTTTTATCACGTGATGATATTAGTTAAAGAACTTTTATACTTTTCCTATATTTTTGGAGGCAACTGGTGTTGTGCGTATTTATTTACAAAATTAACGTCCATGATCGCGATCCTTTTTCGAGATTTTTTGAACGGGAACGTCGACAAAAACAACGCGTAAAGCCGGCACGATTTTCTTATTTCTAATGCCCTAACCGGTGGCTCGAATCATGAAACCAAAGACGAGAAGAAAACCTCAAAATTTCGAGATCCCATCCTCAGGTTTCTCGACCAACGTCGGAGCTAATCCGTTCACCTCGATCTGAGAATTTCCAGAAGGAAATGCAACGATGTCCTTAACAAACTCGCGCCGCTTGTCGTCCTTCAAGCCATAGAGATCGAGATTCCGAGCGAGGTAACAGAGAAGACCATCGAGGATCGCGGAGCACAGTATAAACGCTAGAAATCGTTTAAAAAAAAATAAAAAACCATTCAAAATTGCAGCAGCAATCGATATTGCCGAGAAAATGTAACGGGAGAATTTTTGTACTTGCGGAAACGTAATTGACGATGTATCGGAAATTCTCTTTGTCGTAATACCAGCAATTCCCTTGAGCTCCGCAGGAATGGTCCCAAATGAGGCAGGTCGAGTCTATGAGAGCTCCGAAGATTATGGGTCCGGGAATGAGCCCGAACAACGACACGAACGTCAGCGTTACCCCCTGAGCAAAGCTCTTGTCCCTTTTCTCAACGCACCGATAATTCACGAGTATATTTCCAATTTTGCCAGAGGAAACGAGGATGTGAGTGACGGTGCTCAGAATAGAAAAAACAACGTAAGCTCGAGTACAATTGACCGGACAAGGCCCGGCTTTTACGAAATTCATCTCGTCCATTGTGTCGTTGATCGCGAGAGAAAATTCCAAAAAGCCTGAGTCGCCCTCCAACTCGAAATACATTTGCGACACGCAACTGCAATTCCCATAATCTTTGCCATCGATTATCATCGTACAGCCTGCGTGACAGGCCGAATAATACGTCGTCATCGTCGGCGTGTGACAAACTGGAGCGTATTTTACACCGTCGCAGATGCAGTCGATATTGCAGGGCTCCGTGAAATTCACCCTGTTCAAAAAAAAAAAACAACAAATTTTTATTCAAAGAAAAAAAATACATAAAAAAAAGGTCGAAGACTTTTTTCAAGTTGAAATTATTATCTTCGTACCTGCCGATCTGTGGCTCGAGACCTTTGATCCTCGGTCCATCGCATCCAACAAAAATGAACGACATTGTAATCACGAAATAAATAACGCCGACGAAAACGTTCCAGGACAAAAGTTTCGAGGCTGTAGGTTTGAATTTGCTAATGACAAATCCCGATACCAAAAAACCCATAACCATGCCGATCAACGAAATCGTGCCTGAAATAAATCTCACGATGAAATTGCTACTAGGGTCCAAACGCACGAGAATTCTAAAAAATGAGCTTTTTGCTGATTTTTTTCGGTTTTCAGTCTCCGAATGAGTTTTTCATCAACTAAATTTGGATCAAATCAGATTTGTAGGACGTAATTTTCTTCCTTATGAAAAAACGAAGAAAATCATGTATGAGAAAGTCTGTTTATCAGCATAGGACCGGTTTTATGATCAAGAAAAGCTTGAGGTGCGTTCGGACCCCAGTTATGCATTGAAATGTAAGAAAAATAACTCATGAAGTTATAATCAAGCTTCTGAGTAGCACGAAAAAGAAAATAACCTGTTACGACAGTGCCTCCAGCTGCAGGAGTGGAAAATTGAACTTCAAGATATTTTGCTAAATACGTAATGTACGGAATCACCCCCAGAATCCCACACGTTGCTGCCAGACTGTTGCATAAAATGATTTTATTCAGCATGACCCTCTTGAGCGTGACTGGAAAGTCCCGAAGAGTTGGTTTGTATTCTTCCTCAATCGGCGTCAACCTTGACACTTCTGGTAACGTTTCTTTCATGCTCGAGGACCTCGAGGTATGAAAATTCAGATCATACTTAAAAGGTGCCTCGCCTGGATCCTGCTGATTGTTAAAAAAAAAATTTAATCGTTAGCGAGAGAAAAATTACTATGAATTTTATGCTTTCGCAAAATTGACTCCGAAATACCTGCTTGTCTTCTTTGGGCACAGGCTGCGGTAGTTCTCGAGGGAACATAGCGATCAAGCAAGTCAAAACAGCCAAAAGAGAGCCAAGAATAATCCATCCGAGCCACCAGGCGCCCAACCATCGCGGATCGTGCTGATTGATAACAGGATGAAGAACTGGATCGATATACAAACTAAGGCAGGCGTATCCGAGAACAAAACCAATCGCTGGTCCAACCGTCCGGAGCGAAAAAGTGCATCCTGCGATCGAGCAAATGTCAATCAAATTCCGAGATCCAAAAAATCATTTTTCCACACTTTTGTATCAAGAATTAAAATACAAATCAATTTGTTATAAATTTTCTTTACAGATATCTCATCAGTCAAGAACGCGACTGTATTAATTTTAATAAAGATTCGTTAGAGCAAATGCAACAAAAAATAAACTGAGAAAAATGCAACCTGTCTACAAAAATGTTATCAACACGTTTGAGCACATATTTGTCCACCATTTTTCCTTGAGCATAAGATACGGGACTCGATTCTACACGTTTTATTATTTTCGCACGTGTTTATTCAACCAGCCTGTTGCCAGCATTTGTCACGACGATCAAGGCAAACAAATGTTTAACGACAGTGAGGGGTCAATAATTCGATTGATTTTTCATTTTTTTCTCTTTTAATTACCGAGTAGGAGTGGCGTGTCTTTTTTCTCGGTGTTGTCGTCCAGATAAACCTGCCCGAGGCCAAAGTAGAGCGTTGTACCAATGCCGAGAATGAATTGGGAGAAAAATATAAGAAGCCGAGGGAGAAGACTCGCGTCTGTGGCATCCTCGGCGTTGCAGTGTTCGGTTCTCTCCTTTCCAGGGCAAAGCGACAGATCAGTCTTGACGTTGCTTTTTGTATCGTTCAGTATCGAACGATCGAGGTATTCTTGCGTTAGCGCCAACGCATCGTTTCCTGGACCATATATCGCGTGTGGTAAGGCCAAAACGAAACACGAGACTGCACTCAGCCCAACACCTGTCGCCAACCATCTTGGTCGATGACCCGACCCTCCGTAGTATATCAAAATTAATGACAAGATCTGCGATATTTCATTACCCGATAGGATTATTCCTGCAAATATCATTCATCACGTTATTCATTTTCTCAATCAAAAATAAATAAAGGAAATATTTTTTTAAATAATTAAATAAAAAATGAATAAAAATAAAGATAATTAAAAATAATAATAATAATAAATAATTAAAAATAAACAACAAAATTCTGAATGAAAAATATTCAAAATTAAACAAAATAAAATTTAAAAAAAAAACAGTTTTATGACAAAATGTATCGCCCTCCGAATACCCTTGAGGGTTTTCCTCGCTCCACAAATTTCCGTCTTCCCTCAAAACGCCTAGACACTGATACCCTCAGTCGATCTTCCCAAATACCCTGTTGCATCGCATTTGCACGAGGACTAAGGAAAACTGTGGAGAACTTACGACTGTGGTTTTTATCGAGTTCCTGTCAGTTAAGACGAGTGGGAACTCAGGAAAATGCTTCCCACTCGCTCATTGCTGGGCAAGGCCTAGTTAAACGGACACCCAACCGAGTATTGGCCTCGCCCGAATTTGCCTGACTCCGAAAATCTCAGCAATTGCTGCCAACTTATTCGGCGTTCGCGTCTTTGCGATCAAAACGTAAAAGCGAAATAATGAAGTTCGTGGATTTTCTAGGGGGCAAACCACGCGCGAGCGATAGTGATGACACGAGATCTCTGCAATGATTTCATATACGGAGATGGATAATGTATAAGTGTGTGCAAACGCACTCATAGGCAGTGCAAGTCCTCGGCGCATATGAGTGAATATGAAATTTCAGAAGGCGCCGCGTCTGACTGTGGTAATTCGATTCCAACGGAAAACCACTGTCGCAATAGCTCGATTTTCTCATTTGTACGTTTTCGATCTTTTTGTTGTATGTTCAAAATATTTTCTTATTCGATAATCGACGATTTGCTTCTGCAACTTTAGGAAGGAATTGACAAAACTAGAAAATTCTGACGTGGTGATTTTTTTTAAGAATCTCTTGAGAAAATTATCGTGAATTCGCCTTTTCTCTGGCCACGATTTTTATTTGAGAAAAACGCTAAAAACCTGTTGTTGGTAAATTGAAAAAAAGGCTAAAACTTACCGGTAGTTTGACTGGGAATTTTGAACCTTTTTTCCAACGTCGTGAGGGTAACGACGATGTAGATAAACGCCATGGCCTGTACCATACCCAGTACGCCATAAACTAATAAAAACATTTTCGTCGTTGCCCTTGAACTCAGCCATTTTGGATAAATTCCGCATAATCCGCAGCCATCCGTCTGTTTCATCACTCGATGAAGATCAGGCTTCGGCTGAAATGCAAACAAAATTTCATTTCATAAAGAAAAAAAATCCATTTTTCAAATTTTATTCCGTGAAATTTTGTTAAATTCGTAACGAAAACGAAAGTCTTTTCTGTAAGGATCGCGACGTCATCGTTGGGTTCGCAATTACTTTATGCAAAAACTTCATGTAAAAAATTTTGGGACCATTTTTCGCAAAAAGACCTCTTGTAAATATTTACCGCATTTTTTTCGTGCCTACATCGAGCGAAAATCTCGAACGTTCAAATTTGTCGTCGAAGGCACACCCAGTGACCCTCCTAATGACGACGCACGTTCATGCCTATGGTCAAATCCGTTTACAGACGTAACGAGAAGGAAATTGACGCGCGAGCGATTGAGCTCTACTCTTTGCGGAGTTCCAGAGCTCAAGGTGCATCGTTCCAACTTTCCATCTGAATTTTCTTGAACAAAACGCTCGAATGGGAATCGTAAAAAAAACTCGAAAACAATTATTTTTCCATTGCATAAAAATTATTAAAAATCTCATGACAGCCGAGGATTTGGTCACGTGAGTTTTTCTCGAAGTTCAAACAGTTTCGTTCGATCAATTACGATCAAGCAATGGCCAGTCATTTCGATTTTTCGTAAATTATCTCGATCGAATCGTATTTTTGTTGATCATCATTTTTTCCCATGCTCAGGTCATTATTACAAAGGTCCCATTCAGTATTCCAGACTATGGGGTTTCTCTCTTGGTTTATCGACAAACCAACAACCAAAAAAACTTGCCATTGCGTCCAGAATTTTCGAGATTCTTCCAAAGCGCTCAAAGTTAAGCTGTCAATTCGACACGATCGTCACTGCGTCTAGTCCACGCGGAAAATCGTGATAACAAGATTGCTTCCGTGCTCCGTGCAACGCTATACATACAACGATGCATCCTATATAAATGCACACACGAATAGTGCGTATGCACGTATTCGCGAGTTAGCAACGTGGACGAAGAAACTAACACGCAGGCAACGGGATTTCTCGGTAGATTCGAGACTGCAAATTTGCAGCTCGCGATCTTGAACTAGAAAAGCTCTAAGATATACATTTTTACAACCTGTTTAACCTTTGCCTCGAATTCATCACTCTGAAATGAGAAATTCTTTGGTACCAACGCGGACGCGCTTGTCAAATGAATGTCAAATTTTCACGATGATCGAATGCAAAGTTTGGAACAATAAATTAAATAAATTTACGACAGATTTGATTAGGAGCTTTTGTCGGATATTCCGGTCGTTCGATCGGAGACTCGAAACGATCAAATTCGTCGTCTTTATTATTAACAATCATGTGATGAAAAATACATCACGAATAATCAAATCAGAAGATTTTTTCCTCCAGAAATTGACTTCGAAGAAATTTCGAAAGAATTGTCAACAAAATGGAGCACTTTGAATGATGCCGGAAAATTTTTTGTAAAGCTCCTCGTTCTCACGCAGTAAATGCCACAAAAAAAACATCGAGAATTACGTAATTCTTCTCGGTGGCTCAACGGAATTTCGCTTGATTGTTGAACAGAAAAGAAATCTGTGCTTCAATTCCAATTGAAAAACGGTGCGAAACATCCGCTTTTTTTATTCTCGGTGGGCGGGGAATCGAAGGATCGATTGCAATCGCGATCACTAAACGCTTCCGGCTATCGATGTGTGTTCCGACACTTCGGCAACGGGCAAGAGGATCAGACAGAGTCTCAGTTTTTTTATTCAACTCTCCGTCTTTCCCAAAAATCATTCAAGAAATTTTTTTTCTTCAAAAAAATACGCTTTTTCGATCTCCATTCGAAAATGATTATTTATTCATTTTTTCAGAGTCATGCACCCCCATATGATCTGGAACTTCGATGTCAACATAAAAATTCGTTCAAGATTACGTATCGAGATCAAAGACTTTCAAAGTACTTGAGGATTCTGGTCTCCGATAACTTTTTCCAATTCTTTTATTTTCTATTATTTCCGATATCTGTGGAGTCATGATAGTTGGCTTGGTGCCAAAATTTTTAAACGTTGTACCAAAACTTCATTTTCTTATCCGCCATCTCGACGTATTATCAGCAAAAAGAAAACAGATAAATCATCAAAGTTTCTAACGGGCACGAGCGTCAATGTTTTTGAATCAAATTTCGTAATTTTTGTTTGAACAACATCGCGTAACTAGACGACGTCGATAAGAATTAGAAACGAGATCCACGATCAACCGATTTTATGATTTCCGGTTAGAAAGAAAAATTGTATGTCGAACCTGTTTGTACAGCTTGACTGGAAACTTTCAAATTTTCGTGGTTTTTATGATCCACATGGACGACACGGAGAGGGTGGCTTCGGAGACCCTCGAAAGCACAGTCAAAGATTCTCCCGCTCTTTCTCTCTTTTTCTATCTCTCCTGTGACCCTCTCGTCTCTCCTTCGTTCGATGAACGTCGGTAATGAAATTGTGAAATAATAATAGCACAATTGATTTTCGGCGGATATAGAAATAAATGTTCACGGCTGAGATCGAGGATAGTCGATCTCTCGTGTATTATCGCGGGATAACTGAGTGGAAGACTATCCCTGACATCCCCTCCTACACCTTCATTTTAATCGAATGATAAAGTCATTCAAAGTCCTGCCGGTTTCTGCCGCTCTTTAAACTTGGTGCTAAAGTCTCGGGGAGTTGGCGAATCCGAGGTCCGACCGATGCTGACATCTTCGATCATCTCGGGACTTCGCGTCCTCTTCACTCGGTGGATAAACCTCGTTTTTTCCAGGAGCAATTAAAGCAACAGTTTCCAGTTGCTCCGGCAACAGAATTGTCATTTTTTTCAAACAGTTATATGCAGGAATTGAAGCAAATCGTGTGTAAAAAAAAAAGTGAATTGAAAAATTGCTGTCATCGTTATTTATCGAACATTTTTCCACGCGATTCAGTGCATTCTCGTGCACTGCCGTCGATAAGAAAGTTTTCTGTTGCTTCGTAAAACAAATCGATCGACTTCGAAGCGTGTAAATTATTTTCGAAGTTTCCATAAATTCACACGCACGTGAAATTTCTTGATCTCAGTCGAAAAAAAAAAACATGAATAAGATAAAAACTGAAAAGTTCGAGAGGAGCTGGAAAAGGAAAAAATTATTTTCCATGGATTTCTGGAAGAAAATAAAAAAGGGACACAGAACTCGTCATTTCTCTTAGAGACAATATATTTGTTTGGTATTTTGTTGTTGTTGTTCTTTTGTATTTTCCTCATAAGCCTAATATACCTCGGTATAATATAATTACTGAAGATAACAAGCGATATATTACAATTGGTGATCAGGTTGAGTTGGTAATGAGTGAAAGACTGGTTGTTGAAAATCCCCTCGCAGTAGGTAACCGAAGAGTAACCGCTACGATAAGAAAAGTTGATATTTCGATATCTGCAAACTATCATCATTTATTTTCGTCTCATATTCATGGCTGTTGTTTTTTTTTTCCTGCTTCCGGTGAAACTCGTTAAGTTTCTGGTATAGATTCTAAATAATTATCTCACTGCTGGATCTTCTCCGGCTTTATACGTTTAAGTACAAATCTTTATGAATACGATCAGTGAGAGAGAAAGAGAGTATATGTAAATAATTCATAATAATAGCAATATTAAGAGTCAATAATAATAATAGTAAATAATGATAATAATAAAATGGCAATAATAATAAAATAATCGTCGCAATAGTGGCAATAATGATAATAATATTAATTTATTTAACTATTAACCTATACGATCGAATATAATATTATTTTTGTTGTTGTATTCGTACAATTAATTATCATTAGCTAGACCTAAATCTTCCTTCACTCTCTTTCCTCCTCTCGCTTTTCTCTCCCTCTCTTTTTCTTTGCTCTTCCTAGTGTCTTCATACAAGTACAAGGGATTTTACGATCTCTAATTCGATTATTTATTCGCTTATCTTTAATTTTATTTCATTTTTTTTTTTTTTATTTGTTTTTTGTTTAGAGTTTTTCATTTCTCAGTAGCTCGGCCTTTTTTTTTTTTATGATATAGCAATCGTTAAGGTATAACGAACTGTGTAACTTCCTCATTTGAGTCACTAAGATTTTAAGACTAGACAGCCTCATTCCATTAGCTCTCCGAGACTCCTCTGTCTATCTCACTCACGCATTCGTTTTTATCTCTCTCTCTCTCTCTCTCTCTCTGGCTTTTTCTCTCTTTCTCATAGTCTTCGTTTCTTCGCTATTCCCTTATCCTTCTTTCTTTCTTTTTTCTTCGAATTCCTGTTTGTCCTCGCAGTACAAAACTAGCACACGCGTTCTTCTCTGCTGCGAAAACTTTTTCTTTTGTGTGTCTCCGTTTTTCGGCCCCTCTCTTTAGAGCGAACCAACGCCTTCTCACTGACTAGCATCTAACCGACGAATGCGTTAAGGCCATGCTTGAACATTTATTTAAGGCACCAAAGGACGATCTTGAATAGTGAATCGATGAATTTGAACAAAAATAAATGTGCTGCTATTTTATTGACAGGTTGTTTTTTTTCAGAATCGACTCCATCAGCTATTTGTACGCGAGAATAACATTTTTCTATTATTATCATTTGCGAGTCCACCTGTGTCCATATTTTGCACACACATCATCGATTTTTCGTGGCATATTGATTTCGTTATCTTAATGGACCATGCCGCGCCAAATGAGCTCGGTTAAACTTTCAATTTTTCAATAGAACTTGCTCCAGCTCTCACTGACAAAACGAAGATTCGTTAATTGGCGAAGAAACGTTTAAGCGACAGCTGGGAGCCTAAAAAAACGATAATTTCCCAAAGAAAACTGCAAACAAGCGTCACACGAATGTGACACAAGTCTGTGGACTTTAATGCATTTTTTTCCAGCGAAAATACAGCTTGAAACATTGCAAATGAATTCGTCAACAGTGTCGACGTCTGCAGAAGCTTTTACAACAAAAAATCGTGATTGATTCGAAAGCTGAGTTGGCGCGCACGAGTCAATGGAGTCGATATTCAAGGCCACGATAAAAAGACACTTTTGCATCTCGCTGCAGGCGACAAAGGCAACCTCGGTCAGAATTACCCTCAAAATAATTCCCTTTTTTCTTCCTATCCCCACTCATTAATACTTCGACAAGGTCGAAAGAAGAAGAAACAAGTAAACGAATAAGAAACGAAGCTCTGAATCTATCGCTAGAGTTTTTCGCAACGCCTAATTATTTAGGAGGTTTTCTCTCTACGAGAGTCCGTGAATCTCGCTTTTTTATAAACGAGCATACTTTACAAAGGAGACGAGAATTTCGTCCCTCCATTCTCAACTACCATTATTATTATCGTCTACTTTTTTAATAACTGTGTGTTGTTTAATATTTATATTTATATTCATACGTACTCATTGATTTCGAAACTATTCATTTATTTATATATTTCAATATGTATTTATTGTGTAATAATCTATTCAGACGCTTAGCTGTCTTCGAAATTATACAACGCCGTTAATCCCTCCTCGTACTTTACAATTACGCGTCTCATTTCGTACAACAATCCCAGCTCAACGTCAATATAAATAGTATAACACTAGTATCTCTCTTTGGAGGGCGATTGGCTGGCTGCATTGGGCATTGCCAATTTTGGCTCCTAATTATACGATCGGGACCTGGCATAGGTGAATGAGTCTACGTCAAGGAAGATATTCTAAAGGAGATTTCTCGTTAATTACTCTTCATCGTTTTCTCCCCATTCGTCGATATATCGTTAAGTCTAAATAGTGGGACAATAATGGTCAATTATCAAATTCGTTGTGTTTCGAAAAAAAAATGTTCTCGAAATAACCAACAACAAAAAACACGATAAACCGATCGAAAATGTGTCGACAATTATTAATTTTTTTCGATATTAAGAAGAAGAAAAAAAACGTTTGATCCCCATTCCATTTGATTCCCTTGTTCTCGTGTATTTTTTTGATTCTTTTTTTTCATTCTCAAGAGATTTTAGGAGAAACGATCGCTGAGATAATTTCGGCCATTATTCGATTTCTACCTACGAATTTTTTATTTTTTGTTTTTTTTTTTCAACCATCGAGACGAAACTGACTTTTTCGGTTCACGATTCAACGAGATCGTTCGGATTATTCACATTTTTCACGCAAACGAAATCGAGCCACCCAACGATTTTGAAGTAACGATCGAAAATTCTTTATCGATTTCATTTGCACGTGAACATTTCCTCCGATTCCGTCATCTCATGCGTTTCGAAAGGACGAAAAAAATCATTTCGAAAATGTCATTTTGAGTGGTTGTTTTTTGTGGATGGAAAAAAAAAATGAATACCGAGTGTTGCGATTTTTCGGTATAGGAAACTTTGTGCATTCTCATCCCCTGACAATCGGACGCAGTTGTCCAGTTTCCACGTCATTTTTTCTGTTGTTTCATTTTTTGTATCGCGATTTTTTATTTTTTGTCGATCTCTCCGCGACGTCCGAAGTTTTCTCTCTTGCAAAAATCTCGTGAGCATCCTCTACTGGAGTCTCGCTTCCTGGGGCGTTGTCTGGTAAGGCAGACCCGGGAAGGCTGCGCCAGCCGTTGATCCTGGCAATCCTGCAGCACCAGGCAGGGCGGCGTACGTGTAAGAAGTTACGTAGTTCGCTGCAGCCGCGTTCGCTGTAACAGAATCGTGAAAAATTTAGTCAAAATCGACACGTACTTCCATTTTTTTTTTCTTCAATCTTTCAAGCATTTTTTCTTTATCTACGAAGAAACAACGACTGCAGAAGGAATTCTATTTGAAAGTAGATATTAAGGGAGCTTTCTACCTGGTTGAGTCCACAAAATCGATTTTTTGTTGGCTACATTTTCCGAAAGCCCGGAAAGAGCTTTCTGGGGAAGGAGCGAGTTTACTAACTGCCCCTGGAAAAGCTGATTAGCTGTAAGATCAAAAAACGTTCGCTTTATAAACCCGATTTACGAGACGTCGACTGTTTTTCATTAAGCAAACCCTCTGAGCGTCGATTGGAGAAATTTTGCATGCATCAGAAGAAAATCACGCGCAGACTGCATGAGTAAAAAAAAAATAAATTCATGACTTTTCGAACAAAAATAAAATTCAAGTTCCAAGAATGAAAAAAAAAAAAATATCAGCAAATCGAGGAATTTGACTTCTCGTGAAGCTACAATTTTGGAAATATTTTCTTCTCATTTTCCAATCAAAAAGATAGAAAGCTCCTTAAATTTTTTTCTTAATATAAAAAAAACATAATCACAAGATTTCCTTCGTTATTCCGTTACTTCTGAGCCATAACCAGACGAATAAATATTCAATAAACCAAAAGCCAAAGCGACAGATCCTCGACCAGCAACGCGGCAAATCCGCCTGCCAATGCCCCACCACCATCATCATCAACATCATCAACATCATCATCATCATCATCATCATCATCATCATCATCGTGTCATCATCATTGTTCATCATTGTTGTGAACCATCGATAACTGCAACATCACAGCACGTAACGGGCGAGTCGCGTGCATTTTTTTCTCGTGTGCTATACGTGTGAGCGTAAAACATGCAACGTTTTGTCTAATCTCAAATATTCATGTTCGACGGTGTCATCAATTTTTCCCAAAGTCGAAAAAAGTATGACTGACAAAAAAAAACACTGTTGGGTAGAGATTGGAAGTTATTCCCGTTGATCCTGATCACCAAGTTTTTGAAGCAGTCGAAAAGACTGCAACGTTTTCCACTCGTAATCGAGATTCCAATTGATTTGTCACGGTGAACAAATGACGCTTGGCAATTAACAGCAACAGGAGGAAGTACGAAAAGTTTTTGATTGGATCGCGATCAATAACTCGAGAGAACAGACTCAGCGAAGAGAAAACACGAGGCAGGAATGTGGCAGAATATGAGAAATTAAATACTTTTCCGAAAAGCGTCCCAAAAGATGAATAGCGATAACTTTTGACATGATTTGGCTAAAACTCAGTCAGGCAAATGGTTCGAATGAGACGGGAAAACGTTTTGATGAAAAATCTTCGATTCGTGTGAGTTTTGTGAAAGGAAACGTGCTGCAATGCCCACATAAAGCTTTCTACGGTGTGTGTCTCGTGTCCGTGAGATAGGATCGTTAAAGTTCGGTCAAAGTTGCGTCAGTTCCGTGTGTTTTTTCTTCGTAAAACTTGATCCCGAGTATCTTCACCTGAGGGTGTGCATTTCTGTTCATGAATGTTTGTTTCTGTGTGCGTGTGTGTGTGTGTTTTTTGGGTTTGAAATCGCTACCATTGCCACGAAGCATTGACGGCAGATAGAATGTCAGTGGGGATTTGTCCAATCGATGGTGTCCCATCAAACCCGGACTCCCGGAAGTGTTCCCGTTATGCTGATGCTGCTGATGTTGTTGTTGTTGTTGTTGTTGGTGTTGTTGTTGCTGTTGTTGCTGCTGCTGTTGTTGCTGTTGATGGTGGAGGCGATTGGCGAGTTCATTGCTGTCGATTGGGCTCTTGTGGACGTTTTTGAAACACATACCGGCGGCAGCAGCGCTCGTGTACGGCGAATAAGCATCGGCGAAGTTGTAAGACGTGCCGGGATAACTCGCAGCCGCGGCTGCGGCGTTCTGGTACTCATAGAACTGCGATGCAGCCGCAACAGCAGCCGCATGACTCAGTTGCGTCGTCGGAAGCTGAAGAAGTTGTCCACCGGGTGCCGCTGCGGCGAGATACGGCGATTGGTACATGTAGCCCGGGGGGACTCTGCAAAAACGAGAGTAAACAGTCTTTAGAATTAAACGTCAGAGTCTCCATTCATTAAAGTTCTGTTTTTCATTCACGAAGAGGATCACGTGGTAATAAACGTTGGGAAATAATCGACAGTCCCTTTTCTCAAAACGTCCAAAGACTCCGAAAGCTGTCATCGAGTTCAAGTGACTTTATCGACTTCCCATGGAAAAACTACAAGTTGAAATATTATTTTTATTTATCGTTGACATCCCGTTAGTCGGGCAAACTTATTGTCAATCGAAGGGAAACTGCAACAATGCTTTTTGATGCGAAAGGAATTTAAAAGTATTTCTCACAAACGTACATCCCGCAAAACATATGCGACACTCGGAACGTTCGGTTGTTGTGTACGCGACGTGTCTTCTTACATATTTTTGCATACAATTTCTTTCCTCGGGGCTTTATCACGAGACAAAAGGATCTGCCGATTACTGGAACGCATTACAGTCAGAAGCCAGGAAACACGTGACGGAAAACCGGTCTTTGTAAAAAAAAAAGCAAGAAAAAACAACAACAAGAAAGAAACTTTTGAATTAATTTTATTTTTTGACCGATTCATCGAATTTTCTGACTTCGTACTTGCCCAATTGCGATCCGACACGGTGAAAAATGGGTAAAATTTATTTCACGCCGAAAACAGATTGTCTTTTGTGAAATTCTGTTCAACGGTGAAACTTCAATCGAAAATTACGCACAAAAAAAAATGCCACAACACTTTTCGTGAAACCAAAAACACTTTTTAAGATCAACGACAAATTTACCAATCATTTTTCCTCCGTGCATTCTCTCGTGGATTATTTTAAGAAAGAACGAAAAAAAAAGTAAAAGTGAAAATCAGTAGTATCATGTAAACAGCTACCAAAGTACAAAAGCACGCAACACCAAACGACAACTCGTGAGCCGAGGGAACGACCTGGGTCGTGCGTCAGTTTTGCTTGAGTTTTCATTATTTTTAATATCACGATTCCATAGTATATTTATTGTTTTAATTTCATCCTGTACGTCAAACAATGCCAAACACTCGGACCAATTTCAGCACGAGAAACAACAAAGTTAATGGAATATTTGTTTAATTAAAATCACAGAATCTCGTCTACGAAGACTTTTAGTAAACGTCAGAAAAGAAGAAGTAAAATAAAATATATATTGGAAACCTCATTGCCACGCTCGGAGAGATTTGCGAATTTGATCCGTACGGGTTGGCGTCGTTCGAGGCATAACCGGAAGTTGGCTCTTCAGGGAGTCTGACAGGGAATATAGGAACGTGAGAAATTTCAAAACGTCCACGAGATCAAAGATGTGCACGGTCCTTCAATTTCAAAGTCAAAATCTTGGCCCAATTATTTTTTCCACGTTCAGAAAATCTCGAAATATTAAATAAATTACAAAAAATCGTTGTTAAATAATTTGGGCACGTTCGATTAAAATTGCCGATCGATGCACATCTTTTTTCTCTGCGAAAAGGAACGAATCCTCGGAAACTTTGATCGCTATATCACTAGATGATCGTAAATTCTTAAATAAAATGAATTAATGAGAAAAAAAAACTGGAAAAAGTAAAAATTCCAAATGTCTTCTGCCAAAGAGGTGTCGCCAAAAACAGCAAACCAAAGAAAACGTGTAGTAGGTACAGCATATTCTATATATATGTATATAAACATATGTTACCCACATATTTAAATAAACCAATATCCACGAGTCAACATATAGAATATACATATATGCAGTATGTACTAAATCGGCACACGTCACACGAATTATCTAACACCAACGTTAGTACCTGGATCGCGAGCTCACGATCGATCATCGCAGCGATTTCATATTCTTTCGGTATTAAATAAACGAGATTCGATAAATCTCCCCAGCGGATCGCATGGACTGGGATATAAAGATTAATGAAAGAAAGATATTAATTAAAAATTGTATTGATGCAAAGAATTCGCGAAATAAAATAGAACGAGACCGGAGAAGTGGAAAGACTTGGCGAAACTTTGTCCTATTCAGTCTCGGACAATCCTGCTGGCTTCCTGGACAGCCCTGAACTTTTCAACGGATCGATAATACCCAGTAAGTTCCGAAGAGCTGACAGCGGGGGGATGGAAAAGGGAATCGATAATACCGTAGTCCTGGGACCGTCTGGGAATGACCACAATATCGGAAAACGAATTAGTCAATTTTTATCCAACACGACTCTCGAGAACTCTCGAGAAAAATCCATTTTTTATATTGTTTTTAATTTCGCAATTGTAAATACGACGCGATTCGTAGAGTCGTTGATTTTGAGATAATAAAATGACGCGACTGGGCGGAATGATTTTCCAGAAAAATGAATATGGCTCTTGATAAAATGTTTTTTTGAGGCCTCGATTGAAAAAGATCGTAGCGTGTGCATGACACTTCCGGAGAAGAGAGAGGTCGGCTGAGCACTGGTGCGTTTCGTTCGGGGACCAAACCGGAAGTCCACAGTCGTCTCGATACATGTGCTTTTTTTTTACTCGCTCGCGATATTAGTACATTATAACAGAGCGTGTAGTATTTTAGCACAGTCGATCATACACGAGTAGCAAAGAATCGGGCCGAACGTGTGTGCATGTGTGTGGGTGCCCCGCACGAATACATAGGCGTGTGTCTCACCGGGGAATTTTCATAAAAATTATCTGTCGCTCGCATCTCTCGGCGTGGAGGTCCGTGCATTATGGATGGCTCGCGTGTCTCCCTTGTGGTCTTTTTAGCCCGAGAAAACTGAGCGATCCCCACCTGGCTCGGAACAAACAACACTTGAGGGCCCAGCCGCAATGACGTTCTCTTTTTATTTCCATATTTTCACCTAATTTTCCCCTCATTTTCCCGCTATATTCAAACCACCCTTTATTTTTCCTAATCCATTTTTCACCCGGAAGACGAACAAAACTTTCGACATTGAACCGATCGACCATCTGTAACTGTTTATCGAATTTTTAGATTTTCTGAACCCTTTTCCAATTTTTCCAGCGGGAACCAAAAGTCATTTTGTCTCGAATAAAATTTGAAAAAAATTGCCCTGAATTTTTTTTTTCATCGTTCTCCATTCCTTATCGCTCTGTCCAGCTTTTTTGTGTATTTTTTTTTTTTATATTAACGGTGCCACGTGTAATATATTACAAAAGATGTCACAGCGCGATGGCTCATTATTGCTGGATCGATGTTCTACTCCGAGAAATATGGACAATCATAGAATTGCATTATGCAGGCGTGTTTATAATGATAAATGCAAAAGGAAATGCATATGGCTGTCGTCCATCGAGCAGACTTGTTTATTTGTTCCCATCCATAAAATTTTTTATGTAGAGCAATTTACGTAATTGCGGAAAATAAATGGAGGAAAAAAATAAAAAGACACCGATAGTGCGCGGAAAAGTTCATCATTGTAATTGCTCGAGGCTTATGCATTTTTAACGCATTCTTTATTTCGCGCATGTGGCAAAGTCGCGATGCAGTTTTGATGGAAAAACGATGTTCGTTGCATTTGCTGCCTCGTTTCTCCCAGAGGAGGACGAGCAATTGAAAAAAATGATAGAAAGACGATTGTCGGGACTCTGACTCGCCGTCAGAAAGGGGTGATTTGAACCCTTTCGTAAGGCGGCGTGGGAGGACGTCCGGAATCGTTTTACGGTCACGAAGCTTGCGGAGCTTCGTAGCCTTCGTGCTTTGGCAAGCTTTCGTGACGGAAACGAGTAAACCACCCTCGATTTCCGACGTAAAGTGGCCAACTGCTTGATTACGATCTTGACTCGTTCATCCCTGCGGCATATTACGCTTCACATACAAACTACGCATGTCCATACCTCCCGAAGAGTTTCATAAACACATAGCGGAGCGATAACGTGCGATGGAATGTCGTAAAGTGCTGCAAGTCATTTTATATGATGGAGAAAAAAACGCACGAATTTTTCGACGAATCCGATAAGTTTGAGTTTTCCAGAATGTCGAGGCGTTTGGTAAATCGTTTGATTCACGAGTGAGTAGCGGCGGAAAGTGGCAAACAATTTGTTCTCGAAGGGTGGCTCGGATTCTTGAAGAAAAAATCGCTCAAGAATTCACCAAATTCGAGTTTTCCCCTGGGAAAACGATGCAAGAATGTCTCCCCCAAAACGTTGAATTTCGACGTTTCTGATTTTTTTTTCGCACGCAGCTCTTGCGCAAGAATGGGCAAGAAATCGTGAGACCGAACACGAGGGGGTGGCTACGACCAAGTGGCGCCGGCGCCGAGGATAATCCAATGGGATGATCCTCCAATCCGTGGAAAGCTACGAACGTCCAATGAGATTCCAACCGGAGCTTGCTTCGGGGTGGTTTCGGCCGTTCGTGTCACGCGCGATGCTACACAAAAACCTCCCCTTTGTCCGATGGTGTGAACTACAGGATTTTCCCACGTTCCCGATGGAAATTTTCTTTTTTCTTTCCCACCGTTATCATCTCCAGCGAAAACTCTACACAATTTGATTTTTTTATTATCGGCAGTGAACGAAATGTCAGTGTAAATCGAGACCAAGCGGGATCCAGTCATTACGAGGTTTCAAAAATGAACCGAGCAGAAATGAAGCTGCACGCAGTTTTCGGAACCGTTTACCAAAAATACAAATGCATTAAGACGAGGAAGCACCAGGATATCATTAGCGAGTGGAAAAAGCTTCAAGCTCGACGGTAATTCATCTCGCAATATTCATCAACAGTTGCAGCCCCTTAATGAGCCACTTAAATGCCGGAAGTGCGTTTCGATGCTTCAGAATTTCGAATTGCAGAGGAAAATTTGGACGAGTGACTAAAATTCTCAGCACGAGTTGCAATGCGTCAAGGAGACACTTTAGAGATTCGCAAAGCACCTCTGGCTCGAAACTCCGTTGGGAAATTCACAATTTTTTTTTTTTTTGGAAAAGCAGCCTCTCGCGAGTCGGGGGAGTTGATCTGCTCCTTCGAGTCGAGCTCGATCTAATAGCCGCGTAAAGCCTCGAACGATTTGAGCAACGACGACAGGTGGACGAGATAAGTTTGACTCGTTTCAGTGTTTCATCTCTCCTCCTCCTCCTCCTCCTCCTTCTTCTTCTCGTACTCCTCGCCACCCCATCGGCCCAAAAATAGAAAGCTCTCTCGGTCCTTTGTCGACGAGGGTTATACAGCAAAAGGATGAGTATCGTCGTCGCGAAGACGCGCCACGACGAGACGACGTACAAAACGAACAAGACGAAGAATATAAACTACCGCGCTGCGAAACAAAATTCACAAGGAAAAAAAAAGCGCGAGAGAGAAAGAGAACAAAGGTCATAAAACCGCTAAAAGTTGCACTGCTTTGTCGAGACTGTGCGGAGGAGTCAAAGATCGACGATAACTTTGAGGAGAAAGAGAGATAATGAAAAGCCGTGAGTATAATTCATCAGGAACGTGTTCGGGAGTTGTCTGTAGGAAACCGGAAGCCAGATCGACTCTGGGCTTAAGGGCCAAGCTCCGGAAAAGTCACTTTGAAAGAAGCATCGTTTGTGAAGGGAATTAAAAATATTTCTGACGATTGGAGCCGCGTCAGAAATTCTCAAAGCTACGAAGAAGCTTCAGGAAACATTCGTTGTCATTACGCAATATTTTTCAGCACAATAATCCACTGGAACGACAGAATAACGATGTCAACCCAAAATAAAGGGAACGAGATTTTTCGAAATATAAAAAGAACACCAGTAGGGTGACTGCAAACTCAGGAAACTATGGGAGACGATGAAGAAGCTAATGAAAACAAGGAAGAGCTCGCCGAGGTGAAAGCTTCTCAAGTTTTCTTGACGAGCTATCCAAAGAACCTCTTCGTCTTTGTCACCAAGAAATAAAAAAAAGAAAGACACAGAGAAGAAGAAATCGGTGAAGAGACCAAGAGAATGAACAGGAAGAAGAAGCAACAGAAGAAAAGAAACGTCAACAAGAAGGAGAGATAAGATAGACGAGGCGAAGAGTGCGAGCAGTCGCGAGAGGTTGACATCGAGGGACAGGTGGATCTAAATAAAGACTGGACCAAAGCCAGGCTCCAAGATGGCCGGGCACAGCAAATGCGTACAGTCGTTTATATAGAAACCTCGGAAGACTTACGACACCAAACAGCATCAGCGAAATGTGTACAAGAGCGCATAGAGGGACGAGAGGGGCAGCAGGAGGTGAAATGAGAATAAAAAACGAGAAAAACGAGAGAGACAGACAGAAAGAACGAACTGAGGCCATTAGCCACAGCGAGTTGCCACCGCGGTGGTGTTGAATTTCATTTGAGTGTCCGCCCACGACCCTCCATCGTGTACGCGGCCCGTTCGTCACGAGAAAGGATTTGGCCCGTGACGTTTGCTCCTCTCTCTCTCTCTCTCTCTCTACCCTCTCATCACCATCGAATCTTAACAAACCACTATTTTTTCACCCCGCAGAGTTCTTCTCGCTCTGATTACTTTCTAAAACTTTTTCGAAACAAGTTTTCTAATTCGTCAGTCACTCGGACCTCGGAAACTCCAAAAACGATCACGAACTCTCAAAAAATCGCAATCTCGAATCTCCCTTTGGTTCAAATTTAAATTCCGCCACTTTTCGATTCCAATTTCAATGAAAAATTAGTCTCTCCATAAAATCCTCGATTTTCCAAACCGACTGGTCCAACATCGAGGATCGGGGCGCGCGATCGAGGCGCCTGCGTCGTGGGTTAAGACTCAAAACCACCACGTACAACACCAACAAAAAAGTAATAAATAATAAGAAACAAAAAAAATGACATAAATCAAAAGATTCAAACGACCAAAGAAAAGTAAAAATTAAATAATAATAATAATCAACACCAATAGCGACACCAATTGTAGAGTGTACAAGCCCTTTTCACACACGCAACAGAGGTTATTAATAATTCAACGATATTTTTCCATCAGCCAAACTCCAGGGTGGCTCGGGCACAAAATTTGACTCGCGTTTTTTTGTTTCGAACTCCAATGACTCGGGAAACATCAGACGAAGAAAAATGGAGGCTCAATTTCCCAGTTTCTTGGGTTTATCGTCATGCCCACGAAATTATGATTTTTGGGGACTCTTTTCGTTCCGGAAATAAAACGAAATGAATAGACAGCTCGAACTCGTTGGAGAACGAAGATAGAACGAAAAATCAATCGCCCAAAGAGACTGTTGCTAAAAATTTAACGTTTCTCTCATTCTTGGCGTGCTGCAAATCGCAAGTGCGCGTGTATGTGTTTCAGTAAACATGTATATATATCTCTATAAAACTATTCGACGGGGTCACCTGCATTAGTTCGAGCGAGAGCACGGGAATCTCGACGCGAAGCGTCTGCTCTATTTCCGTCGAAATTCCCTCGCACTAAATCACTATATACCATACAGCAACATCACTCAAACTCTAGCCCGACCCACATCGTCAATCCCGTCACCAATGAGGCACTCACCAAAGTGAAAAATTTCAAAAAAACATAAATCTTTTTGCCAAAAAACCAACATTTTCTCGATAGCGCGAAGCCACGACTAAAAACGATAAACATCAGCAAATTTCACGAGTAAGTTTTTCCCACAATTCTCCAACCGCAGGCACGAAATAGAAATTATTTTATTTTTCGCGAATAAAAAGTTTGTCAAAAAATTAAATTGACACTGAAAATTTAATTTTTCCGTGCAGAGCAAAGCGTCATTGTGCAAAGTTGATGTGAAATATGAAGAAAAAAAAAAAAAAATCAAACACGCAGTAATTTCCCACATTTTCGAAAATTTGGAACGGAGACTTTGAGAGTTTTCGGACTGCAGTCTCTTGAGAATGATAAAAAGTACCTGGCGATATTCGGAAAAGCTTCGAAATGTGCGCAAATGTTGAAAATATTTTGCAAAAAAAAAAGAATAAAAAAACCACGTTAAAGCGTAAATGAAAAACCGGTGAATTTCCACGACACATAATAATCTATAAACGAGAGTGTAATGAGCCAGCAGTGGGTCAAGTTCGCATGAAAATTGACATACGTACTCACGATAATTGCGTTATTGATTGACGTTACTCACGCGACAACCGTCACCACTGACCATCGCCATTAACACATAATGATTAATATGATTATTAATAATAATCCGATTAATTGATTATTGTGAATTGATCCAATGCCGGATTAAGATAAAGTGAAAATAAACAAAATAACACCAACGAACCAACCGCAGAGGCAGAGTGTGGTGTCAAAAATTCACAAGATTGCAACAATTAATTGAAAAGAAAAAATAAATAAAGTAGAAACAAAAAAGACAAAGAATATTCACAAGAGAGAAAAAATAACAATCGGTAAACAAACAAGACAAAAAAATCTCAACAACCGCAAATCCATTTCAAATAATCATAATCACGTAATCATGAAGAAAGTATAGGAAACAACGAAAAAAAGAAGAAAAAAAAACGATAAACGTCAAAGAAAAAAAAACACAACCCCACAAAATTCGATCCTCTGAAGGATCTTTGGCAATATTATTTGTATACTGAATATAAATATTGAAAAAAAAAGGTAAATAATTCGTTGATAGGTACTCATGGTCTGTTTTGTTCGTATACGTGTGCGTGTGCCGCTGCTCTGTCGCAACATCTCTCTTTTCTCGCCCTCTCTTTCATCTTCGAACCTTCTTTTTCTCTTTCTCTCTTTCTCTCTCTCTCGCGCGCGCTCGCACCTGATTCCTGAATCCCCTCTCTAGTTCGCTCTCTGCATTTTGTTCGTTTTAATGCCGCGATTGAAAAATCATTGCTTTTTCGTTTTTCATGCTTTTGCTTTGTCTCGTCATCTTTTCTCGTCGACAGTTAACAATCCATTCTCATTGCTTTTTAACTGAGAGGGAAAAGAAGAAGAAGAAGAAGAGGGATTACGGGGACTCTCGAGTACCCCGCGACCAACGGGGTAAGTTCGAAGTTCACCGTCTCTCCTCGTTCAACCCCACCATCTCAATCTCAATCCTCCCGTTGTCCCGAGCTTGCGCTCGCGCGCGCTCTTCGGGATGCTGAAATGTCATTTTACATTCTCGTTTTAGCGATTTAACAAATTTCATTATTTCAAGCTCAAGAAAACACTCAACGGTGAAACCCAATAGAATTTCAACGATTTTTAATCCATTCCAAAAATCTTGTCAATTCTTTTTCAATGTATCGTTAACCCGAGATACGAAGTAAAATTGAAAAATATTTTTTTCGATTTTTTTTCGTTTTATTGATCGAGAAAAATATTTAAAAAGTCTGTGACAAAATTAACAATTTCAAGAAATTCTCCCCCCTCTCGCTCACACTCTCTCTCTCTCTCTTTCTCCGCCTCATTCTCGCTCTCCCTTTCTGAACAAGTCGAGGTGATGACAAAACAAAATGTGTCAACGATCATAATAAAAAAGTAAGAATACTAGAAAGAGAAAAAAAAAAACACAGTAATTAATAAATTAGTGTTGCCAACACCAGTTCGAAAACTTACCCATACTGGCTGGGCAGAACTGCGGGATATCCTGCACGAATACCGGCTGCGAATGGGAATGCTGAAATGACAAAAGAAAAAAAAAAATTCATTAATCCACGTTACGCTGTTCATTACAATTGATCATGATGCAAAAATATTGAAAATCGCTATGTGCCTAACGTCAGGAGCGATCGACGTACAAAATAATCGAATCGACGCGTTTAAGGGGGTGCAACAACCACAAAATAGTATTTTCGTCGTACATTTTGCGATCCTCGACGTTTGTAGAAACACAAGGAAGCGATAAACCCAATTCTTTATGACGGTCGTACGATAAAACGCACGTGATTATATATCGTCGGAAAATAGAGCATGAAAGTCAGTGAAATAATTGTTCAAAGTTTTTGTAAAACACTGAGCAAAAGATTGAGAGAGAGAGAAAGAGAGACGAAGAAAATATGTCCATCATATTTACAGGCGTTGGATTAGAGAAGGCATGAGAGAGTTTAGACGTCTGGCCAGACGCGGCAACCATTATATTTGTACGAGCGTTACCCGCTGGTGAGCGACAAAGGCAAAGAAAAGAACAAGAACAAACATTGAGCGAGCTGGCTGTGTAAGAGAGCAAGAAAGATAGAGGCAGCGTCTTTAACGCCAGGATAGCACAAGCGCGAGTGTGTGCTGTGCAATTTTAGACTTAGGGCCATGACGAAGAAGAAGAACATGAAGAACAAGAAGAAACGCAAAGACGACGGTTCCGAGCGACGCTTGAGCAATTTTGGCTCGATGCCACTCGCAGAAACATCGAGACTTGCAAGTTTTGCGAACTCAAGAATCAGCCAAGACTCCACGTGACTCACAAAGCTCCAGTCTCAAGGGACCACGAGATACTTCCTTCATACGATTTCGATACATCGCAGAGATCCTTCATTTTCACAAACGAACCAAAAATAACTGAGATCCTTGTCGGACAAGCCTTCTCACTCGACAAATCTTCCAAGATTTACAACTCCAGCCCAAGATAAATGGCCATGGTTCCAGAAAATGGTTCGAAACATTCTCAACCATGGGGAACCAATAACTCGAAAAGAACGTGGTGGCAAAATCCACATAATTCTGAACTCTGGCTCGAAGAAATCAGAATAATTGGATCGTGGATTGTGACGAATAACTCAAAAAAAAAAGAAGCAGTTGCTTTTATTTTCTGGTTATCTCCTGGACCCACGTACATTGCGAACGTGTCAGACGTCACATAATTCTCAGTACATCATCGTGGAAGTCATAGCGTAAAAGTGTGTTCGCAGTCGCTTTCTGTAGCGCACTCACACGAGCTTCGCGGTCTCTCGACCGACAGCAGGTAGAGTCCACGATCCTCGAGCTGTTCTATCGATTCACCAATGACATACATCAGAACCAGACACAACCAAGTGACACTGTGTGGTTACAGAAAAAACGTATTTCGAAATGGGTGACTCTGCGGCAATTTAATGGCGAACACTCCAATTAAGTTGCCATCGAATGTGTGCCTGGTTGAGTCTTTCACTTAGGCCCTCGATTTTATGTCCCATTTATCGCTTGACAGGAAAAATCTACTTTTTTCCTGGAGTCATAGCCCACAGCCCTTCGCATCGACAATCCATTAAAACCTTTTCATAATATTTCTTTTTTCCAACTGTCCACGAGCTACTTCATTCTCGCTCTTGATCGTTAGCAATAACGAAGGAAAAATGGACAATTTTTTTTTTTTACAAATTTCATTTGTCGAGGCAATGTTTCATTTATTTATATTTCTTATATTTTTTATATTTATCCACCATTTTCTATTTTCTCTAATCGACCCACTCGGACACTCGTTTTTTTTTGTAATTAGGAATAATTATTTGCCAACATTTCCTGAACGTTTAGTTTCGTGGAAAAAAAACCGTTCGCCAATTCAGGAAAAAGCATTTTGAGGAGAGAGCCTGAAATTTAGGGGCAGCTTTTGGTCTAGAAAACAGTGTCGAATGATGAAATGGTTTCGGAAGAGGCTGATGCTGTGATGACAAGTTAATGATCTATCGAAATGAGCGTGTTCTCAGCCAGAAGTCAAAAATCACTTTTCCGATGGGAGCGAGAAGGAGGAGAAGGGCAACGGAGATTTCAATGATTTCCTGGCTGCGATTCAACGACGCAGAAGCCTCGGGATAGTGACAATGACGCGTGGAATGCAAAAGCGCGTTTGAGCTTCTAGAAAGACCGTAAGTATATAGCTGACGAGTCATGCAGCAAGCTCCGGAAAGAAATATGACCGAACGACGTCGGCAAAGCGAAAAGAATTTCGGTGGCGAGATGAAAAGTTGAAAATCATTATTATTTGTTTGTTCAAACAAAAAGTCTAAACTTTGACTCGTCGATATGGGGTTCACGTGTTTATTTTGACTGTAGGCCAAAGCCGAAGCTCCTAGTGTTTGCTCGCCACCCTCTAACTCGGACGTTAACATCGAGGAGGCTCGTGAAAAATTGATGGAAAAAAAATTGCCGATCGATGTAACGTCTCGTACGTCTGGCTCATTGTTTTTTTTTCTCCCGCACAAACTTTTCGACAATCAGCAGAAAAAAATTGCTCAATTCAACAAATTCCCAGATTCTAATAAACTCAAACCTTTTTTTTTGCTTCAATAAAAACTAAATTAATTGCTAACTCACTTGCTTGGAGATTGCCCCTTGGTTTTGCCCCCAAAATCGCGAGATTGACGTTTGCTTTTCGACCATCGATTATGGGGTTGGGGTCCTTGCAGGCCCTTTCCGCCGCAGGTCGGTCACCCATGATTACCTGTAAACACAACATTCGAAATACTAAAAAGACTTGGAATTTTCACATTTCATCGACAATTTCACTCAAAAGTAACAAAAAAAAAGAAAAAAGACATTTCGAAAATGAGGAACAAACGTCAATTGCGAAAAAAACATAAAATACGAAGAAAAAAAAAATTTATCGAGCTTTTCGTCTATTCATTGAAATGAAAATTCGTCAAAGTTTGGATCACTCTGAAAATAACTTTGAGGTAAGGTTGTTGTTTGAGCGAGTAACAGGTTACAGCTGATAAATACGGCAGGTCGGATGTTCCATAAGGACAGGTGAACGATAGGAAGGGGACATCGAAAAACTTGCGTTTTACATGCGTTGGTATCGTCGCGATAAGCATATCGGCCAATTTCAACAAGGAAGAAAGTGGGGGCTATCGTCATTCGCGTCTTCCGATTATTACCGAAGGCTTTATTCATCGGTTCTTTGGCGCTCGAAGAAACGTGACTGTGACCGGGTTCGGAGACGCACTCGTCTCGCTCAACGGCGCACGATAAAACCACCAAGAACCACCAAGTGTTATCGCTCTATGTTTTACGTTGATATACCGAACCCACGATCGAGGTGGGCAACTTTTGTACACGGTAACTTATTCCAATAGCAAATGTAAATACGAAACAGCAAACATTATCAACATGGGGACTTTTGAAAGACTTTTCAATATCCAATCAATTATTTACTGCGTTAATTGCCTACGAAATCAATTACAGAAATTATCCAAGGGCTCATGTCTAAATAAAAATTTTTAAAAATCTTTTTTCAGAATTTTTTTGCCACGAAGATTATGATTTTGTGTTTCGAAAACAACTCCCAATTTTGTCAAATTAAAATACTTAAAATTAAAAAATGAAGACTGTTTTTGTCGAGGCCCGAAAAAATGAAATTTTTCAATTTAAAAACGTTCCCACGAAGAATTTTTCAACTTTCTCGACTCCCGGACAACCAAATTCTTCACAAACCTCTATAAGAACGTTTCTAACTCACGGAGAAGTGAAAATCGAGGAATTACCGTTATGAGAAATATTCGAGGAACGACCTCGAGTTTTTGGCGATTTTTACTGTGCAGAACGTAAAATTTCGTGAAAAAAAAAATCATCCAATCTCGAAAGTAAATTTTGAACACAAAAAAAAATTTCAAAATATGTTCTCATTAATCCAGCGAGACCCCGAAAGAGACAAGATTTGCATCCCGACCTGTGCGTTTGAACAAAAAGAGTCAGCACTTTGTCGAAAAAAAATCGATTGCAAAGGAAATCCTGAAGTCTTGAAAAATGAAGAATTTTGATGAATGAGGAAAAAAATGCTTTTACGTTCAGACGATTTGAAATTCAAGAATATTCATTATATTCATATTTTCTTGCATGAAAATATCTCTTGATGGTTGTTCAGGAGACAAAGGAGGTTGAATAAGTGAGTTTGTTGGATAATAGTAATTTAGTAATACTTACGAAACCATAGCCTCTACTTTTGCCAGTCTGTCTGTCGGTGATGACAACGGCTTCCTCGATGTCGCCGTAAACGTTGAAATGTTCCCTGAGGCTTTTGTCAGTGGTGTGATATGGCAAACCACCGACGAATAATTTAGTCCAGGTGGTGTCCTTCTGTTGTGGCGCAACGCCGGCAAGAGCGCCGAGACTGGAGACGAGCTCGTCCGGCCCTGGAGCACCAACGGTCGCAACCGTACCAACGGCGCTGAGACCCGCGGCACTGGGCATCAACATTCTCAAAATTTTGGCGTTTCCGCGGGACGACCGCGCCCTTCTTCCACGAAGAAAGAGAGAGAGAGAGAGAGAAAGAGAGAGAGAGAGAGCGAAAAAAAAGGTAGCGAGAAGCAAAGAGATGCGAGTGGAAGGTCAGCTGAGAAAAATCTCAATTTTCATATATTCTTCGTATGAATAGAACGGCTTAGGTCTGCCGTCCGTAGTGGGCACGATTTATTAATCACAGACGTTTCTGGAGCATGAACGTGAGCATGGAGGTTCGCCTGGAACAAACAAAAAAGAGAAAAAAATCGTGAGGATTCGATATTTGATGTTATTCAAGTTTTTTCCAAGCATATTTCATTTTTACACATCCAGGTCATTAACATCGAAGGCGAAGGAATTGTAGGAGGAAGATTCTGGGGAAATAAGAGATCGGAGCGTCTTACGAGCTCGGATGGGCAGATGGTGGATGGGAGGCACGTTCAGGGTGGAAAGATCAACGCTTTAAAAGTTGGCCTCAAATTTCCAAAGGTGGACGAACCCTTGCCGCGGTTTCGCGAGACTTAATTCTCCCTGAAAGATCCTCCCGAAACTACAGAGCCGAGACTTTCGTGACTCTGAAAATTACCGATCGCACATGTGCTCGTACTCGAGCGTGTATACACGTGGAAGGGTCTAATCGCGTTCTCTAGACCATCGGGACATTGACCCGGCTCTTCAGCGGCCGAAACATTCAATTTTAACTACAAACTTCAATGGCGAACACAAGACAAGTGTATTGGGCGATAAATAGGATAGAGAGTTGCGAGAAAAACTCCTGCGTTGAATGAAACAGCGAGCAATAGAAAAAAACGAACGTTTCATCGCTAAGAGCCCAAAAAATACGAAGCTCGTCAACATGCTGGGACGCAGGAGCTCAGAATTTCGTACTGGTCGCAAGAAAGGGCCAGGGAGTCTGGTGAATCAGGCCCAAACCAGCCCGAAGGGTCCTATCGAGCTTACCTCTCTCGTACTCTCTATTTTTCCTTTTTCCCTCATTCGCTCCCTCCCTCTCTCTCTCTCTCTCTCTCTCTCTCTTCCTCTCATTGTACGAAGAATGGCCTTGGCAAGGGTAAGGGGTGTCTATAGTTCTACAAGGCCCGGGCTTTCTCCCACCAGAACGGTTGAGAGTAAAAGAGAGACGAGGAACTGACGGGGCCCCGAGAAGCCCAACGGACCGTCAGGGCCTCGATGGTTCCTCCTGCTGTTCCCGATCCCTAAACGGCAGCTGCTTTTGGCTCCGGCTGGGCTGTTTCACTGCTGCTCTCCTTCTCCCGCTGCAGAACCGGTGCACCACGTATAATAATCATATATTGTCCTATGTATTTGTAATGCCTACACCAACAGATATTATGCTCTTCATTTATCCCCATACGACCACGTACCAACGTTTTTCTATCTTCGTCCACACATTTGAGACTCAAGACTCGTGTGCTCTCTACCTGAGAATGAAAGCGAGACGAACCTGATGGCGGTGGCTCCGACGATGCACGTCACAACGTTCTGCACATACAAACGTACCGACCAATGTGGTGGTTGGGAATTACTAAGGCTACCCGAACCAGGTCCTGCACAAGGAAAGACCCAAAAACCTCTCGATTCTTCGTCCTACGAACGAAACTTCGGGCACATATTTATCTTCGTACGAACCTACGCGCATGAATCAACGAATCCAATGAAAATTCTCCGCGTACAAAGAAAGAGAGCCAGCGGATCACACGAGCCCCTGGATCTCGTGGATGAAAGGGATGCGTCGTGGAAAAATAATAATGGAACGCATTCGAGCGGAGAGAAAGGAGAGTGTACGGGAAATTTCTACCCCCGGGAGCAACGCACGTGTTGGCAGGAAAAAAAGACACCATGACGGGCACGAGGGTGAATTTTCCATCGCTTTCTCCCATGGCACTGCTTTTTTTTTTAAAATGATTCTTATCGAGGCCTCCGCAGAATTCAACCCACCGTTGCCGAACCCCGGCTCGTGGCCTTTTCCTTCCATACAACCTCGTTGGAAAGCGGCTGTTCCTTTTTTTTTCCTTCCTCGACGATTTCTCCTGTTCTTTGCATTCGTCGCTTGCCATCGGTTTCGCCGGTAAAGGGGAAAATTCAACAGGAAGTAACCTACATGTGGGCACAAGTTCACTGTCCGGAAAATTCTAGCGAGTTCCCGTCAACAGACCCCACGTGCGAGCCCTCGCGGGAGGGTGAAAAACAGAGGGTGCCTGCGCGCCTTATAATCATCGAATCTGCAACGAATTTACGGGCGCTCAGACCTCACAATTTCCCATCATGATCCTTGCCTTTGGAAGCTCCTCAATGTTTCGGAATATTTATACGAAAATCGTATGAATGATCGCGAGAAAATTTCATTCAGTTGATTCGTTCGCGTTGTACAATTTATAGCTTCGCGTCTTTCGAATTTAATGCTCGATCGTAGAGTTTCGTGCGATGAGAAAGGGAGAGAGAAGATGTTTATTTTGGCGTGGATTAGATCCGATCGATACGCAAATTATTCATCGTACTTTTCGGTTCCTTCGAACTAATCGACAAAATAACGGAATCGTACATATTTGTACCGTCCATGTAACTTTTATCGGTTTATGCCTCCAAGATCCCAGAAAAAAACGCCAATTTCCCGAAAAAAAAACGGCAGCAAGAGACTCACCAACAGCCTCATGGACGTAATTAATTCGGAGGCCATTAAAAAGACCCAAAATGAATTTTTCTCTGGCCAAGAATAATGAAGGAACTGAACTAAAGTCTTCGAGATCCCTTCTAAACTCTCGGATCTCGTGTTCCGTTGGTAAGAATCGCGAAATCGTGGCAGAGTGGCAACCCCTCTCCGTTTGGTTTATTAATAAACATGGCGGAGAAAAAGCACGTGCCCGAGCTGACGAGACAGAATTTGAAGCAGAAATTCTGTGCAAAGTGAAATAACGTCTCTCGATCATTTAATTTGTTAGGAACTTTTATTTTTTGCCCCCACGAGATTTTCTTGTCATTTCCAAAGACGAAAATGTTGAGAAAGAATTTACGGAATTAGCGGAAAAATTCTGAACCATATAAATCGCGAGCATGTGACTGATTTTCTTTGTCGAAAAAGTTCAAGTTTTTATTTGAGTTTCGGTGGATGTATCGCTGTTACGACTAAGACTAGGGGGTAAACTTGAACAAAAGGTTCTTGAGGGATTGCCCCGAGGGTCTCAGCCAGGTGTTGGCACTCGGAAGGGTGCAACCCTCCCGCAGATATATACATCAATGCTCGTATATACTGCCCCTCTTCATTGCCTCGTCCCTCCCACGAAAAACTAAAACTTTTACGACGCACAACTACGAGCCTGCTCTCCGAACAACTTTCCGACGTTGACACTTTTCAGTGCGTCATAGTGCGCTGAAAAACTACCGCGAATCTGGCAATGCCCGGTGTAAATTCTAAGAAAACAAATTTCCAACGAGCCTCACTTGCCAAACACGTAATAATAATCTTCGCTTGAATTCTTGACAACGAAACAATGTTGCATCCTGACGAATCGACGCTGTGGCCAGAGACAATGGGACTTTGATTTTTTCGTATTTTCGCCAACGACGCGAATCATTCCCAAAGTATTTTTCGGCTCGGATAATTATTCAAAATATTTACAACCGATGGATTTTTTTTCTTGGGAATGCCGCATCGAACGGAATGGATTCGTTACTTTGTATTTTAAATTCCAGGAAAGTTTTGGACGAGGCCAAAAAGCAGGCGAATTTATTAAACAATTTATTGGGGAGTGCAATAAAATTATAGGGGAAATATTTAATGAGCAGAATTTTCATTTTTATTGGATGGACATGACTCGAAATTGGAAAAACTGGAAAAATAAATTGAGGAAAAGTTCGCACATCCTCATTCTTTTTTTCCTGGAGGAAAAGAGACTCAAGCATTCCGAAAAACACGTGCAACGTTTTATTTTTCTCGAGACAATTTATCAGCGATATTTATCGTGAATAAATGAATTTCGGAGCCGAATACCGATTTTTCACCCTCGAAAAAGAGACTTGGCAGTAATCTCGGTTAGTCGGAATTAGAGACGCGTTATATTTAGCCAGCAGCGAGAAAAATTTGTATATAGATATATAAGGAAAGTTTGAGCCGCTCGTCCCGAGACGCTCTGCGAGACGAGGCGATATAAAGAGAGAAAGAGAAAGAAATAGGAACGCGGGGGTGTATGCGAAAGAGAAACACAGAGAGAGAGAGAAAAGAGGGAGAGAGAGAGAGAGAGAGAGCAAAATCTTTTGGACCCAGGGTAATTCCCGCACTCGCGTAAATCACCAGTGCCTCAGGGAAATACGAGGAAGCAGGGAAAGGGAACTCGATATATCTGTCCGTGTGAATTCACAGGCAAAGACCTCTTAATACTGTAAAAAAAAAAAAAAAAATGTCGTGCGTAGATTCAGCCACAACTGTGTAATCATTTTTCTATACCACGACGAAAAATATTAAAATTCAACAAGATTATCAAACTCACCGAGTTTTTACAGAACTCGTACGCAATGAAGAACGAGGTAGAAGTTGCGTGTATCAAATTACAACAATTGAATTATTTATACGAAATAATTGTTGATGAAATTCGCACGTAGAATCCAAATCACACTTTTTGTATTTTCCTGCAGGCTTTTTAAATCCACACAAAGATTATCTCTTGAGGCTTGAGATCAATCGGGCACCCACGCTTGTTCCACAAATTCGATATTTCATACAAAATAATAAACGTATTGGATTTAAATAACGATTCAGTTCCAACAACAAAAGAGACGAACAAAAGAACAGAAAAAAAAACACGAAACAGACTTTTGCGTCGACGATTAATCAATCCTCGTGACAATTAGATTTACGAGTCAAACTTTCCCCACGGAAATGTTCGATTCTTTTATCAACAATTATATCGAGCGTATTTTTACTTTTTTCATCCGATTACGAGCCTTTTACGAATTCTCGATTTCGCGCACACACCCGACTGTTACGAAGGTCCACGTGCGAATGCCGATCAAGGTTTGAGGCAACCGCGATCTTCGCTGGTTCGCCGGAACCTCCTGCCTCGAACAATCTCATTGGATATCCCCCAAATCCTCTCTCCCTCGCCCCTCACATTCCCACCTTCCCTTTCTCATCTGTTTCGTTTCGTCGTTGCTCCGTCGTAGCCACGACGTGCTACTCTGATCCTACCCAAACGGCTTTTCAGTGCCGTATTCGTTCCCATTTTCCTTCGGGTATCTTTCCGTTTCCATTTTATTCCAACAATAAACCCCAAAATTTCACTAATTTTTCTCCAAACTTCGAACCTTCGAAAATTTATTATCCAAACAATGCTTTTTATTCCTCGGGCTTTTCTTATTTTTTCATGATTTTTTTCACACCTCATCATCATTATCCACATGCCAAAAAATATTCCCTTGCATTGCCCTTAAAATTTATCGGTTCGTGATTTTCAAAATCAATTTTCAAAATCGTTGCACACTCATCAAATTAATGCGTAAACTCTAATACAATAATTCAGTAAACTGACGGCGGATTTTCATGGCAGCGTTTTAATTAAATCGACAGTTTATTAATTTTTTTTTACTATAACAAAAAGTGGATTTGACTCGTTTTTTTTTGCATTGCATTTTGGCTCGATTTTGGAAAATCATTTTTTTTTAATGAATTGTCACATTGCACATTTTTCTTGCCCTGCATTATTTGCAGGGCAAGAAAAATGTGGGTTTTTTTTGGCAAAATAAATTCGTTGAGCAGTCACGAGGATTTTGGATTGTAAAATAGAAAAACGAGGAGATCGGGAGCGAGAAAAGGGAGAAAAAAAAAGCTTAGCGTGCGGGGACCAACGAGAAGTCCAACAAGTCGAGGTGGTGGTCTTTTACGGTGTATCAGCTGTTCGAATAATCGTTGGACTCGCTTGGGCAGCTGTTACATCTCGTTCTTGTTCTTCGCAACACGAACCTGGAACTGAGCCCAACGGCTCGCCCAACGGAGCCCCGTTTCTTCGTTTTTTTTTGTCATACATTTCGCTCGTATACGTTCGATTCGTTACAAAAATCGAGCGGGTCACAAATCAGTAGAAATCTTGAGGCCACGTGCCTTGGAAACCTCCGACATGGATTTTTGTCCCTCGCGAATCTGCGTTCGAAATCGAATTGTTCGACCTGAAAAAATAATTTGTTTGATGCATTTTCTCTCGTGAATTCTAATCGATCGATTCGCCGATCGTTCACTCGTAGAATAATTCAAAAAATTTTAACAAATAATACGACAGCCAAGGGAGCGCGAACGAGACACAAAAATGTCGAAATCGTCTTGGCAGCATAGACAGTTACGCGCCAACAGCATTTACACACATATGGAAATATACAGTGGCAGGATATCATCATCCACGTTCGAGAGAACCCGAACAGGACCAAGAATAAGGGAGAAAGAGAGAAAAAGGGTACAGGCCTTGCATGGAGGAAAATGAGCCCGAGAGAGAGACGAAATTAAAGCGAAGAGACCCCATAGGTTCGTGGCACGCGCTGCCAGCTGCCCCACAGCTGTCTCTTCTGTCGTTTCCCCCCATAAACCGAGACGAAGAGGGGGAACAAAGTACCCGAGACACAGAGCGAGACAGACGAAAAAGATCGGCAGAGACCGGCATAACAGAAAACCCAACAACGCGCGTTTGCTAAGTTCCAGCCCTCGGCTTATATGCAGTCCCATACTCGAACGTGTGCATATGCACGTGTACACCAAACTCGACGAGCCACAAAAATTCACCGACTATCGACCAACATATTATTCATTTTTTCCGCTTCCTAATTATCACTCGCTGCTCCCTCGCTAACCACATCGTCTCAGCATTATTCAAAAAATCGTATACACATTGTGGCCACCAGAATTATCACTTTTTTTCAATTTCAAATAAAATCGACTTAAAAAAATAAATAAACGATTTTTGTACGACACGATCAAAATGTTCGACGTTATTTCTGGTCTAAAAAATAAATTTAGAAAACTCGAGCCTCTGCAGCTCAAAACCCAAAAGAATCGACCTCCATCATTCTGCATTTTGTGCATTGAAAAGTGGAAGAAAAAAAAACGATTTCCTCCACACAAAACTTCCTGAAAGTATTTGTTTCCAACTTTCAATTTTTTGTCCGCTGACCCGCATGCTTCTCATCGGATGTAGGGAGATCCGAGGTTCTCCGATATCAAGCGAGGAAGTGTCGAAAAGTGGAGAGTTGTGGGGAACAAGGTACAAACCCACCGGAACTCCGATGGAACTTTCACACCGGAGCTTCATAAAGACAAGAAAAAATAACACTTGCGTTGCGTCACGCGTGTATGCGATATAAATAAGTTACGTGCGACGAGATCTGACAATCTGAAGGGCCTAAGTCACAAAATGTACATTTGAAAGAGTCCTGAGTTGAGGCTTTTGCCTGGGAATTGGCCAGTGAATCAAAAAGCTCGATTTTACGTTCAAAACATTTCAAATCATTCTTTATAAAAAAAAAAAATCTCGTCCTTTTCGTTGAATTTTTCAGATTAACGATAAGATTTCAAGGTCAAAACCATTTTTGAATTCGTTCTTGTTCCGTGTACACGATCCAATAATATATGCAGCCAAAGCGAAAGGGCGGCAGCGAGCGCGCACCGTTGAACGAGTTCCTTTTTGTACTTTTAACGCTGCACCAAAAGCTGCAGCAGTGGGACATTTGAGGGACTTTGCATTTGCGGTTTCTCATCCGGTCTCTCTTTCTCTGGAGGAGATCGACATCACAGGAAATAGTACTGCTCCTCCCGAAGTGCGTCCTAGAGGGCTCCATGCTTTACGCAAGGCTATTGAGTTTCGGGATTGAGTATAAAAAAACGGGAGGCATAAAAAAACAAAAAAGAGAAGATGAAGATGAGGTGAAACGAGGCGGAGACACCGTCACTATGAGCAGACGAGATGAAAAAAAAAAAGAGAGTGGAACCAACTGAGGGACAAGAAATTTACTGTAGCCATTCTGAGGGCTGCGCAGGCCGGAAACACAAGGGCGTTCAACCCTGAACGAATCCTCTCCATAAGAAAATATGTATATTTAGATTTAAAGGGCCTCCGTACACATTAAGATGCAGTCCTCATTTTTGAATATATTTTTGTAACGTTTTATGAGCCGAGGGCTCTTCGAAATTCATTTCGAAGGTTCGTCGATGACTCGATGGCATTTCGAGCCTTTTTTTTCATTTTTTTTTCGTTGTCATTCAAAATGTGACCAAGTTTTTATTTTCTCCTGATTGTCGGATGGAATTTTATTTTCCATCAACGCTCCGAAACAACGTCCCATGCGTTTAACACCTTAAGGTACTTTCACGACTCGCTAAAACCTTATTTGGCCAAGAGTTTCTTCAATTATAAAGAGACAATGCCATACGCGTGCGAAATCCGAGAAAAAGAGATGGAAAGTCAAGAGATGACACACACACGCGGCCTTCTCGAAATAGACATTAAGGAGAGAAGCTGCGCGCTATCTCGAGTCGAAAATAAATCAGTTTCTTCCACGAGGAGGGTTTAACGACGATTGGCCACGAATTTAGCCGATAGAAAAAGACTATTAAGCCACCTACGGGACTATGGATCGAACCGACCAGTTCGGAGTCTTGAAAAATCATTTCTACAGACGATATAAGACGATAATAGATTTATTATCTATTCATCTTTATTACAGAGCATGTGGTTTCGTACTTGGAAAAAAAATTAGCTTCTCAAATCGACATAAAACACGACGTTTCGTATTTAATTAAAAATTTGCTCTCCGCATTATAATATCCAAGTTTTTCTCTCGCTGAACGACGTTTGAAGTAAAAAAAAAACAATGTCGAAAACTTTCTTCTTGGCTCTACGTAATTTTCAAAGATTTTTCCTCGTTCTTTCGAAACCCAGCGACACCGACGACCCGGCAGAACGTTATTTTTTCTACTTCGTGCCACACTTTTTTCGTTTTTCTTTCCCAAAGCGAACAAACTTGACAAATATCAGAAAAAAACTTTTTCCTATTTTTTTATTTGACACGATGATTCATTGTTGTGAATTATACATATGTTGGTAAATATCGTAGACGTAGATCCAAGTTTTCATCGTTTTTCATGACACTATACCTTAAAAGAATTTAACGATTGGCTGTGCCACTCGAAAGCGAGGAAACGTGTCACGATTCGTAGCATCTGTGTAATCCACCATACAATTGTGCAAACAATCGGATGCTAGGGAGGGGAGGACTCTCTCCGTTCTGTTAGAAAATTGTGGAGTAATTCGTGTGTAAAAAAATAAAAAATTAAAATTATTTATATCGTGTGTTAGAAATTGATCCAACATTTATTTACTGCTAATGACAAATCGACCACGTTTATATTTTTTCATTTTTCCCACCTCCTAAATATTTCTATTTTTTTTTAGAATTATTTGAAAAAAAAATAACCGTGTGGGGGAAAAAAATAAGTTTTCGGAGGTAAAAAAATTCTTTACATGTGAAAATATTCGAAAAAATAATCTTCGTACTCGTCCGTGGGGTCTAGCAGGTTTTCCTCTATTTCGTATTTCGCCCCTTCCTCCGGGTTTTCGTGTCGAGTTTTTTTTGGTCCAAAAAATCTCGCAAGATTCGTAAATTCCAAGTTTAACAAATTTTCAGAATGCTCCTGATTGTTGATACGATAAAAATAAAAAAATGGCATATTTTTTGGCTTTTGCATATCGCGATTTTCGTTCAAGCTCCGAGAAACGTCACTTTTTGTAACAGTCTCGTGAGTTCTTGATTCACTCAAATTATCCCATTGCCATCTTCCGGACTTTCGTAATCGGCGCTTCGGCCGCTCCGAATCACGTTCCGGAAGTTCTCCTTTCACAAGAAACGACGCCAAATCCTTGTCCATCATATCATCCGCATTTTTCCATGCATCTCGCTCCAGTAGCTGCCAAAGACGCTTCCCGAATATCCAACTGAGGGAACGTCGCTCTTCCTCGGTGAATCGATCGTTACGCAGCTCATCAATAACCAAAGGAATTAACTGCAACACACGATCCGTGTCGATCGAGTCACCACCCAAATTCATCACAGACAACGAACCATCGATCGGATTTGAAATCGGGAGTGAGTGAGATTCAATGTCGAGCACATCGACGTCCGATGTATCGAAATCTGCAAGACCAAATTTCCATGTTTCGTAATTTTATCCATGAATTCGACTCTCGAAATATTTGAGGAGCAAAAAATAATTTTGGAACCTGCAGGAAAATTATCTGCGAAATATTTTGGAATAGTTGAAATTTCAATTAAAAAGTCGTCAAAATTTAAAATGATTTAAATTTTAATTAGAAAATCGTCAAAATTTGAAAGTTATTGAAATTTGGATAAAATTCTGGGAAAAATATTGTGATGGCGAATTCATCGAACCCAAGAAATTTGATTGTTCTGGATACCAGTGAAAAAAAAAAACAGTTAATTTTACAGTTAATGGCTTTCGTGTGGAATTATTTATTTTTGTTCCGTACCTTGCGGCTCGGTAGCGTCGAGACTGAATTTGGTGGGCGATTTAGGTACGTCGGCAGTGGGATCGACCCGATTGATTTTCTTCGGCCTCGAAACCAGAAATTTCATGTAAACAAACATAATCGGCACGTTGTCCATCGTTTCTTCATCGAGCTCTGGCGCGTCAATGTCCACGAATTCCTTAAAGCTGAGCTTCATGATTTTGTTGACGAAGGTATTTCTCGTTTCGACGAGGGATCGTTGGATTTCCATGATGGGCAATTGATTTTTTTTCTTGGGGATGAAATCCTTCGATGTATTTCGCCAGCCAAGTCGATGCAGATGATCGTTCAAGGCTGGCATCCTCGCGAGCTCCTTGTAAAGTCTTTTCCGAATTTTTGCCAAGCGCCGATCATTTTTCCACCAATCGATTCGATATTCTCCAGACTCGATGAGGCTCGCCTTGTCCTTCAGGATCTCATGCTCCTTGACGCTCTCGAAGACTCGCTTACCGAACGCCAGAATTTTCTGGTGACTCTCCTCCATCAATTCCGTGACGTCGAGCAAGTTTTCAGCCTCGCGAGACTCGTCATTGTCTCTTTCAACTTTTATAACACGACCGTAACGTTTGTGACTCTCTGGATCAGAACTTTCGGGCTCAAAGTCTTCGATACTGATGCGAAATCCTTCTCGACGCGGATAATTCTCAGCGCAAATCAAAACGTTCACATACACGGTGAAAAACAAACAAATTATTTTTATTTCCATTGCACAACTTCCACACTACATCCAAATTAACTTCCAAGCGATTCAATCCACGTCCATGTGGTTCACAGCACGAGGATTAAATCTCCAGGACTGTCCAGTCTTCGCAAACACAGGTGGACACTGTCGCGCTCGAAATGCCTAGAAATTTTATTTCGCGCATGCCCGATACGTCTTTACGCTATTAGTTCGTTAATCATAATCCCTACGAACAGGAAATCATCGTAAACGAACGGTTCAGTTTGAAAGACACCTCGAACGAATCCAAAAAAAAAACAAAACACGTGCCAAAATTATCCAAAAACGTATTTATTTTGCTAGACACAAGAAACAGTCTCTCTGGACGAATAATTCAAACAGTAAAAATACGAAAAAAACACACACAACAATTAATTCTTATTTCTGAGAAAATCGATCGTCTAAGAAAATTGGGATTAAGGGGCTATTTATTGCTCGACGTATAACAAAAAGTCCATTACATCGAAAACTTTAAAAAATAAATACGAAAATAATGAAAAATAATAAATTCTTACGTCTAAATAAATCAAAGCACGAGGTCTTCGGGAATTAAGGGACCAAAAACTTAAGAGAACAAAAATTCGATTTTTTTTGCGTTTTTGTTTTTTTTTTTGTAAAATATTAATAACAAGCGTCAATATTTAGTAGAAAAAAAAATGACTGAATAGTTCAAAGGCTCAGTTCGGCAGGAAGCCATTGACGCTTTTGACGTTAGACGTAAATTTCGCTTCAGTTCCCAAGTTCCGCGATCTCCCAAGCGGAAGGTTGGACAGCCAAGATCTCGAGGATGATGGGAACGAGTTGGAGCCAAAATCGTCAGCGGAGACAGAATCAAAATAAGGAGGATACCGAGTATAAGCGAAATCTTGTAATTCGCCATTGAAATTCGACGAGGGGATTGAGAATTGTGGAATATCGCCGACGTTTCTGGTTTGCGTAGGGAATCCCGTGGGTTGTGGAATCGTCGGTGTTTCCGAAGCGGGGATCTGGGTCGGTACCCCATAGAATTGTGATGGTGGACCATAAGATTGAGATCCTGGTCCAGGGGGACCGTAGGACGAAGGAATTGTACCGGAAGTCTGCAAAGGCGGATTGTAGGACGACGGAAACGCCGAAGGACTTTGTGGCGACGGAACGTACGCCGGGGCGTACGAACCGGAAGTTAACGATGGTTGTCCGTACGACGGGGAAGGCAGACCGTACGTGAGGGAAGGTGAGCCGTAGGAACCGGAAGGAAACCCTGGAGACTGCCAGGACGAACCGCCGAATTGGCCGGGAAAGCTCGGGGCCCAGATCGGCGAGCCAGGAACATGGAACGCCGGACCGTAGGTCTCCTGAGGCAAATCGTACGTAATTTGCACGTTGCCAATCCCCTGCGGTCGTCCACCGTAATATCCTTTGACGTCACTCTGAGTATTGTTTTTAACTTCCGTCCGATTTGGGGCGATCGTCGTTACTTCCGCCTCAGGAACATCGACAGTCGGTGGACTCATTGTCGTTGCAACGGGTCTCTGAGACTGCCGACGAACTGGCTCGACCGGTACGTCTTCCACGATCTTTGGAAACACAATCGCACCAGATAATTACGATGGACTCGATTTATGCGACGAGATCGTTAAACTTACACAATAAAAAATGGAAATCGGTGCCCACGACCAAAAAGCAAGATTACCCATTTTTTTTAAATTTTTTTTCTATTTTTTAATTATTTTTTAAATTTCTGTTTTTTTTTTTAAATTTTTTTATTATTTTTTAAGACTTTTTCTTGTGAACCGATTATGGAAGGATCGAGAGGAACGAATGGAAGATTGAAAGAACAAATACCTCGTTTTCGTCGTCCTCCTGAAGTTCGATCTCTTGGCGTTTTTTCTTTTTGGTTTTATTTTTCATTTTCGTTTTGTCTTTCCTCCTTTTTCGGTCGTCGACGAAATCGACCTCGTTCTCCTCATCATTCATGAATTTTTCGAGAAATTCAGTGTTCGATGGAACAGAATGATTTTGGGTTTTTATTCCGTTCTCCAATTGGCTTTTTATGAGGTGTACAAGGCTCGTTAGATCGTTGATCGATTGCTGCACGTTATACGAGGCTGAGGCGTAAGGATAAGGATCGTACGAGGCAGCCAGGAAAGGATTCAGCAGTCCCGACGGTGGCGAGAGACCCGGAGAACCCGAAATTTTGGCCAAGTTTGCCAGGCTCGCCATATTCGAATGAGACAAACCTCCGCCGAGGTTGAGACCAGCGAGCAACTCGAATTTAGGGATAAAAAATTTCGCTGCTCTTCTCGATGTTATGTTTTTGCTAAAAGCTTCTTTTATCTTTGACGAATTTGAAAAAAGCTCGTGCAATGAAAATAATGTTGAATTTAGGTGGGACGTGTTTCTTGGCAGATCATCTTTGGTCCTTGGCATTAAACTTTCTTGGGATACGATCGACTTGCCAAAAGTGCCACATTTGACGTCTGTAAGCAAGTGAAAAATTCAGTCGGCGTCGTTCAAACGGAGTGTCAATTTTTTCGCCTTTTTTATTTTCCAAAATTCCCAGGAAAAATAAACCAAAGATTTTCTTTCGCTCGGAATATAAATTAATTAATTATTCACATAATTTTTATTTTTCGTTCAGTTTGAAAAGCTGCCTGGCTCTAGTCAAATGCGAGTGTCGAATTTTCCAGATAATTATACGCCAAGTTTGATTTTTTAATTTATTTTTATTCGAACTGAGAAAAAAATAAAAATCCGATTTTTTTAAATTCAGTTTTCCCCCTTAAGACGATCGATCACTCGGAAAAAATTGAATACACGTTTTTCTCGGACGTCCCTAATATTTCGAGAATGTAAAATTCACTCCTACGCATTTGACTGAACGAAAAAAACGTAGAAACTTATTTTTTCTTTGAATATCGAACCACACAACGAAAAATAACGTAAAACACGATTGTTACCGATCACGTACAAATAATCTTTAACGTTATAAAAGTACGAATCAGTCCCCCTGCAGTCTTAGTAAAAAAAAAAATTTGCACCGAGAAACAACTTGCCATTTTTTAGAAGACCCAGAATCAGGAACGACAATACGAAGCGTGACATTTTCACAGGTTAAAGTTTCTTGCTAAACTGAGGTAAAATAATTCATCACGAAGACTTAACATGCCCATTCTGCATGCGGGCTGTGATGTATTCGCCCTCATGCACTCTAGAGAAAGTGAATATTTTCATATTATCAGGATAACGCCCTGTAACGCTTCCCATTTCCGGGACATAGTGTCGAAAGTTTTCGAGAGAAAGTGTCACTTTTGAGAGTGAAAATTAAAATCGTATCTAATGCTCGCATCCTTCGAAAATATAGATTTTGCGTTCGAATATGAAAGCGCGCCTTATCCCGGCAGTACTCGCGCAACGAGAATAACCAATAACGTTCATTTTCGCGATGTAAACACATCTGTCACGTGAGTGTTTTGTATCAACGAATTTAGAGTTTGATTTGAGTTCGTTTCGGTTGTGCGTTCGAGCATAAAAAGCCGGCTCGTTCCGTTCCTTTGATTCCCTCGTAATTTGTAGTTACCAAAAATGTTCGAGCAAGAACAACAAATCGAAAAACCAACAGAGAAAAACGTCGAATGTGATTTCAGCAATCCAGAAATGCAGGAAGCAAGAGCCTTCCTACGAGAAAGATTCCTTCGCGTTATCACGGGCATTGTGGGTAAGCATTTCGACGTTTTACGAACATAACCTCAAACCTCATTCGCACAAATTTCAACGTTCACTAAATCGATCGAATAGACTCGAAGTTTTTCTGATTATCGGACAAAGTCCTGGAAATAAACGAAACTAATTCTTCGTTTCTGCATACTGGGTCATTCTGACCCAAGTCGTTTTTCAAAACTGTTGTATTCCGATAAATACCTATGCATCTCTCGTTTTTTTTTGTAGTCATTTTTTGACCCCGAATTCGTTTTTTGACGAGAACGAAAATTGAACGTCAAACAAAATCGGTGACTAAAAATTGTCGGGGTCAAAACGACCCAGTATGCATTCGAAATAAATATCGTAAATTTCTTTCGATCATTTCTCGTCAACGAAATTTCTCACGATACACTATTTCGTATTTCTCGCAAACTAGGCAAACCTGCAGAATTCACACTCTACGAAAACGTCAAACTCAGAGGTGAATTTCGTGGCAGTGACGTTCTCGGTCTCAACCTCTACGTCAGATACTTAGAAACTGCGTTAGGAAAAGTTCCGGAAGCTGTTCTCAGGGCAAACGATATTGTCCATTTCACGGTGAAGGATATTGTTCCCAATCAATGAGAAAAAAACGAATGTTTTGCATTTATGTGAGTTTTTCTTCCGATAAAAGTATTTTTTTAAAAAATGTAGTCAATAAGCAAAAAAAAAGGACGATGCTCATCGAAAAAGTATCGATTCTTCACTGTGTACAAAGTTTAATAAGAAAATAGAATAAGTTGTCATTTAAATTAGATGACGGCGTGTCTTATTGACCTCGAGAAATCCTCAACAAATTCTCCACATTAATTTCTCTTTGACTTGAAAATTAAAAAAAAAGAATAATCTGAAAAATTCTCGACGTAGAGAATTTTTTGAGAATCTCTTTTTTCTCCTTTCGCCTCTGTCGTCAATCCACGCTGACGAGTTCAGAAAAAAACTTTAAAATCAATTATCACAATCATTTTTTTTATAATCTCGAGTTTTTTTGAATTTGCAATCAATTTTGTGAGTCCAGATTGCAAAAAATGGGCGAGAGATCGATAAAAATGTTCACTGGACTTTTTTTGTTGATTATTGGTCCAAGAAAATATTTCTTATTTGTTCTCGAGTGAGATTTGGCCATGAAAATAAATTAAATGGAGCAAAGCATGGCTCAACATTGGATTAATGGAAAAAATGGAAAAAATGCTCGTAGAATTTTTACAAAATGACAATATTTAATTTTACCACACACTGAAATCTTATCCTAACGGCCTATGTACAAAATAATCATTCAAGATCGACGCATATTGAGCATCGTATTAATTTCTGATATTATTCGTCTAAGATGATCGATGATTTCCTTGAGATGACGATTTTTCGAAATTACTTGCTGCAAAAAGAACGAAACGAAAAGTATTATTTTTGGAAATGTGTCTGGGTCACAAGGATTCAAAATTTTTGGGGCACTCTATCAGCTGGGAGACATCGAAAAGTTGCAGATCTTTTCTCCATCGCCAAGAAAACGACGAGGATTTTTTCGTTTTCCTCAAAAAATCAAATTTGATGAAGAAAAATCTGCAACTGAGTTTTCACAGCCTGGTAGAACTCCTCCACACAATTTTATTTACACAAACCTCCATCACGTCTTTGCTATCTTCGCAGGCTAATCGATAGGCTTCCGAAGTCTTTTTCTCGTCCGATTTCATGTCCCATTCCTCCTTCAGGGGGATAAGACTCTCTATGTGAGTGTACTCCATGCCTTGGAGCTGGCAATTCTCATTGCACTTTTCGTAAATGAGCCTGAGGCGTCGAAACAACAATTTGATCATTCTTAGCTGCTCTATAACTTTGGCTTTCTTCTCATTCGCCAAACTAGCTCCCTGTGTAGTACCTTGAAGAAAAGGAAGTCAAAAATCACTTTGGATGCATGAAAAATCATCGGGGTTCATGAATTATAATTTTCAAGGTCACTGCGAATAATTGAGGGTCGAAAATCGTTCGTAATTCGTAGTTTCAGCCTTTCCATTAACAAATCTCGTCTCTTCCGAATAATCGCGCATCAAGGAACAGAAATAATTCTACAACTTCGAAAAACTGCAAAATAATCCAATGATATTTCATCCATTTTTTTCCGGCCAGACGCTGTCACCGCAATTTCCCATAGAAATAACATAAATTTTGTTAATATCCAAAATTAGTTGAGACGCAATATCGTAGTCCACGAAATATCGACATTTTTCAAGGAAATCGAGTTTTCAGTTCCATAACTCCATAATCCCATAACTTTGAAAAACTGCAAACTGCAATAATTTTTTATGAATTACCGATCAAACGTACCATTGGGAGGTTGTAGGACTTTGAGAGTTTGAAATATTTCCAAAGCTCTGCTGATAATGTCCTGGACAGTTTCTTGTCCGAATTTGCAGAGGCTCACAGTGTTGAATTCTTTATTTTGTTGTTGTTGGGCAGGCGGTTGGCTCGGAGCCACAGGAGTTTGTGGCGTTGTGGCTTGTCCGCCGCCTTGATTGCTTTGCTGCACGTGAGCCGTTTGTTGCTGCTGTTGTTGCATTTGCATCTGTTGTTGCTGTTGCTGCATTTGTTGCATTTGCTGCTGCATGGCCGATTGTTGAGCCATTTGTTGTTGCTGCTGCGCCAAAACTTGCTGCGCATTTGGCATCCCCATCCCGCCTGTACCGACCCCTCCCACTCCTACACCCACGCCAAACTGTTGCGGGTTCATGATTCCTGTCGAGGAGAAAACTCGTAAAAACTTGCAAACCTCCAAGATTTTTCATGAATTCCACTCTCCCTGAAGTTATTCATGAAATATATTTCTTTTTTATTGATAATTTGTCAAATTCTCAAAATCATCCATGTTTTTCGAGCCGATATACGTTTTGGGTCGCAAAGACCCATCGTTTTATCATCGCAATTCTATTCTGCTTTTAAATAGTATGCCTAACCACAGAAATCAACGATTTCAACTCGATTACAACGAAGCAAAGTTCGTTGTAATTTCTTACACACAAAGTTATTACGACGTTGAAGCTTGCATCGCTGGAACGCAACGAAATTCTGTTTTTTCTTGAGCAGAGTTCCTGATTTTTTTTTTTAATTCAATCAGAACGATAAAACGATCTTTTTTTAAGATTCAAACATAAAATCGACACGAAAATTGTTATTGTTTTTTAAATTGACCAAACGATCAAAAGAAAAAGTATTTTTGGTTGGATTCCAACGCTGAGAACTTCAATGTCGTAAGTTATTCTGTAAATAGTTTTTCAAGGATAGAGATGTTGGAGTTTTCAAAGAATCGAGCAGCAAAGACTAGAATCGTCCTCCTGCCGACCGTGTTAAGGGACTTGAAGGTCATTTTTGTACTGACCTGCCTGCTGCGCACCCATCAGTCCAGTCACCATTTGTCCTCCGCCGAACTGATTCCTCATGGAGGATTGTTGAGGTCCGGGGAAACCCGAGGGGAACGGATGTTGCTGTCCAGCCATTTCGATACTTTTTTCGTTCAGTCTCGGTGACGTTGACGATGGAAACTGTGACGTGATTCTCTCGATCTTTCGTTTATCTTTTTTTAATTTGGCTGAAAAATCATAAAGTTTCCAGCTTTTGGTAACTTTGTTTTTGGTAATTTAACGAATTTTTCGTTGAATTCTTTTTAGTTTTGTTTGGCACTGATGCTTTTGGAAGATTTGGTTCTTGGTGCAGCACTCATTTGAGGTTAAGTTCGGCCAAACACAGTCTGTCTCGGTCTATTCGCATTTTAGAAATGTTTCCACGTGTCTATTTTGCGGATGAACTCGAAATCACTGTTTTAAACATTGTTTATTGTTGTATATAATTTTTTAACAAGTTTTCAGGCTTTGTTTATGTTTTTATGACCTCCGAGAGGTTATGTGATTATTTGCGTTGTTTGCGTTCGCGTGTCATCCTTTCCCAGCGTTCGCTACACTTCTGTAATATTGACAAGCAGCAGCGACGCTCGTGGTGGAATCGTGAACTTTACGTCGCTCGTATTACCGCGAGAGGAAGTAAAAAATATTCAAAATTCGCCCGCGTGTCGACAAATTCTTCTTATTTTTTGATCAGATTTCGATCACCACGAAATTCGCAGGCACCAAAAATAGGGTTTCTAGGTATTCAGCAGACAAAGTTCTCCGGAAAACACGTTTTCTCGGTTACTTCATAGAAAACAAATCGTCGGAGCGTTTTCCGACGCTTTCTCGTTGCCCGAATTTTTTTTCGTCCAACTGTAGCATCGAGCGCTGTCGCGTGTTCATGTTTTATAAAGAAAAACCCCATGTTCAGGATTGCGGGGACTCTGAGGCACGCAAGCAATGTTCAAACAGGAGATAAGGTCGACGGGCACGGTGAGTGGACCCCCGGACTCATAACGCTTTATATATGTATACATATCGCTTCGATATACAGATATACTTTGTGTACTGACGAATAATCTTTGTTTGGTATACCGGCACCTTGTCCATCCGTGCATTGGTGAGCTGGACATTTCTTCTTTGACTTTTTGTCGGGCTCCGGATCTCAGTGTCTCGGAGAACTTGATATCGTTCGCTCTGCTTTATTATTTTTTTTCTTCGACTGGTATAACCTCAAAACTTCGCGTTCTCGTCAACGGATTTTTTTTTTCCTCGAGACATAAAAATTCCTTCGATCTCCAAAAAAAAAAAATACGATGTTCCGAAAGTTTCCGATTGTTGGCATTCTCGCGATTGTGTTGATTTTACTGTCGCCGAGTTTTTGTGAATCTGTGAAATCCAACGAACTCGAAACGTGGAAAAATCAAGCAGAGGCTCGATTGGATCCTTCCGTAATTTCCGGAATACGAACCCTGGAATATATCCGAAGACTCATCATCGCTTCGTTGATAAACGAAAACGCGATAAATTCGCGATTTTTATCGATAAGCAAACGAAGTTTTCCGAGACATTTGGACGACGAAATTAAAAATGGGGAAAAAACAAGCAACCCGCGTAGTTCGCGAGGTCAAATGAATTCCACGATGTTCGAAGCGCTCTCGAAGTTGGCGAATGTCCGAGTGGCCGATTTGAATATCGGAGAAGATTCGAGGAACAAAAATCATCAAAATTCCAAACAAAAATACTTCGACGGGCGATTCAATCGTCGCCAGTTTTCTGCACCTGCGGGAAGCAAGTTTGACCTTGCCAGTACCCCCAAGGTCAAATCGTCTAATACCGAAAGGCCAAGAATCTTCAACGCCTCGAATTTAATTCCCAGAAAATTCCAATGTCACCCGATCAGCGAAATTTATTTACCTCACGTCGATAAACAAATGCCAGCGTTTTTGTGCGCACACGGAAAAAAAGCATTCATCATTTCGAGCGAACGATTCAATCAGGAAAGCAGAGATCGATTTCTCGTCAGTCTCGACGACAAAACTTTCCGACTCCTGAATCCCATACGCTCGGGACCTGCTGCTCTGACTTCCGCGGTCTCCGTACTTCCGGCTACGCTCGTTCTCAAACGTGGCGATTCCGACTACTCGCTCCGAGGCGTCAAAGCTCAATCGGGATCCACGTCGACGAAGGCACCGAAATGAAGCTTTTTTCTCATCGACCCTCCATCAAAATTATCACTCGATTAAAAAAAATCAAAAAGAAAATAAAAAATAAAATAAAAAATGAAATAAGTAATAAAATAAAAAATAGAATAAAAAATAAAAAATAACATAAAAAATAAAATAAAATAAAATAAATTTTTTTGGAATTCAACGTCGGTCGAAAGTTCTCACGCTGTACTCGTCTTTATTTTCTAATAAATGGTGAATAAAAAAATTTACAAGTAACTATGCAGTCTCTCAAAGTGTGTAGACTAAAACGAGAGATAAAAAAAAAAAAATTTGTTGTTTTGTTTGTTCCTCCATTGGAACCGCGATTACGAAAGCGACGTGTCGAGAGATTATTCTTCCTGGACCATGAAATCGATCGATTCGTCACTCGGTCGCGATTCCTTTGGATCTCTCGCCGGCCTCAACATCCTGTCGCCGCTCCTTAATTTGCTAGAGTGAAACTCTTTGGGCTCCTCGATCGGTCGGATTATCCTGTCGTCCACGTCGTCGACGATTCTCTCCATTTCATTTCGTTCCTTCGTCGTTGTTTCTCTGTCGATTGACATTTTTTTCATTTGACGTCGCACCGAGTGAGCACGCCGATCTCCAACGACCACACCGTCGTAAATATCGTTCGGACGCGTTTCTTCTCTCTCCACTTCGGCTGCGAGCCTCTCGAGATCCTTAAGATCCACCGGAAGTCGTCCACTTGCCTGTGCCATCAAAGACCATGAAATTCGTCCATTAATTCGGTCCCTAATATGCTTCGCAGTTGATGCGATCGCCGGTAGAATTTCCAACAAGAAATTCTCATTTCTTTCGATTTTTTCAACACAAAATTCACGCCTTGTGATTAATTACAAATTTCGATAATTCAGCCGCTAAAATCTGCAGAAAAAAAAACCTTCTCCCCGTGCAATAATCGTGCAAAGAAAAAAAAACGTTCTTATAAATTTTCAATTACTCCGAAGACTTTTTTTCGCAGATAATTATCATTGCCCACCTGCGCTAACAAACGCGCGCAACCAATTACACAATTTTACCGCTCGTTACACGTTCCCACATTATTTGACGCGATGTTTCGCTTGAAAAAAAAAAAAATCAAATAAAAGCGGCAGAAATGAGATTAAGGGGAATTCATATACGAGAGTTTAACGCTCGGGCTCCTTCGCGATATAATAATGCAGTGTGTATAACGCGAAAAAATTGACGGTAATCTCGCTCACCTTGATAACCGCCTCCTTTGAGAGGCTGATTGGCTTTCTTGCACTGTTCTGCTCCCCGGCTTCCTCGGTCCAGACATCCTTGGACTTTTCAGCATCTTCATTATCCCCGGAGTTCGCATCGACCCCTTGACGCTCGAGAATCTCGAACGGCAGTGCAATTTTAGACCTTAACTTCCCATTACTCGTTTTATCCTCGCCCGATTGCCTTACACCGATCAAATAGATAGTTCCTTTCCTCTGTGAACCCGCGTTCAAGCCCCCATCGTCCACGTCCTCATCGTCATCGTACGACGGATGATTGTCCAAGTTCTTCCTCAAATCATCGCCCGAATTACCGAAATGCTCCGGCGGAGTATTCTGCTCGCAAATGACAAATAAAATGATCAAAAATGTAATTATTTTGTAAACTATAAATTTAATTTTAAATTTTATAAATTTATAAATTCATAATTACATAAAATATTCGTGAAAAATTCCACGCTAACCGAAATTTTCGGAAAATAAATTTTTCTGGTTCGATCGACTGGAATTTAAATTTCGAGCCCATTGTTGCGATTTTTTTTTGTCCCGATCGATCAAACGGTGCAGAAACATTGAATTTTCAAAAATTCGGGGAGGGTTGGCTCGGGAATTTTTATCCCATACGAAAAAATAGCGAAATCCGTAAATTTACGAACTTGAAAATATTTTTCATAAAATTAGGTTTTTCGTAAAATATTGTTTATGAGCTCCTCTTCAATTTTTACGATAAAAAAAAAAGACTTCCTGAGATCGAGAATTTTATTTTTTCTTTCTTTTTCTATGAGAAAGAATTTGATTTGTGTACAAATTCGACCGATTGGAATATTATTCTACCTCCAGAGTTTGTTTTTCGTGAAAAGCCTCCGCCAGTGCTGGATTTATTTCGTCCAGTGGTTGATCCCCGTGTCTTATGTAAACGGGAATGTATCCAGGAATGTTTGGCAAAACCTGCAGTGGGAGTGCATCTGCGAATCGAATGAGCGATGGAACGATAATTAATCAACTTTTTCCCTCCAGCAAACATTCTCTAAACTTTCGACGAACAAAAACTGCAAAATTTTCGAAAAAAAAAAATGATGGTATCGTGTGTTTAATTAATTAATCAAATTTCTTCCTTCACAATGAGGTTTTTTAAACTGCCGCGAGATTTTTGTAAAAACTGATGTTATCGTGTGTTTCCTAAACGACATTGGCACTTTAATTATCGAGCAATTTCCACGGAGAGCCAAATTCCATTGATCCAGGTCGATATTTCGGAAAATATGATCAACTGCCCTTTTTTTTTGAGTTAATAACAAAAATTTTGTCATCCGAACAGTATTTTTCCGGCCACACACTGTCACCGAAATTTGCCATTGCAATACCCAAATTTTCGTTAATATCCAAAAATAGACGCAATATCGTAATCCACGAAATATTTTCAAGGAAATCGAGTTTTCAGTGAACTGAGAACAAAATTTTGTTGAAAAAGATCGATATTTCGTTCGATACGTTCGACTAAACTTTTTTTTTGAATAATTCCAAAAGTAGTGTCATTGCAGCAAAAAATATATTGGAAAGTCTCTGCGGAAGCAAATTTTAGTCGTTCCATTCGTAAATTTCGTTGAAAATTCTGTTAGAAACCAAATAGACTGCCAAAATAACAAAAATTTTGAAATTATCAAAAAATATTTAGTTTACCGTATTAAAAAAAATATCGACGATTTAAAAAAAAAATTTATTTCCAGTGTGAATCGATTAAGCGTTATAAGGTAATCACGGAAATGAGCTCGATGCACAACACTGCGGGAATATTCCTCTATACGTAGATTTCGACGTTGCACTCAAAACATATTTATTCACGATTTACAGAGCGACCGAATTGTTGACAGAATTAAAATGATTTTTTGGACGATTTATTGGACGGTAATTAGGCGGAATTTGGTCCGCTACTCACGGGCATGGTCGCCGATGTACGCGAGAATTAGGGTGGCAATTAAAAGAAGATGAAATCTGCCTATGGCCCCCGTCCCACGCAGCATCCCAGCGGTTTGCATCTTCGAACGGTACTGGGCCCCCTGGCCTCTAGGAACTCTCCTTTATATACATGCGGTCTTGCTCGCTTCTTCCCGTTCTTCCAACACCGGCTCAGCTCCCACCCGCCTCTTTGCCAACACCCGAGGGGCGCCCTCGGGGTTAATACCATTCCGTTAATATTGCCGCAAAAAAAAAAACGACCCATTAAAGAAAAAAAGGAGAGTAGCGACCAAGAGGAATCGCACACTGATCTTCATTGTACTCGCCCTCCGAGACTTCATGCGTTTGTATCGTTACACGAGCCTAATTGTCGTGGAAATATAAAAAGCCTCGCTAAATACTTCGTATAACACAGACACGAGCAAAAATGACGAACATCCTGCAGGAGATTTAATTCAATTAAACTGCCGCAGGTGTGCCTTTGTGATTTCGATCATTTTCGTCCATGCGAATTATCCCGAAAATTATCGTGTATGGGAAACCGCGATTGATTCCCGATCATTGCCCTTTTTCGTTTTCTATTATTTTTTTTTGCCTATCTTTTCGATTACGCGAGAATCGCATCGAGACGTTACATACGATCGCGATTCACGGATGACCTCATGAGCCACGGTGAAGGTTCTTGCCACCAATAATATTCCTTCGACGTGAATTAAACTCGCGGTGACCGCGTCGTCGTGCAGTTACGTGCGATTTTTCAATAATATCCGTATAAACGTCGATCCATCGATCTTCGTCGTGATAAGATGTTTCATTGGGAAAAATAGAAATCCGTAGTTGCAGCTTGAAAAGAAAATCCTGTTGCATATATTTATCCTTCGATGATGACGAAAGTAGCAGGTAATCTTCTCAAGAGATAAACCATCGTATAGATTTTTTTTCACTGATGTTTTAAAGCTTCTCACCACGATTTCAATAGCCGTTGCTATTTTTTTCCCTTCAATTTTTTTCCTCACGACCATTTCTTCGAGCGTCTGTGAATTCTATCCTCTTTGGTGCATTCTGCGAGGAATTTCAGTGCCAGCGTATCCCATAAAGTCTCGTGCGGCGAGAGAGCAAACGCCAGAGAGAAACGGAGACCCAAAGAAAAGAGAGAGAAACCCCCCAGCCTCATGGGAAGATATATAAAATTCTTCATCTCAGTTCGAGAGGGCAATAGGCTTTCGTGGAAACGATTAAGGTGTCTGCAGTTTCGAGGATCCAAAGGAGAAAAGTACTGCGGTGATTTGCACAGTTATATTTTGTTGAACCATCCCAGCTTCGTTCCGGCTTGCTTTTTAGATTAACGAGAGAATGATGATCTTGCGCAGCAGCGAAAAACTCAGAGATGGAAAAATCGAGCGATCAGCTTGAGTTAAGTTCTTATAAGTTATTACGTAAATCATTTGCAGCGAAACCGAGCCCGGGGGAATAAGCTCGTTTTTTTAATCTGGTCAAACAGCCTTGGCGTTCCAACATTAACAAAAAATGGTTTTAATTTCCACACGAAGTTGAATAAAAATTAAATTAAACTTCCAAAAATAACGATAAAAAAATAATTTCATGAAATTTTGTATTTGACAGTCAAGATTTTTGCCAATTTTTTCTCAGTAATATTTTTTGTCCTCTTCTTAATTAATTAAGGCATTAAACTTGCCAGGCAACGACAGCAAACAATTTGAACCTCATTGGCCAAGCTCGAGGATTTTTTTACCTTGAAAAAATTATAGTCCCATCTCTCCAAAGCTAGGAGCCCGAGAAAAAAAGGGAGGAAGCTTCATTTCGTTTTTTCGTGCACTATTCATGTCCACGATGTGCTGAAATATCATCTCGCGTTGCTCACTTCTGTCGTCACGTTCTTACAGAAACGTACATCGATGAAACTCGATCTCACATAAACATCATTATCTTTCGTGTCATAATAAAACGACGAGTGCGTAGAATCGTTTTGTACGATTCGAAAAAACCATCATCGACAAGTTTTGTTAATCTTCATTTTCCAGAAAATATTCATGACTTCCGATTCCTGGGGAATTGAAATCCTGAAACGATAGTTTCAGGAAATCGTCATTCTCGAAAATTTTATTCCTTGACGGTTGATTCCAAAAGGACGAAAACAATCTTCGCAATGATCGTCCCAGCCTCGATAATTCAGATTTTTATTATTTCCATCAATTACGACGTATTTGTTTAGTAAATTGAAAGAAAATTCTTTGGTGACGTGTGAAAAGATGAAAATGAATTTTCCAGACGCAATATCACAAGTTTTACGAATGCATTAAAATCATGCGCGCGGGCATAATTAGCATAAATCATTATTATCGCAGGTGCGATCGACTGTGTTGAACGGAGGCTATTTTGATAATTGTAAACAAAGCTCGTGACAATGAATACGCTACGGCATGAATCAGTGATTCATATAAATTCGTAATAATTCGATAAAAATTCAATTCAGATCCGCGCTGACTCACGGACCTTTGCAAAGTTCATTAAATTCGATTTATCCTTCGCTGTGGATCGATCGCTCCTTTGATTGATCACGACGCTCCTCCGCGTTAGAATAAAAATGATTCCGCTACACGCGTTCAAAAAGACGTGAAAAAAAAAATCACCGTTTCGAAGACGCGCTTAACATCGAGTTGATCCGACTTAGTAATTATTTTATTGATTGATTTCTGCAATCAATTTTTTGCTTCAAAGACAAAGTGGAGATTAAAGTCAGCGAGTCTTTTGTCGACGAGGTTTAAGCTCGTAACGAGCGTAATTAACATAGCAATTTACGATGCGAATCATCACAGAAAAATGACGAAAGCTTCTCCATGACTGACGTAGATCCAAGATCCTGCGTTTCGCTTTGTTTTTCTTATTAACATACAAATCGACTTGGCATTTCACAAGGAAAACGATGCTCGTACGAAATGAAATTCGATCCTCCGAGTGATGCCTGCCACTCGTTTTGATCGAATCGATCTCTACACACTCGAGAATCCACATCTACAGCAACAATCTCCGATACTGCTCACGTGTGCTTTTTCCATAAGATTCGCAAATCAGCTGTCAATTTCTTGGCCGACGTTATTTTTAAAATACAAAAAATACAACGTCATTGGTATCCAATCAGAATCACGGAAAAGTGATGACAGAATTCTACGAGTTACTCATGAACTTTATATAAAAAGAAACTGCAACCAGTCGCGATGATTAATCCTCGAGTAGAGGTCAGCGTCATAAATCCAAGAAAGTTGACGCGTAATTTAATTCTTACGAATAATCCTTCAAATTTATTGATTTTCGTTCACGTTAATAATAATCCATTCCAATTAATTATTTAATTAAGGTCAGCCACTCAACGAGGCGTTGCTAAAAATCCTTGGAAAGTCTCTTCGAGAAAGATTCTCCACGAAAATTTCCAAAATGCTCAAAACGAAAACGGTGCTGCTTTGTTAAATCTCAAAATTCATAATCGCCTGAGGCGGCAAGGCCAGAACGTAGTGTCAGAAAATGAAAAACAATGAGATCGAAGCAAAGGATCCGTCGAGTCATCGAATCGGAATATCCTTTTCGTACTGGGCAGCGCAAACCTGCTGTGTCCCTCGATATCTCATCGCAATTGGTTATTTGATTAATTATAATAAGCATGGCTACGCGATAGATCCAACGCTATAATTTATGTTCGCAGAGACTTGTGCAGTTAATTTTCAAATTATCTCTAATTCTGGGTCTGCCGCAGTAACGGACTCGCCATTAGTATAGAGAAAACTTTTTTGTTTTTTTTTTTCGGCGACGAGAATTTTTTCCTGTACGAAGTTGAAGTCACGAGATTAAAAATTACATTCACTGACATGGTATGAATTGTGGTTGGCGAGAAGCCTGAGTTAGGGAGAGCGAAAAAGCGCAACACGTCCGCCTGGAAATCCGAGAGTGGTTAACGCTTCGCGCATCTGCATATTCACGATGCAACGTGTCGTCGATGATTCTCCATGGGTGAGGGCTTCGTGTACATTGTCATAGTGCGTCGTGCACGACTAGAGATCATTACAATTGCCAAGCAGGATGGCCCTATTGCAATCTAGGCCGAGAGCGAAATTGTCAATCAAGGTCGACGCTCCATTGATTATACTGCGTTGGTCTATGAGAACTCTCTCTCTCTCTCTCTCTCCCCCAATGAATCATGGGGGAGCAAGAGAGAGAGAGAGAGAGAGAGAGAGAGGTGACGAGCAGAGTGTGAAAACAGTTCCTCTTCCGCGGCGTCAATTAATCAGAACAAATTCAATCAACTTGAAAATCTCTTTGGCCTCATCAGAATTTTACTCACCCCTGTAACATAATGACAGTAATTTTCGCAAGTGCTGCGATCTTCTTGATCAACGATCATTACGAACGTCTCTGGATGAAAATCATGGATTCATGTCGTGCCTTTGGCTGCTCGATTATTCATCGTAATAAATTCTCAATGAATTTGATCGAGTTTCTTTTTTTTTTCTCCATCATTTAGTTTTACATACGCGCCTCGAATTCACGTGGAGAAATTCAGCAGTTCGCAGCCTCCGGAATACCTGTTTCTTTAGGCATTTTATCGTTTGTCCAGCGGCTTCCTTATAAGAGACTCCAGGAGCTTCCAGACACTCTCCACCGTCAAGAAAGCCGCGAATATTATGCTACCGTCCTGTATATACGATAGACACGGTATCCATCTACATATAATGTTATCGCGTTGGCCAACGCAAAGGTCCAGCATGTGGAAGACTCTCTTCCATGCTCGCCAGTTGGAACCGGTTCCTTTCGGCTCGACGAATCGAGTTCCTCCTCTCCTCCATGTTGTCTACATATCGCATCTTTCTCTCGCTAAACTTCTCATCGTGTACTGTTCGCGTATGTGTCTCTGTAGAGACTCCCCAACATATACAAGAGCTCTTAGGACGCAGGGGGGTAAATAGAAATGCACGATGCACGTGGATTGAATTAAAGTCTCGTCTCTAATCGTGATCTCGATTTATTTCTATTTGCCTCTCCTTTCCCTCCTTGTAAATCCAAACTCCAGTGCACACACATTTTTTCACTTTACTCGCTTTACAACAACTTTGCAGCCGCGCTCCAACAGGGAATAGGAATTTACGAGACACGATTTCTTACGAGTCTTGCAACTTTTTGTGGCGCATCGTTTTTTCGGTGTCCCTTTTTTTTTCGGAAAAATAATTCCTTGGCTCTCTGCATGGTCATGGGAACTTGAAGACCCGGTATCAGTTGGCGACTCATCTCACCATAGACCGAATAATTAAAACAATTATTTCGAGCTTTCGATATTTTCCTGTCATCGATAAATTTTTATTTCCATATTTTATTTTTTAAAATATTAATTCGTATATTTTTTTTTTCACGTAAAAATACATCAGGATTACATTTTCCTTCAGTTTTGCAGTTTTTCACAGGGGCCAATCGAGACGTCGCGCAGAGACTGCAAAAAAAATCAATTCCCATTAAATTTTCATAAGCCACGAACATCGATTGTAAATTTCCTCATACGTACATTATTGAAATTTGACAAATTTAGAGTAAGATGAACCAGAGTCAGTTGCTTAAGCTTCCTCCATTATCACTACACATTTTCCTTTGCGTTTCACAAATCCTACGGTGCAGTCCATATTCTTGATGTCCTCCGCTGCTTTTTTCACTTTGTCCGGTGAGAGGAATGACAAAACAAATGATGTACCCCGCTGTGGGTATAGGGGATCGTATATAGGTTCCCCAGAGTTCAGTTCACAAAGAACCGCGTTTGGTGTACTCAGCACCGAAAGTATGACTGCCAAGCCAACGAAAAGGCAAAAGTTCCCAGATCGACCCTTCCACATCCTGATGATAACGAAACGAGCCAGAAAACGTCGGTGCGTCGATATGTTATTCACTATCGCGATGTATTTTGACGCGACGTGTCGCTCTTTCCTATTTGTACGAACAAGTCCCCCCCCCCCCCTTCCCCCAAATCCGCTCGAAATTGTAGTCTCTGTGTCCCCGTGGCAACGAGATTAAAAAAAAACATCAGCGAAAATACTCCAGGTGCAAGAACAAAAGAGCAAGTGTTCGATAAACGAATCCTCGTGCCAAATGATGTGAGCGATAATATGGAAAATTGATAAGAGCGTTCTGTCACTATTATTACGAATGTCACTGATAAATCTACAATTTTCTGTCACTTTCTGGAACTTTTGGACAACCACGACGAGCATCACATTCGAATATGGTCCTGATCAGGGTTTCGCTTATCGCGACATGACCACGACCGTGTTTCGACCCCCCCCCCCCCCCCCCCCGGTCCAATGTTTCGGAAACGCACTTCCAGCAGATCATTGTTTCGTTGCATCCAACAGGACCCTTAAGAGTCTGAAAAGCCGTTATTTCAAAAATCAACTGCAGAATAAAAAGAATCTGTCAAAGAGTTTTCATTCGGTACTTAACAATAACTTTTGGTAGGAAGTTTCATTGCTCCGAAGAAAAGGTCAGTGCGTGAATCGTTAACTCACGCAGCTATTCGAGCGCAAATTCATAAAAGAATCTTTATTGCACTCGCTTCGCATACTGCAGGAAGGACGAGTGCGTAAGCGCTGCATATTTCGCAGTCTTTTGCCTATCGGCCTTCCTAATCATAAAACTAGTGGACTGTAAATATCAGTTTTGTTTGAAACAACGGTCTGAGGAGCCTTAACTCACGAGTAAATGTAGCAGAACGTTCCATATGTAAATTTTATGGAATTAACTATCCATAAACTTCCTAGAGGATAAGGTAAAGGGGAATTTAACTTTCAAGGACTCAAGATCATCGAGATATTATCGGGGGGAACTGTCGTTGTAGTATGGAAATGTTGCACAACGATATTCAAAGGTTTTTAAGTCGGAGACCGAAAAAAAAAAAAACAGAAAAAAAAACGAGCGAAAAAGCTTTCGATAAGTAACGCGATGATCCGAGATTATTCTTATCGCGATATTAAGCAATTAAATGATTCAATTAAACGGAATAAACGCGATGTAAAGCCACAAGGAGCATGGGAATAAATTTCATTGAAAAACTCGTCCGTACCGTAAAATCGAAATGAAATCAACGCGATTAAAGTTTCGCTAGTAATTAAGACGCGCGACTTAGTTAAATGTATAAATATACCGCTAACTCATTGGCGCAGGCTTATAAATAGGTTTTTGCACAACAGCAGCGCGATCGGGTGCACGCACACTTTTAAATTACGCAATTACGAAGCCGTGGCTTATAAAAACGCAGTAAATAATTAGTGCAAATGGTTAAAAGCTGCGGGAAAGGTCTCTTCACGATCGAATCGAGTCTCAATAGCTACGGAGCTCGAAACTGCACGTACAAAGTTGTGAAAGAAAATCGTGTGTCTGTGTGGAATCGATTTCCAGTTTTACCAGCCAATTAGCACGATGCCAAGTTGCTCTTGACATTGATCTCGAGAGATCGGAGGGCGACGACTGCTAGACGATTGCTGATCGCTACCAATTACTCGTCGTATTCCACACGGTTGCGGTATCATCGCGTGCTCGGAAATACTAATTATACCAAGAGTTTTAATCCATTGGAACGGAGTCAGAAAAGTAAAAGAAAAAAAAAAACAGTAAAGAAGGAAAATAAATCGATTTCGTACAGATAATTTGATTGCCATTGGATTTTAATCTGAGAAACTTGGCACTCGTTCAGCTGGAGGCCTCGTAACTCAGATTTCCGCGCATATGCACCGAGAGATTAACGTACGCGGTTTCGAATTTACTTTAGCAATTCCAACGAAATCTCAGGGTCAAAGATTCTCGTTAATTACAAAAGCTCGAAACGTGGCCGAGTCCCAAAGCAATTTCCTCTCTGCCTCCAGCTCGATTACTCCCACTTTGTTTTTCTCTATTAGTTGCATTTTGGCGCATAGTCGCTGCAGCCAGAGGTCATCGACCGGAAACACAGTCGATAAAAGTAACCGTGCCGTGTGTGCATGACTTTGGTGTCCAGTACACAAACGTCAGCCGCGTCTGCGGTGCCTGCTCACCGAAGGATTCAAAGCTCCCTCGGGTGACGCTCATTTCCACGTGCTTCCAGGGCGAGCGACCGGACCAGACTATCGACTCTTTCGCGACTGGTCTTTCACGACCTGTAAACCCACATTTCCCAATCAACTTGATTTCAACCTGTTCGACCGGACAGAGAATCTCCGTCAAATGAGATGTTCGAACGATGAGAAAAACAGAACAGACGAGCCAGAAAAACTGAGCGTTTCTCCTGCTCACAGAACCAATTGTGGAATGACTTTTTTTTAACGACTCGTAATGCTTGTTAACTCGCTCGTATTTTGGCGCGAAAAAATATTTCATTCTTTATTTTGTGAGATACATGCTCGCGGTTACTTGCAAATAAAGAATCGGAGAACAATGTACCGTTATCTTCACCCGAGTCTTCGCCGAGAGACAGAGAAAGAGCGAGATAGACAAATAGCAATTACAGCTCGCGGTTGCTACGAGCACCGAGCTCCTATGGACATAGAAATCCAAAGAGAAAGAGAGAGAGAGAGAGAGAGAGAGAGAGAGAGAGAGAGAGAGAGAGAGAGGGAGAGGCGGAACAAGAGAGGAACAATGTTATGAGACTCTCGCTGCTTAACCTGTGGCGCTCATCTCGAGTTCAGACACCCGGACCACGGAGCACAGACTCGTTTCCTGTCTTTTGTATTTATAGACCCAAGCTTCGCGGTACATTCGCCACGCCAAATAATTCTTACCACCGGAAAAATCAGAGCGAAGCTGTCAGAGCGGAGCTGTATATCTATAAAAACAGTAGCGAGAGCACGAAAGATCGTCAAAAGTGCAAAGATGCGTGCGGCGAATCATTAACCTCGAGAGTAACTCGGTGATGCTGCACAATCATCCGCATTCTCGCGAAGCTCATCTCGCTGAACGTGAAGTTGAAAAGCTTGAGGAGGAGCTGGAGGCTCGGGAGTTAATTGCGTGAAAACAGCCTCGTTTAATTTTTAATCAGTTTCTGGAAAAGGATCCTGTGGAATTTGCGCAGATCCCGAGTGGAAATTTTCAACTTTTGGAACTGTTGTTATTCCGATGATTTTTTTTCCGTCATGCTGGAGAAGAATCGTGTCGACAATTGCAAAAATAAATCGTCATTAAAGTCAAAGATCTTCCGGATCACCGTAACGAATAATCGCGGAAGCGTATCGCCGAAATAAATCGACGAATTTTTTTAATCCCTTCACGGAATCCCGACTCCGTGCTGAGGCGGTTTTTCTGCAACACTGGGCGGTCGAAGACCCGTGGTAAAATTCTCCCTTTCACGGCCGCGATCTTCTTGCCTAGTCTTTCAACTGAACGCTCCGTTTGCGTGATCAGTCGCCATAGAGATTTTAAAATATGTACACGTAAGTACATATCTCCTCGACGGAGTATCGCGCCATATTTAAGAGAGATTAATATCCTCAGGATATATGTATACCCTGTCCACACGTCGATATAAATTTGTAGCTCGAAAGCTGAGCTGGGAGCACCAAAAGTTCTTAAGTTCTTAAGTTCTCAGCATGCACTTTGATTTTCTCGAGTTCGAGGCCAAATTATGGACCAGGAAATTTTCCACTCCGCTTCTAATAATTTTGATGTGTTTGCGTCATAAAAATCCAGGACCCCTGCTTGATCAGGTCGGTCGAAAAGGATGAGGAAAGCTGAAGGAAATAAAAATGGAAAGTGGAACCCAAAGCTGCGTCGGTATTCGTAATAATTTTTTTACAAACAATTAAATAATCACAATTACACGTTTTTTAATTATCGTGTAATAAACACGTGTTCGGAAGTCGTTACTGAATGAAATAGTTGATTGGGAAGATCTGTGCATTTCGCGGCTAGTGATTTTCTGAAATGATTGCTCATATTACGATTTTCTTCCTGGACCATTACCTGCGACAATCGAATGGAATTTATTTGAATTAGTTGACAATTTAAAATTAATGGAAGATTTTTCGGAAACGTGTCGACTTACCAACTCCCGGAAGAGGATTGAGCTGAGGATTGAGCTGAAGATTGACTCCAGGAACCGCCGTTTCCACCTCCACCTCCACCACCCTGGCCTTGGCAGACTTGGCATTGCCCACCGCCTCCACCTCCGTGATGGGGATGTCCACCACCACCACCTCCTGGGTAATATCCTCCTCCACCACCTCCACCTTGATGATAACCTCCTCCACCTTGTGGTTGGCGACCTGGATATCCGGACACCGGGACAACGACGACGGGAATGACTCCGACGGTGTTTCCTAAGAATTATTTCAAAGTTTTAATTTCAAACTTCTGCTCGATCGTGAAACGACCTTGAAAAGATTTTAACGTTTTTTTTTTCAATTCTTACCACCACCTCCACTGGGATAATGTCCTCCGCCTCCACATCCGCCACCACATCCTCCACCTCCGCCTCCTGATGGGTATCCGCCTCCTCCGCCATAACCTCCACCGCCATAACCTCCGCCGCCATAACCTCCACCGCCACCTCCAAACATTTTTGAAAGTTTACATTTCAGGCAAGGTGCACGTTTCTTTCGGATTTTGTTCGTAGTCGTTTCCACGTTTTTCACAACCGGTGGAGCAGCCAAATCGTTGTCAGGCTTCTTAGCCTCAGGATCTTCACCGAAATCTACTTTTATCACTTTCGTTTCGCCATCCTTCATCACTTTCTCAACCTCGAAACCTTCCTCCTGAAGATCCTTGGCTATGTCGTCCAAACTCACGGGATCTTCCTCGTCGTCGGCTTCCACGACCAGGAGAACCGTCGCCAGAGGTTCTGTCAAAAAGAAATGGTCAATTATCTATCCGGACACGCCCGCAGCGTCTTGACACCAAAGAGAAAAGTGTTTGGATTCGTTTGAGCTTATATCATTTTCTTCCAAATCATGATTTTCATAAGATTTCCATTGATCAGCCGGTCCGTTACCTAATATTCCTGGCATCGTCTCGATCACATCGTCCGTAAGTTTTTCCTCCCCATCTTCAACGTCCGATGCATTTATCACTGCGTAAAGATTGATGAGGTAAACCACTCCGTGTCTTCCGGCCATGCTCTCGTCGATCGGTGGCGGTTTTAACTCCGTTGCCAACGTCGCATTCTCCACAAGTTCTGGAACGATTTCTACGAGTGGGCAATTTCTTGTTTATTAGAAATTCGAAGCAACGAAAAAGATTTTCTTCAATTACGAAACTTTGAGGCTCCAGTAGAAAATAATCATTGGGATTAGAGTTTGAGGAACGTTTCTATTTACCAACGTCAGGATTAGCGTCCAATGGCAAACCCTTAAGGGACGTCGCCAGCAGCAACGTGCCCACAGCACTGAACCACCACATACTTTTGTTTATTCGATTATCAACACTGTATAAAATTTCCTGTCGCTCTTTCAAGATCTATCGAGTCACTGAATCATGAATTCTTGGCGTTCCATCTTTTATAGGCAAACGTGTGGGTATCCTTCGACGATATATGATCCTAGTTCGATTGCGTAACGTCGGAATAACGTCTGCCAATGAAAACTCTTCGAGCTTCGACCGCCATTGTTTATACGTCTTCGATAATGTTCCGCATCACTCACGAGCCCCACCAAGCGGCATCGTAGTTTCGGTTTTTCCAGGGAAAAACTACGACACGACCTCCGGTCAAGTTTTTTTTCTATCGCTCGATTATTTATTCGATTGTTCGATACAAATTGCTCTAGGAATCATCCGCGTACGAACCGATGCTGCTAATTATCCCATCGTTACCGAGAACCGCAGCGTGAACCAGTGACGAGTTGAAAAAGAAAAACCGCAATTAACCGCGATCATACTTTTCTGCTCAGGCCGATCTGAGCCTCCCAACAAACGCCGACAAACGTTTCCAGATCTCCGAGAGGGACTGGGCTAAAAGTTTATCGCAAGGAGCAATAGATCAGACGATTACGAAGAATTCATGATGCTCCTCACTGACCCAACACTCGATCGCTTCATTAGAACTCGAAATCACGTCAATCATTTCACAATCAAATGTTCGATCAATACAGCGAACCGATTTAAAAAAAAACAGCAACACCAAAAACTTTGAATCATTGAATTAGCATTGTTCTGGACAAAGGATTGTTCTCTGACAGAGAAAGGTTCTTGATCGGTCGCCTGGCTAAATTATACATTTGAGGCACCAAACTATGACTCTGCGAAAATCCCCATTTGGGAAGCATAATTCGTAGACGATTAAATAAGCAATATATACTCGAGATCACGTATTTCCCACTAAACTCGTCAGTAGAAAAAAAAACCAATTGTTTTCGCACGTATGGAGGAGGATCTTGATTCCGGAATGGGGAAACACGAGTATCCCGTGAAATCGGGCACTGCCGATCTCCCAGCTGTGTGTAAAAATATTCATGCGCCTGACATGTCGTTCCCAAAGCTCGTTACACACTCGAGAAGAATGTTAATCCAGTTTAGCCTTGACTGAGAGTGTGGCATCAATAATCATGATACAAACGATTACAATAACGATCTCGGTGTTGACTAGCGTATGGTGGCGCCACGAGGCAATTGCAGAATCATCTCGATGCGCAGTGACAATGATTGCGTTTGAGTAAATCCGAGTGATCGGGTTCGATTTTTCATGATTGTAAAAATATGTTATCAAAAAAAAAGAAAACAGCAGCCAAGAGATCGTGAAAGTTCAAAAAGTCTCGGCTGTCAAGCTCTGATAAATATCATCATGATCGAAGCTTCAAAGACTCGATGCATCATTTTTTATCCCAGACAAGGATTCGCGTTAAAAAAAAAACGGAAGTTTCACGAGGACGTCGCATAATTACTCGTGTGATTGATGCAATTATTATCCCTGAATGCGAGATGATGATACGCCGAAGGATCCTCAATACCGATTAATTTTATTTGTGCCTTGAAAATCGAGAAAAACGAACTTCTTCGAACGTCTCAATCGGAATGACTCATTCTCCTTTGAAGTATGAGATCGAAACTATAGCTGGAAAGACTCTCATATAAATTAACGTGGTGAGTAGCTCGCTATTAAAAATTAGCTTAGTAATGAGCGATATATAATTAAGCCGCTCCACTGCTGGGAAGCCCCTGGAGAATCGTTGTTTGCTCGAACGTTGGAGCTGCGAGTCGTTTACCTTGGCGCATCAATTGGCAGGTGGAAAATCCTTGTACTCCGTGAATGAATCGCTGATCGACGGATCGCTGGCTAGTTATTAAGAAAAATCACTGAACCCACGCCCAAGTGCTGCTCGTTATCGGCAGAGGATCACGCTGATTCAAAGCGAACTAAACGTCAGTCGATAAGGAAAAAAATTGCGGATAATTGATCGGCAAATGCTAAAAAACAATTTTTTTAAATCTGCAACGGTGACGATCGGTAAGATCGGCTCGAAAAATATTTTTTTTTTCAGATATTCAGCAGTTTCGAGGCTTCACAAAAATCCCTTGCGATAGGAAACTCACGAATTTCACGTCCGGGTCTACATTTTCAAAGGCAGGAAAAAATTAATTAATCCTGCAACATTGTCGAGCTGAAATAAAATGGATTTTTGCGTCAAGGTCACTGTAGGAAAGATTACGAACTAAAAGAGTGTCTTTAGGAATTGTTATTCCGGCTGATAACCTTTTGGAAAATCCACATCTTTTCGTAACGTGGCTGACTCTTTATTCACAACATTGGACATTCTGTATAGATGTATCCAATACATGCACAAACCCATAGATCATCACAACATTAATCTACGTGGAAATCAGTTTCCTAGAACGGCCTCAGCGAGTGATCGCTGGCTCGCCTGTCTCTCTATTGCGCTCGGACATGTGGCGTCTCAGGGATACAATTAAAAAATGAATTACGTCACTCATGGAAGAAGGATTAGCATCGCGAAGCAGTATCGAGATGAAGCCGACACTGGCGTGTCGTTTGCGGAGAAAAAAGAGTTAAAAATCCGTGTGAATCGAGCGAGAGTATTGTTTTTTTTTCACTTCACCGAGCAGCGGACCGATTAATTTATTCCTCTTAATTACTACCTTCTTGCATGAGAATAACTACACAGCTGGTTGCTTATTACTTATCGCTGATTATCGCGACTATTTTTAACCCAACAAACCTTCATCGTTCGAATATTTTATTAACAATTCTTCAGGATTTGTACAAATTTACAAGACTAATCAGATGTCAAATATATCCGCGACGCTGTCGCTGATTTCCATGAAAATCTCGCTCACCGGATCTCGCGTTCGGCTCTTTCGTCTCCGCTCTTCGTCTCTCGAGTTCGTTATTGGCAAAATTCTCACAAATTCTCTCGGCACATTCTGGCCGTTCTGAGAGTCTGGGAATCTCACGTGATTTACGGCTCCAGCGTTTGCTGTTCCTTGCGCGAACGATACGCCCGTTGCATGGCTCGTCACTTGTCCTTGCGAGCTTTGCCCTCGATTGCCCGAAACTCCGTTACCATGAGATTCTCCCGTGCCCTGAGAAGCTCCTGATATCGCGCTGGAACTGAACGAACCTTGAACGTTGCCATTGAAATTTTGTCCCACCGAAGCAGCTCCGCCTTGAGCTTCGCTCTCGGCGTCTCCGGAAGTGTGCACTCTGTTGTTGGTCGACGACGACGGCCCGTTCGGCCCGAAGCTACTGTGAGACGAAGATTGACTTTGCGCTGATCCTCCAGAGGCGTTCGAACTCGCGAACGATGAAGCCGAAGCTCCGGTCACCTGGAGACCAGCTTTGTTCCCATTCTGACGAGGAGCCTGAGACCAGGATCCAGGATTCGGTCCATTCAACGGACTCTGCGTCCAGGTATCCGTGCCCCCGGAGGGACGAACTTCCTCCTGCTCGAATGACCAATTCTTCTGAGGATCTGTCGCACCTTGTCGATGTCCACGGTATCCGCTGATCACGACTTCTGGACGTCGCTGTTGCCATCTGTTATCGAGGTTTACGTCCAAACGGATTGGCGGCCTTCTTGCTGGCAGCCTGTGCGTTGATCCTCGAGATCCTTGGGTCACGTACAATTTCCGGCGTCCGTCGTTCGTCTTGTAAACACCTGGGGATTTCCCGTTTATTCTCATCGTTAGTCCCCAAAAACGTTTCCATAGAGATAGAGAATCGAGAATTAAAAAAGTTTATTTCAAAAATTCTTCTCGCAGCTTACCTCCAGCCTGTCGATTCGCTTCAACATTGCCCCATCCCGGTCGGTCTTGCCGGTTCCCTTGGCCATTGGAATGCAAAGTTCCAGCGTTGGAACTTGCACCAGAGTTAGCCGAAGACTGAGCAGATCCAACTCCGGACTGTGCGCCGGACGTGGCTTGTCCATTCACGACATTTCCATGAGCCGCGGAGTTCGCTTGACCCAGAGCGAAAGAATTACTGTTGGCTTGAGCATTCGCACCAAACGCCGGATGATTCAGACTGAAAGAGTTCGAATCCGAGCCTGAAATACCTGACAAACCAGCCGCAAATGAACTCGATTGACTCGCCGAAATTCCTGACCTGAAATTACCGAATCAAACGTCACATTTCCAACCAAAATCAACAACAATTTTCAGCATATTCGTCTCTACAAATTCACGAATAAACTTGGCTCGCAATTCGCTCCTTCACGCGGACACCGTCCTCAAGAATATATGAGTCGGGAACCAGGAAAAATTCTTACGTAATTCAGCCTGGGATTGCTAAACAAAATTTTAAGAAGAATAACAAAAAAAAAAAAAGAAAAATGATTTCAGGCAATTCTACTCAATTTTCTCGAGAAAAGAAAACAAGCTATGGTCATATATTTTTTCAATGAATAATCTTGACAACAATAAAACAGCCATCTGTGCTCCGTCATCGCGATCGTTACACGGTCTCATTTCCACAAATTCAGCAAAGTAAATTTTCGTCCCTGGCTGCTCTCGAACAATGCATTAATTTTCGCACATCAATGATTTTAGTGTCTGCGGCAAATGCGTCATACCGTTCGTTTTTCATCGCATTGTCATTTTGAAGAAAAAGTGTCTATTAATAAAAAAGTTTATGCCGGAGCGTATAAACAACTCGATCACCTGTTTCGTGGAAACAAAATTTCCGTCGGCAATATTATTGTTGAAAATTGAACACGACATTCTCACGTTCAGCCTTGCCAAATGTTTTCTTTCGACTCGTTATTTTAATGAATAATCGGATTCGTGTGACGAGCCCCGGAAGCTGACGTGGAGAGAGGAATTAATTCGCACAACGTGTCGGTTTTAATATTTTTTCTCACCCTTCGTTTCTATTGGAGGTGCCAGACTGGCTCGTGCTTTGTGAAAAGCTTATTCCATCGTTGCCACCACCGACGCTAAGGGAATGAGCATTATTTGTTAATCCACCAGAACTCAATGAGAAACTCGCTGAAAACGGGAGAAATCTCGGTTGGATCGAGTCATTATCGTCACTCGATTTTCCACGGGGTTGCTCAGCCGTCAATTTTGATGGAGCCTTCCACAGCCCCTCGTGCTCTGTTTCACACAAGTGTACACTCAATTTTCATACCAACAATAAAAACAAGCAATATGTGGCAATTAAAACGATGCGCTACCGAACAGACAGAATGAGTTTGTCGACGCGAACGTATGCGAGGAGGCTCGGCTCGTTCGGGACTATAAAAATCCCAAACTGAAGCATCCACGTCACTGTTTTTACAAAAACCTTAACACAAACCAATGACACACACGTTCACATATTTTTTTAATTGCATGACGATCGAGTTATTTCTTTAAAAATACTGTGCAATGTTTTTGAACGTCGTATGAGTTTCTGTGTCATAATTCCCCGAGAATAAATCTATGTACTGCAAAAATATTTAACTCAATTTCTTTTGTTTTATTTGCGATGATTTCATTATCACCAGATGTGTGAAATGTCAATAATTCGAGGTTCCTAATTGCTTTTTATTTGAAGATTTCTTCCGAGAAAACGTCAATGACTTTTTCGCCACTATCATCAATTTTTCGAGTTTTTTTTTTCAATTTTTTATTCGTCAATAGTCAAGAAATGAAATTCTTACAGTCTAGTGTCGATCAAATGCCACATTAATCGATTATTTAATGAAATTCTGAATATTATTCTTACCCGCAAATGTTAGACCCCAAAGGAGCCCAAAAAATCCAACAAAATTAGTCGCGCACTTCACCATGACTCTTTTCGTTCTGACTTGTCCGCAGTCTGTCACTGCCCTTTTTCAATACGATTGTTCGACCTTAGCTGACTTATTGAAATGCATGAGGCGTCCTTAGACGCAATAGTTTCTCGGTTAGTCAAAGGAGTGTGCGTTTGTGCTCATCGAAATATCGTGACGTGTTTTTATCCACACGATCGAAAATCAAAACTTCATTTAAAAACCACGACGACGACAATCGGCACTGAGGACTACGTAATCGATAATATTCCTGCGTGAACGATGTCAACAGGAATCGATTCTTTTTCTTGTTTCTCTGTTTTGCAAAACATTTTTTTTTTCAAGCTCCAAACAGCCTTTTTGGCAAACGCCAGTCATCGAAGATCGGCCGATTCTTTCGGTGATTTACGAAAGTTCGCCAGCGACCACGAGAAAGGCGAGATAGAAGAATCTTTCAGCAACGTCACGTACTCTCAGTCGTTAACGAGACTCTGTGAGTGCGAACGCCGAACGAGGTCCTTGGGAAATCCCGAAGCATATATTCTTCTCCACTGGGCTAAGGCTATTCGATGAAACTTGTTAATGCGATTTAGAATAACTACCAACTTTGTGATTCACTTCCCAATCGACTTATAATCCTAACACGTTTCTCTACATCATTCTTCTCTCGTTACGTATAATTTTTTTTCGTAGTTCCTGGGTAGAGAAAAAACCAAAAATCCAATCGAATGCATTCGTCCATTTCAATAAACACGGAGCTGCGCTTAAAAATGTGAATAGAAAAAGACTTTTGATTGCAAAATATTTTATAATCTCCACTTCCGTTCTGTCGTAATTTCTAGACGTTTGGCCTTCATTATCAACGTTCACGATTTTTTTTTTGTGCCAATGAGCACATTTTTTTACCAATCTCTTTCGATTAATCAATGAAACATAAAATATTGACTCTCTCATCGTTTTTTTTTTTCGACAAAGTCTCAATTTTTTTCATTATCGAATAGAAACAAAATGCGCTACGATCTGCAGTCCGGAGGGACCGAAAAACAAGTTTCGCGATTGACAGGAAGTATACAAATCTCAAAAACATGTTCGTATTCGAGAACTCGGAAGGTTAGCAACTTTCGAGTCAACGCTGCGGGTATTTCCGTCCCCGATCCTCGTGTAGCATCTCGAACGATTTGCCCCGTTTAACGTAAACAACGTTAAAGTCGAATTGCTAGAAGAAAACTTGAGAGTTCACGACGCTTTGACCCAAAGCTTTTCCGATCGATTCCCGGTAAAGAATTATTGACTTGGTTCGATTTTTACAACTGCGCTAATCGCTCCGGAAAAAAAATCAGCAACGCTATTTTTCCAAATGCGATTTTACGCTTGAAAATTCACACAAGAAGCTGAACATTTTTTTAAAAATTAACCGCATCGATTTTTTCCCATAAAACGAAGAAAAGAATCGACACTTTTGAGCCAAAGCTGTTTTCCTTGCCGCTCGAGAAATCACTGAGGTGAGACGTTATTTCGTCGAGGTGAACGACACGAGAGACGGTCAGAGTGTCAAGCGATGACGTTATTATCTCTACGAGCCAAAAATTACAGCGCAATCGAGAAAACATGACCAAATATGCAGAGAAAAGGGCCAGGCAACAGTTTCGCCGTCTGTTTCGAAAAAAAGAACAAATTTTATCGACGAGCATCTGGTAGCGAGCCATGCACGAAACGATACAATGTAAAAAAAATGGAAATACCCTTGGCGTCATAATAAAATGGCTAATGTGCTGTTTGCCCACGGATTTTTCTTTCTAATAATGAGATGACGGCAAAGCGATGAATTCCCGATTACGACGATTAGATTGCGTTTAAACAGATTTCTTTGCATATCCAGAAACTGAGGGACTAGTCACTCGTCATGGGCGTAAAAAAAAAAGAAAAAAAATCATGTACTTATGAATTCTCGGATTCACGGTGTACAGTTTCTCGCTTACTGCGAAGCAAAGAGGATAATAACAAATGGCGTTTGAATCTCACCGGTGTTAAGTGTCGATCGATTATCTCGTCCAGGATGTGCTAGAATCATTTTTACTCCCATAATTCTCTTTCCCTTGCATAAAGTGCATCGTTTCTTAGTTCCTGCGATGCACATGAATAATTCGTCAGTTTTACACCCGCTGCACAATTTTATTTGACAAAGACGAAACGATGAGAAGACGAATGTGTCTGGACGAAAAAATAAAAATAAATTTTACGTGTCCATCATGTTCTCGCCCGATACAGTCATCGCCGCGGTTAGAAAACAAAAAAAAAATTATGGGTCAAACAAAACCTGCATGAATGACGTATGTTTTACATGCAGCAGAAAGAAAACACTCTGTAACTTTTGGGAGAATCCTTTCCGAAAATTACATTTTTCTGTGAAAACCAGTTTTGTTATGAATGTTCGGTTTTTTTTTTAAACTCAGACAGCTGCGCTAGGATCAAGAGTTTCATGAATCGTTCGATTCTAATTTTTAACAAATTCGTAGTTCAATTTCCTTGAGATTGAAATCGAAACGATCAACATTTTTTTTTTTAGTTGAAATTTTGATGGGAAACAGTGCGGAGAGTCATTTTCAAATAATCTGGATATTTCGGCGACAGGTAAAAAAAAATCAGAGGATTCTGTTGATGCGAAGAATTCTGGAAAAAATACACGTCGAAAAAATAAATAAGTTTTTATAAGGAACCTTGGCCCACGTTGAATCTCCATGAGCATCGAGTATTTTGCAGTATAGTGAACTGCTTGCTACGAAGGAGATGAAGAATTGATTACTATAGCGAAATAAATTGTAGGGTCTTTCTCCGAGGTCGTGGCCTTGACAATGATCTTGATTCTCGGGGCAACGTGACGCTTGACTAGTTTGCTTTCGCGTCCGCTCGATCGAGTCTATTTTTTAGTAATTAAGAAAAAACTAATGACCACGAAATGGTATCGCTCATTGCACGAGCATCTGCGATAACCCTCGGCTCATTTCGCTTTGAATCTTTCACACGCGAACAGTTTAGTAAAAAAAAAAAAAACAAATCAAAAGTGTAAAAAAGTCGGAATTCTTTTTTTTTAACATCGAATGCATTTTTTATTTTTTTAATAATAGAAACAGAAATTTGCGAATAAAAATTTTGTCCCAAATTTACGGCCTGCGTTTTGTGGTCCGTAGAAATATTTCATACCCGAAAATTAATCGGAATCGTCGATAATGATTGACTGTGAATTTGGGCGCGTCAGTCGTAAAAAGTAATCGATGCACTTTACTTTTGCACATGTATGTGGCCCGTGCTCGCGTTACATTTCGCGCCAACTGTCCAAGCAACTCAATAGCAAAACAAATGAGAGAGAGAGACAGCTGGAGCGAGAATCCTGTCTGTCGAAGGAAGAAACGTGGAGGCAACAGATCGAGCGGTCCCCAATCCTATATAAGATGATCGCGAGACTTGCTAAGTTAGTCATTCTCTTGCCAACTGCGAAGTTAATACGAACACAGGCTATACGAATATTCATTTCCGCGTACAAAAAGTGTCTTAATAAACAACGATAACATTGATTTGACACAAATTTTCAAAGTAAACAAAAGCAAATAAAACTTCAACATTAATTTTTAATGAGAAATATTTTTAAAACGAAGAAAAAATCATGAAGTAGAAAGAAAAACTAATAATTTTTTTATCTTACTCTTGAATAAACAGAAAAACCAAGCTATGGATTTTTCCAAGGCTCTCGTGTGTGCACTCCTCGTTCTTCTTGGACTACTCGGTGCTCACGGTTACAGAGCTGATAGATCGACTGGTGGTAAGTTGTTATCGATAATATCTTATTCCGCTATTAAAAAAATTGCTGATCTTATCTATGACGATCATACGCAACGCGATTTATTTCTTCCTTTGCTGCTGTTGTTGTGATTCTCATCGTCATCCTTTATTTCTTCAAAACAACTTTTTTTATCGAAAAGTGTTGCCCCTTGCAGTCGTGTAGTTTTTTTTTTTTTTTTTTATATATCGAGTCTGGCTTTAAAAATCGTGGGAGTTCGGCACAGTCCAAAATAAATCAGAATTTCTTTTCGTTCATCCAAAAATCGATGCCAAATTTGAAACTGGAATTTTTTTTCCAATAAATCGAAATTTAATGTCGAGGAATTTTTTTTTTTATTATTAAGTCGCGCTATTTATCGAAGGCTCAATCGTACAAGACTGAAAAAAACATTTCGTTTCACACCTTTTATTAAATACACGAAAACATACAGAAAACGTACGACCCACGAAAATGAATAACGAAGTTGTTCCTGAACGATGACCTCATTGCCGTGAGCTCACCTTGACATCCTCTCTCGTTTATTTCTTGTTCAATGATATTTTCCTTCCTTACGTATTCACATTGTTATCAGAACGATCAACAGCAGCATCTTCATCAATAACGACGACCATGAAAAGCCAATATAGAAATATTTCAACGGCAAGATTTGATAGAACTGTTTTTGCATTTGATGCATAACAACAAAAAGGCAAATCGATTACTTCACAGTTACGTGACTGATCACTTCCAAAGTTCATGATCCAAGGCAGAAGTAAATTTGATTTTATTTTGAGGTCATGGTTAAAAAAAGTCAAAGAGCTCGCTCGAAGATAACGAATCGAGAAGAGTGCCTTAAGATTTCAGCTCGACGATTCTGACTCTGAGTCCAAAACGTAGTGACGATTGACCATGAAACTTTTTTTCTTTGGTTGCTATTGTCGGAGGATGCATGATGCAAGTGCTGAATGAGCACGGATCGCAATTAAACATTATTAAAATCTTCAGAAGAAGAAAAAGGAACGAACGAAAATATGCAAACGTTGTGCGCTCTGATTATTTAGCTGTTGACACTAAATCTCTAATAACTGAAAATAATATTCTACAATTGGCTGTCTCCTTGTTCTTGGGAAATGTAACACACTCGCAATAATTGATAACAATTTAATTGATCACAAAATTTAATCAAAATCAATAATTTTCTCTAACAATTCTGAATTCCCTCGAATTGTGTGTGCTGAACACGCAGAGCACGAATAGTCCGCCTTCAGGTATTACAGATTGTAGGGATTCGTCTAGAAAGTGCACAAGTCTAACCCGATAGTTCGAATATCTGTTAATTCTGTCGAAAAGGTAAAGGACCACCTTTGTTACTCAAAAGTCCAAGTGTCGCTGAGTCAGAGTCGGAAATCACAGCGGGGATTCGGAAGCGTGACGTCGATAGTTCAAATGTCGTTAGCACTACGCCGAGTGCCATTTCTAACACTATATCAACACTAAAAATCAGAACTCTTCCAACCGATCCTCCAGATCTTCCCTCAAAGCCAAAACCCCGTAGGCCTTCCAAAAATGCCAGAAAATCGCGTCCCAAGCCTCCGGCTGAGCCAACAGAAGCCCCACAGCCGGATCCTGAAAGTCCCGACCCTCCAAAAAACCCCGAAAACCCACCACCGACAAAGGCCCCAAACGCTGGACTCACCCCTAGTCCGAAACCCAATTCAAACGAGCCTCCCGCAAAACCTCCCAATGCCACTCCAATGCCACGCATTCAAGCTAAACCGAAGAAAAATAAGCCTGACGATTACAACGATACACCGAGTTCCGAATATGAAGAAGAACCCGAAGAACCGGAAGAGGAACCAAATCCCGAAGACGAAAAAGAACCCGAAGAAGAACCTGACGAACAGGAACAACCTGAAGAAGACAATGCACAGCTCATCCCAGTCGCCATTTTGGGTCCTGAGCCAGAGCCTCAACCGGAGAATTCACCGCTTGCCAAGCCAAGTCCAAATTCTCCGAAAAATAGTAATCTACCGAATAAACCCAAAGCGAAGAGACCCGCTACTAGAGCAGCACCAAAAGTTGCTCCAACTCCGTCTCCTCCGAGTGATGAAACTGATGATGACGTAACTGAAAGTCCAAAAAACAAATCAAGTCGTAAACCTTCTAGCAGAAAGCGAAATACTCCATCTCCAGTGGAGGATGATGACGATGAAGAGCCGAAAAATCAGAATCAGGGCGAACCACCGGGTAAGAAGCCACCGAGTAGAAAGCGGAATCCTCAGCCTGAACCAGAGGATGACGATGACGATGTAAACGATGATGCACCGGACGATGACTCACCGAGCGAGTCTCCAGGAAAAGCGCCACCTGGTAGGAAGCGAAAGCCTTCGCGTCCAGCCAAAGCCAATGACGACAAAGAAAATGATGAAGACCCTGAAGATGAAGCTCCGGAAAATCCACCTGCGAGAAAGTCACCAAGCCGGAAAAGAAATCCTCGACCCAAACCAGCGGATGATGATGAAAACCCCGAAAATGACGAACCGGAAACTCCACCGTCGGGTAAACCGCCTACCAGAAAACCGCCTACCAAGCCTCAACCCAAACCGGAGGCCGATGATGAAGAAGCAAACGACAAAGACCCTGAAAACGAAGATCAAGATGATCCGTCGGACAAAAAACCACGAGGCAAGAAACCCAATCCACGACCTCAACCAGCGAATGACGATGAAGATCCCGAAAACGAAGATCCGAATGATTCCCCCCCGGAAAAACGACCTACCAAAAAACGGAACCCTAAGCCTAAACCAGAAGATGATGATGATCCAAATGACGAAGATCCGGAGGATCCACCCGCGAAAACGCCGCAGAGCAAGAGACGAAATCCTCCACCTGAGCCAGAGGATGACGATCAAAACGTGGACGAAGACGAGCCAAACGAAGAGCCGCGGAGCAAAACTCCAGCGAAAAAACGACCCAGCAAAAAGCCAAAGCCCTCTCCCCGTCCGTCCGATGATAACGACGACGAAGACACAAACGATCAAGCCCCAGAAAATGAGTCTCCAGATGATCCACCAAATAAAAAACCATCGCCAAAGCGGCCGAAACAGCCATCCCCGGTAGACGATGAAGATGAAAATACAAATGATGAGGAGCCAGAAGATGAAAACCCAGAAAATCCAACTGCCAAGACGCCATCCATTGGGAGCCGTAATTCGCCGGCCGAACCAGAGGATAACGATGAAAACGATGACGAAGACGACCCGAAAGACAAGCCACCAGGCAAGGCTCCAGCGAAAAGACCTTCTGCCAAGAAACCAAAATCTTCCCGTCCGTCCGGAGCTGATACAGAAAATCCAGACGACGAAGACTCTCCGGCTGCGTCACCCGCCAGACGTCCATCTCCCAAAAGGAGAAATCGACCGTCTCCCGTAGAAGATAATGATGAAAATGAAGAAGAACCCGAAGAAGATACCGAGGATGATGCACCAAGTAAAAAGAAGAAGCCTACCAATCCCCACGATGATACTGACGACGATCCGGACGAAGAAAATCCGGAAGATGACACGACCAGCGAGCCAGATGAAACACCGCCCAAAAGCCCGGGTTCGAAGAACCGACCAAAGCCCCAGTCACGTAAACCCGCCAATGGAGCTCCGGCTCAAAGTCGACCAAAACCAAAACCCAAGAACAAGAAACGTCCTACTTCAGATCCGGCTGATCCGGAAGATTCAGACGTTGTACCAAAACTTGGTACTCGTTTCCGAGAAGATCCAGACGCAGATTCTCCGTCGAATGCTGGTCCGAACGGAGCCGAAAGTTCTGGCCCAAACTATCCACCTCAACCCGACAACAAACCATCATCCAATCCACCAAATGTATTCAATCCATTTGCTGGATTCCCTAATCCGTTCGGTTTTGGAGCTGCGAACAGTTTCAGTTCTAGTTCAGCAGGTGCAAACGCAGGCGCAAGTGCAACTGCAAGCTCAAGTGCAACTGCAGGTGCAAGTGCTGGTTCTTCGGCTAATGGCTTCGGTCAACCGTTCAGACCCGATTGGACACCGTGGGGACCTCAATTCGGCCCAGTCATAGATCCAGGATTTAGTCCAAACTTTGGTTCACCTTTCAACCTCGGTGTTCCTCAACCTACTCCAATGCCCATGCCTAATTATGTGAATTATCCACCTGCTGCCAATCATCCAAACGACAGCGAATCGTCTGATGCACCAAAGTCCACTGGACCCATGGTCCCTCCCATGGCTCAACCTTCTCAAGGTCCCAACTACATATCAGGCCGCCCTGAATCTCCACCAATGTCACCTTCCGGTCCAGTCTTTTCCTCGAACAGTTACGGTCAAAGCTCATCAAACATACCCTACCCGTTGAATCCATTCTTGAACGGTCGAAATCCTCAACCCACCGGAAATGGCTTCAATCCCAATCCACCTCCTCCTTCGAATCCCAGTTCTGACGTCGGTCCTTCATCCGGTACTTTGTACTCAGTTGGTACCGGGGCACTAGCAAGTGCTGGAAGTTTCGCTGGCGCAATGACTGGATCGTCAAGTTTTCCAACGCCGATGACTAACCCTAACCAAGGATCTCACGCAGGTGGTAACGAGCTCGCAGGACTTCCCGGCTCCAGTGGAGCAGGTACGATCACCACTCGAACCTGGCAAACAAAAGGACAAGATAAATCCGCCGCCATTGATTGAAAATCATCTCAAGACATTGATCACATACTTTGTCTTTTTAGTCTCACGTATGGGTCTGATCCGGTAGTGCATGCGTCGTTAACTAATACTGTTGTACTTCCAAAACCCAAGTTTTCGTCCATTCCGAAGTATCTAGGTCGAAATCCCTCAACAATGTGTGAAACGAGTTCGACAGTTGCATGACTACGAAGCTACTGAGTTTCCTGCAGGATTTTAGCTTTTGCATAAATCCCATCGCATGGCATGTTCACGGGAGAGTAAATTTACATCCGCATGATACCTGAAGGCATGAGAACGTAACCGGCACCACCTAACCAACGAATAACCCAAGAAAATAGATCTAACAGTTTCATCCTAAAATTTTCACTGCAAACATCGAAACCCGCTAAAATTGTACGTGTTTTCTCCATTTTTTCAGGCGCTAACTCCGGTGCCGGCTCCTACGCTGGATCCATGTCGGGCTCAAACTTTAATGACGATCTTTACAGGCAAGTAAACAACCATTTCAAGAGCGTCGAGGCACAAAACAACGCTATACGTGCACAAATTGAAAGACAGATATTCGAGCAACAACAAGCGTAAGAATTTTTGCACCTGTACCTCATGTAGCTTAGCAAAACTCATCCAGCCATCATACCTCCCTCCAGTTGAGTCTCGAACAACACGAGTTTAACACGGATTCCGTGACGTAAATTAAAACATGTTGTTTCACCTGAATCTCGTGTACGAAAACAAAATCGTGACTATCGTTGCGCACTGTTTTCCTTTCATTTCCTTGCACATCGCACACATTCATTAATGATACAAGAAATTTTCCATTCCTTGGAAACTCTCCCTGGTGGTGGTGATCAATCATTCGCTTACCTTTTTTTTTTATCTCCCCCTGCACTGTTGTCTCGCTCGCAAAGTTCCGACGATGGTGCTTGGACGACAGCCTCAGCATCGATGCATAACGATGACGGAACGCTCGATCCAAGCGCCCACGTGTATGCAAACACGCGTACTTCAACGCCTAATGGAGTAGGTTACGGGGGCTCTAATCCTTTACCTAGCGGAACATTGCAACAATCTTCGATTCCTTTAGAACAAAACCATCCGGGTATTGATTCTAGGTGATGGTTTAATTACCAGTATTTCGAGTTTTGCTACTTCCGCTCAAATAAATCCATTACTATGAAATGGTGATGCGGATTTAAAAAAGCATGCAGCTTCTATGAGAATCTAAATGCATGGAGAGTAGTCGGAGATCCAATACCTCGAAGTAATTCAACTTTTCTTTCATCCCAAATATAGTAACGGCGTAAACGGTGGATACGGTGGATTCCCAGGATACGGAAACGTAAGATTTAGAAAATTGTGTTTGCCCAATCAGCAAAACTTTAGCGAGTCATTGTGATTCAAGGTCATTCTCAAATTTGGATTCTCAAATTTCAGAACATGGGTTACGGCAACGGTGGTTACGGAATGGGCGGTTATGGCATGGGCGGTCACGGCATGGACGGTTTGGGCATGGGCGGTTACCCCTCAGGAGGTTTCCCATCAGGTGGATCCGGTTCGTCAAGTTCCTCAAGCTCATCAGGCGGTAACTACGGTAACCACGCTCCAGCCTCTGCCGCTTCAAGTGTCGGTCTTGGACCCGACGGTGGATACCAAGTCGGACAAATCAGTCCAGTAAGTTTCTCGACCCAAGTCCAAAACCCTTTCTGCCTCTTAGTTTCTTAACAAACAACGAATTCTCAATATTTCAGGCTGGACCCGGAATCGAGTCTCGTTTCGGTGACTCCATCGATGCACCGAACGACGGCGCTGTCGGTACTTTCTCTAGTTCAAGTTCCAGCCAATCCGTTGGCCCTGACGGAAAAGTCGTTTCTCACAAAACCACCACCGTCGCAGTGACCAAGGACGGAAAAACCACCTACAAAACCATCAAGGAATAAACTCACCAACCTCGTCGATCGAACGCCGCTTAACGTCGTTCACAATGGCAGAAAACGATAAATCGTGATCGCAAAAAAAAAATAATCAATTAATACAGATCTTGAGTATTGTCCTAAGCTTTTCTTGCCATCTGCGAAGTCAAAATAAATTTCCTAAATAGATATTATGTAACGTCATCATTCAGATTATGAGACTATGTAATAAAAATGTAATCGATAAACTTTAAAACTTTATTCCCCAGCAAATTATTCTCGGATTCCGAAAAATCCTTTCTTTATCCCTCAAAAGTTCTTCCCCGTTTCGAGAGATTTGTTGAACACTGTCGTCTCTATTTTCTTTGGCTAATGATGAAAAGCACAACAAACATCTGGGAACGACGTTGTTGGGTAATTTCCACGATTCGTGGATCAAAACTGCCAAAAAATGGTCTTAAATTTTATCAAAGACACTGTGGAAACGATGGAAATTTTAGTTCGTCTTGGCAATGGGAAAAACCATTTTTCTAGCGGGTTTTTCCTCGTATTTTTTTTTTTTTTTTTCAACGTTGATTTTTTATACGGGGATCGTGTTACTAATTTCTTTATTGCGAATTCTCATTGTACAACGTGATCCGTTTTACTCAATGGTGGTTCAATTTTATCGTCGACTGGAGTTCTGCCAGGAATCCAAGGATTCCAAGCCGTTGAGGCACGTGATCCAAAATTACGTGGATGGAAAGAAGCCGACGGCAGTCTGGCTCGATTACGTCTTGGCAGAGATCCCTACCGTCAAAAAACAATGAAAAACGTTAAGCTACTAATTGTTCGCCAGTCTAAAAGAGCCCACAAATTTTCTTTCACCACCTGCGGAATATTATTGTTCATAAAGGTGGGAAAAGCTCTGCCATGATTCGGAAACATCGAGGGCGAGTCGTTGTCGTAGCCGGAAGCTCGAATCCCATCGATAACTGGCACATCCTCAACTTTAAGGGTCTTTGACTTTGTCAATACTTTTACAGTCACCGAAACTATCTCGTTGTCTCCCTCGCTCTCGTCCATCGTCACGGTCGTCTCACACAAGTTTTCTTTGCAATCTACGCGACCAGGCATCGGTGCAGTCACATCTTTGCCATTCACACTGATGTAGATGTTCTTGATCACGTTCGGCTCTCTCGACGGAGGATTCTGTCGAAATATTCTCATTTTCAAAAGAAATAATTGCAGTGGGGACAATTATTTTTACAATCAATCGGAAGCAACGGGAGGAAAACCTTAAGGCGATTTTTTCCTCCCACGAGATTGAGATTTTTGAAATTATAGGTTGTTGGCTTTCCATTGAAAAATAAAGTGTGAATTTTATTTCCTCGGAACATCAAGAATCTTCGAGTTGAATGAGAATCGCTTTTTGGTTATTTTCATTTTACGGGTTTGGCGTAAAAATGCTACGAATCATATGAATATTTATTTTTATCCGATACAAAAAATTCTCTATAATTTGACGTCCAAAGAATCGGAGTAAACGTTGATTCATTAGAATCAAATTTCGATGAGTCATGAAAAAAAAAATTCCATTTTGAACTTTAACCTCTCGCGTCGGTATACATGGACCAACGTTTATGTAAATTTATATTTATGGTTTTTTGCATTACGCCAATGTCTGAATACCCATAACGACGTTCAACATTTTTATGACTTTTCTCCCTCATCTGGAGCTTGGCCAAAAATCTATTACTCTCGGGAGCCCTCGAACAGCTCGTTCAGACTCCGAACGATCGGTGTCTAAATAAATTTACGACGGGTTCATTTTTTTGGTTCAAAATATCCTGCGATCTATTCTGAGACTGCAACTTCTTCATTAAAAAAACAAAAAAAAAGTGATTCTTGCATTTGAAGAATTGAATAAATTTGGATCGTAAACTTACGTAATGGTTTCGTGTTTTTATCGAATTTCCTGGATATCGAGAATTGAAACTTGCACCAGAATTTGGTCTCGACCCGGACGCTAGAAATCTAGGAGATTCCTGCGACGTTTCAGGCTCATTTTTTATCACAATAATCACCGGATCTGAATTAGTCGAAATCGAATCTCCACACTCTTCGTCCGAGTCGAGATCGATTTTCGACGAAATTTCAACGGCTGAACTGATTGAAAAAACGAGGAAAATCACAACCAGTAACTTCTTCATTTTCTTGGTCTCAGAGATTCGAAAATCAGGTCGTTTATGAGTGAAACACTATTGAGCTCCAGAGATACTGATACTTCTCGATTTTTCATAAATCTCTGCACCGCCGACCGCAAGGAGATCGCGTTTTCTAGCTCGTAACTTTACCAAAAGGAGGGGGTAATAGTTTTCGGATGTCTTAGAGATAAGAATGAAGAAAAAATTGCACCGACCTCGATGCAGATTTGCACGTGACATTTACGAATCATTTTCCTAGACTCGACGAAAAAAAACAACGGCAACAATTCCACGATAGTAATTGAATGACTTGAAAAAAAAAAACAGAATCTTTTAATTTCCCACGAAAAATCGATCTTAATTTCGATTTTTTCGTGACGATGTTTTTCCTTGCTCCAAAAAGTATTTTCATTTCCGTTGGCAATGTCAATTGAGCGATATTTTTTTCTACAACAAAAAATAAACGAGTTAGTGTCAATTTTCATTTCCAAGGGGATGAAAAAAAAAATCATTTATTCTCGACAGGCGCGTTTGGACAGTTGCAGTTAATGAACTCCGCACACTGACCATTCAGGACGTTCATGAATGACATTATCAGAACTTTCCCTTCACTGCGTTTCACATCGTTGTGTGCAAGTACACAAGAGGGTTGAGGCGAGTGTGAAGCTCACATGATAGGGTGCACCCCTTCGAACAAGTCGTTCCCCTCGATGGGAAAAGCCGTGATTATGTACTGGCGACGAGCATCCACATTGTACGGCTTGAGCAATTTCACATCTCGTCAATGTACGGTGTGCAATGAATATCGTATGCATGGGCTATTTCATCCCAAGCGATTATCCCGACACCTCAATCTCATCATTACAAAAAAAAAAAAATGATCCAGAAAATTTTTTCTGATTGGTTAACAACAAAAAATCAAATTTCATTAAAATAAATTTCTGAAACCTGCAATTTTTTAGTTGCTCATTAAAATCGTTATTGTCTCATTTTATTGATTGATGATTAAAAAAATGAGTCTTCGATCTGAAGGAAAAAATCGTGAATTTTGAAAATTTGGAATTTATTTATTAATTTCCAAGATACAGATCAATTATTTCACGAATTTTCTGTCCGGCTCTGTCTGTGTTTGAAATGACATTTTCAACTATTTCGAGGTTCGTAAATGATTGTTTTTTCGAAATCGAAACAATTTATCGAGATTTTCTCATTCGACGTGGAAGGTTCGATGTAAAAATACACGAATATATTGCTTTGTCCAAACTCCATAACGTTTGACTATAGTCTCTCATGGCAAACAAAGGGTTAGCCACTATATTCGCACCAAGTGAGAGAGAACTCATTGAAATTCATTAAAAGGACTCCCATGGCAGAGCCCTGGAGGTTCGATAAACTTGGCAGGCTCTGAACTTGTTTTCATTGCTTTCGCACCGCTCATGGGATCCCTTGGCCATTTTTTATGGTCGTTTGTATTTAAAATACTTTTTCTCTCTCGGTTCTTCCCTGATTTCAATTTTCACGATTATTCTTGACAATTTGATGATGAGACGTCGAGCGTACAGATAAAATATTTAATTGAGTCACACGTGCGAAACGACGTCCAATTAGCAAAGTCGAGATGGAATTCGCTGAGACGATTCACCGAGGTAATTGATGCAAAATAAAAAGTTACGTAAAGTTTGTACGAAGTCGGCAATTTCCAGAGCTGGCTGCTCGTTCCTGGGACTTCGAAATGAAATTTTTCCGAAAGCCAAACGTGATAAAAATAATTATCCACAAAATAAAAACTTGACGTTCGTGTTTTACGAAAAAATAATTAAATGATTCGCCTTCCGGTGGGAAATGACGGTCAGTAACAAGTTCTCGTTAAAACATACGTTCAAGGTACTTGACCGAATGTTTCTCTGTGTCTAAACGAGACAAAATGACAAAAGCATCACCAACAAGTTTAATGACCCGTGACTGATCGTTCACGCACTATTGGAAATTTCTCGATAGCCAAGAATTGTTAGTTCGACCGAACTCCAATGACCCCTGCACTCCAAAGGCCACGAGCCTCGTTCGACCAATAAAAAACATAAAACTTCCCAGACGATTGAAACTTATTGTCGTAGCTTCCCAATATTGTTTGATCCAACTGCTTCGAGTATTTTTTCCAACGAAGAGAATACGAGGCCCTCAAAGTTCCAGAAAAAAGATTCCAATAATTTTTTTCTCCAAACTCAAAACTTCAAAGAGAAAAAAAAAGAAAAAAATCAATGCTCATTTCAAGTTTTTTTTCGCTGATTCCAAGCATTTCATAACTTGTCATTAATTACGACCAGTTCTCCACCTCCGTTAAGACAATTTGACGAATTATTTGCAGCGATTGAGTCAAAACTCGAATCTGAAAACTTGCAAAAAAATAAATAAAAATCGATGCTTTTTCAAGTTGTTTTTTCGCTGATATGGAGCATTTCATAACTTACCGTTAATCAAGACCAGTTTCCCAGCCTCGTTAAAGGAATTTGACGAATTATTTGTAGGGATTGAGTCAGCGAGGACGAGCTCTCAATGAATTAGGCAGCGAATACTGGACGTTAATCGTATCGGAGGAAGCACGTGACGAAAAGAGAGAAGCGTCGTCGTCGTCGTGGCCGAGAATAACTCGTTTGGAAATAAATTGGCGAATCTTCGCATAGCGCGGAGAAAATTGGCGAGATTTATGGTTTCCAGGGTAAGAAGCTCGGTGGGATTCCTCGAAATCCAGAGGCGCGTCTAAGGGCGTTGGTGTTGAGAATGGGAGAAAAAGTAGCGGAGCGATGATTCGTGTTTTACAGTGCAATAAATTTATTCTTCGTACGTAACGTGCGCGTAATTTATATACAAGCACGATTATTTCTTTCTCGTTAATGTTGTTTCTCCCTCGAATTTCGTGAACGAATATTCATCGCGCAGAGACGTACGCGTTAAATTCACAAATTACATCTGTTCACTATGTACAAACCAATAATTCTATTTATAAACGAATCTATGTACAAAAATACAAATGAAAAGATTGGCACATTGGAACGATCTATGTGGCAAGCTGAATTACTATCACATTGTTAAAACCTATTAACCGTATTTACGGATATGCAAAAAGATGCAGTCTATTTGTTTGTGTTTTCTGTTCCATTTCTTTGATCCATTTGCATCGATTTTCGTTCTGGAAATATTTTTATTTGGATTTTTCGCTGGCAGTGCTCGGTGGGGAATAAAGTCTTGTCTTCTATTTCTTATTTCGATTTTTTTCCATTATTTCGTTAACATTACGAGGAATTTATGGGTCCGAAGACTTTGTAATGTCGGAAAATTCCGGAGGCTCTATTGATTAACAGAGAAATGAAGGAAAGTTTGTAAAAGTCGTGAATGATGAAGTAATTATGATAAAAAAAAAGTTACTCAGTCGTTGAGTAGTTCGGAGAATTCGACGAAAAGTCGAGAGCCAGTTTTTCGCGTCGTGGAGACTCGCTCGAAATTTTATCAGGCAACGAAATTGTCCTGCGCGTTTTTACAAGCGAAAATCAACAGTCGCGAGTTCCCAGATTTACTATTATTAAGTACTCGGTAAATATTTACAAGAGACGCGCTCCAAATGTTTCTCATGATCGCCTAAACCTCAGCGAACTTCGGGCAACAGAAAAAATTGCCTTTTTTTTCTTTGATTCAGCCTCCTAAACGTATCTCGTGAGTTGAGTATGAAATTCTTGAAGGCAAACGATAAGTTGACTGAAAGTTGGCCTCTCGTCGGGGGACATTGCCCAGCAGTAAGCCATAACTGCAAACAACTCGTCGGGACAATTGATAGGTTGGGCGAGTCTGTACCCATCGCGTAAATAGGACGCCATCTCGAAGGGATCGACCTCCACGTAGGGCTGTTGAGCCAGAGTCGTTAACTCCCAGAGAAGGACACCGAAAGCCCACTGTAAACGAACAAAAAACATTAATCCGACATTCCATGAAAAAAGAAACGAAAAAACGTCGCGAAATCGAAAATAATGTAAAAAAATAAATTGCACAGAGATTCCATAAAAAAAAAAAAAAAGAAACGATAAAGCGTCGAAAAATTAAAATGTAAAAAAGTGTGAAAAAAAATAATTTGCAGAAAAACAGTTCGATTGAAAGTGAAAAAGAAATTCGAACTCACCACATCGGAGGCTGTCGTGAAAGTTTTGCTGAGAAGGCTCTCAATGGCGAGCCATTTGATTGGTCGATTTTCATTGTCCCCAAGGCAATGATAATCCTGAGGGAAAAGATCTCTGGCGAGTGCGTTGTCGGTGATTTGAACCCTCAAATCATCATCGACCCTGAAGCGTCAAACAAGCGACGATTAATTGACGAATAAAAAAAATTGCGTTAAAAATTCAAAAAAAATTTTAATTAATTTAAAAACCCAAGTAGGTCAGAGCTCGAAATAATTTGGTGGAAAAATCGCTACGGTTCAGCGAGCGCGTGATCGATTGAAATTTGGGGCAGAAAACATCCCGATTTATCCCGAAAGCGTCAGAGTCTCTCGGAATTCTAATTTAGATGAAAATTACGAGCAAAAAAAAAGTCTTTGGGTTTGGTAGATTGGCCGGAAATAACTTGTGCAAGAAAAACTTCAATGGAGCATCGTTTCGTGAAATTCATATAAAACGTCACGGTTAAGTGTACGAGGGAACGAGAGATAATTTGGACAAAGAGAAGCAGCAGTCGATGGAGCACGAATAATCGGTAATTAAGGGAGTCTCGCGTGGCTCGTTCGTCCATAAAAATAGTATGGCGTGCGAAAGGTCGATTTAGAATGAGGATCGGTCGATTGATTCGGTTACGATTGAGTAACGAGCCCCACCCTCATCAATTTCCACGAAGAGCCGAAGATAAAAAGATCGTGAGGCTGAAAAAAAAAATTGAAAATTCTCCGACACGTCGGGAGAAGAAAAAGCAACTTACACGCAATTTCTTGCTGCAAGATCACGATGTACGAGCCTCTTTCTGTGAAGGTACTGCACGCCCTTGGCAGCTTGGAGTGCCATTTCAACGACCTCTTGAGTGGTCAGAGCACGTGGAGGGCCCTCGCTGCTTAATTTACACCTGAGCAAAAATCTCTTCATGTTTTTGTAGCCCGTGTGAGGATAAAGAAGAAAAGGTGCACCTCGGTCCTCGATCGAAACCCCCAAAACTGGTAAAAGAGCGGCGTGGCTCAAGCCATAAAGGGCTAAGCCCTCTCGCAGCAAAAGTGCGACCTTGAAACCAAAAATAAACATCATTAAAATTTCATTTTATCCTTTCCCCCAAAAAAAAAACGATTTTTATTGTTCGAAAATTCGACTAGACTCGATAAAAGCGAATAAATATGGCAATCGATCGAAAAAAAATAGAAAAAAGCATTTTTTTTCGCGATCGTGACTAACCTGAGCTTGGGACGCGTGTTCAGCAGCAGTTTTAACGAGCACGTCACGAGGAGTGGTCGCGCCCTCTTCATGGTAACTGCCCCGATAGACTCGTCCGAAAGTGCCCTCCATCTCGATACTGAGAAGACGAACTCGGCATCTGTATAAAGGAAAAAAAAATAATACTGAAATCGTGATAAAAAAAAATGTTCGAAAATGGCAGTGTCTTTCGTAGACGAGAAACATAATTATTTGTAGCTGAATGAACAGCTGACATTCGTCTTCAGGCCGAACGAAAAAAAAAAAGGAGTTAAAGCCAACGAGTTAGGAATTGAAAAAAATTAACACGAGGTCAGACACTAATTTTTGGAGGCTGGAATGGGATAATTGGTGAAACGTGGTAAATGTCAACTCTCGTTCTTCCAGACTGTTGTCTATAAATACACGCTGGCATTAATCAGAAGTAGACGAAGAGGAAGGGACTCGTGGATGGTTAGGCAAATTCGAGTGTGGCGCCTGGGTCACAAAAATTTGTCCTCTCTCTCTCTCCCTCTCGTTCTTGAGTCTGACAAGGAAAGTTGAGCATGTAAAAACCCTTTAAAAGTGTGAGACATCAATCTTAATTATTCAAAAATTGTGTGTCAACCGGTAGATAAACGAGTGTCGACTGAAACAACGTACAACGAGAATTCAAATGGCCAAAGAAACGTCCCCGATATTTTTACAAGACAAGATGCACCAGAGCTGAGAAAAAAAAAACGCAGAAACTTCCCTGAGCCGGAAAAGAACAACTAAAAATAATTGAAACAAAAAAAAACGAACTCGATGAATTTTCAGGGATCGAGAAACTTTTCCATGAAAAAAAAAAACAAATCGCCCAGTTTACTCATGCGCAGTATTTTCCACTTCCGAAATATCCAAAAATATCAAGAGTCTCGATCGTAAAGAACGATAAAAAAAATTTCATCAAAATAAAAACAAAAATTAACGTCGAACCTCAAATCTCGGGGAATGAGAAAAAAAACTAAAAACATTGTAAACAAAACAAAGTGTGTAAAAGGAAGAAAAAAAGGACTGTGGGGAGTGAGTAACGCTCGAGGTATCGGAGCCGATTTAGAAAGTGCAGTAGCTGCATCACCGATTCGTCGAAGCAGAGAGCGAGGGAGAGTGAGGGACAGAGAGAAACGAGAGAGACGAAGAGAAAAGTGTTAGCGAGAGAGGCCTTGCTTTGGTGGACTTTATTTTTGGATGAGTTGTACTTGAGCACGTACGGAAACGACGGTACGATCGATCGTGACCGATAAAATCGTTTGACGTCGATCTTCGTATTGAGATAGGAGGGTATACGTGACTATTCGACCAGACTGCTCGTTCTCGCTCTCGAGGCTGTGCAGTGCGCCCGAGAAAGCGATTTTTTTTTCTCTCCTTTGTTTTTTACAATCTTTTTCATCCTCTCGCGTTTCTGACCACTTCAACGATTGCCTCCCGCAAAAGCTTTTCTCGCTTGCAGTGATATCGGCTTTTTCACAATTTTTTTTCTTCTTTTTTTTCCTTTTTTTTCATCCTCTCGACCCACAAAGAGAAATAGCACGGAGGAAAAGCTTCTCGCTGTATTTCATTGTTCGAGCTCTTCGACTTTGAATACAAAAAGGAGCTGAAGTGATTGTTGGACGAATGGAAAGGCGAAGCTTTCGGGCAATCTTTACGAGGGATCATGAGCGTTACGCCCTTTTCATAATCAACGCTTCGCATGGTTTTGATTAATAAAACAAAAGACTCAATAATTGCGCGGGCGCGAATTCTTCATCGTCTCCGAGTCTCAGTCCCTTTATCGCGAGGGTGGCAACGATATTTTTTGTCCCGTAATTAGCGGCGAGGAATAATAAAAGAACAAAAAAAAACATTAATTAACCGCAATTTCGAACTAATTAATGAATCATGCGCGGCAATTCTTGCTGGAGTCGTTGAAATATCGTTCGATCGCAAAGAACTCTTGGTCTCATTCTTTTTTTTTCAGCATCAAAAACTCACAAATATCGCAAAAAAAAAAAAGAAAATGAAAAATAAGCAAACATTCTTCGTTGCCAAGAAATCTCGAAAACTGCTGCCCTTGCCTCGTCATTTTCTCGATTATTCATGGATCGTGGGCCTTTCCTTTAAACTCGAAAAGTCAAAATTGGAGAAAACTCCGAAAAAAAACAGAGTTTTTGGGTTCTCGAGAAGTTTTACTCGGGAATTTAATCAGAAAAGAGTATAAAAAGTTTTTTTAATCATGGCGGTCGGAATTTTCAAGATGGCCATGTGAAAAGTCATTGAACTCCAAAAACGAGCGAATGCAATTTATAATGAATGAATGAAAAAAAAAAACCACGAGGATTTACCTTTGAACGGTGATTTCCTGGATTCTTTCGTGAAGTTCGCGACTAGGTCGATCATCGAGTCTCCTGTAGCTCGATGCGGAAGCGGCGGAGGGAGGTGGCGGAGTTTCCGGAGTGAGGAAAGTCTGAGCCGGGCCAATTCCGGTGCCCCTTTCGACGCTGCAGGCGGAACTGAGTCCACGAGATTCTCTGGTTGCGCAAAAAACAATAAAAAGTATTAACGGCCCTTGGGAGTCGATGAAAAAGTTGGATTTTGTTTTTTTCGCGTTTTTATGAAATCAACTTACTGCAAAGGATCTCGATGCCGTCGAGCCTTTTTGTCCCTGACGTAATAGGCGATTACAAGAACGCAGATCGCAGCGATGAATGCACAAGCACAGCCAACAGCAGCGTAGAAAATTTGTCCACCGGAAGTGGAGCCCGACGCGGCGACAAGGACTTCCTCGGGTCCGGGATAGCCGCTCTTGTCCTTGAGACAAATTTTCTTACGACGGAACTCGAGGCTCGTTGTGTTACGTCGATTCAAGGAAACGTTGATTCGAAGCGAAAGATCGATTTCGGCGTCGTACGGACCGCAATGGAGGGCGAGCGCCCATGTTTGTAATCCACCAACAGGAATATCACCTGTTTGCGATATGTTCAGAGAGCTGCTTAACGCCGAAGGGTTGCTGATGTCTACGGCCATGGTATAAGGCAGCTGTATGGAAAGAGCATCAAACAAAACCGTTGAAAACAGAAGCAACGTTAAGTTTTCCAATCGAAAATGAATTTCACAAATAAAAACACGAAATCGCTGTTACCGAACTTTCTTCGCCAATTACCAAAATTCGTGGACAAAATTCGAGACATTGAAGCAAAACATCGATCGTGTGTCCATTGAAAACTGTTCGAGAGCCAATGAAGCTTAAAAACCAAGAAAAAAAAACTTCGAAACTTCACCGAATTTCACGAAATCCTAATTGCCAACTTTCAAAAAAAAAATCGAAACCACAATTTCAAAAGCTAATTGAGTGTCTCGAGAAACTTTGGAATTTGGCTCGTTTTCAGCAAAAATCACGACCTTGCCAGCTGTTGATAAAGTTCGAAGCACATTTCGACGTCGTTCCATAATTTTTTTACATTAAATCAACGTCGTTTCGATTTTTTAAAATAAAAAAATGATGAGGTTTTGCAAAATCGATGACAAAACTGTTTATAACGACGTTACTCGTCGGCGGCTGAACGTAAAAAGGATTAGCAAACAATGAGACGTTAATTCTGAGCAAAAAAAAACTGGATCTGGGATCTCGATGAAAAGCATAGAATGAATGAGTATAAAGGCGAAGGAAAGAAAGTCCCATCCACGAAGTATTTGCGGTATTCGTATAAATATGGTTCGAGATGTTGGGGTGAACGAGAAAATAATGTTTCTGGATAAGAATCGCGAAGGCCAGAAGAACAATTGCGAGCATCGCGATACATCGGGAGTCGTTGGCGGTGAGGGCACAAGCCCCGGGGTGAGGTCGTCGAGAATAATAGGAGAGAAAATGGATCTGCGAAGATAGCAAAAGTCTAGAGATCGCCGGATACATTGAGATGATGAGGAAAAAGTTAAACAACGAGAGTTCAAAAGAAAGAGAGACAGGGAGAGCGAGCTAGAGACACGAGATCGGGAAAACGATATTCGAGAAACAAAGAGGCGAAAGGAGTTGCATCCGCGAAGGGTCGAATGGCGCGAAATAAGGAAAAGAGAGCATAATGCACGTGGTTAAATCAACGGAGAAATATGTAAGAAGAGTGACAAAGAGAACGAAGCAAGAAGAGAGGAGTCGAGTCAAGATTTACCACGTCATAACGGGGCAGCACCGAGAAGTGTGTTGTGAAGAAAGACAGAAAAGCGAGCAGGATACTGGTTTCTTTAGATCCCAAGAGTTCCATATAGATATGCATTCATATCGGTATAAATCTTTTTGTGTATACAGATCCACGATGCATTGCTGGAGTCGGTGTAAAATATCTAGAGAAGAGCGAGAAGGATAAAGGAATAAGCAGGCGTAGAGAGAGAGAGAGCGATAAAAAAGAAAGATGGTGAAGAAGCCGAAGCAGAACCGATCGAGGGGGAACTTCGGACATCACGATCTACCACATCGTTACGAGGGAAACGTTCCAACTACCGAAAGAAAGAGAGCAGGATATTTTGCACTCGGAGAAGCAGCATCGACTGTACACCGTAAAGTCAGTTTGCACTGCGAATCTCTTTCTCCCTCTTCGCAGCTTCCTATAATCTCGAACGTTCGCGCCGATAGACGGAACCGAAACAAATAAAAGAGAGAGAGAGAGAGAGACTCGTGCGAGATGAATTCTCCGAAGTCGAATTTAACTGCCGAAGGAACTTGAAAAGTTTACTTTTTTCGTTAACCTCGTAAATTCGCGTTTGAATCTTTGTGCCTCCGACTGTGATTGCTTGAAAAAAATGTTTATAATTGTTTCAAAGTTCTCGTCTCTGATTTACGTCGAAAGAAAAAAAATTATTTCAATTTTTTGATCACGCGATAAATTTCCAAGTGGAAAAGACAACGAAATTCGAAGTTTATGGGGGATGAAAAAAAGTTGAAGACGAAACGTCATCGTGAGCAAATGAGAGGAACGAGTTGAACGTGATTGCTGTCAAAAATGGAGATAATCAAGAAGCCAGAAGAAGGTAATTGAGGAAGAATAAAAAGAAGATGGAGAGGGTGAGCTGCTGCGTCGAATAGTCGGGATTTCTCTGGTGTATAGTTTGCGAGGATCGTCGTGTGTTTCTCTTCCTGCATGCCTTACGGTCCAGCGTGTCTCAGTTTGATAGACAGGTCGATTCGTTTAAGAGGTTCTCGGTGAAACAAGAGGCGATTTTGTCGCCAGGGTGAGTGATGTCGTGGCACGAGCCGTCACTCTTCCCCGGGAGCCTGCTCCCTTTTTCCGACTGTTCGTCTTTTATTGGCCTCTTTTCTCGTTTCTTTTTTGCTCAATTCGTGTCCCTTTTCTTGTCGCGCGCGAGCTTCCGATTTAGGGACTCGCGAGAACGTCTGCGAAAAGGAACACGAGGAAGGAGCACAGGAAACGTGCATACGGACCGAACCAATACACGGAAGAAGGGAATCGACGAGACGATTCAGAAGAAGTGGTTCGACCACTTTGTCCTACTCACTCGAACGTTTTTTCACCGTAGCAGAGACGCCCGAAAAGAGGACGAACATAAGACAGAGAAAGAGAGAGATTCATGTCGTTGATTCGAACGCCAACCTGATCTTCATTCTCATTCTCTCACGAACGAGTCAATCCGAAAGGATTTTATTCAGGAAGAGAGTGTTGAGGCAGAAATACTTTACGAGGGCGACTCGTGGCTCTGGAGAGTTACTGCCTTAGAGACACAATTCGCATCACCTTAATTGATGTTCTCCAAAGTGCATCAGCTTCCTTTGATTTTCTCGAACGACGACTCGTCACCATATTTTCTAAACCGCGAAAGCTTCGTGTAAAAAAAAAAAAACCTCCAAGTGCCTCTAAGGAATAATCAGCGAAACGAACAAAGAGTTGATTCTTATTTGAGGAGAATAAGTACTCGATTGTAAATACGAGGCGATAAAGATGTAACGAGCCGTTGTTCGGAAGGAACGATCCGCGCCGACGAGGTGCCCGAGCCCGTGGAATGTCCGTGGCAAAGAGTAAATTATAGATTCTCTTATTTATTTATTTATTTTTCCATTTTTTATTTTTCAAGTAATCGCTGCTTACTGCGTGAGTTACTCAAGTCTGTCTAAAGAGTACTCGTCTCAGCGTTTTCATGAAAAATATATATTCACCCCATGAGAGCGAGCGAGAGCGAGAGCGAGAGAGAAAGAAGCTGAAGAAAATCAACGACGAGGAACGCGATATGCCTCGGTGACTGAGGTAAGTGTAACCGCGGACTCTCATCCCGTAAAGGATGCTTGGCAGAAAGTGGCAAAGAGTTCGAAGAATGTACAGATATATGTAAACGAGAAAATAGCATTGCAGAGGAGAAGAGTCCCCTGATGCATTTCTGTCTTTCCTGTGGGCATAGCTGTACGGCAGTAAATCGAATAGCTTTCAATGTCCGTTCGAGCCTGAACGAGTCTTAATGTCACTTCCATCGACAACCCAGTGATAAGTATACACGTGTATATTCTCCCGTGCGTTTGTGCATTGAGCAGCCACAGAAGCGATCAGCGTAGCCGGAAGATTTCAACGAGAATACGAGAATATTATTTTCTCACACCTTGTATTTCGGGCACTTCGTTCCCGAAGCCACAGATGTTTTTTATGCGATTCTCAAATGGACGGGAAGCCCGTGAGGCATGACAGATTTATGTTCCTCGTGAAAAAGTGACCTGAATCCAAAAACTCCGCGATAAAAACGATATTTTCATTTATTTATTCTATCAACGTAACTTTTCGGTTTTAATTCTTCGAGTACATACAGGGTCGTTCCGACCCCAACGATTTTTCGTCACCGATGTTTGCATTTCGTTTTCTTTAGAAAATAAATTTAGACCAACAAAATATGGATAATTTGCATATTTGCCAGAATACAACAGTTTGAAAAACGCCTTGGGTCAGATTGACCCAAATGCACTCATAGAATGAGTGCACTCGGAGGGTTAAATCATTCTCGTAAGCCTTAGAAATTGCACAGATCGATTAATTTAATCTCGAGAGCAGTATTTAGTTTTTATTTCAGAGACATATAAATGAGAATTAGTATTGTAAACTTACGGGTCTTCCGGCGAGATTTTCCCAGGTGAAATGTAGTTTGTGCACCTGGGCAGGTACGGGCACGACGAACTTGATCGCATATTCATTGATCACTCCTTCCCTAACGTAGAACAATTCAGCCTGGAGTCCTGTAAGCACAAAAGCAAACGAGACGATAAGAGACTGTAGTCGTTTGGGATCTTTTACGATCTTGAAATAACAGGGAAATAATATGGAGCGATTAAATATTTACTGGATAAATAAAAGATAGTAAAAACAACAAAAAAAAAAAACGTATGGATATGAAACTCCGTAGAGCCCGAGGCCAGGGAGATCGAGAGATTGTCAGCCAAACGAATTTTCATTCGTTTCTTTCGCTCCCTTATCTCGATCGAGTATATTTAGGAAGTGGATCATAAAGACGAAGAAAAAGTGACGTAGGAGGTGTCGAGTGGACATCGGGAGAGTGGTAAAGGGAATAAAAAAGGCACAAGAAAAAAAAAGGACAAGTTTGCAGCAGGATTTCGTAGTTTCTGGGACTCGAAAGCGTTTTGTTGTTTTTTTTTTTTTTTTTCATGAACCTTTTTACCATACAAGTCGAAGGCTCGATCAAATATTCATATGCATGTGGACGTATAATTCGCTCGATATCGGGATAAGAAATGGAACGAGAAAACTCTGGACCCTTATTTGCCGAGGGAGAACGAGACGAGAGAAAGGAGAATGTCGAATAATGCTGGAGGAAAGATCGAAAGAGAAGAGGGAGAGAAGGAGAGAGAGGACGAGGCTGGGAGTGAGAAAAGAAACTGGAATACAGGTTTCGTATCGGATATCGCGCGGGCGAGAGAACGTGTGGTGCAAGAGAAAGAGATGCTCGTGGTCCATGACTTGAGGACACTCGGAGCCTTCCACACCCACACGTTTCATCGTTGGCCCTTCGTTTCTTTTTTTATTTATATTTTCCACTTTCTCTCCCGTTCTCATCCAATTGCATTATAGAAAAACCTCATTCGCTCTTATTCGAGTTCACGTGCGTGGTAGTTGAGTTGAGGGAAAAAACAAGGAAAGAGAATCAACGAATTCTCAAAGTCCGAAGCACCTCGAGGATTGTGGACATGGGTCTGTGGATTATTGGACACACGCGAAGCTAAATTCACAACCAATTTCGTCCATATTTCTCGCACAAATATTTCATCACGTACGGCGAAAAAGGTTTCGCCTGACAAAATTGGAAAATATGACACGAAATAAAAAATGATATTTTCCCAGCATCAGGACTTTACGATCTCCGAATGAATTTCATCCAAGATTGTAAATAAATCGAAATAGATATTCCATTTTTAGAATATTCAAAAGATTCTGACGGTCCTCGATACAAAAGGCGTTCAAATTTATTTTCCGAACAGCACGAAACGAAAAATGAGGTGCCGAATTTTTTTTTCATACAAAATTCCATCCCGACGTTCCGTCGAATTTTATTTTGCCACCTAAAACCAGAATGCTGGAAAATATCTTGTTTCCATGTTCCGCAACCATCGAGATACACGATAAACACGAAAATTATGTGACTCCCCTCAATTTTTTCTTTAATTGGTTTTTATGTTTGTCACTGAGCAAAATTAACATGAGCTTCTGTGTAACTTTGTGGATACCTATGTGTTTGGTAAATAATAACGAGAGTAACGACGAGGAGGCCAACGAGAAATACATATTCGAGAGGTGAAGAGGGAAAGCTATACACACAAAGTGGAGAAGCAGCCATTGTCGGTATTATAAAGCGGCACGCTTTGTTCATTGTTCAACGATATAGAGTCCTCTCTCTCTCTCTCTCTCTCTCTCTCTCTCTCTCTCTTGATCTTCTTTACTTTGTCTCTTTCGGCTCAAAGTTAAATTAGGTTTGCCCTGGTGTATTACTCAACTGAAGCAAACATATGAGACCCCTCGTTACAACAATACAAATACGTTAGTACACGTTACGACGTAAGAAATCCGTATAATTGACTAGAATTCACGAGAACTTGAGAAAATTCTGACGTACGAGTTTTTTTCAATATTTCGAAACTCCTTGTCCTACTTCGGGGATCGAGGATTTCATTTGAAAGGAGAAAAAAATGAAAAGCTGATCGTGGGAGAATATTTATGGAGAAAAAAAACGTCGGGCGTCAGGGCTATGAAGAAACTTGCGTAATAAGAACCCCTTAAAAAAAAAACGTTGGAGGGATTTTTTTTAAATCTTTTTACAAGAGAAAAGCATACACAGACCGAAAAGCGTTCGCTAAGGTGGACTGTACCGTGACTCTTTGAGATAGAATCTCAAGCAAGGTTGTTTATTTTTTCACCCTATGGCAATATATCTGCGTTGCCCTCTTCTTTGCTATCTTATGGCGACGACGTACCTTGCGCTGGTCGCGATCTTGCGGAAATTCGGAAGCCACGCTACCAAGGCGAGCGAACCAAAAGAGAGAGAGAGAGAGAGAGAGAGAGAGAGGGAGAGATAAAGGGAAAGAGAGACCCCAAAAAAATAAAGAAAGAGGCCTAAAAGTTGGAGCGAGGGGAAAAAGTTATGTTGAGAAACGGTGAGTAAAAAAAGGGCAAAAGGGAGGAAGGCGAGGGAAGAGGCAAGCTGGGTAGATGTGCCTGATGGTATATAAAGTTAAGAAGGAGAAGGTAAGAGCCGGAGAGGCAAAGAGAAAAGGTGCAAAGGGCCAAAAGGGAAGCTCCTGAAGGCAAACACCGTCGATGCTGCCGTTTTTAGCACAGAGCGATCAAAAGGACGTATCCCTTTTAGTTTCCCGAGCAATCCTCGCATTTTTCCGGATCTTTCGTTCGCCGCAACGCAATAACGTAATGAAAACTGACCAATTTTTCTCTCTCCGCGTTTGCAGTCCAACGAGAGCGAAAGTTGAAACCCAACAAGGCAGAAATTTTCAGTGTCCCGAGTATGTTTGTGTCGGGTCTATTGCTCGGTCATCGTGACTCGCTCGCCCGTGCGGTTCGAAAGGTATCATCTGATAGCGAGAACTCTTAACGAGCCACCAGTGAATTTTTAATCATTCCAAAGGACAATGCGGTCCTCTGACCAGAAGCCACCGGCGCACGATCTCTACTGAACTACAGTTTTCGAGAAACCCAGCTCGCACACACACACACGTATAAATACATATGTACACGTGAATGAACAAACGCCATGAACTTCCCATGGGCTGTTCCGCATCAATTCGCCTCATCGAATAAATTTTCAAACTACATAAACAAAAATTCTCGTAACTGCATGAATTTGTTATTCATTTATTTGCCCTACAAACGAAATATCGATCTAAATATTGTGGGGACCACAATATGTTTTGGAGACCACAAAAAAATGTTGCATCGCACGTTCGATCGAAAAATCAACTCGAGCGTGTGCTAATTACGAAAGATTCAGGCCGTTGGCGAGGAATTTTAAAAATGTTAGTAATTGGCAAAGATTTAGAAAGAAATAATGAAAATAATGGTGGATTTGTTTTGGTTTGTTTTTTTTTCTGAGAATAACACGAATTCGGGACGAAGAAGCCTGTACGAGGTTTATACCGAGTATCGAGTTTGCGTATTGTATTTTATTCACGAGCTGACTCGGTGATCTCGCTGGCCCCGAGAAGAGCTTCTGCAGTTCTTGCGCTACCAAGATGCATGTATATGCAGGAGCGCGCGCGCGGGCATACATAAGAATCGAGTATACAGCACGTTGTACTGTCTCCATGGTAGTCTTTCATTCGGCGTGCCCTCACAGGGGCCTTTACCGGTTTTCTGCATCAGATATCACCTCTGGAAAGCGTCGTTTTTCCCTCTCTGCCCCGAGAGCCGCCCTCACGACTATCACGAGGATTCAGCCGAAGAGAAACAACGTTATGAGTGGATCGGAGTATTGTATATAAAGAGCAAGAGGCTCGCGTGGCCTTTAGCAACTTTTTCCTTGTTCGGGGAACGAGTCCGCGATAATCATCCAGTGTGGTCCATATTTTTTCACAGCATAGCTCATTGAGGCCATCGATCTTGGCTTTCATCACATCGCGCAGGCGAACAAAACTTGTCGATGAATTTATAAAAAGCTGAGACCAAAGAAAAAAAAATCTCTGCGCCGTTTGCAAAGGATCGTTTCGCGGATTTTCACGTGTATAAATATCTAATTATCGATGCAGAGTTATTTATTAACATATACCTACGTCTAAGATTTTCATGGTAAAAGGTGAGCGGAGGGTTATAGCAAAGGCACGACCTCCGCGCACCGTTGAGCGAGAAATATAAATAACTTTGCCATTTTTATACGTTGCGGTAGCCCTGAGAATTTTCCTCTTCGCGAAACTCCATAATCAATCAGCCGCAAATTAAATTCTTCTCCCTCTCTCTCTCTCTCTCTCTCTCTCTCTCTCTCTCGGTCGCTCCTTCTCTTTGGATCACTTCTTTGATTCATGCGCGCTATCGAGACTCGTACAATTTTCTTTCATCTCTATCGGCTTCCCTTTTTCCAACCCCTTTCCCAACTATATACTCTTCGATGTCTTTGGCCCGTGATTCTGACCTCTTTAGCATGGTTTATGTTCGTCGAGGTCTCTTACCGAGCTCGATCGCGGTTTCTATGTACTCCACAGCCGCACAGCCTTCCTACGAGCTCTCTTCACTCCTCTGGCATATTACACCAAAGAAAAAAAGGTGGAAAGCAGAAAGAGCGAGAGAATAAGGCTTTCCTTATTCTCTAGAGAGAGAGAGAGAGAGAGAGAGAGAGAGAGAGAGATTTCTTCAATTTCCAATGCGCCAGAGACATATACTCGACGGAATTAAGAAAAGACGTCGTTTTAGAATTTAGTAAGTTTGTATCAACGAACGTCATTCGTAATTGCAATAGATCGAGTACGAGGGGCCGAAGGTCGATCTAGAGAGTGAAAAAGTGGCTTTTCCCATATACATTAAAAAAAAGCGAAATGGTACTTTTGAGTCTTAATCGTCACAGAGACAAGTTATAATATCCTTTTGAGCGTATAACTCACAATCAGCAATGCGTTTCATTTGCGAACGAAAACGCGAATAAACAGGTGCGCGAGAGCGTGTGTAGTGCAGAGCAGGGGGGTTTTTAATAACTCGGATGTGTACATCGGAGTATGAAGGTAACGTGATGTATGATGAGACGATATATATACATGAGGGATATGTGTATGTATAGGTGGCACGTAGCCGAGAATCCTTTGAAGTCTGGCTTTGGTAGAGAGCGAACTGCCAAAGAGCCGAAAGAGAGTGAAAGAGTTGAGGTCCGCGCGCGCGCGCGCGCGCGAGAGAGGGCAAAAAAGAAGAGAGGATGAAGAAAGAGTGAGGAAACTCGGGAGGAGGTAAGAGGGAGAGAGGATACAGAGGCGCAAAGCGAAAGAAACAGCCCTTTTGAAGGAAGGCGTCGACCCTTGAGCGCGAGAGAGAGAGAGAGAGAGAGAGAGAGAGAGAGAGAGAGAGAGAGAGAGAGAGAGAGAGAGAGAGAGAGAGAGAGAGAGAGAGAGAGAGAAGCAGTGCCAGACACAATTGTCACGAGCGAGGGAGAGAGGGGTACGAACTACGCCACTTGGAGTTCTCTTGCCTCGTGTTTTACGTGTGTAAAGCCCGCGGCAAGTAAGAAGAACCTCAAGCTAGTCTATAAAGGCTTGCCAGAGCGTGTACAGCATCGAACGCACACGCGTGTGTAACTCGTATATATCGGTTTGAATGGCAAAGAACCTTACCTGTAAGCTTCCCTTGGCGTTTTAGTTCCGAGCCTCTAGATTTGCGGCCTTCTCTCTGCTGCTCTGCACTGTCTGCATATAGAAGCAGACGTGCAGACAAGAAGCAAAGTCAGTAAATAAAGGCCTAGCGTAGTTAACGTTGGACACGTAAACTCGCTGCCAATTACGCCCTTTCGTCTCATTTTTTCACTGGCGTGTAAAAAAACCCTTCGCAGTCTCCGTCTCCTCCCACGACCAGCAGCCCCGTTTGATCTCGCATCTTCCGCGAGATTCTCAAAACTTCATCTTCTTTCCTCTCGTAGGGTACTTAGGAAAACTTTGTAACTTACAAACTTCCGCACGTCTCGGCTTCCCGGGGCAGTAACCTTTTTCAAACAAGCCTCGAGAGCCTCGCCGCACTATTGTTTGCGAAAGCTCGGCACAGGCGCGATATATACAACTGGAAGCTCTAACGAGAATTGGCAAACTCAACGATTAAGGGACTTGACCCACATGCCAAACTCCCATGAATTGGCACAAGAATTTTTTTCTCTTTTCTCGCGAATCCTGCAGAGTTTTTCTTTGTATTCATCGCATACGGAGTCAATGCAAAGCTCGAAAAGCCCGGGCGAGTTCATGGCAAAAGCACCCGGAGTTCGGAAACATTTTCTCGTCGTATCTTCACTGCTTTTCAACGTCGACAACGACTCGCCGCTGAGCTACATCGTCCGGTTGACACAGAGAAAGAAGATTGGAAAGAAAAAAATAAACGGAGAATAAAAAGTCTCAGCTGGAGACTCAAGAAACGAGGAAAAGACACGATTGTCAATGTACATTACCAGCGAAAAGTTTGCGAAAAAAAATGCACAAAATTCTAAAGAAAACGAATCGCTCGCTTTTCCAAATTTTTCCTGCGATCGAGTTTCTCCATCTCTCATTTTCTAAAACTCGAAAAACGATCGTTCCGGAAGGTAGAAACGATCTTTACTATCCACGTCCGAAACCTTCGATCAGGATACCACAAAAATTTACATTCCGCGGAGTAAAAATTGCCGAGAATTAAAATTCTTATCTCTAACGTTAATTATTCGATTTTAATCGTTTTCAGGTCACGATTGAGTTTTGGTTTCCGGAAACTTTCAAACGGTAGTGTATCCGCATGTATCTTTTTCGTGTGTACATCCGCTCTGCTCAGTTCCGATCATCGTTCTTCGTTAAGAAAATATCCGGGGAGAGAAAAGAAGAAAAAGCTTTTCTTTTCCATCCGAAATGAAAATGAAGTACAAAAAGGGGGAAGGCGGGATGTGTATAAAATCCGGCGCATAGAGTCCATCTGCTTAATGAGAATTCTCTGGAGGCAAGGGAGAAATTATTGGAGTACCGGCGGGCCACTCCGATAATTTGTATCCAAAAGAACGAGAGCAACTTTTTCATGGAGCAGGTCGAAGCATCGCGACGGAATGTGACATCGCGGTTTCCCGATGAAATTTCAAGCAAAGCCTAGTGCAGGGCTGAAGGGAAAGAGCTCGTGACCAAAAGAGAATTGATGTCGAGACGAATAAAAAAGTTGAGTTAAACGATCTGAGGTACAAACGAGGGTGGTGATTCGTAGGTGGACGTGGTGCACTGGGCGAGTTTCGATCCTAAAGATCGAGGCGTGAAAAAACAGCCGGCAAGAGGATTTCGCACAAGCGAAAAGGAAGGACCGTGTCCCGAGCTGTCAAAATATTCGTATTCACCAAAGCTTTGACACACTTTTCAAAGAGATGGAGAAAAGACGAAGAGCAAATGCGAGAATCGTCGATGGTATACAATGGGCTTGAAGAAAAAAAAAAATAATATATATACAGAGCCGAGTAATCGGGGCCCTCTGTGCTCTTTATTCTCGTCTCGTTTCAACGAGCGATGAATGCAAAAGAAAGTAAAAGAAAGAGAGGGGTAAATGGCGAAACGGCACGGTCGTGGCCATACCGAACGGTGAGTATCGTCCGGCGAGATGTAAAAAGGGCTTAACTCGGACGATTTAACACCTCGAGTAATCTAGCCGAGAGTCCCTTTTGTTGGAAACTGAACAGAGGCTTACTCAGGAGGGGATCCTTAAGGTTTGGAGCAACTCGACACCTTTTGGAGTTCGTCCCCTCGCAGCCACCCGCTCCGAGCACCTCGAGATCAAAAACCATACAAATAAAATGTGGAATAAAAGAAAAACGTTCTTTTCCTCTGGCAGCAAAAGCAGCGAGCGGTATCGGGACATACAGCAGGGATTCAGGTGTACGTTGTGCACGCGAGGCTCGGTATAACGAGAAAAGTAAGGCCCGGTTGACGCGGCAAGACAGTCCGAAGGTATAGAGACCGAGCAGGAAGAAGGGAAGCGAAGAATAAAAATGAAATAAAAGTTTGAAGAAAGGAAAACGAGGATCTGCGCGGAGGCAGAGGAAAGAATGACGCGAAGGGGACTTGCAAAAGGGATTGAAGGTCCGAGACATTACGAGAAAGGAGCTAAGCGGTTCGACCGAATTACATCAATAATAATAAAAAAATATACAAGAAAAAAATAAAATTTGTGGCAGTAGCAAAAAAGAGAAGGAGCATTAGCATGAAAAAGAAATAATAATAATTTGTATTCATTGGATTTGACCGTGCGGATGCCCGTCAACAAAACGAGACCAAGCGGTGAATTCCCCTTAAGGTGTGAAGCATAATGCGACAAAATTCTCTGAGACATTTCAAAGGGACTGTGTATACACGTTCAATTTTGTCCAGCACCGGGTTCTCTATTGACGACGAGTTTGAATATCAGAAAAAAAATGCGACCGAAGCAGGCGATGAGACGAATAGGAAGAAAACGACGTCAAGGAATTATACGGGTCATGGAATTCCGTTTTCCAAATTAAAGTGAAAAGTAATGGGATACTGGATCAAACGCGACAATGGAAATCCAAAGTATTAGTCAAATAAATTTTTATTTATCCATCAAAAAGGGCGTTTCTCTCTTTTGATCGATTTGGGGTTCTTAATGAGGCAGAATTTCGATGGTATCGTGTTTTGAGTCACATAACTTTTAGGATAAAAGACACAACAATGCACAGCCGTTATTTATTATTTAACGGTCGACAGCACGAAGATTTTGACAGGTTTTCAAGGCAGGGTCCGGTACAAAAGACTCAACGTCGTTTTATTGAATGAAAGTCATAAGCCGGAAGATAAAAAATTCTTTTCTGATGTTCATGGGGCCCCATAAGACCGTAGTCACCATAGAGCTTTAAAGAACAAAGTGACGTCGCGTTGCTTTTCCCTTCGGCACGAATGGCCGGTCTCTTGCGAGATTTTCAGCCCAAGACTCCGGATGTTCTTCTGAAATTTTCGTGGACGAGCGTCAACTCGAGAATTTTCCGTTGCTGCATCGAGATATTCAATCCTTCCGAGTCTTAAGGGGTAAAGTGACCTTGGGGGATGAAAAAATCGACTTTATGCACATTGGATCGTTGGCTGGAGAGAAAAAAAGATGCAAATGTCCGAAGGGATCAACGACGCCGAGCAAAAGCGTCTGAGTGTCGTCGTGAGCAATATATTTTGCACGTGGACACGTGGCTCCGCGGGTAATCCACTGCATGGCAAATAATTCGTCCCTTATCGTGATATTTGCGAGAATTAAGTTTCATGGAAAGGATAACGTGGTCGCTTACTGTTGATTGTTGACAAGCAAAAGGTCGTAACTGTAATCATTCAGTGCACTTTCGATCGCGTGCGTTCGGCCTCTTTGTCAGCAAGATATGTCAGGGCGAAGAGACTCGCACGTAAAGTCCTCGTTCTTAACAGCTCCCTCCCTCCCTCTCTCTCCCTCTCTCTCGCTCTCTCCTGTGGCAGGTAATAAACGACGCGACAGACTATCCTGTTTAGCATATATCGAACGAAGGGAAAGAAAGAGCGAGAGAGAGAGAGAGAGAGGGACAGAGAGAGAGAGAGAGAGAGAGAGAGAGAGAGAGAGAGAGAGAGAGAGAGAGAGAGAGAGAGAGAGAGAGCCAAGTAACTTGAGCTCTCCTGAATAACCCATAAGTCGTGTTACACGGATGCACCCTCGTGAAGAAGAGTCCTGTGCCACGAGCCACGGCGAGCGTCTACGTGGAACGAAACTTGGTTCTGTGCATATGGAAGACTTGATCCAAACAGGAAGGCGTAAAACTTCCATGAGACACATGATCCACATGGAACATAATTTTACGTCGTCTCGTCCTCCCCTAAGACGACATATTACGAGCTATTTCTCTTCTGCTTATTCTTCACTCTCATCTCACACCCACGACAGTCTTTACGCAGCTGACATGAGTTAAGAGCCAGGATTGCGGATTATATCTAGCGAGCGAGGGAAGAGAATTCGATCGACTTTGTTTTTTCTGTCATTAGGATTTGCGACGTTTTCGCTACGAATGCAAAATTTTCATCATTTCAATTAAAACTCCAACACATCGCCGGTCACCAGGCCTTGCGATGTCTGGTTCGTGTCGCCAAAGTTCAAGAGCATTCCAACGTATTTTCCCAGTGTTTTCACCACGAAAATTTCCCTTGAAATTGGGGTTGCAGCGACGGAGGGAGGGACAAGAGAGTTGACAAGTTTACGAGGCGTCGTTCACTCGCAGCGGAAGGATTACGACGCGCCACCGGCAAAGCGATGTAAAACGAGATGCCACAATGTGGCGTTCAACTTTCCACCTAGCCAGCAGGGTTTACAACGTGAGTTTCAAACTCCTAGGGCGCTTGGTCCTTCTTGCAGGCAATCTTGACTTTTACGACGAGCATCCGTTTCGCAGAGAGATAGAGAGAAAAAAATTTCACATAAAAAAAAGGGCAGTTTGTCCCTAAATATCGAGAGAAAAGAGCCTCGCGTGGTTAAGGACTCGAGGGAGCGTCTCTGAGAGAAAAGAATGGAAGGAAACCTCGACGGAGAAAATATTCGTCGTCGTCGGGGGAATAAATGAGAGACGTTTGTATAATTGATACCATTTTCCAAAACGAATTAAGCAGCAATTAAACAAATAGGCCGAGTTTTTTCTGGGGAGTTCTGGGGAGGAGGATAACGCGAGTATTTTAATGGTGTCATTAAAAATGTGATTATCGTAGTGGCTCGAATGAAGAAGACACATATCCCCATCGGCGTTTTTTGCATAATATTTATTCAGGTACTTTGTGCGCTCATTATCACACTCGGTGGATCCAAGTGAAGAAACCAGTTTCTTCAGACAAGAAAAAAGGAACTTGAGGGAGCCGGATAATCGATTAGTCGCTGGGCGAGTGAAATAAAATGTGTTACCAAGGAATTTAAATCGTTGGATCGTAACGAGGAAAGCCAAGAAGCGACATACGCGAATTGACACGGAAATACCGCGCGCTCTTCATCTCTAAAAAAAAACGAAACTCGTTTTTTTCCTCTTAGCCTCTTCGCGCTCCGGAGGTTTACTTTAATAAAACATATTTTTTCAATCCTCGACAAGCTGAGCCGTGATTGAAAAATGTTTATTCGTTCGATCGACGCCAAAAGCAGCGGGTGTACGAGTGAAAAAATAATGCCAGACGGATGGAACACGAGGGAGAGAAATCGTGAACTTCTCCAAAGTAAACCTCCGCCGAAGGAGACGCACGCACGGATTCCCGAATTGGAGGCTAACATAATATTGTCTTTCCGAGCTCCCTCTATGTACTTACCCGTGTTCGCATATATATCCAACTAACCGAAGTAGTAGAATAAATACACACAATATCGATTGATACTTTTGCTCCCTGAAAAACTCAACATTCAAAAATTCCAATCCTCCGAATCACGTAAAATCCATTAACTATGATTTTATCTTCGTAAATTCAAAATGTCGACAAAAAATTCCATTCCCTAAATAATTGACTAGAAAAAAAAGTCTGAACATTCAAACAAATTTCCCGATCCGTCGATATTTTCGCGCCTGAGGCAAAAAATTTCAGTTTCTTTTTTTGTTTTTCGTTAATTTCGAATTTATGTGCGATTTCTGGTTCCCAATATCTCGAATCCTCCCTGACCTCAGCACGTAGTTTCGTAATCCTGCCACGAACGAATCCTCCAGATGAAACAAAAGATTTATGGAAAAATATTTCGGCCAGAATGCGAATTTAGTACCTTAATGGCGTTCGTTGTTTTAGGAGACGATGGAGACTGAAGAAACGACTGAATTCGGTCTCGATTAGAAAAGGGGGCTTTCGCAGAGTATATATTTGTCATATTGGTTTTGGAACGGAGCACGTGACAGATGTAGTTCTGATTGAGACACGTTGCGTGCAAGGAACAACGAGGGATAAATACAAAATACAGTATGCAGTGCATAGAAGGAGGAGAATTCACATTTGACATGTGGTGAGCTGTCGAATCGTGACGAGACACACAGCGCCAGGAAATTCTATACTTCTAAGTACAAAGAAGCGGAAATGAGCAAATAGATTCGTCAGTACAGAAGCAGGAGATGGAGAAAAAAAGGAAAGAAAATTGAATCAAAGTTGGATCGAGTTCCCTATGAGGAAATTCGAGCCTGGCTCAAATTTTCCATTCGCCTAAAATTCTATGGCGACGAGAAATCAACGACCTAAGAAATTGAAACTCCCCAGCAGCAAAACGATTTGGTGATCGCGAGTGCACGATTCACATCCAGAGGAAAAATGAAGCGACGAGTAAATTTTTGCTGCAGAAAAGCCGAAGAAAAGCGCAGCGAAAAGAAAATTATTTGTCCATCGAACGTTGAGTCTTACCAGTTCTAGGCATGGAGAAAAAAAATGGCAATTGTGTGCACACGGCGAGGCTTGGGATTCTTGACGAAAGTTGAGAAATCGAAAAAAGATGACGAGCAAAGTATTTTTTGTTATTGTCGAGTTTGTTGGACGATGGAGAACGTACGTACGTTCATTGGCAAGTGGGAAATGGAAGCAGAAATGGCTAAATAAGTGACCAAAGCCCTACGGACAAGGATGAATTGCCAGGGACACGATTTATCACTCCGACGAAACAGGACGAGAAGATCTTTTTCATTTTATTTTTCCTTTTTTTTTTTGGAGGTCAAAGGAGCTCCGGGACGTAAGGAGGAAAGTGAGATCATCAAGGATCGTCGTCGTCGTCGTTGCGTAGGGACAAGGTGCACGTTCAAAGGTTTCGTACGACGATGCAGAATGGTCAAACGTGGTTCCTGAGAGAAAAGCCTGCGGATGCCACCTGCGGTGCAAAAAAGAGAGAGAAAGAGCGAGAGTCCGAACGAGGGGAGGCTCGACACACTGGTTTCTATGTTTCTCTCTTTCCCTTTCGATATTTCATATCTCCGATCGATCCTGACCTTTTTCCAGCTGCAGCATCAGCGGGGAACGTTCGAAAAAGAAAAAAAAAACACACCATTTTGTTTTTTCTTTTATTTTATTCTCATTTCTGTGGCTCGTTGGAAGCTCGTGATCCTTATGAACTCTCAAAATTTAACTGGCGCCGATGAGAGATAACGGTTACGACGTCCAGTCGTCGGGATCTCTTCGACAACGACGACGACGACCGCGCGATGATGGCGACCAGAGAAGGACAATTTTTCAAATCATTTCAACATATATATTCCAAGAGTCTTGGATGTTTATCCTCTCATGGCCTCTTGTCCCACTCGAGAAATTTCTACGACCAGAAAGAGTGCGCGGCGAGTGCTGCTCTCTCAACTTTCGGATCTCCTTCAAGCACTCCAACGCGCCACAGACTCCTCCACTTCAAATCGCACAGCATTCTTTTCCTCAATTCTTTTATTTACACCACCCGACGTCGTTGAAAACGACAAAGCAATCGCATTTTGTTAAAAAAATTATCAAAAATGCTCTGGAACCCGAAATTTTTTGAAAATTATCGACATTTTTTTCTTCAACTTAAACAAAATAACGAAATTTTTTTTATTTTCAAAAATATTTTGCCGGCAACGAAAATTTTTGCACCGAAAGAAAAAAAAAGCGAAAAAATTGACAGTCGCGGAATAAAATCGACAAAAATGATTCTCGTGAAAACGTTCGAAACTTGGAAATTATTATGAGAACGTCGTTGTGGCTTTGAGGTTAAAAAGATCAGATTTTTTCATAGTATTTTTTTTCTTCTCGACATAAAATGAAGTCGATTGTGAAGAGTCGCAGATGTGACGTGGTCAAATATTCTCAGAAAGAAAGAAAGAAAAAAGACAGTCATACAAGGCGATCGAGGATGGCTGCTGTGAACCGAGAAAGTGTCTGGAACGACGTACCACTCGAGACGGAGTTCCATTTGTCAGGAAATATTTGTCTGGTTGTCCGAGAGGACAGTGAAAAAGTGAAAAGTCAGAGAGACTTTACCTCACGAAGAGGTAAAGACCGAAGAGGACGATGTGAAGGAGTTGAAAATGCAGTCTCACAATGTGAGGTCGAGTCATGGTTCCTAAGGGTCAAAAAAAAAAAAATTCCAAGTTGAAAACTATTGGGCAACGAGGACTAAACACTAGAGTAAGAAAATAAGTTGATAAAGAGAAAGAAAAATATGTGTGTCACGTCCGCAACAAAGTCGAGAAAAGTTAATGAAAACGTTCGAAAAAAGTGACGAACGAAATAATCATTTCGCGCGAGGGATTTTTGTATTGCGCGAGTTAATTGAGTACCGTGGATAAGTTTATTGACAAGTCTCGCCCGTTCAATGTTCTCCCGTTGTTTATTCGCACGTCACAAACCACGGGGTGCAGAATGGTAATCGTTGGCGAGAATACTTGTAGCGAGTGCAGTCTCATTTAGCCCACAGCAGCAAATAAGCTTACGCGATGATGTACTTGAGTGCAACAACGCCAAGAAGCATCATCGTTCGATAACACAACGCAAACGCACACAGCCGTAAAATGAATAAAGATCGAGTCAAGTATAAAGGGTGTCCAGAAAGTTGGATTCCATAGCGTTGGCTGGGAGTCAGGTCGAGGAAATTCCGACATTTTAACACACTGGGTCAAAATGACCCAGTTTCTCTACATGGGTCAAAATGACCCAGTGTGTACGTGATGCCAATATCAGGCAAAAACTTCAAGAATCCCGAAAACGAGAGCACGAAAATGTTTTCCCAAAAATCAAATATTTGATTTGAAAAATTTCTCAATAATTTAAAATTTTCAAAAAGTTAGGATTTTACGGGAAAAAAATGATAGCCTTTTGAATTTTCCATAACTTGAGAATATTTGTGAAATAAAAAGGTAGAAAAAAAAAAACGTCCGGGTCAAAATGACCCAGTGTATCAACGAGGGGTGAACCTTTAATAACAAAAGACACACCTTGTACATAAGTATAGGCACGTGTGTGTGTACATAGATGCTCGTTAAGATGCTGTCACTCAGATGAGAAGAGGCGAACAGGTATAACGCCTATAACGGATCGAGCAGAGAGGCTGACGCTCGAGTAAGATGGGAAGAGCGCAGAGAGAAGAAAAAATAAAGAGAGAAAAAAAAGGCGTGAGAGGTGTACCGCGTGGCTTTTTGTCTGGACAGAGGGATTAAAAGATTTTCTGGACGATAGAGAAGTACGAAATTGATGAACACAACGCTCGTGTTTACCGTGTCGAGTTGCAGTACTAACGAAAAGTTTCGAACCTCCCATTCCCAACGTGTATCTGATTCGAGTGGATTACACCCTTTTACTTGTTAGTGTATAGACGCGGAGATTTGACTCCCGCTGTGGTTACCGATCGTAAGACGAGATCTCAGGAGAGAAGGACGAGAATGGAAACAAAAAGAAAAAAGTAAAAAGATTACGACGAAACGTTCGAGTCGATTTGGAACGATCTCGTGGCGATGTCCGTTGTTGATTAATTTTATGTCCACCGGTGAAGTCCTTTGCCTTCCGCGAGCACGCACGTCGTTCAGAAGGAGAGAAAAAAAAACGATGATAAATAAAAGGCAAACAAGCACCAAAGATTCTACATTAATCACTTTGTTTTACAACGTCAACCGATTTTCTATGAAGCAACGTCGAGTCTGAGGTGAAACGATTTATTCGTCTCTCTCTCTCTCTTTCTTCGAACTGTTTTTCTCCTCGTACGACAAAACGACCACGATTTTTCGACACAGCTGCGTAAAGAACTCGAAGGTGAGGGCCCTGCTGAGTCGTTAATGTTTCTCTTACTTTTCATTTTTTATTTTTTTTTTTTTCGTGCACATTTTACTAGCTGAACTATTTAATGGCGTTTCTCGCGAGAGCGATTCTTGAAAGAGATTTAGCGAATGGCCAAACTTGTTCACTGCTGCTGTCTCGTTCAGGGCACTTTAGGGACTCCAAGTATCGCACTCCTTTTCTCTCGCTCTTACTCTTTAAGAGGCAAATTGTGGTGGCGTGGCTGTTCGATGTCCCACTGGGAGGCGACGTGCGAGCCCGGTGTCGCTTTTCGTTCCCTGGGGCTCAATGGACCAGGGCTTCGAGTCAATTCCATTATATCCGAGAGCAGCACAAACTCTTAGCCACTCAGTTCGATTGATAGAAAGACTCGCTTCCTGGTATTGTAAGTTTTCACAGAGACACGAAGAAAACGTGGTTCACGAGGTTGTGTAAGGCAGGGAGAATGCTCGAGTGAACTTTTCCACATTTGAGGAGGGTCAGTAAGTCAGAACCATAAAAAAAAATGGGAGGAGGTCGACTGGAAAGAATCGTAAAATCCCTTTTCCCAAGAATTTCGAAAAAAAAACCGAGATTGTGAGTCCCAAGAAAATATTACGAGACGAGAGGCTCCTGGACGGTTTCCTCGAAGCGCAAAAATCCCGAAAAAATTGATAGGAAATTTGAAAATTTCAAATGAATTTTAAAAACAAAAACAAACGTAAAAAAAATAAATTCTCCGAAGGATTTTCAGCGGATAAAGATTCTCCGAGGCGAGATGAACTTCTCGATGCTTCGGAATGTAAATGTCGCCCACCACATGTCCAGCTAAATCAAGAAATGCGAACCAACTCGCGGCTTGTATAGGAAATATCTCTCAGCGTAGTTATCCTTCCTCGGTTTCTTATTATTCTCTTTGGAATCATATGCACGTGCGCCCCCGTCGTGTCTATCTACGTTCAGACTGGACGCACACTGCCAGAGAAAACATAACACGAGAGTCTTAACGAGGAGCTCGGAGATTGATGGTGAGAGGCAGAGGCGGAGCATCGTCTTTTATTTTTCTCATTTATCAGGATATCGTAACATTTTTTTCAATCGTCCTTTAAAAACCAAAACCGAATGTGTAATCACAAAAAAGTAACCATGAAATTAAGCATCGACGAAAATGCATTTTTTTTTTAAATTTTCCAACAGAGAATGAAAATAGAAAGAAAAAGTAGAAAAGGGGGAAATATAATGCAATTTTGGTGCATTTTAATTTCCGGTAAATTCGTGACGACAGTCCACGACCCTCGTACGACTTTTCCCCGTTGAGTATTCATGGATTTCCTTCTTTTTCCTCTCACAACCGCACAATAACTGTCTCTCACCCACAATCTCCCTGTTTTTTGTTGTTGTTGGCTCGCTCGACTGGTTCGCGATCGCCTGCACGCGTTTTTTCTTCTCGCGCATTCAACGAGCTTCCCTGTTCTTCTATTCAGAGCTTTACCGATATGCACACGCATGCATCCGGTGTCGAAAGAGAAAAGGCAGTAGTTTTGCTATTGTACAAAGGGAACAGAAACGCGATACTCCCACTTCGCGTTAGGCGTTTGCACTAAACTGACTGCAAAAGACCGTTTTGCACGCTTGAAAATGCACAACAACGAATGCTGCGAACTACTCATTTCCCCTTTCATTCTGATTATCCCCGTAATAGCTAAAAAAAAAATCTATTTTCATCCCATAATCATTAATAAAGTGATAATGATCTTAATTGAGGCAAATCGTGCCGCGGAAGATTATTAAATTTTATTATTCCAACTAATACGAGAAAAAAGTACGGCGACGACAAAAAAACGGCGTATCAGAAAAAAAATCATTGAAATTCTATGGAGACTAAAAAATTATCAACGATCGAGGAAAAATTTTTGAAAAAATGTTTAAAACTACAGAAAAGATCGATTTTAATAAAAAAAAAAAAATTTTATAAACCAAAAACTGAAATCTACTCGATAAACAAAGATTTTGGTGCAACGTATTTGCTCGGGAATCTCTTCATGAATGTTTTATCAAAGTTTAGTTGTTTTGAAATGTTAGGGTATCTCGTTTGGAGGAAAATTTATGAGTGCGACGAATGTTTGTTTGGGGCGGATAAAATTGGGTCCTGCGTAACGGTGTTTGAAGGAGAAGAGATAGAGAGAACAGAGCCCACCGTTGTCCGCGCCAATGTCCGTGCATAAACGTTTTCACGGGGCCCCGGCGGGCTCTTTGAGAAGAAAAAGAGGCTCCGCGTGCGCGAGCCGAGCGACTATACCACGAGAGAGGTATACACCATCAAGATGGGCCTGTCAGACCCTAACTAGGTAGGGCCCGAGGATTCACGGTTGTGCGAGAGAGAAGCAAAGAAAGAGAAAGAGAGAGAGAGAGAGAAAGAAAGAAATAAAGAAGAGCCAGTCTCACACCATAGGAATCGAGAAAGCTGGTCGGAGCTGTTGCTGCGTCACCACGTGTTACTCTCCTCATCTATAGATATAAAAATCCCGAAGCCGTTGATTTGAGCTTGTTCCTCGTGTTTTTAGTGTTTTGACACGGACTCGTGACAGCGGTTGATATCCCGTTCCATCGGTAAAACTCTTTGATGCTTTTTGGATTGGACGTTAAATTAATTTTCGCCAACCCCATAGTTTCTCATGGTTAAATTATTCATAAAACCATAAACACATACAAAGTCAAGAGAATTTCGGACATGATCAATATTAACATCGTGTTTATGCTTTTTGTAGGACGAAACCAAAAATTATCAACGATTTTATTAAGAAATTCAACAATTTTTAATAAACTCAGTCAAAGGATTCTTCCGAGTTTATTTTTTCATGAAAACAGTGAAATTTTCGTGAGGAAACTGTTTATCATGCAAGATACGAAAACGGCAACTCGACCCAGGAAATCGTTATTGCGTAGACCAGACCCAGACGAGACGTGACGAAGATGAGAGCAGGGTGCCCGATAAGGGGGATGAGAAAATTTGTTCGTTCGGTGTTCGTCTCGGAGTTTCGCTGTATCGAGCAAGTCTCCTGGGATTTAAGGATCAAGACAGATATATGAAAATTTATAAATCTGAATAGATATATAAAAAACAGTATATCGGATCGAAAATGCTGTACGAGTCACCACAAAAAATTACATTCAAGTTGACATCGACGCAGTTTGATGTTTCGAATTATTAAACATATTGCCAATTCATTTACGCATTTATTTATTTTTCCATCCAGTTATTTATTGATCAATTTATTTATTCATTCATTTTATCAATCGATTTATTTATTTGTCTATTCATTCATTTTTTTATTTTATTAATCGATTTATTTATTTATTCATTTATTTATTTGTTTATTTATTCATTTATAATTTTTTTCTTCAAAATTTATTTTTCCATCGAGTAACGAAAACAAAGACTTGACGTTGTGAATATCATTTTGGCAAAATGAAGACGCATTTTAGGAGGATTAAGGTGCTGTGAACTTCGGTAATCGCTGTCAAAGAAGAAAAATGAAAAACGGAGTGAGAAAGAGTGGCGGAGAGAGGATCTGTTGAGGGGATTCCAGAGTTATCTTATCCGTTCGAGCGGAGGATTTTTCGTCGTGCGTTCGAAGGCAAAGAAAAAGTGAAAAAAAAAGGTGTGGAGAGTCCGAGCCACGAGTCTCATAACACGAGGCTATTCTGAGATAAGAGGACACGATTTATACGAGTCGCCTGGCGAAACGATTCACAGTTCAGACGTCCATCGAGAGCCCCATAAAAAAAATGAAAATAAAAGAAAAAAAAACCACAGATTAAATAAAAATCAAATAAATCGACAAAAATATTTAAAAGAAACGATGAACAAGAATACAAAGCGAGTAATAAATGGAACCAAAAAATTATGTTCTCCGCACGGGGTCCCCTGGCGAGAAATATAAATCAAGCTCTGCCTCGGGCCAAAAAAAAAAAAACATCTTATTTTTCTCTTACAAAAATTCGTGTCACGTGATTTTATTGAAATATATCGGCAAGCACACCTCGTCAGATGTTCCTTCGAGATAACAGCAGTTCCAAAAAATTCCTGCTCGATAGGAAATATGTTGATTTTTCGAGTCCCATCAAGCGGCGAATGAAACAAAATTCCTTTAACGAGTCGTCCATTAATCAATTTGATACTCCGAGTTGTATTTTCCCTCTCTCTCTCTCTCTCTCTCGCTTCGGTGCCGCACGAAATTCGGCAACGACATCGATCACGAGGGAAGTTGAATAATTTCCCGAAAATCCTTCATGGACGTACATTGTCTTTTTCGAAAGGTTAAAAAATTTATAGGATTGTCGATTTATTTTACGATTTTTAATGAACGACGACGAAAGCGTACGCGTTTTCGTTTGCAAAGAAAAAAATAAAAAGGCAGACAATTCTCGTTATCCCGATATGGCTGAAGGGAATTGAAAAAATACGCGTGAGTTTCGGGCAGAGGTGAAAGTTCCATATGGGTGTCGCGTGAGTTATCGGATTGTAAGTTACGTCGACGCAGAGCCTCGGGCCATATCGCCGTCTTTTTTTGGCATTATTATTCATTCATGTTATTTTGTCGGCAAAAATGCTTTACGATCGGCCGATCGTTTGAGCATGTGTGCGAGTGTCAGTTTCAAGACTATACGGACGATCCATCAATCATCGGTTTTCGTAAGGATCGTTCGTCATGTGATTCGAACGTGCGGCAGCGGAGAACTACGATTTTTTTCCAATTCAATCGATACGCGAGGATCGAGTGGAAGTTGGTCAACGGGATTCGCATTATTAAGGTTCCGTGACCTTATACCGTGGGTCAAATTGACCCGTCGATCGAATTTCGACAATTTTTTTTCGTCAACGTCCTTAAAACGCCATAATAACTACTTTTTTGGAAATGGACACCGAGCAACTATTTTTTTCACGAAAGAACCATATCCGAGGAACATCCGGTCCAAATTTTACGTAAAAATATTAAAAATTCACAGAGTTACCATTTTTTTAGTGAAAAAACTTTTTTTTTCGGTTTCACGTAAAACGACAAGGTCGCGGGTAAAATTGATGGGCAGGAAAACCCACAGCAAACATCGAAACGTAAGATTGTGGAGACGAAGTTCAGGGTAAAGAAAAAAAAGGAAAAGATACTTGAATCTTCATGAGCGAAGCTGGAGCGAGACGACGAGAGCGTAGACAACGATCAGGCAGAGAGGACGAAGAGAGCGTGCCCACGTTTTTCTGATATCGGAAGACCGATCTCGTGGTCGAACTTACGGAGGTTTAAGGCGAACAACAGAAGAGAAGGCAGTCTTGTTGCGGTTGCAAGTTGAGTGAGAGGAATCTGGGAAATCCATAGAAGAAGAAAGACAAGAAAGGAACAACAATGAGATTATGAAAACAGCTACAAAGTGTGGAGGAAGAAAAAACAGGAATCAGAGACGAAAAACGACCCGGAAGGAGAGGAAAAAGTGGAGAGAGAACCAACTGAGAAAAAAAAAGGCAAAAGCTCGTGAGTTAGAAAATAAAATAGCGAAGAGAGTGACTCTCGATTATTCGGAGTCCAAAGAAACTAGAAAAAAAATATGAAGGTCCTGCATGGACCGCACCCAACGCCTCAGCGTCCCAGACACAAACCCATATAAGTTGGAGAACACATCGGAGAGCTCGTGTGTGTACAACGACAGAGGCTTAACAAGGACCTCGTTATAATATTTTATTACCACCTCTCGTTTGCTTCTCTTCTTCGCAACACGGAGCCAACTCTTGCCGAGAGAAAAAGGAACAGAGTAATACCATCGCCGTATAAATACGTGAAACTCTATACATTTTTTCTCCCTCTTCCTCTCGTTCCATACAAATATATTTTTGATATTTCTTTCGTGGCTCATAAACCACGGAGAGAAACGAAAAAAATGTGTACATCTCCAAGCAACAGCGTCAGGTACACGTTAATTGGTATGTTTGAACGATTTTTATGAGAAGACAAAACAAGCGAGAAAACAAAAAGGTAACGAGCCTCGTCGGAACACATAACGCGAGTCTTGTTTGCAAAGGACGCTCGAAATTAGCAGCGATCGTTGAAAATAGATCTCCGAACTTTGCCCGCTCAATGAAAAGTTTAAACACGTTTTATTTCTCTTTTTTTTTTTGCCAGATTCGTTGGAGGCATGAACGAGATAAATTGCGGAAGGGGAATTGGAAAAATCGAGTGGTCGAGAATTTTTGTTGCATTCTAACGATACGAGCGTTAATGCGATTAATTTATCTGTTACGATTCTCCAACGCGGCATTTTGCTACACTCGGCAGATACGAAACGTTACACGTGCATAAACACGTAGGTGGCAGAATCTAGAGAATGAGAGAAGGAGAGAGAGAGCGAGAGAGAGAAGAGAGAAAAGTGCAAAGTCGAGATCGACGGTGAAGCCAGCGGTAGGAGCAATTTCTAAGCGCGTGTGAGTAACCAGCGGGAGTAATGGGTCGTAAATTTTTGAGTCGAGGAGCCCCGAGACCGAGCTAAGAGAGAGAGAGAGAGAGCCCCCGAGAAAAAGAAACGAGAGAGAAAGAAATACGCACAGGATGAGAAGGCGAGGAGAGGCGAAGCGTTCAACGGTTCCTGACCTTGTCTGGAACAACGGGAGCGAAGTTTACGTTCGAGGGACCAAACAAGGCCCAAAGATTGCGAGAGTGAGAGGAGAAGGGAGGGCAAAAGATTTTTAGTTCTGTGTCTTGATTGAAATTCAAAAAAACTATTAAAACGAATCGGAATTTTGAATGCAACGAAATTTTCCTCGTTGTGTACACACTGGGTCAATTTGACCCGAGACATTTTTTTTTTACGAAATTTCATCTACACACTCGTTTTTGAATCATTTTGGATCACGGGGTCAAATTGACCCAAGTGTGTCAACGGACCCACCAATCGATCGGTGTGATCGAGCACTCAGGCGTGTTTCGACAATATTCCCAACGCATGAGTAGAAAAATGAAAAAATTTTATCGAAAAATAAAAACCAAACATGCGAATAAAAACCGAACGATAATTTTGAAAATTTGTGAAAATTTGATGAACGAACATTTTTTCATTGAGTCCTGAGAATGCAAATGCCGCAGGCAAGTTCCTATGCAAATTGTAAAATTTTCTTTTTACGGTTTTAGGGAATGAGAAAAAAAAATATGATTGGGAATTCGTAGACGTGAAAGGGAAATGCGAAGGGCGAAATATTTTGAATTTCTTGGAGCACAACGAGCTGGAATAAGCGAGGAAGGGTGAAGTGAAAAAAAAATTACGTGAGTGGGTAAAAAAGTTCATATATATGTAAAGGCTGGAGGATTCTCGTGGTCCTGAGATATTTCTATTCATATATTTTCAGTGGTGGCGAATTTCGCAGCTGGGGAGAGATGCAAAAATGTTTCCGGTGGGTGAGTGCGAGTTTGATAATGTACGAGTTGAGAGCTCGGCGGATTCGACAACACGAATTAGCTGCAACTATCGTGGTGTGAAATTCTCCGAACGGGGGAAACAATGCGAGATTGACGGAATGGAGAGGCTCGAAAGAATCGACAGCATCCGAAAAAGCACGAAAAACTAATAAAAAAAGGGAAATAGAATTGCTGAAGGTCAACGAGGTCGAACGCACGATTATTAATGTACGAGCATGTAGGGGAGGGAAATTTTCATACGAGGATTCAGGTGTCGCATAAAATCCCCGAGGGTTCAGCGAGCCGAATATTTTTCTCGGTTCACCGAACTGCGTGCGCGAAAATCATTCACAGTCGTACAACTTGTTCGAGCGAAAAAATTATGTATCGCCAGCGAGAGCTCCGTGTTCCGGGCTTCCGTTTCATCTCTGAATCTTCTAAATCGAGTCATTTTACTATTTCTCTACTCGATCGAATGGAGGATCTATCTCAATTTTTCCATCGAATGGCAATCGACGATAGTCACGTAAACATTGCGATATCGATCGAGTTCTTGATTCATTGTTTACCCATTTTTATCGAAAAGAATGCTCGTGACTGCTCGCGACGATTCCCAGAAAAAGTCACTTCGACACTTAAATTCTTAGAATCGACTGTGCTAAATATTCTCCGAGCATTCGAGTTTTATCTTCTAAACGAATTTTCAACGAAGTCTTTAAAAACGTTCAAAATGTAAACGTTTTGAATTTCGATATTTTTCGGTTTTTATAATGTCGACAATTTTCCTCCGGCTGTCATTACATTTTCGATGAAAATGAAATTAATTTGGGACGATCGTTCAAAGGTTATATTAGGCAGTAAAAAATTGTGACATTTTTTAGTAAACACGATGGAAAATCAATGAAAAAAAAACATGTTTCCACTTACCCATAAGTTTTCGGACTTCGGTTTGACTGAGGAAAAGATTGAAGAAGCAATTTCCGGGTGTCACGAGGACGAGCAGAAGGATTGCGAATTTCAGCAGCATTTTGACGTTTTTGCGCGAGTCTCCTTTTCGCAGATACGAAGAAAAAAAAACACCACGTGCTTTCTCGTGAAGTAAAAATGTATATACGTTTATACACACATATGCATGTAAATATAAACACCAGAGGGACGAGGTTTCAAGGAAAACCGTTCAATTTACAAAACACTAAGGAAAATGCTGTATTTTTCCCCATACGGTTCACCGAGGATAAGTCGACGAGTCACGTCATTTTTCAGCACACATTATAAATCGACGATATTGTTCCCATAAATTCACCGAATTATTTGTTTGCCCCTGAGAGTCTGGAGGAAAGATAAACCTCAGTCTTGTTTCCCCATCACGATATATTTTCGTCACACTTTGTTAAATCCACGAAGTAAATCACGAAGTTTTTCGATCACCAGCGAAACACACAACTGCGCGAACGAAAATCGAGGCACACGAGAGATTCGTTGGTTTTTTTGTCTGACAGCCAGTCGGTTAATCTCGATTTGAGGGAAGCGCGCTTATCCACGTGTTTCCGAAGGGTTATATATACACATACAGAGAAATTGACGTATGCGAGTTTTCGTACGACAGTAAGCGACGTTTTTGAGGTTAGAATCGATCGAATAATGTTTTTGTTTGCCTCGTTGTACCGAAGGCCCGTTACAAACTTCGTTCAATCGAAGAGTCCGAGTTACAACACACGAGTTACAGAACGTTGTTGACTCGCGAAAGCCACGACCAGTTGTGCTACAGCCGCCATGGGTCGTCCAGGGTCGACGCCGAGGCGGACTAACAAAAACCGACGCTACCCGAGCACTGACGAGATCTTACGAACTGCACCCACCACCGCTAGCGCCTCCTCGCGGTCCAGTACGTCCATGTGTGCGCGAACGCTTGCGTATTCCAATCCGCTCTACAGGACGCGCGTTTCTCTGTGTGTGTTTCGTGTATGCGTGCAGGAGCTAGTGAGGGTCCCGCGATGTTACGTTACGTTTTGTGTATACGAAAATAAAAAATAATCTCGTTCGCGATCGCGCTATACGATGCAAATAGCATTAAGAACTTTTCGCTCTAAAATTGGCAGCACGACGATATTCTAACGGAAATATTTTCTACTTTTTCATGTACATTCCGAGCCAAAAAAGTTACAAGTTCAAATAAATACAGAAAAATTGTTGCGACGTGCAAAACATCGCGCAGTTTCCGGAAAAGTGAGGGCAGCAAACTTCGCAAGTATCGTCCAACAGCCGCAGTAAATAATGTCGAACGTTTTATTGACACTTCGGTTCAACGGTGAGGTAAGTTTGTAAATAAAAATGTTTTCGTTTCGGCAACGATAATTGGGGAAATTTCGTGCGTTGCCAATGAATTTTTTTATAAAAGGGAATAAAGCGGTGTAACAGGTAGTTTGCTCAAAGTCTAGCATTGTGTTTCCGAAGGGCCAAGTGTCTTCAAACTGTAGTTTTCTTTCGTTTTTCTCGACTATTCTTTTTCCCACTCGTTATATATGTATATATATATTCTGGGTGATTCTTCAATGCCTGTGGTTTTCTCTCGTTTTCCCCTCGTTCCTGTCGGAATATTTCTCATTTTCTCAAGACCCTTCGGGGCGAAACGTCACGCGGAAATGTGTGTTATGCCGCTGGGACTGAAGCGTCTAAAAAAACGGAAAAAACTGCTCAACAGAGATGGGGATAGAGAGACACGAACCAGGACACTTGTCGCGGTATGAGACCGAAAACCGCGCTGAATTCCCGTGACTGAGGAGCATGAAAAATTTACCCTTCAACCCCAAAACAGCTCTACAATTTTTTTTTTCGATTCCTTCTCTCTCCTCAAAACTCTTTTCATGCAGCAGTGGATTATCAAAATATATTAAAAAATAAAATCGATGAAAAAAACTTTACTTTTCACGTAAAAATATGATCGAACGTGTTTTCGTAAAATCCAGTCCACACGAAAAACTCTTCAATCCGTCTTTCGAGGTATTTTGACTGTTTATCTTCTCGAATGATGAAATTAACGTACTGGGTCAATTTGACCCAGAAAATCAATCGAACTTGTTTCTAAATTCGTTTAAAAATTGAGTGATCGATTTTTCGTAAAACCCAGTCCACACAAAAGATTCTTGAATCTTTATTTCATGCCATTTCCACAGTTTCGACTTCTCGAATGAATAAATCGACGTACCGGGTCAATTTGACCCGGAAAATCAACCAAATTTGTTTTTAAATTCGTTAAATTGCTGATTTTCTTCGTTTTAGTCATTTTAATTAATTGCTACATAAAAGTTTAGAATGCTCTATCGAGATCCTCGTTTCCCGGGGCGATACGGATCGCAGAATGCTAATTTATCGAATAAAAATAAATGATACTCGTCGCGCTCGTTGAATTTTCGGTACAATGTAAAATCGTGCATACGCTCGCAGTTCGCCATAACGATAACTAACTTTTTCTACACCCCCCACGTTACCATCCATTCGAACCACGTGTATACGTGCCTTCATGTATTTTTATGAAACGGACGATGAAACCGGATACGAGCTTGTCCCGCTCGGGTTTCACGGCTCGCGCGATACCAAAACGACATATTGCAACCGTTAAATTCTCCAAAACGTTTTTTCAACGAGAAATCTCGTCTTCCATGTCCGTAATGGATTTTCATAATTCATATTCTTCAAATAGTATCCATTTCAAACGATCGAATGTCGAAGTGGACCGAGGAGAAATTTCCATAATTTGTACTTGTAAAATAAATTTGTTGGGTGAACAGAATTATTTTTAAACAGCAAAGTGAAGGGCAAACGACGCAATGAGTTCGTTACAAGCCGCGGGATTAATAATGAAAAAAAAATTGGAAAAATATTGCATAATGCTGGGAAATATTGAAAACAATTAGAAAATATTTTTGAAATATTACAAAACATTGAAATATATTGGAAAATGTTTAAAAATATTGAGCAAGATAGAAAAATGTTGGAAAATATTGAAAAATATTGAGAAATATTGAAAAATATTGGGAAATATTGAACTTCTATGACGAGTTCTCGTAGATCTAGCAATTCCAAGTAATGGAGAAAGTCTCCCTGCGTGTCTTCGTGAAGAGTTCTAGTTAATCGTGTTCCCGGATAAATTTGAATTCGCAATTTTTGAAAAAAAAAAAAACATAAACATATTTCAACCCCGAAGCTGTGGCTCTATGACGAGTTTTCGTAGATCTCCCAATTCCGAGTGATGGAGAAAGTCTCCCTGCGTGTCCTCGTGAAGAGTTCTAGTCATTTCCGTTTCTGGAAAAATTTTGACCCACCCTTTTCGGAAAAATAAAAATAAAAAGTTTCAATCCCGAAGCTGTGGCTTTGTGACGAGTTTTCGGAGATCTGGCAATTCACAGTGATGGAGGAAGTCTCCCTGCGTGTCCTCGTGAAGAGTTCTAGTCGTTTGCGTTTCTGGATAAATTTTTACCCATCATTTTCGGAAAATAAATAAATAAAAAGTTTCAATCCCGAAGCTGAGGCTCCATGACTAGTTTTCGTAGATCTAGCGATTCTGGGTGATGAAGAAAGTCTCCCTGCGTGTCCTCGTGAAGAGTTCTAGTCAATTGCCTTTTTGGAAAAATTTTTATCAATTATTTTCGGAAAAAATAAATAAAAAGTTTCAATCCCGAAGCTGAGGCTCCATGAAAAGTTTTCGTAGATCTGGCAATTCCAAGTGATGGAGAAAGTCTCCATGCGTGTCCTCGTGAAGAGTTCTAGTCAATTCCACTTTCATGCATACGAAAAAAGTTTTATTCCGATAGGAACATATCAACATAGGAACATATCAACAATCACAGCACGAATAAAACGACAACAATGCTCCTTGTTGGTCGCCAACTTCGGGCGTTACTCACCAACTTTTTAGAAGGGGAATATTGAAAAATATCGGAAAACATTAGAAAATGTAGGTAAATTTTTAAAAATATTAGAAAATATTGGAAAATATTTTAAAATATTGAGAAATATAAAAAAATATCAGAAAATATTTCTAAATATTCAAAAATATCGAAATTTGTACTTTGTTCGTTGATGGAAAACGATTCAGTTCATCAAAGTTGATTTTTTCGATAAGTAATAACGTTACTTTGAGTATCGAGTATAAACTGATTGAACGTAAAACGGTCCATGCGAACAATGCATTTAGCGAGTTGGTAGGATAGAAACGGTCGAGGTTCTGTTAAGATCTCGTTTCTTCTGCCCGGACGCTTCTGATTACTGAACTCTGTCATTACCTCCGGTGCAGGATGGAGCAACGAGGGAGTGAGGGCACGTACCAGAGAGCGAGGGACGAGCAAGATTGTGCGAGAGGCGGAAAAATTAAAATGAAGAAAAAAAAAGCATCGCACCGTTAAAATCGAGTGACGTGTGTTCGCCGAGAAAAAAAGAGCAAAAATTGGAAAATACGTGGTTAAGCATACGTTGCGTTGATGTAGCGCGAGAGAGAGAGAGAGAGAGAGAGAGAGAGAGAGAGAGAGAGAGAGAAGGAAATGAGAGGAGAATAACGCTCGAGAGACTCGTTTTGCAAATTTGCGGCTGATTGAAAAGTACGCGGAGATGAGGATGAAAGAATGAGAGAAAAAGAAGCAGAAAAAATCACGAAGGGAGGCACACGGTCCGTGATTACTCTCTTACTCTCCTCTCGATTGCTCGGCCTGTGTGTCTATATACCGGGCATAAATCCATGCATATAAGGACTTAATGTGTACAAGACGTTCCACAACGAATAAGCGACAAAATCGAGCCCCTCAAAACGTATGTATATACTTTGGCCCATTTTTTTTCTCCACGTACCCAAAGATTTACAGACTTCACGCGCAGACTTTTCTCCAAACTTTCGTGTCCGAACAATTTTAGTTAATTAAGGTATTGCGCTGGGTCAAATAGACCCAGTCTCTTGTCAGCGATTCGGCGCATGAAAATCGCGCTGAAAATTTCCCTTCGAAAACAAAAATCTGTATCTCTCTCTCTCACCCGCTTAAAGGACTCACGATCAGACCCCCTTAATCCTCGACCACAACCACCAATCTTTCCGACCGTAAATCATCATCCGCGAGGACGATCTCAAAAAACGACGACCAACAATTAATTCCATTTTGAAAACATCGCAGAAAATCGTCTCTTTTGCATGTTTCGCCTCAACGATCCCATTCAATCGATTACTGGATCTCCGCAGTTGCCAAGCCCCCGATAATTAAACTTTATTTTGCATTTTTCATTATTATAAACCAAAGCGAAAAGCTCCAGCTCGCTCTCGGGCATTCCAGGCAACATATGAAACTTTATACGCAAAACAAAGTCGATGTTATTTTGGTGAAGCGATCAGCGCGCGAGTCACGATTCAATCCAAGGCAAATACGAGATGCGCGTTCGCGCGAATCAAGCACCGAGTCAGCAGGCACTAAGAACGGGCCCCTTTGTCGGGCCTAATCTGTGCAAACAGTCGTATATTATAATCCTACACATTCACACGCACACACACACACAGGCACACATAGACGCGGCTGTAAGCCCATGCAGAGCTCTGACTGACATTGCTGCTTCCTCGTAACTGTTTAAGGGCTCATACTCGTTGCGCACAGTTGGATCGTCTTCCTGTCGAGAAAAAATAAAAATTCCAAGAGACTTTGATTTTTGGGTGAAAATCAAACGACAAATCGATCGGAAAAACCGAAAATAATTTTATCTCCATTTGTTCCTTCGTTACGTAATAAAAAATTGTACTCGTTACGATCCGTCAGGCTCTCCGAACTATCTGTTTACCCAAAATGCGTCCCGTAACTTATTTTTCCATCTTACGAGCCCCACGTGGCAAGGAAAACGCCGCATGACGACGAGCTGGCGCTTAGTACCGAGTTGCTTACATTTTTGTGGACGTGTTGTACGGATAGAGGAAGAGGGAGATAGTTTACAGAAGCGTAAGCGAACGGTAGCTATCGTATGTTTAAAAGCGCGATGACATAAACGACGCAGAAGCCGAGGAACAATGTTTTGCCTTGGAAAACACGAAGATAAACGTCGTTGCCTGCAGCTCGCGAGTGCACGAGGCGCTCAGTGCTTTGAGGCAGACCTTCCACACTCGAGCCTCGGCTTCTATATATATATATATACGTGTCGCTTCTGTCGGGCGGGGATCCTCCAATTAACGAATTTGCCGCGCAATCCCGCGCTCCCTATCAAAAGGCCCGCCGCACCGCCAAAATCTCTCTCGCGGCTTTTTGCCCTCGCCATTGTAAAGCCTCTCGCCGCACAAAATAAAACAAACTTCCGATGTCATGAATTCTCGCATTTTATTCTATGTAATTATCCAATTTTTCCAGCTCACGTGGAATCACAAATATTGCTACCAAGTTCACCAAATTTATGAAGTTTTCAGCACACAAGATAATCGTTGATCTTTCCTGCTTCCAGAGCCTTAGATCCCCTGCAATAATTCCCGGGGTCGCTGATAAGAAAAATAAATATTCCGAGCTTCATTTTAATTGCTATTCATCAACAAATTCTTTTGTCATTTTCCTCGTCGTTAATTATACGAGAAATTAATAATTTTTTCTACAAAGCCTTGCCTGATGTACTTTTCCCTTTGTCCACGCACGCTCAGACAAACACACGCGCAAAGCTCAACAGTTCGCTTAACTGCATCCAGTCCAAAGAAGACTTTCCAAGGCGAATGAGAAAATGTTTATTCAAGGATTCGTTTTGTTGAAAACTTTTTATTAAACTTTGTAAATGCTCAAAGAGAAACGTCATGGATTGTGGTCGCTCGTGGTTCCCTTCAGCAGAAGCCTCTCGGTTGACGAACCTCCTGAGACTCGCCGAAGATCCAAAAAACGTCATTTTCATGAGAAAGACGCTGGGGGTTCAGAGAAAAGCTATGCATTCCGCTGATACGTTTGTCCTTATCGGTCTCTCTTTATTTTTCTCACGACGACGAGAAATACGAGGAGCAACGGCGAGTGCATTCGGAAAATAGCAGGAAGAACGAGGCAACGACGACAAGCAGCGAGAGAAAGAGCAAAGAAAAAAGCTGCGGTTTTAAAAAGAAACGTATAGATAAAATAGCTGACTGTACATTCGCCTAACAAGACTCAGAGACTTGGGTGGCTATTATCATAATTGTGGGCTGGAGGCAACGGCTGTGCCTACAAACCAGAATCTCTCGACCGCTCATCATCCACGATCCTCCGTCTCGCTTCTCTCTCCACTCTTCACGCTCTTTCCTTCTTTCTCTGCTCTTCCTTAAGACTCTTCTCTTGTAGTCGAGAGAGAATTCTTACTCTCTTGAAACTGCAGTTCCTTCATTATCATTTCTCTCTCTCTCTCTCTCTGGCTTTCTTATCTCCTCATTCTTCCCCATCATCGTGCGTCTCCTCTGCACATTTCACTAATTTTTTCTTCAGCGAAAAGTGTCAGCATTTTCATTGTCCTGCAGAGATTTCTCGCGATGCATTCTCATCTGAAAAACTCGTTGACACTTTGTCATTGTATTCCGTAACTCGCAAAAACTTTGAATTCATTTTTCCAACCGTGGTTTTTCATTAATTATCACATTCATTTCTATATTATCATTTTTTCGTTATCTCGTAAAACAGTATTTCGCTGCCATAAAACATTCAGCCACAAACTTATTTTGCAAGCGTATATACATCGAATATCCTCAAACCTTATTCCCAATTTCGATCAATCATCGTTCGTTTGTTTCTCAATCAGAGAAACCCCTTTAACTGTGAGAAAAAACTCAATTATTAGAAACAAAATACCATCCAACGTCTGCCTACCGATTTTTTTTTCTTTACGTTGTTCCTTCCTGCGATGATTCAATAATTTAATTTTTTAATGAATAATAATAATAAATAATCAATAATAATAATAATCATAATCATAATAAATAATCATAATGAAGATATTATTATAATTACAATAATTTTTTTAAATTATCTCTGATGTAGTCGCTATGGTCATTTACCACGTAATTATCGACGAGCGTGATTCGGATCAGTATCTCGAGAAGTTTCGAGTAAGTGTTGTCATAATGAGAAGTAAAGTACCAGAGTAGATCTGCGGGGATGATGAGGGTGATTGGCCATTTCTTCATGCTGCTGGGCTGAGCAGCGAACCACTTTTGTTGGGAGTAGTCCGGAACAGCTTGAGAACTGCTCATCTCAAGGTCGCTTGTTAATTCCGCGAGGGTATATATATGCATAAGAATGTATAACACGGGGTTGTATCGCGCTCTGGACCACCCTGAAGAGCAGTTCTCTTTGCCTCTTGTTTCGCCTTTAGACCCAGGCACACACTATGTTTCCACTCTTTCTTTCCCCCTCTCGCCCTGTCGCTGTCTCGGGCGATTTAATCTTACGCGGTGTTTACGACGTGAAATTAGTTCCTCGGCCTCGTAAATGTCCATTTTTCCATCGGTTTTGCCCGGAGGAAACGTTTCTGGAAAATTGATTAATAAAATTGACAGTTTCAATCTCCTTTTGATATCACGATAATCGATCGATCCTTTTTTTTCGTCGATTCAGTCACTTTGCTACTCGCTTTGCAGCTTCTTTTGATAATTTCGATAATGCCACCTCGATCCCAGGATAATTGAGAAACACAAAGATAGAGAAAACGACGTAAAGACTAATTCACGTTTTATTCCGATCCACACGTTCGCAACATCGAGCCTGATTGGCTCTAAAAAACAGGGAAAGAGAAAGTTGATTTAGCAGGGCTTATTGCAGACCAAGTGGTTGTTTCTCTTCTCTCGAGCTCTCGTACTCAAGTACTCAGAGCTCTGAGTATCCTCCGACGGAGCGGGGAATCTCGATCTTAAGGAACGAGGATTCCTCACGTAAATTCGATCCCTCGGTATCCTCCGCCTCTAAATCCTTTTTCATTCCATCTCCCACCGTTTTCTTCCTTTTTTCTTGATCTCCCATCTCCCCCATTATTTTTTGGGAATCCCTCATTGATTTACCTCAGCCAGACAGCGCACAATGTGCACAGAAAGAATCGATGCCATCGCTGCGTCATTTTACAAACTTTGAAAACAATTATCCAAAAGAGACATACGCGTAATTTTTGGAAAATCGATTTATATCTCAGGATAGTTTCATTTTATCTCGTGAGGCGAACGCTTCGCCAATGGCGACGACTCGGTATCCAAACGTGAAGAAAAATCGCTCGTTCTCGCGAGCAAAACTCGGCGTCGAGACGCTCCAGCATCTCTGAATCAATCTTATGATCGAAAAAGTCTGCAAAAATGATATTAATCGTTTTGTTTATTAAAATACGAAATTTTGAAGAATTAAAAGTGATTTCTTTGCGAGGAAATGAAACTTTTATGGAAATTAAACATAATTGGTTATTTTCTTGTTGCGAAATTTTGATGCTGCGGGTCCAGGTAATTGGGATTGTTTATATGTTCTGCATGCTGCTCCTCGATCTTGACTGGCGTGCGTCTCCGAGGCGAGTGCATTTATTTTGTTTCTTTTCTCTCTTGTTTTCTCGTCGATACTTGCCATTTTTTCACTGGCCACATCGCTTTTTTATACTTAACTTCGTATATACTCCGAGAGCCCAAGACATGCCATGGGCGTGTATGTTTGTTTAGCTCGGTCTTACCCTGTTATTAGAGGCTGTGGCGGCTCTCGAGTTCGCTTCGTCTTTCTCGCACTTTCTTCATCCTCCGAGCGAGCTATATGTATACTCGAGAACGTGCAGCTTGTTGGTAAAGAACCAAAACTGCTGTTGATGGGGCATCGCGAACCAGTGAAAACGGCGGCGATCGTGGCCCCTCGATAGCGCGATTGCAAACCGCCCTCTCTCCTCCCTGCCTCCCCGTTTCCCATTCTTCTTCGTCTTCCTCGGCATCTCATTCATTTTTCTTCTTCTTCGCTTTCTCCTTTTTCTTCAAACATTTTATTCCAGCTCTGCGAAATGCTCAGAAACGAACCTTATGGAACTCGACAACGCACACACACATGCAAATAGATCTCCCTCCACACAGACATGCAAAACGTTTGTTTTCGAAAATGCTCGTTGCAAAAATACTTCGTTTCAAATTTTTTTAAACTGAGGCAATTCTCCAGCTCTCTTCCATCGATAGAAAAACAACGCAGGCCTTGAGGGAACCGAAGAAAAGGAGAGAAATTTATTGAAAAATAATTTAAAAAAACAAATCAATTTTCTATATTTTTTGAGAATGGATTCCGAAAGCAAACTCGAAATTCTTTCAAAACAAAAAAAAAACCTCAAGCTGATACAAGTTCGGAGAATTTAATTGAGAAAAAAAAACTTCTCGAAATTTTCCCACCTCCCGGCATTTTCATGAGGGACCGCAATTTTTTTTTAATTGTGCAATTTTTTTTTTTCTTACGATATGCAGTCTCATTTTTTACAACTGGAGAATTTTCTCACGAGCTCACTCCGTTGGACACTCGAATCCATAAATATCACGGACAATAAGTGCAATAAAAAGTATAGGGCGCTAGGGTTTTATTGAGATTCCCATGGCCCCCATAATTTTGACACACTCCCAGTAAACTCTCGATCAAATATTGTATATTTATTCAATGGGGGGTCTCTCCGTCGGTTAAATAGACTTCCTGTCCAGGATAATCGTCCCGAAGCATCGAGAAAAAAAATCGAATAACAAGGGGATCTTATATTCAAGGGTTTTTGCCGATTAGGGGTGACGAGAAAAAATCTCGCGATAAAGAGATAAATAACGACAACTTTTACAATAAGGCTCGATTGAATGGGGCCAAATTTATGGCATGTTTTTCCTCTGACTGCTATACCCGTCGTTTCGCAGAGGGTCTCTTTGGAATTATTAGGGGAACGTTTCCAACACCCCTGAACTAACCTCCATAGAAATTTTGACACCATTCTACCAGCAAACTCATTAAGGCGTTTATTACACTTGACAAAAGTTCACTCACGTACGTACGTGAACCATAAATTCATTTGTAACAAAAAATTTTAGTGATTTTCGCAAATTTATTTTTTGGTTTTTCGAATTTCACGATTTTATGTCTCAATATGGATTTTTGTTTATTTTTTTATTGGATGCCCCTTTTCAGCCGTTCATTTTCGCGTTCGAAGTCTCTTTTCTTTTATTTTTATTTTTTACTTTTTTTTTGTTCCTGCTCCTGCGACCCCCCAAAGGCGTTGTCTAGCTTTTTATTGTTTTTTAATGCATCACTGCATCGTATTTTGCCTCAGGGCCAAAGGAAGCTCTGAAGAAATCGGTCGAGACGTGCGACTGATATTTTTACTGAATTTTATCAGATTTGGTCCATTAAAAATTCTTCCATCAGAAAAACTGCCGCTCGATCCCCAACCAACTTTATGAGGGCTGCCTAAAAAAAAATAGCTGCACGAAGCTTCTGCAGACCTTGTAATTCGCTGATGATGAATATTACATCAATTTTTATCATCAGTCGAGCATCCGCGTCGATCTTACAAATTCCTAACATCACGATGAGCAGAAACTCGCTCGGTCGGTAAGCTCCACAAGTTCGTGTTCGTTGCACGAACCAGCAGATGGCACGGTAATTATCAACAGTCAGGCTTCTCCAAGAAACTTTTCCTCTTACCAACAAAGAGATCGGCGACGATTACGCAATTGCCAAATTTTTATTGTTTTTTTTTTTCACTAATTCGCTGACGCAAATTCGCTTCTGTCCTTTTTGGTATTTTACTTTATTCAGAATCTTCTCCGTGTTACATAATTCCTTAACAAAAAACTTAAACTAACCAGTTTTTTTAGTTCAACTGTCACGTCATCTGCATCGTTTGCAGGTTCAAAAATGCTCATGAACAAATTACTCGAAGAATCGAAGCCTTTTGGAAACCGAATCATTTGCCTTTTGCTGATAAAAAATCGATTCACCGATCAAACGCGATCCATGTGCACTTGTTGATTTAATTAGAATCCGACTCAGCAATCCTTCTGGTCAGTCTCCATAAACCGAGATGTATCGAGATGGTTCTTGGTTGCGACTTCGCGGGCTTTTTCAATCACCGACTCCGAAGGATTTTGTTCTCTCGTTAAAATCCATGCGAATTGGAAGCTGCGAAGAAATTTTTCATTATTCCAGTTCCATTCACTTTCTACCACCATAAATTGCAACCATTCGTCATTGCGATAAAAAAAAATAATAATAATAAATAACAAGAGCGAAAAATCTGAATAAAAAATCGAATAATCCGAAAGGTAAAAAAATACCGATAAGACGCGATTTCGAGAAAGAAAACACACGTGGCGATTCGCCTCAACCGATTATTCTACGATGGCGGGAAAATGTAAATTCAAAACCAGCTCGGAAAGTAATTCCGTTGGAATCCTCGGTAATTTGACAAGTTTGTTGGCTGTGGTTGAAAAAACATGTATGCGTGAGTCAAACAGTGAGCTCAACGGTTATTGGAACGAGAATGTCGTTTCGATAGCGTAAAAGATAACGAAATTCATGTTCGTGCTATTATTTTCGTGAGTTTGTTCGGCTGACGCATACGCATGTATTCATTGACTTTGCCGCACATGCAAAGAAGTGCTTTTATCACTACGAAGCATTCTGCACGACGAAGTAACTTAATTGGCCCCGTAAAAACGTTTTTTTCAACTTCGCGTCATTGAACATCGAAAATTGTGCTCTCTCTCATAATTCTTGACTCACTTCACCAGAGGCAATTGAACACAACTGTACACAACTGCGTAGCCTTGGTAGTCGGTTCCCAAAACCCAATAGTCGCTCTCCGGATGGAAAAATCCAACATCAAGTCGGACTTTGAGTTTGCCAGGTTCCGTGGTATTGGGAATCCGAGCAGTTCCTTCGATCGACGAATTTCCTCTGAAAAATAGTTCCAACATTGTCAATCGAAGTCTCACAGTCTCGTGTTTCCAAAACCCATGACGTGCGCTGCTTACAATGGCGTGACTTGCTGGTTCTTCACTGTCACTAGACCACCTTCCCCTGCACCATAATCGGCTGTGATGCATTTTCCAGTTAGCTCGAAAACCGCAAAGAACTTTTGAGCCTCGTACCATCTTCCTAGAAACTTTTCAAAAGGCACCGAGTCAAATTATCTTTTTGTTCTCCCGATATATCCAGACGTGAAAAAATTCACTTCACTGTCAAAATTCCATGAAAAAAAAACAGCGAAATTATCTTCGCAGTTATTTGCCGCGGGGGGGATCGTAAACTTCGGGCAATCACAAGACGACGCACCATCTTTTCTATCGCGTTCGATATCAAAGAGGATTCAGCCTACGATAAAAATCTCTCGAGATTTTTTATTGCCGCTAAAAATAATCGCGAATTCACATATTGAAAGAATTCAAACTTGAGGCTTTCGTATCGGTCATACGAAGACAGTTCGGAAATCGTATCATCACGAGATAAATATTCTCGTTCGCAGTGATTCTGGAATAGCACTCAAGTTCGCAACGTCCAACGAAAAATACTTTTTCTATTAACTGTTTGTTCAATTTCAAAAATTCTGTGTTTGGATCCTCAAAAAATATCGTTTTAGTGTCCTGAAAAAATATTGAACAAGAACCTTGAGATCTGCTCAAGAAAAAAACAGAATTTCGTTGCATTCCAACGATGCAAACTTCAACATTTCCCAAAACTATAAATCGCTCGAAAACGTTGCCAAAAGACAGCTTCCCTCGGTCAAGACTCGATAGTACAAACTCGCGTATCCTTAATTGTGAAAAACAATATTTAATGAACTAAAAAAAGCCTCGCATTGGCAAGGGCGTTCAATTCCTCGAGATGCGACTCGTGCAGTTGCTTCGACTTGGAAAAGGTTCACAACGAGATTTTGGGAAGAATTTAAAGTGGCGAGAGTCAATGCGGCTCGCGATGTATCATTTTCAACGTACCTTATTGACGTTGAAATCTGGAACAGTTTGAACTTCAGGACATGAACCTAAAAAAGGCACTTGAGCGAGAGCACCGCCTAAAATTGAGAGCGCAATCAACGAGACGAACATCATGACGTTTCAAAAAGTTAGACGCAATTGAAAAATTAACAAAACTGTTGGTAATTATTGGAATCGTTGTGTTTGGATCTTAACGATCAAAGATCGAGGATGTAACGAGAACTGGCAACGCATGCCGTCGTGCAAAGTGTTTTAAAATACTGTCTTCGCGTGTATATGTCGTTAGAGTGTGTTCCTGCGACTGACGTACTACGCAATTATTTGCCACGAAGCCTTCGTATTCCTCACTCGATTCCAACGTCTGGTGAATAATATTCATTCCATTTCCAATCGTTTAATTACACAGTTTTGCGTTACAATAGCGACAAATGTTCCAGTGCGTACTCAGCCAGTGAAAAACGTTTGAAATATGTTGTGACATTTTTCGACCCAGTTAGAATTTTTTTCATGTTTTCTTACGAACGTTTCTTGCCCACGTGTCGGAGTTTCAAGCGTTTTAACTGAGTCAATAAGTCAAACCTCCTCTTCCTATAAGCTTATCATTTCGATAGGGATTTTTTTGAAGCACCGCCATTTATTAAGGGCCTCGTACACCAAACGCCTAATTTCGTGAACTGCGTCGAGTCACACTATTTTCGAAAATTTTGAGAAAAATCTTTATTTTTAAAATTTCAACCGTATTTTTCATGGAAATTCGGTTTTCAATTGATTTTCATGTCCGATGATGAGCTCGCGAGCTAGTCCGTGCACTTGCTGCGGTCGGTCTTCACGAACAGCGAGGTGTCGATCCCGTGCCACTTGGCAATGTCCATCGCCAATTTCACGACTTCGTCCGAAGGCTGTCGAGCTCTGGTTTCGAAGAACGCTCTCGTCCGACTAAACAAAAACGAATTATCAATCGACCGAATCCTTTGTTGGAAGTGTAGAATCTTATTAAAAGCAAATGCGATTGATAACGAACGACCGTAATCGATGTTTAATGCGATTTCGTACACGGAGCGAACATTATTTCAAAAATTACTATGACATAACATTGTTCCCTGGGACCATCGCGTCCCTCTGAGAAAAATTAACGTAACACGTCAAAATTTGGCGAAGAAAGTGAAAAATTTGTTGAGAAATGTTGAAATTTTGAGAAAACTGTCAAACTTTGCCGAAAATAGTCAAAATTTTGCGAAAAATGTCAAATTTGGTGAAAAATTTCTAAGATACTGCTATTCTGAATAGAGAATATAATCAAAAATTACTTTGTATTTTCTAAAATCCCATAGAGGGGAGACATATCGTACGATGCCATAAAATATTATTTTAATATTTTTTTTCTCCCTGTAGATTAACGTCGTTGAGAAATCCATGGCAATGGGCAGTTTTTCAGAGCAATGAGACAAGTTTTTAACTTACATTCTGCCATTTATTTTCATGCAAGAGTAGACAATGTTGTAATTTGTGTAATCAGTTGCAATGATCCAATAATTAACCTCGGAATCATTCTGCAGAGACGTGAATAGGACTTTGAACTTGCTGGACGATCCCACTGGATCGGGTCTTGTAAGATTCACAATCATCTCTACGATCGCATTGGTTCTGTAAATTATCAACCAAGAAAAACGAAACGAGTGAAATTTTCAAAAAAATCGTCAAGAAAAGATTTTCACAGGCTAATTCCTTAATTTGCAAAGAATGAAACAGAAAAAATTTCGATTCGACGTACTCAGAGTTGATGCCGGACCGTTTAAGCGTTAGGTCGTTGCCGTTAGCGCTGTAAGTCGAGGTACTGCATTTGCTGACGTTTTTCTGATTCGGGCCCACGAACTTTGATTGCTTGTACCAAACTCCAAGGAGCTTAAATTCATAAGAAGTCACACGTCATGGATTTTCATGGAGCTCGAGAATTATAAAAAAAAAAACAGAGTTTTAACGTCGATCTTTGTGTATCGCTTTGAATTTTTGGATTTAGTGACGTTCACCTTCCCTGTGTCCAAATTCGGAGCTGTTGACATCGATGGGCATTCCGTAGGTTCCGGAATCTCCGAAATTATAGCAGGAACACTCCAGTAGCTCAAAGCGAGAATTGTGAAAATCGCGATTGCGCTCAGGATCGCTAAGTACATGATCTTTGCGAAATTTCAGAAAACTGCCCAGAGACATGCCCCATGCCTATTCTTTTTATACGCTGCTTCAGCGAGTGTTCGTGACGATATTTTCAAATTACAAGTTTGTAACAAAAGCCAAGTTACGTTATCGATTTAAAGATATGGAAAATCTTTTGCCTTGACATTCTCAAGCTATCATGCGGTGAAATAATAGAAAAAACAATGAATTATTTTACACGTGCCACAAGATTATGTTTTTCTACTCGAATAACCAAACTGATTATATTGAAATTATTCTTTTTGAAAACGTGAACATTTCATTTTTAATTTATGAAGAAAAAATGTAATCTTCGAAAGAATTTACAATAATCAACTACAATAAATAAATAGTTCGTTGAAAAGTTGACAATTATTATGCAGAGAAAAGGCAGAAATAAAGTGAACCAGGCCGAAGCAGGACATCCCCCGAAAAAAAGGAATTTAATTGCATTGAACGTTATAGAATGGAATGGAATGGAAGTTGATCAAACCACAGAAGCTTTCTTTTTCAAAATTTATTGACCGCACACATTATTTGGTACAATATTTCATAGAAAAAATAATTCAAAAAAATTTTCCCCACATTCTTCTTCGAGTCCGAATCAACAGTCCGATTGATCGGCTTTCACGAACAGGAATTTCCGAAGATGTTTGTATTCAGCAACAGCGAGAGCCGCATTGATTACCGACTGGGAAGCATTCCTCTTCCTCGTCAAAATCCAAGCATGTTTCACGCTATGAACAAAATGACAAAGTGATCAGAGAATACGAAAAAGATCACAGTGTCTGTCAATGAATTATCAGATCCCAACGCCCCGAAGTTCATAACTCATCGCCACTTTGCAAAAAAAAAACCATAAAAACCGCCATTTTTAAAAATCGTCACGTTCATCACATCGCAAAGTAAAAGATTTCAAAGTCTCTGTCAATACGAAGAACTTACTGGTAGGAAGAGTTGACTTCGTAGCAATTGTAGACAATGGCCCAGTTTTTGTAATCAGTGCCCAGTACAAAGTAATCAGCCTCGAAGTCAATGGAATCGTCAGCGACTTTGACTTTCAGTTTGGAAGGGTTTCTGGCGTCAGGGACGCGAGCGATTGATTTGAAATTGCGCAATTTTCCAGTGCTGCGTAAATTTAAACTCCAATTATTATTTGGCAGCTCAAAAATGAGGAGAAAAACGAGTAAATTTCGCAGCAGCTTACACAATCGAAATCGTGCTGGTATCCATCGTGATGTTGTTTTTGTGGATCATTGTATAGTGAGCCGTAGTGCACTTGTCAGCGATCTCGGCCAAGGAAAAGTACCTTCGGACCTCGTACCATGTTCCCATGTACTGGAAAATCCCCATAAAAATAAAATACAAGCTTCGACGACCTTTGAAAATACAAAAATCGTCCTAAACTTCCGTCCTCAATATTCGGAATTTTTTTTCCCCTTAAAACACCAAAAAATTCTGTCAATTTTTATCACTGGCCAGTTGGATCGATAAGCACACTCACCGGAGCCAATTTAAAGTTTGACGCAGTGTGCATTTCCGGACACTGGCCATAGCCAGGCACCTGGGCCGAGGCACTGCCAAGGATGAGGCACACAGACAAAATCACGCGAAACATTCTCGCGTCGTCAATTCAGCCCAAAACGTCAACGTAAAGCTTCACTTCAATCGAAACTGATAATTCCTGCTCAGGCCAGTTGTTCTTAAATACTCTCTCGGCCGATGCATCTTTTTATCAAAGTCCGAAAAACACTGAGTGACACGAACAATTAAGATCATCGCTATTATAACAACGATAATCATTGGAGGCTGCAAAAAACATCGAAACCCAGTGTCGCTGCTTCCAAAATAATTGGCGAAGATTTTTGAATTCTTTTTTAGGTTTAGGAAAGCGATTTTTCTATTTTTATCGCTCCGAATTGCCGAAACCTCGCATCAATCATCGCGTCGTGATCATCAAACTGTAGCGAGTCTCGAAAAAGTCATTCGTTCTGGAAAAATAGCGAATGGAACGAAATTTCCATGAATGGAGTTGGCGAATAAATCGACATAGAAACAGAAAACAGCCCGAAAGAAATCGTAATTCCCAAACTTTTTACTTTTGCCTATATAAAAAAATTATCTCTCTCTCTCAATCAGCAGATTATTGTCCTATCACCATTGAAGGCAAATCACGCTTGTGCCAAAACAGATGGAAATCGCGGATGAATTTAATTTTTGGGATCCACGTAAACAATACGTTATCTTACGATTATTGCCTGTGAGAACACTGATTTTAATTTATTTTGTGCCATCGATATATTTTGATATCGCACATTTTATCGCCGGGTCAATGACCGCGGTGGCGAATTTTATTTCGTCTATTTTTTACGATCAAACTAAAAAATTCAATGAATAATCGAAGGTCCGAGGTTGGGCAGCGTTGAATAAAAATAAAATGTGTAATAAATTATTTTCTTGCAGTTTTTAATAAACAAACACAATGTAGATAAGTAACAAAATCGTAAGGGAACGTTTCTGTTTCTCCATTTTTCGTAGTCGATCTAACAATCCGTTTGATCCGATTTGATGAAGATTGATCTGTGCAGATAGTTCTTTTCGGCAACAGCGATCGCCTCGTCGATTACTGACTGAGGAGCGTTCCTTTCTCTGGTCAAGATCCACGCTTTTTTCAAACTGCGAATAAAATGAACAAGCGATTAGAGCGAAAAAAAGAGAAAATTGCGGTGCGAATAAAATAACAGATTTTCCCCAAACCTGAAAATGCAAAGTAACGCAAATAAATGCGTTTTTTTTTTGCTTGCGCTTTATGTATCTGGATAAATTTTCCGTTAAACATTCCCCCGCAACTTTTTCGCGGAAGTGGAAACACGAATTTGACTTACTTGAAGTATTTGACGTCGCGGCAACTGTAGACCACGGCGTAGTTTTCGTAATCGGTTCCCAACACGAAGTAATCGCTCTCGTTGCCGGTCGGGTCGTTATTCACCTTGAATTTCAACTGAGCGGGCATTGCGGGATCAGGAACACGGGCGGTTGCCTTGAGAGAATATACATCTCCGGTGCTGCAAAAACAAATCACCATTTCATACTCTCGAGCCCTTTTCTCGCCGAAATAATTAATACAAAAAAAAATCGACTCGCTATTGTAGTTTCTTACAGGAGCAAAATCTCGCTGTTGTCGATGGTTACAGTGCCATCGTCGTTCAGATAATTGTCGGACGTCACACATTTGCCGCCGATCTCGAAGCTCACAAAGTACCTTTGAGCCTCGAACCATCTTCCCATATACTGAAAGAAAATCAAGACGAAAAAAAACCAATTAGAATCATGGTTACTCGTAAAAGATCGTTGGTGCAGCGTGATCGATACATCAAATTCATAAATTCTTCCCCTTAAACCCAAAAAATCATAGTGACTTAAAAATCAAATTCCAGTAACTGCGATTTTTCCCTCAGAAAATCCAAGTAAATAATTTATTAAAATCACCTTCTCCAATTTGAAATCTGGAACCGTGTCGACTATCGGGCAATTGCCCAAGGAAGGCACCTGTGCCAAAGCAGTGCCAACGAGGCAAAGGGACAAAATTGCGTAAAACATTTTCGCGATCAATTGACGTTGCTCGACTGGCTACAGATTACAGTAATTTGAAACTGATGATTTTTTCATCGCGTTCATAGTTCTTATATACTCCCTAGAACCGAATCTCGCATATCAAAGTTCGAAAAGTCTTGCCTATTAGTAGCTTTTCGATCTGTTTTGATAATGGTACGGATTAAAGAAGACAAAGATCGTAAACGCGTGATGCGATGCTATGATGTCACCGTGTCTAATCGATCAACGTCTAATTATGATTCGACGTTGCTTCTAAATATAATCTCCTCGAAAAGTCAACTCAAAGTATCGTCGTTCATCTACTTCCGAAATATTATCAATTTTTAGTTAATTCATTGCCTTTAGTTTTAATTAAAACGTAACTGCCAGTTTGGTCTAATCAACAAATCGTGGCAATTCATTAATCAGTTAATTAGTTAATTTAATTAATGAATTTTCATTATTGTTAATCAAACAAAACGATACGTCACGTGGGGAGATGCGAAGTTGTGCGAAAGCAGGTAAGCCCGAAAGGCTCAGAAACCAGATAGCGAAAATCCTTATTTATTTATTTATTTGTTTATTTATTTATTTATTTATTTATTTATTAACTCAGGGGCATAGCCCAATAACATGTAATTTCAACAAGAATTTGAACAAGAATAGTTGCACGCTCGCATAGAATCCCTCCCCATTCGCTCCTTATCATAGGAAATCGCGAGATTTTTCGAACTGATAAACCAACAGTCGCATGTTCATTGGAAAGAAGTTTCTACATTTACGTTCAAAAATTTTAATCTGCTCCAAAATATTTTTTCGATCAAAGGTCAAGAATACAACGAAAACTGGCGAGATAGCTTGTTGCCAATGTTTCTTTCCAAGTGACGTGTATCGCCCTCTAACGTGTCGAATCAACGTTCCAATCGCGTCGTTTATTAAATTCTTGCCTCATTGCAGAATTAATAAAAAATCATAGAATTGATAGAACGTGCCATGCACTTTGTCATTGACATAAAAATTAGTATTTTTAATTCATGTGAAAAAGTTCGAGTGACAAGAAGCGAATGGTCTCTTTATACTGACCAATTTTTAATTGACTAATTTTTAATATTTCAATGATTTTAATCGTAACGAGGTGGAAACGTCTCAACCGTAGAGATCTCACGTTGACCATCTGCAGAATTTGCTGACGTTGGAGATCTCACGGTAACGAGAAGACGCTCTACATTTTCCGAACGCGCGGAGCTCAGCTTATCGCGGACTTCGCGCGCGGGGTAAATTAATATTCATAAAAAGTACAGGGCACTCCTTTAGACAAATAGACCAGGCAGTCGATCTAGAGACCTCGACCAGAACGGTCTTCTACCAATATATTTAAGTTTTCCAAAAAGGGCCTCGACCCTCGTGGTCGAGGACCCCCTTCAGGGTTCGGTCCGGCAACTCTCAAAAATGGTTACGCGAGAACACAATTTGCAAACCTAAATGAAATAAAATTAATCGAAATTAAAATTCAGAAATAACAGACGCGAATGACGCTAAACGTCTTCGTTCAAAGGGTCATCGCGCAAACCAATTTAATGTCAACCGAATATAATATTATCCAGTATACAAGTTCTAATAATTATTAATTTTAATAAACGTTGTCAATCGTTTATCGTTCACCGACGATTTTTTAAATACACCAATCGTACGACTGACCCACATTCACGAGCTCTGCCAATTTTGCTTCCAATTCACGAAATTTCCATGCAGAATATTCTGATTTTTTATTGCGTTAGAAAAGCTAGCCAGAAGCATGCAGTTGTGTTCTTTTTATATACTTTGTTTCAGCGAGTGTTCGTGATAATATTTTCACATTACAAATTTGTAACAAAAGCAAAGTTACATTTTCAATTTAAAAATACGAAAAATCTTTCGCCTTGACATTCTCAAGCTATCATGCGGTGAAAGAATAGAAAGGAAAATGATTTCTTTTATACGTGCCACAAGAATATGTTTTTCTATTCAAATAACTAAACTAATTATATTCAAATTATTCTTCAATACTTTTGACAAAGTGCTCAGCCCAAGTTCGAAGCACATGCGATGGAACTTTCCATTTGTTTTTTTTTGACGTGCAGCCTAACAATTTTGTATAAAGACAATGTCAAATCTTCAAATTAATTTTTACTAAATAATATCACTTCGTAATACTTCGTTAGAGAGTTGATAATTATTATGTATATCTTTTTGATTTTATGCTCCTGCTGTCGAGAAAAAAAAAATGCTGTCTCAAGGTAACGTCGAATAAAAGTTGATTAAGCCACAGAAGCTTTTTTTCAAATATATATTTTATTTAATGCACACATTATTTACGTACGAAACATTATAAAAAATGACAAAAGAACAGGAGGATCGGGATTATCCCGATATGCCAATTTTACTTCCAATAGACGAAATTTCAATGCAGAATATTGCCAATTTTGATTGGACAAGGTAACGATTCAGGAAAAATTGGATCAGGGTGTCGCCACAGCGTTGGTTTTGTAAGGATCGAATAAATATTGACGAATGTATTTATGTGCTGCGTTGATACTCTTTATTTCATATGAATAAGGTATTTTTAGTGAGTGATAATCTGATGCTGCGAATTATCGTACAAGACAATCAATTAACAATTTCCCCATTCCATCACGAGAGCCCGGCTTAATTAACAGTTTGATTGATTAGTTTTAATAAACAGAGATCTACGAAGACCATTTTTTTCGGCAATTGCTATCGCCTGGTCGATCACCGTCGGGGGAGCGTCTCTTTCTCTTGTCAAAATCCAAGCATGAGTCACACTGCAACAAAAAAAATTCAATAAATAATCTATATAAATGGATCTTGTCGAATTAAAACTTCACGACCCAACAGGCTGGTAGTTCATTGGAGAATCTCAACATTTTACATTCCAGTGGAACGTTCCTGTAAATTTTTGTCATTCTCAGTAAAAGAAATTGAACTCACTGCAAGAATTTCATTCCGTAGCAATTGTAGACGACGGCGTAGCTCTCGTAATCAGTCCCCAAGACCCAGTAATCAGCCTCAAGACCGAAAGGTTCGTTACTGAGTCTGACCTTCAGTTTGGATGGATTAGCGAGATCAGGAACTCTTGCAATTGTCTTGAGAGACCATAACTCCCCAGTCCTGTAAAATCAATCGTCGCTTTTATAATTAATTCACCTCCTCATTAAATTTCGTCGAAATCGATTAAATACTTTCGTAATATTTTCTTACAAAGTGGAAATCTTGCTGTTTTCCATGTTCATCGTATTATTCTCGCCCAAGGAATAATCGGCCATCATACATTTACCAGCGACCTCCCACTCTGAGAAGTACCTTTGCGCCTCGTACCATCTGCCCACGTACTGAATCCATCGCAATTAAAAAATCAGAATCAAGAATTTTCGAAACATAAATAACAAATAATAAAAATTGTTTTTTTTTTTTCAATCGATTTCTTCTTCGATTTTCTTAGCAAAATCCCTCAAAGGTTCCCCACGATTTTCCGATGTTTTTGTCACGGAATGCTCAAAAAATGAAATGAACAGTTTTGGAATTACCGAAGCGAGCTTGAAGTCTGGGGTCGTGTTGACGTCCGGGCAGCGACCGAACGAAGACAGTTGTGCCAAAGCACCCCCGAAAAGGCAAAGAGACAAGATTACGTGAAACATTGTTGCGAATTCTTGAAAAAATTTAATCGAATTGATTCTTTGGACACGCTGTTGCTTCGTTGGTAACGAATTACAGTGCAAGCTGAACTGATGAATTTCTGGTGGTTGCAGGTCGTTCTTAAATACGTTTCCACCTGTTAGATCTTGGGTCGAAGTCTAACCGTCGAATCCAACGTTACCTGGTGTAACTGATCGTTTTGCTGATAACGATGCAGAGATTAGGATAAAAGCTCGCCGCCAAGGAACAATTCGGTGACATCATTTGTTCTAATCGATAAATATTTCGTCGAGACAAAACTTTTCCTTCAAACGCCTTTAACCTATAAAAGTTGGCCTCGTTTTCCAAGTTTCTCGATCTCTTTCAACCCATCGCTTCGTGGTTTAGGGTCGGGAACACTCGCCTTTCGTTTCGGTATTGAATTTTCGCGACATAATATTCGGAACACTGTTCAATGTTTTAAACAGCTTTACTGACTGAATAAATACAATTACGTTCGCTTTTCGATTTCATTTACATTTTGTGAATAGGGACTCTCGAGTCTGTTGGTTCAACTTGCCAAAGTCATGGCAAGTGCATCAAATTACTTAAATCTGCTGGAAAGACCGGGATATTTAATTATTGCAGTTCGTTTGGTCGGTCGGAAGATAAAGCGAAGTATCGATGCCGTGCGAAGTGGCATCTTCCATTGCTGCATTCATTACTTCCGGCGAAGGGTTTCGCTCTCTGGTGATGATCCATGCTCTTACTCGGCTAGAAAAAGAAAAAAAATTATATTGCAAATTATCGATTTCTATGAAGTTGAATCGTTTCCGCGGAGATTTGGAAGGGAATGGACAAAAAAACGTCTGAGGCGAAGTCAGCATTGTCGTAATTGGCAAGGGCATAGGACCGTGATGGCTCGAAGAATCGACTTTAGGCTTAGACTTACGTTGATTTTGGAGTGATTTGTTTGCATGCGAAAATGACGCTGTAATTTTCATAGTCAGTTCCTACGATCCAATAGTCAGACTCTGGAACAGCCTTAAATGCTGGGAATGTGATTTTGAATTTGGACGCGTCAGCTTTGTTAGGAATCGTGGCAATCGCGCTAACGCCTTTCCCTGATTGTATTCTGTAAATTAAACATTGAATAGACTCCTACCTGTTTTTTTTTTCTCGAAATTTGTACATTATTGATTCCGGAAATAAAATAGACGGTAATTTCACTCACGCCGTATCAAATCCACGCTTCCAAATGGTCACGGTTCCGTCCTCGTTAGCAAGGTATTCGGAGGTAACGCATTTACTATTTTTCTGCGCTGGATCATAATATTTCGCCTGCTCGTACCAAAGTCCAGAAAACTGCAGAGAGTAACAAATCATAATTAATATTCTGAATCCCCGAAATATTCGATCAGGCACGTCGTTGGAGTGTCAAATATTTTTATTCCATCGTAAATATTTTATATTTTATATTTACCTGTTTGACATCAAAATTCGGAGCAGTTTTCATCGCCGGGCAAACCGAAGTCAATGGCTGCGAAATTGCAGCAGCAACCGATATGCCCAGAAGGCCAAGAGCCAAAATTGAGGAGATCATCGTTATAGAGAATTTTAAAACCGATCCTCGTCAAAGTTTCAATTAAACAAATGAGTATTCGCGTTCGTTGGTCTGCAAGTTGAAAGTCAAACCGAATTAATCATTCCATCACATAATTAATCAGCTCGAAGACAAAATTTCATAATAATTCGTGAGGTAAACGAGAACGAATTATATACTCTACCTGAATAAAGATCAGAATGAACTAGTGAAAAGTCGGAAGTTCCTCCAGCTTATATAGCTCCGGACTACGCGCTTTCAATAAAAAATACGATCGGATCTTTTTGAGTAAATAAATTCGGTCAACCATATCCATATGCAAGCTAATACGACATTGAAGCGTGGGAGTAAGAATTATTACCATTGATTCTTTCCCCTCTGACTCAGAGCCCGGCGAACACTCTTGCCATCGAATCAGAAACGAATTCTTACGAGAAAAATATTGACACTGGACTGAGGATTCTAATAAATAAAAAATCGACAATTTTTTTTATGTTTTTGATTCCATTTCACGAATCTGTAACGTTTTACCTTCGCGCAGCCACGTACGCCTCCAGGAAATTTGCGACTTTTATTGCCTCTTCCCTCAAACATGTGACGACGATCGGTCGTAACTAGTGACGAAATGTTTTGGTCAATGACGTTCTATGATGTGGACCATCTTTCAATTACGTCCATTTGATTATTTGTCACGACTTCGAGCCTTTTGACTATAGGGCCCAGAAAAAAATGTCTCTTTCGAAAATCTTCCAGTCTATTTCCACGTTTCCTCGATTATTCACACACGTTGATTCTTGTAGTCGAGTCTACGAACTTTCGGTGCTGATTTAAAATAACGTTACTTTTCGCACGCATCTTTAGCAACGCAATAAATTTCCCTCAATTTCCGTCTTGTGTCATTACTCGTTTTTGGAGTCACATCGAGAAACTGTCAAATTTTTTTCCAGAGGTCTCGCGGACTGCGAAATCGTGACAACTGTCATAAAAAAGAACGAACAATTAATCACGATAGTGTCGCGTTCTCGATGATAACTCGTTGACCGCAAAGTTCCTATTCATAACGTTCGGAGTTTTTTTATTTCCTCGTTTCGTGATGTTTGTATTTTTTTGTTGTCCACCAGTATGTCGAATAATTATTTAATCAAACGGGAAGAATGGGAGAGGATAAATAAGAGTGAAAGGAAAATAATTCGGGGTCGCAGAAAATCGATAATCAACTGGACAGCCTTATGATTTTTCTCATCAGGAACGCATGCAGGATAAAAAAAATGAATGTCGACGTTAAGCAAACAAATTTTATTTTTACCTGCAAAAAAACATAAAAACATCCTTGTTCGCGTACTTTGTCGGTTTAGTGTCACTATAGTAGTTGCTTCTTTTCACGGAGAGAAAATAATGTCAAAAATTACTATGGCATCATAATTCCCTGGCCCCATGTCGCCCCTCTAAAGGATTTTAGCAAAGACATCGTAATTTTTCATTTATATTATATCGAAAATAGCGTAAACATTTTTCGCCGAATTTTGACATTTTTTGCCCGATTTCAGATTAAAAATTACAGTGCATTTGTTAAAATCTCTCAGAGGGATGACGTGGTACCAGAAACTATGATGTCATATAGTAATTTTTTTAAATAATATTCTCTTCGTTTTTTTTTTGTTTTTTTTTTTCGAGAATTAAATGTTGTCATTGATGCTGAAGCTAACAGGCAACTATGTCGACGAGGTAATCATGGCAAATATTTTTTAATTTTAGTTCAACTCGCCGGGATCGAGAATGAGCGATAATAATTATTGCAGAATTAGTGAGATGAACATAACAAATATTTTAATTGATACACTTTCAGTTCAATCGATTTTCGATACAGAACAATTCTTTAGTTTCATGATAACATTTAATTGTCACAGTCGGTTTGGTCAGTGGGTACATAGAGAGAAGTGTCGATGCCGTGATCAGCGGCAACGTGCATCGCCACCTCCATAATTCCTGGTTGAGGGTTCGGCTCCCTGGTCAAGATCCATGATCTTACTCGGCTAGAAATAGAACAAAAAATATTGCAAATTATTGATTTTTATGAAGTTCAATCGTTTCCGGAGATTTGGAAAGGAATGGAAAAAAAAACGTGTGAAGCAAGTTCAGCATTGTCGTAATTGGCAAGGTCATACGACAGTTATGGCTCGAAGAATCGACTTTAGGCTTAGACTCACCTTGATTGTGGAGTCAGTTGTTTGCATGCGAAAATGATGCTGTAATTTTCATAGTCAGTTGCTACGATCCAGTAGTCAGACTCTGGAACAGTCGCCAAGTCTGGAAATGTGATTTTGAATTTAGACGCATCAGCCTCGTCAGGAATCGTGCCAATGGCGGTTACACCTTTCAGTGATTTCGTTCTGTAAATTAAAAATCAAATAGACTGGTACCTGCGTTTTTTGAATTACGTACATTTTTTATTTCGGAAATAAAATAGAAATTAATTCTACTTACGCTTCATCAATTCCTTCTTTTTCAATGATTACGGTTCCGTCGTCGTTAGCAAAGTATAGGGATCTAACGCATGTGACATTTTTCTGCAGTGGATCATAATATTTCGCCTGCTCGAACCAAGTTCCCTCAAACTCGAATACAAAAGTAACAAATTATGATTAATATTCTGAATCCACGAAATATTCGATCAGGCAGGTCATTGAAGTAGCAATTATTTTTTCTATCCACATTTTTCTACTAGAGTTTTCGAGAGATTCTCTAGATTTTATATTTACCTCAGTGACATCAAAATCCGGAACAGTTTTCATCGCCGGGCAAACCGAAGCTAATGGCTGCGAAATTGCAGCAGGAACCGATACGCCCAGAAGACCAAGAGCCAAAATTGAGGTGATCATTGTTATAGAGAATTTTATAACCGATCCTCGTCAAAGTTTCAATTAAACAAACAAGTATTCGCGTTCGTTGGTCTGCAAGTTGAAAGTCAAAATTAATTAATCATTCCATCACGTAATCAATCTGCCCGAAGCCAAAATTTTATAATGATTCGCGAGGTAAATGAAATGGAATTGTACGTTACCTGAATAAAGATCAGAATTAACTATTAAAAAATTGGAAGTTGCCCCAGTTTATATAGGCCACGAGTCCATATCTCAATACGGAAAAATATGATCAATTCCATTAAAAACGTTCAGCTAATAATAACAGACAGACGAATAGAATATCAATGCGTGGTACGCCGCTCATCACCATCGATTCCTTCCCCGATGACGCATTGTCAAATCGAGAACTTTTGTGATCGCAACAAAACCGTATTTCCATGATAAAAATATTGACAATCGAGCAATCACTCAGATGAACGATATACGGAAAAAAAAAATTCGAGTTCAAACATATTGTCAACGCATTCGTTAAATTTGTGCTCCGCGCAGTCACGTACGCACGAAGAAAATTCTGCCGCTCATACAGTTGGTCTTTCCACTCGAACATGTGTCGTTTATTCTTCGGCTTCGAAACGAAGTGAGGAAGGCCAAATGAGCTCAAACGATAGAGACCACCTGTCAATTGTGTACATTTTATTATCGTTTATTGTTCATGGCACTGGAAAAATTTGTTCGATCAAGATTCCAGTTCATTTTTACGTTGTTAGGATCGTGACTTTTCGCAAGCATTCACAGCGACCTAATGAAATTATTTCGACTTTCCGCTCTCGTCATAATCAATCACCAGCTTTTTTACACACATTTTTATCAACAACTGCCAATTATTTCTCCTTCAAAAACATTTCTGGCTCAAAAAATCGTGACGAATTATCCAGAACGTCGACGGCTGCGTGTACGTAGACAAAATGGATCATATCACTATCGAATGCCCTAACGGGATCGACCACGATATTTAAAATCAAATCAAAACTCTTATTTTTTCAATCAGTCTTTATATTAAGAATAATTCTATAATATGAAATAAAATTACGTACAATTGATGATTCATTGACTATATTTCGTACGGAAGATTCGTCCAGTCCCTCACCATCTTATCTCTCGCTTCGAAACTCTTTCGATGAGTGGCTAAATCAGTAATAGACTAATTGACACTTGAGACACGAGCCTGTTACGAATTATTGCGAGTACCAAACTTCTAGTGACCTCTCAAGTACACGTTTGTAGTTTATAGCCTGACACACGAGATACACCGAAAGTTTTGACGTTTAGGTGCTTCGATATTTATCAATAATTATCGACGAATTTCACTGGGAAACCGAATATTTATGGCTTCGTTTAAAATATATTGAGCTTTTTAATTTCCGATAAAAATATAGTCTCCGGTAGAACAATTTTGACATCATCGACCCTAGTTACACTCTACTGGGTCCGCTGGACCGACGGAAAAACCGATTTTTCCTCATTTTTCAGAACACATTTTGTTTAACGCTCTATAACTTTCGAATAAATTATCTCCGAATTTCCTCCGATACTTCTCCGGATTGGCCAGAGTCTGGCGTTCCGATTTCACTACAATTAAACCTCAATAGACCGGTTTGTTCGAATGTTATGGAGCGGTAAAAACTTCGGTCCAACAGACCGACAGTGTGGAAGTAAGGGACAAAAAATTGTAACTTGTAGTTTGAGCTCGTCAGGTGCAATTATCGATGCTCCAATAATTAGCCAAATAGTCGTCGATGCCAAACAGTCGCTGTACTCTCAAAGTTTTCCATTCCTTAGTGATTTTCTGGACAATTCTTCTGGTCCGTTCGGAACAAGTACGCTCGACTTATTTGATTTTTATCCAAAATCTGATAAGCGTTCTCGAGGACTGCGATAGGTGGTTGTCGCAGTCTGGTCAAAATCCAGACACTCTTGAAACTAAGTCAGACAGGAAACAATTGAGACTCAGTGACCCATGTCTCTCGATTGTCATTGAAATGTTGTTTTTGATAAATCGATTACCGCGAAATTGCTATTTTTCAACTCACCTAAAGAGTCCAACGTTCGTGCAACTGTGCACGACCGCGTAATCGTCGTAATCGGTTCCCAACACCCAGTACGGCATCGCGTAAGGAATTCCTACCGTGTCAAACTTCACGTAATACTTTGCTTCGTCAATTTTTCCAGTTGGCTGAGCGAGACCAATCGCACTTGACTCGACCTTTGATCTTCGTTCGAGATCCAAAACAACACATGACAATAATCATTATTCATCATCAATCTACAAGAAACTAGCAAAATTAATAAAAATCATAATTCTGAAAAAAATATTCATTTCCGTGACAAAACTCACAGAGTCGAAATGTGAGCTTCCGTTACCCGGATCGTACCTTCCTCGTTCATTGTGTAATTCGAGGTCGAACATTTGCTCCCAAACGACAAAATCGAGAAATATCTCTCGGCCTCGTACCATTTCCCCAAAAACTGTCCATAGAAAAAGGAAAATGTTACAATAAAACGTGTGTGGATTCAAGACAACGATGAGTAATGAAATTATCGCTTTTGTCTCCGTCTATTTTATCGACACGATAAAATCATTTCAAAGACGATTTTTCGTGCACATCGAAGTTTTAGTAACACTAGCGAACCGCGGCGCATGTACGATCAAGATCGCGATGACTAACCCTTTGGAAATCGAAATTCTCGACAGTCTTGACGTTCGGACATGGCCCGAAATCTGGCACGAGTCCAAATGCTCCTCCCAACAACGACAGAACGAGAATTCGTAACATTTTTTCCCCTTAAACAAACATCAAAAATTATTACAAATTTATTACTTATAGCGAATGCACTATACGAAATTTTTATGGGGTCATGACAAGCAATTTTTTTATTTCAATCAAAATTCAAAAATTTTCAAATCAACGTCAGGTGATTCACGATTTATATTCGGGTCCCAGATAAACGTCCAGTTCCGAATGTATTTAAAAACTTGACCATCAACAATTCACATAAACCATTTTCTTTTTTGTCATTTCTTTTTATTATTTACACTTCCACTGCATCAGAGGCCAAAAAAAACAATTTTTTTAACGATTAATTTTTCGTCATTGCATGGAAATTGGATTTCGATCGATTATTTTGTGAAAAAGCCTCATTCGTGTATGTTTCCTGCTCACCTGTCATTATATCGATCGAAACTTTATGATCCTGGACCAAATCCTCGTTGTTGAATTATTCAATGAGAGCCAAAGCGTTATGTAGCAAAATGTTCTGTTTACGTATATGTTATAAGCGACGTCGCTGTTACGAAGTCCCTTTTACACGTGAACTTTCCGTTGGTGATGCGTGTCGATGACTGGCCTTGGAAATCCGACCAACCAACTCGATTCGTCGTATGGACCTGGGCAAGGTGGTGAACTTGTTCGTGTCTTTTCGCTGCAGGAACGAAAAAGACAGACCGAGACGAATGTGCCGAGCCAGAAAGAGAAAGAGCCACAGGGAGACAGAAAAGAAGGGAGCGAGAGAGAGAGAGAAGGTGTGTGTTTGTCAGTTAGTGGGTCAGTAACGGTAAAGAGAGTTCAAGAAACCCAAGTGCGACGATCGAATTCGCCAATCCTGGCTCGCTATGAAATTATTGCTTGTCCAATCGAACTCATTGCCTCAGGCCCCAACGTTGTCTTTCGGGATGTTAATATTCATCATTTTCTTCTTCTTTTCACAGTCTTTCTGTGTGTCGTTCCAATTTTAACATAAATCGAGTTCATCGTTTCTCTAAAGTGATCGACACCCGGAGTGCAAGGGACTGAGATTTTATTTACGAATCTTTACAACTACAAACTCGAAGTAATTTTTTTATTTTTTTCTATGAAAATTTGCGAAAAACGACCAACAAATAATTCCACAATGTCGTTTTCAATTTAAAAAAAAAGTGTCCACACAGATCGTATTTTTCTTATTGAATCGACGAATCTGCTGCACTTCAATATTTTTTCCATTGCAGTTGAGGATTCGATGAATAAATAAGCAATTGCTTTGAACGAGACTTTTTGAAAAATCGATAGCAACGAGTGGGTAGAAAAAAAAGCAACGACAGGGATTTATATTTTTATGTAACAATTTATTCACAATTTTTTTTCGTTTTTTCGTTTGTACATTCTTAACGTTCTCATTTTTTTTTACTTATAATTACTTTTTCTTTTTTTTCAATACACTGTTTCCTTCCAGCCTTTCTCTCTATCACTAACGTAAAAAAAAAAAAAACAAATGATAAAGGTAGAGAGATAATTATTAAGAACGATATTCGTCGGACGAGACTGGTCGATCGGGTCTCTACTGTCTCGTGTCTATGTACGAGATCGTGGGTGATACGAAAAACCGCTACGAGTCCGAGAATTCACGTCGAGTCGTTGCTTGACCAGTTGGGATTATGCCAAAGTCGTAATAATTTTTTTCTTCTTTTTGTTTTCCGGGTCAACCAACGATTGTCTTTAGGATTCAGTCGCGCTCGGTCCTTTCTTTTCGTAAGCAATCGGTACTGCGGGAGTCTCAGGGTTTTCTTCTTTGATGGTCGAGCCTGAAGCGGCGACTGCTTCCTTGATTCTGTCGATCGGCTTCTGCAAAGTTTCTTTGATCGCGTCGTAAGGCTTTTGAATAGTTTCCTTGAATCGGTCGATCGGTTTTTCCAGAGCTTCTTGAATTTGGGCCGCTGGCTTTTCAAAGGCGCTCGTGAGGGCCTCGATCGGTTGGAAAGATGTTTTCGCGTCGTCGACCGTTTTCTTCACGATATCCTTCGCCCGGTCCGCGGCTTTCAGGATCACTTCCGGTACCGATGACGGCGAAATTTCCACTGATTTGCTGGCTTCGATGGCGTTCTCCTCTTTCTCTTCCTCGGCTGCCAACTCGATCGGTTTTGGGGCTTCCAATTTCGAGTCCTCCAGTTTTTCTGGTTCGGTTACCGGCGCTGATGGTTCCGCGATTTTCTCATCGGCTGCCTCTTCTTCCGGTACGATCGCCGATCGCATGTTCACGCCTTTCTTTATTGCGTCCGATTCCTCGATTATCGGAGCTTCCGTTGCCGAACTCTGCGGGACTTCGGACGGGATCGGAATTTCATCGAACCCTGAACAATCTTCCTGGTTCGTTTTGATGAAGAAGGTCCTTGCGATCTTGTATTTGTCCAGGACTCCATAAGCCTGTAACGCGAAAGATCGAAAAGTTTTAACGATGCGATCGGCAATTTCGTGAAAGCCGGAAATATCAATTAATCGGGAACATTGTAATTGCTACATTAATGATTTTAATAAAATTTCAGTTTTGTTGAAATTCTTACCGATTGCATAACCGGCGGCTCTGGTCTTCGTGCTCGTGTCATGACCCAAGCACTCTGAGCGTTTACTGGCCCGATGATGCCAGTGCAGCTCCACAACACGGCGTAGTTATCGTAATCAGTCTCGAGAACGGCGTACTGAGTTGCCGGGGTTAATGGTAAAGCTTTGTACTCGACGTGGAGTTTGCCCTCTTCGGCCTTGGTCGTGGGTGTCTTGATCTCGCCATCAAGGACTCTTTTGATCCCAGTCCTGGATGGTGGTAATTTCAGGTCATTAGCAATAATAATTAGCAGAGAAAAATCGAATTATTGAAAAATCCATGCAATTGCGTTTTTTTTTAAATCAAAATTTTGATCAATAAATCTCTGTATAAATAATTTTCTCATTCATCGCAAAAAGACAATAAAAAACAAATTGTTTAATCGGTACTCACAATCGGTTGGTCACTTCGTTGCTAACGCGGTACTTGCCGTCCGCTCCTCTGGTGTAGTTGGCCTTGACACATCTCGAAATTGGATCCAATATTTGGAAATATCTTTCAGCTTCGTACCAAACTCCGAGAAACTGCGAGCAGGATTAATAAACAAAAAGATTAAACTCACACGAAGAAACGATAGACTTTGAGCTGTGAGAAAAATTATTTCCATCGTCAATACGTTGCTCGAAGGGCATCGAACAAAAAGTTTCTCGAAATCGGTCGAAATCTTTTTTTTTACGATCTACGAGAACGAGAGATTGTTTGAAGAAAAAAATAAGAAGAAAATTGAGCAACGAAGAGAACTCACCTTGCCCATGTCGAAGTTGGCCATCGGGACGTATTCCGGACACCATCCCAGACTAGGGATCTGTGCCCTGGCGAAAGCCAGAGCTGACAATACGAAAAGGATATTCTTCAGCATTTCTGGACGTTCTGGCGTAAGGATCGAGGAGCCCCGTTCCTTATATACATTATAGGGCAGGTGCGATGACCGGAGATATCTTTCCCCCTCTCTGTGTCCAAAGTTTACTCCACCTCTACCTGGTAAACCCTGAGGGCAGCGCGTTCATCGACATCCAACGCCATTTTTATATACACAGTCATTTATATCTGAATGTATACGTGTGTTTGTGTCTGTGTGATGCTCTTGAGTTACGGTACCCCGACGACACATCGTGTCAGGCTGAACGATTCGTTGCTAAAAGGAGAAAAACGACACCGCGAGAACGGAGCAGAAGAAGAAGAAGAAGAAGAACAGGAAAAGAAAGAGGATGGAAGAAGAAAGAAGAGACGAGAGAATCCCGCAGGCCAGGACGATCGCCATTGGTCAACAAACTCGTTGTCTGCTGCGGTGGTCCAGCCATGCTGGGCTTTCAGAATCCCACAACGAGTATTATTATATACTCGTCTCTCGTAACATCCAAAGTATTCGAGGAACATCGAGAATAAGCGAAGAAGAAACTACTGTCAAGAGTTGCACACGTCGCCTTCGTTTGCGAATGCAAAGGGCGTTAGCCGCTGTGAATCGGATGACACAGCGCGATCCATTGCGACTATACGATCGCGAGGTACATGGAAAAACTCTGTGCCCTTAACCCAACACCGTTGGCTAACCGTCCGACGACCCCTTGAGCTTCCCCTCAAGCCACGACCAACTTCCACGACAATAATGCATGATGGTTAATATTCTCTCTATTAATAGAAACCTCTAACGTTCTTCGTTCGTTACTCTCGGAAGTCATTATTGTGGTTCATTCAAGACAAAGCTTTTAACTTGCACTTTGTTTATTTCCGACTGGCGACGAGCATTCCCTCACGAAACGAGCCAAGTTGCAAGAAAATTCTTCATGGAAGTTTCCTTTCTTGAAATCTTGCTTTTCTGCTCCTACCGATCCTCTTCGTCTCTCTGTCTCCGCTTTTTAGCCCTCTGCGTCATTCCATTCTTGCCTCTTGTTGCCATTCCCTTGGCTCGTTGACCAGACCTCTTAACACTTTTTAGAAGGAAACAACCACTTGGATCTCGACAAGAAAAAAAAAAACTGGCTACTGCATCAAGAAGAGTTTCGATGTCGAAGCTTTTCTCTCCGAAACGCCAATAAAAACATCGTAACGTTGTTTCGATTTCAATTTTCTTTCCCACAGAAAATCGAGACCGAAATTTCGTTGTTTAAAATTTTTTTTTATTATTTATTGTGTTTTCGAGATTCACTTCTTTTCTGACAATTCACACCGAACAATTACGTGCTTCAGTTTATTTATCAATGTTTTTTTTTCACTCGACTCTTGAGCTATTCGTCCCTAGAAAATTCCTCGAGCCTGAAAACACATCGGAATCAAATGGGACTGTATACCCAGAACATCATTAATTATTTATCGTGCGACAGTCGAGTCTCCGGCTTCGATTCTTCGAGATTCTCTGGTTCGATCCAAGTCGAACCAGAGAATCATGTGCTTTGCATACGCGCGTACGCCTTGCTGGAGCTGAGCCCAAGACCACCTCACAAACCGTTAACGGGTTCTCTCCGAGAACGACGTTTTTTTCTCCTTCATCGATGTTTTTTTTTCCTCTCACAAAAGTAAAACTTTTCAAACCGTTAGATTCGTAATCGTATATACGAGACTATGAGAGGAGCAGTTTTTCCCTCCCTTCACGGTGTCGAAGAACCGGACCTCAGGGCGACCGAATCCTCCGCAGGCTCCGGTCCATGATCCCGAGGCTTATAAACAATGAATCTGTAAACTCCTCTCCCCATCGTCAAGACACTGTAACAGCGGCCCGAGATATAAATTCATTTTGTATCCACGACCCATCTTTTTCTTGAAAAATTTCGAGGAGAGTCTCGAGGAGAAAACCTGTTGATTGTAGAAATTCCTACAACGATCCAACAGCCCCGGGACCATTAAACGGTGAGGATTATGGACTTTTAACTCGTGATTTTCGTGTCGAGATTCAACTTCGAAAATATCATGAAAGTATTATATTTCAAAGGTTCCTCCTCCAGAACAAAAAAAAATCCATAAACTCTTACGAATCATCTCGAAGTTTATCGCCTGAAACTTCCAAAATCTCAACAATTTTTTTTTCATTCTGATTCGATTTCTGAGATCGAGAGAAAAAATCATTTTTTTCGAACATGCGAGACGATTTTTATCTCCCAAAAGGAAAGGATCGACATTGCAGGAAAATAATTGGTTGCTTTCCAGCCTCCGTTCTCATGTCTCAATTAATTTATTTCTCCTTAAAACTGTGAACACTAAGAAAGCACGCGGAGTCGCTCCTACCGCTTGAAAGAAAATGCTTAAAAAAAAACTACATGTTTGCCCAGATTTTCGAACAACAAAAACAAAGAGGGAACGAATATTAAAAATGGTAAAAAAATCAAAGAGAAAATCGTGTGGGAAAAAAAACGTTTTTCCAACAAGATTTTTTTTTTCACGAGCATTAAACATTTTGTCATGTCTTCGTAATTTCATTGAGAATCTTGTGCTGCGTCGGCGCTATGTACAGATCTTGACCATTGAGTAAATAATTAATTATCGTCAAAGGTTGAATCTTCTGATTGTTCAATTAAAAGAAAAGAAAAACAATGGCGACTGGATCATAAATTAGAATCGGGAAGAGGGAGAAAATCTGGGCGACATTCGGTGCGTAATATTTACAACGAAACTTTGCGCCTAAATAATTATCAGACGCAGCCAAAATATATATATGTGTCTATTATATTATCATCTATTATTTATTATTATTGAAACATTAATAATTATCCTAGTGCGCTTAAGTCCGAAAGAAAGCTAGGGCTTAAAAAAATCACCACGGTTCGCTAATTGCAAGTTTTTGTGCCCGCCACGAGAATTCGCGCGCGCTAAACAATAATTATTTTATTTATCATTTAGTATCACATTGCGTTCACTGTTGTGCTGGTTGTTTTTCCTGGCTCTCGAGATTTTGTTCCAAAAATTATCGTTTACACTTGAAAATCCAATTTTCATGAATTTCGTCATTTAAACAATTTATTAAAATTAACAAAATGATCAATTCGTAGTTTTTAACGAAATATCCATTTTTCCCACGAAATTCGATGGATCATTTCAACGGACAATCGTGAAAATTGTATTTCGAAACAAACGGCAATAAAATTTCGGCGAAAAATATAGAATTTGAAAAAAATGGAATAAAATCTGAGCCACGAAACACACAGGCGGATTCGGAATCTAATATAAGAACAAGAGTGCATAACAGGTGGGTAAAAAGAGGGGGAGGGGGGTTGATGAAGAAAATGGGAGGGGGCGGATTTAACAGAGTTTATTGTCGTCTAATTGTTTCATCATTAATTACGCGTGTACAGCGATCTGTCGTAGGCATCGTCAAAAATTCGTTACAAGGGTTCAGGTCTCGACGTTTCAATAAACATTTTTTCTCCTGCGTGTGATTTTTTTCTTTTTTTTTTTATATCGTAATTTTTTTTTTTTGTATCTCAAAAAAATAAATCTCTTTTGTCTCTCCGGACGTAACGGTATACATTTTCACTTCGTATTTCGTTTTCCTTTGAAATTCTCGTCTCTGACAAAAAAACGAGAAGACAAACTTATTTAGTTTATCCACTTGAACACGGCCCTACGAACATATCTTTGGTGTACTGCTGCGGAGAAAACAAAAACAAAAAATAAGAAATATACTGTATTAATTAATGTGCTCTATTGATTATGCATTTTGCTTGGGGTACAATGCGGCACGACGAGTTTTCTCATTCTTGTACTGTTTCATCATCAAACTTTCTCCAAACTCTTAAATTAACATTCTCGGTTGAATTATCCAAAAGAAAGAAAAAAAAAAACCAAAACAGGTGTTTTGTCTTTTTTTTTTTTATTACACATCTTCGTTGTCGCTACCGTGAAAAAATATATACAGACACAATTTTTTTTTTAGTCCCTCGGCAATCTTTCGATATAACGAAATTTTGTATTTCGAGCGTCAACGCGTTTTGCTTAAAATTTGCTTAAATAAGATTCTTCTCCTTGCCGGATTCGATGAGGATTTAATGAACGTGCGGAAAGGAAGAAATTTGTACGTGAAGCTGAATCGCGCGGCCCTGTGCCCAAAGGACAATTTTCCTTGTGAACCGAAAAATGTCAACTGCTCGAAAATGATGACTTTTTTTTACAATTTCGGGCGGAAAGCCGAAAAAAGTCGCGAATAGAAATTGCAAAGATTTTACAGATACGGAAAAAAATACCGTGGTAGGCCAAACTCTCAAAAAGGCACCTCGAGACTTATCTAATTATGACGTCCTGCGCCAAAGCTAATCGTCGACCTTAACAAAGCTACCAAAGACTTTCGAATCGGGTTGCGAATCGACGACGACAAAAAAAAATGTTATTCGTCCTATTTCAATTAATTAATTAATTAATCAATTAATTAACCTGCCTACGTAACTATTCGACGCTCGCCTGAGCGAGCCTTACCTCCCATACGCACTTAAGCCTATGAACACATGAAATCACTGCCCAATCGACCAATTCGGACCCAATGCACGCGTAAAATATTTTCTAATCGCAATAAAACCGAGAAATTCTTCATTTTCCAAAAAAGTTTTCATTCTTTTCTCTCGAAATCAAAACTGAGTGAACTTTTTTTTTTACAACCAACGAAAAATCACGTCAATAACGAAATTCGATTTTTCTTCGCTAAATCCATTCAGCCGGACAACGAGAAGAAAAAAAATCGAGCTGCGATTCGTTCGGGCGACCGAACGAGAAAAAAACGAGTGAGAAAAACGAGCGACTCGTATTTTTGACAACTGCGCATCGTTTGTCCGCATGAAACTAAATAAAAAGGCGATTAACGGTGAATCGATTGGTAGCGATCGCGGGCAGGGCACTATCTAAAAACTATCTAAGACAGAAATCGGTGGAAAGTCAGGTTGGTCCCTTTGCAACTGTTTAAATAAATAATAATAATGTCCTTTTCGTATCTATAAAATATATATATATATGTTTGCATATGTCTTTGCTATAATTAAAATTATTTACAAGGTAATCGAGTCGTACGGGAGCTAAAAAAAGTAAAAAAAGAAAAATCTGCAAGGTAGTCAGAGAACTGGCGGAAATGCCATAAGAGTCGAATGGCTCGGATGAATAATTTAATAATTAATCAAATTTCTCGTTCCTCGTGTCCTCCAGATATTTTTTTCTTTTGTTTTTTTTTTTTTGTTTTTTTTTTTTTTCATTCGAACATGTAAATTTCTAGAGCTCCACATATTTTCCGTACTCGTTAGATCGACTCGCGTCTTTCGCACTATTTTTCAAAACTGCACGACGACGTCAAGTCTTTCGTGCGTAATTGAGGCACTGGAGTTTTTGGTTCCAAAGATTCGGATCGGTCCGCGAAAACTTTAAGTTTTCTCATTTTTTTTTTTTACACGTGCACTCGGTCGAGCTGTCGTTGATACTCGTGCACGGTACGGGGTCAAAGGTCGTCCCGGCAGTCTCCACTGTTTCCTACGCTCCGTGAGAACCGAGATGAAATTTTTTCTCGGCAGATTGGAGCTCGACGTCGTACGGGAGCAGCGAAAGCTTCGCCACCAGACTACAACGTTTTTTTCGGGATTATTCGCTTTTTTTCACGAGATTATCGCGAAACAATGTTTTCTTTAGCGATGCAGACCTTAGTGGCGTTTGGAGAAATCTGTCGACCGACCTTCAGCCCCGTCGCTAGTCATGCAGGTTTTTACTCAATAGCAAATTGTTGTGCGGCCCCGACAAATGTCTTATGAGCTCCTGCAAACTGTCGAAACTCAGCGAGCAGAAGCAACAGGTAAATGTGTTGTCCGGGGCCGCGATAACACTTCGATGTACCGAGCAGAGATGCTTAAGCAAATGTGCTTTCTGCTTGAACATCGCGACGCACAAACGACACGCGAATGGCTTTTCTCCCGTATGGACGCGCAAATGAGTCTTCAGATTCCACGACATGCCGAATTGTTTGCCGCAATAGGAGCAGCGATACTCCCGCACGGGATTCGACTTCGGTGGGTCATCGGTCGAAGCTGGTGGAGGTGCTCGCGATGGTGGCAGAGTCCAGGCCCCCCAAGGAGGCTCTAGTCCTGCTGCTGACGTTGGATCCGCACTGGGTGGCCTGTGAGACCCACCTGGAGGCGTCACGGATCTGTCGTGCTGCAATTTTCACGAAATTTCGTTACTCAAACTTTCCAGTAAAGAATCGCGAAAAATTGAGACTTTTTTTTTTTTTTTACGTTTATTGCTATCACACTGGAGATAAAGTTTTGTTAAAAATCGTCGATGTCTTCTTGAACACGGTAAACTAAATATTTTTGAATAATTTAAAAATTTTCGTTATTTTCGATTGGAACGACAAATATTTGCTTCCGAAGAGACTTTCTAGAATGTTTCTTGCTGCGATGACACAATTTTTAGGATTATTAAAAAAAAAAAAAAAACGTTTAGTCGAACGTGTCGTACAAAATATCGATCTTTTCCAATAAAATTTTGTTTTCAGTGCGATTTCGATCGGTATCGATAATCGATACTTACGAGATAAGGAGGCGCCGAGACGCTCAACGGATGTGGCGCCTGCAACCGTCTTGGTGTTTCGAATCCGGGGTTGAAGGGCACGAAAGCAGGATTCTGTGCCGGTGCATTGTGAAATCCTGGTCTCCGTTTCCTGTGGGGCGTTACGACGTACGCCTCGGCCGGTGGGATTGGTATCTCCTCGGGTTTCCGTTTGCCAGGCTCGAGACCGAGAGATAGTCGCGCTGCTAATTGTCGTCTCCTCTCCTCGGCCTCCTCCATCGACTCTCGCCTCTCAAGCAGCGTCTTTTCTGGCCTGTACGCAATAATATCCTCCGTGAATCGTCAATTTTCTCGTGCGGAACGTACATTCCCATTTTATTTATATTTATTTTTCACCATTCGACTCAACCGGTCTTTTGCTTTTTCATCGCGAGTCACTCACCTGAGAGTCGTATCGTGAGAACTGTCACTGGTCGTCGAGATTCCAGAATTCAAACTGAGGTTTACGGGATCGGAACTATCCCTTCGTCTTGGCGGCTCGATACTGCTCTCACGATTGTCAGCGAGCATCGCTTCGCCTTCCACCCCTTCTACGTCCACTTCCGGTTCCTCGTCGCATCCTTCACTCTTTATTAGGACGGAACAACAATCTGCCGGATTGTTCGATTGTCTGTGGCAACGAGCAATTAAATTTTCATCATTTTAATTAAAATAATCGATGCTTTTATTATCATTTTCCCTTCGAAACGATTCTCCAATGAAATGATTTCCTCGACAACTATAAAAACGACTCACCTGCTGTCGTACTGCGACTCGTAACTCGAACTTTCTTGACTGTCCGAAGCTTGCGGCGTTGCTATCCTCAAGGCGTCCGAATCACTCGAAGTCTGCGCCTGAGTCGGGTCCAAGAGCTCGGATTTTATTTGTAAAAGATCGAAGAGCTCTCGCAACGGTGTCAGCTCTCCCGACTGCAAAGAAACGTGAGCAAACATTTTTAGACGTTCTACGATCGTTTCTCAGATACCGATTCGATCGGTTGATCGAGAAGCAAGTTCCCCATGAAGGAAAAGCCCAAAATGTATCGTTATTATCCGTTAATTCGTGAATTTTTAACTGGAGCATTTTTCAGTAAAAAAAAGTCGAAAAAATCGATCTTACAGGTATGAGAGCTTGGCCGTTGTAAAGAAATTCAAGCAAATGATTGAGTTGAGTCCTCATGACGCCGGACAAGTGAACGACGTGATCCAAGGCCGGATTACGAAGTAGACTAGCCAAAAGTGGACTAGCTGTTGCCAATACGACACGGTGAGCCCTCGCGATCGCACCATCGTCGCAAGCGAGGATTACGTCGACGTGACGATCACCGTGGTACCACGAACCGACCTCCGCGGCCAGGGTCGCCGGATGTTTCCCATAATGGAGGGTCAGTAGACCGTCCGTGTACATCGTCTGAAACCAAAAAGTCAAAAACATGCAATTTCTTCCCATCGAGAAAATACGATTTAGTACAATGGAAAAACGAAATTTTATTGATGAATTCGTACAAATAAATAAAAGTGTTCGCAAATATTGTTTGGGTTCTTGATCACCTTGTCGTTGATGAATTTCATCCTTTCGTTAATTAAACTCCACCCACCGCCCATTAATAAATCGGTATCAACTTCAAATTTCCCGTTTGCTTTCGTATCACCCGGAATACACGTAAAGAAATTTAAATCCCTGACAAACTTCTTGCCAATCGAAACGCCAACGTGTTCGATACGAAAAGCGCGTATGCCGCGTCCTGCTTGGACGATAGTGGAAAACCTCTTAGAGGTTTTGCGGAAATGAAAAAGCAGCCTCCTCTCCTTAGTGTTCGGTATAGTTGCCGGAGAGTTTTGTAAAACTCGGGAGAATCGAGCATTAATACGTAAACGCGCGCGGGCGTGTACGTCGTTGAGCAACAACGCTCGTTTATTTCGCGACCTTCGATCATCGCGGAATTGGAAAGGGGGAGACCTTGAGTAAGAGTCACGAAGCGTACGAGAGAATAGCGGCGTCACACTATTGTAACTCTTCAACCGCGCCGATCCTCTCGTTTGTCCGACTCCTGCGCTGCTGCTGCACGATTAATGCAATCTTTTGCTGCCGATCGCTTTTTCGTCCTAAACGTAACACTTACGTATCCACACGAGCTCGCATTCAATTAAGCTATAGATTCTTAGCCTCGCGACCGAGTTTCCAGTCACAGAAACAGAGAAAGATAAAAAAAGAGAAAAGAAAATTGATAAAAAAGAGGCAAAAAATGAATAAAGACATCGACCTCGCTCATCAATCATGTTTTGAATATTTTAATCGTTGATCGATATCGAAGCGATAAAAAGCACATCGCCTCGTCGTTTATCAAGAAATAAACAAATTTTATAAATGCAAATTATTCAGTCGAGATTCAAAGTGATTTCCACCACGAGATTCGATTGTTCCTGAGCCAAAAACTCTTGAAATTGGAAAAAGTTGTATGACGAGGCCTGGACGACGATTCCAAAAAAATCTGGAAAACATTGTTTACTGAAGAATTTTAAAAAATGCCTTAGAAATTAATCGACGAATAAATATCTTCCGAGGAACGAGAGAATGTTATCGTTTCCGTGGCATACTCGTAATCCCCGTGTATTTATTACGTTAGCCCGAGTAAGCAATAAAAAAATTAACGACAGAGACGAACTAGAAATGTTAATAAATAAATATGAGAATATATTTGCTGGATGTGAGAAACAGGCGATAATATTGTAAAGGCAAAATAAAAAACCTCCTCGAGAACGATCTTTGTACAAAAGAATCTTGATTAGCGCGCGTGTAACTCTGCGAATGGCGTATACATTAAGGAGGATGAAGCTCTCTCTCTCTCTCTTTCCCTTCGTCCACATGGTCGAGTGTTCGGAACGAGCGTAATAAAGCAATCAAGGCCAATGTGGCCGGAGCGCAAGCGTCACATTGCTCGGTGGAGATGATAATTACACCCGGAAAACTTGTCCAGCTGCCCACGACTTTCACCCACTCTCGCCCAGCTCCATCATTGAAATAACAAAAAAGACTCGGGACAGTATGGAAATAACTCGGGATATTCATGGAGCTTCAATCATATCGCGGCTTTTGATCCATTTCCCAAGCGTCAGGACCGTCGCGATTGCTTCTCAAGAAACAGAAACGATTTTCCGAGAGTTTTTCTCGTGCGAGTTCGAAAAAAGCATCAGGACGTCGCAATAACATTGTTGCTGCCGAAAACCTCGCAGCAAGAAACTCCATTTTCATTTTCTCAACACGCCCGCGTATGGCAAACATGGATATCGGGCTTACACACACATGTATAGACATACGGCAGTTGATATAATCGAGAGAGCCCAAGAGCATTAAAAAAGCATGTCCTTGGGTAAGAGTTATGGCAGCTAACGTCGTGACATACCCGTGCGCATACGTAATGATCGTTATGCACCGAGAAAATCGCTGAATAAGGAAATTGTCGATACGAGAGTGTGTACAGCCAGTACAACGCGAGGGTTTCCTCTCCCTCTCGTCTGCTCAGTCTCAATCTATCTCAATGGCTCTTTCTCTCTCTCTCTCTCTTGATCTTTCTTAAGCCAAGCTCTTATACAGAGCCGAGCGAGAGCTTGAAGTTCAGGGTCAATCGGTGCCGTTGGGCGCGCGGGGATTACGACGTCCAGCAACAAGCCACACGCGTTCCTTCGGTCTTTCTTCTTCTATTTGGGCCTTGACGATCACGCGTGGATCCCCCGCAATATTTCTCTTCGTAGTGGGGATCCGAACGATCACTATGAAAGGATGCAGGGGGGTGAAGGCAGAAGCCTACCGCTTGGTAAGCCGCCGTCGTCGTCGCAGGAAGACTGCTGCGTAGAGATAAGCGCGCGAGATTTTAATTCATCATTGTCCCACCGTTTCAAATTCGCTCCACTCCGTCGGACCCAACTTTGCCATCGAGCTCTGTTGCTCTCTCAACAGGTGCCGCGCTCTGTCACGGGCCCAATCCTCAAAACGCGGTTTACTACCTGCTGCCACCGCGCGATCTTCCTGCTGCTTCTACGCCGTCGATAAATGCACATCGCGCCACTTCAAAGTGTCTCTACGCGACGAGAGATGGCCATCAATAACTGCCAAGCGTTCCCGATCTTTCGGAACTTTGCTCCGTTGATAAAAACACTGCCAAGCGATAACGAAAATTTGGAGCAAAGACGATCTGCGATCAATCGTTTCCGCGCTCATAGAGAAATTTTTATTGAGTTTGTTTACGCATCATTGCTTAATGATAAAAAATTTTAAAAAACATCCCGTCCAAAAACTGCCGCAAGCTCGTTTCGACGCGTTTTCCGGCTCTCGCCAAGAACCTGGTCGACAAGCCCAAATCTTACGGCGATATAAAGTTCAATAGTAATTCAAATCGCATGAAATTTATATTTATACACGATAATCAGGTTTTCCATGTTATTTTTGGACGACGCAATCGATAAAGCTGTCATTCCTGTATTACAAATCCAGTCATAAATATGAAGGCGCGTGCGTTGTTGTGAAATTTGGGTATCCGAGTTCGATGGTAGGAAAAGATACACACGGAAAGCCTGAAAATCGAAATTTGGGGCAATTTTTACCGCGTGCGAAATGTAAATTTTCGTAAAAATAAAATAAACTTTTAATTGCGACGTCAAAAATGTTATTTTTTCTTGCTGAAAATTTACATTTTGCAGAGTGAAAATTGATGGATATTCAAGGTCGTTCCTTAACGCTATTCCGTAACGGTAAATTTTTTATCTCTATTCTTTCCGTGTACAAAATTGAAGAATAAAAATTCGTTTATTCTATTCCTCGGTCTGCGCACAAATAAAAATTCGTAACGCTTTTTACCATAGTCCACAACTCAGGGTCTCTTCTTTTGCTTTCTATTGCCACATCCTTCACTATATTCTACATGATGTAGTGGCCAATATATAACAGTCCGAGGAACACAACAGTGAGTCATGATCATTCTGCTTCTCTTTTCCTTCGTCTCTTTTGTCTCACTCCCTCCATCTTATCTCACGGTTATATACGACGCGAAACAGCAGGAACTTTGCTTGTGTGCTAGCTGCTCGTACGTATACACGTAACCACCTGTTGATTCCAACTTCTCTCACGAGACTTTGAATATGCAGCACAGCCGCCTGCCGTGCTCCCAATAAAAATGCGCGAATTATTTTGAGCCTGTACTCCAGATGCGATTTTTTTTTTCTAAATCTCTTCAATTTTTTCGATATATAGCGATTTAAGAAATATTAAATTATTTTTTGATAATTTCGTGTCGATCTCAGGAAGAAAATGGAAAAAGTTCGTTCCCCAAGCGTGGGGGTCGTGGAAATTTTTTTTATCAACTTTTTGCACATTCAGTTTCTTCACGAATTTGGCACATTTCGAGATAAAGATTATCGTGAAATTTCGTGTTTTAAAAAGGACGAAATAGCATTCGATTTGCTCCTTCAAGTCTAAACAGCCTCGAGTCCATCCGTCGTCAGGATTTTTTTTTGTTTTTTTGTTTTTTTTTTTCATGAATAATGTGATGAGAAGACAGAACGTCGCGGTGGTCAGCGATAAACGGGATACGAGAGTTGTGAATCCACAACGATCGAGGTTCGCGAGATCGTACCACCGCGTAGTCGCTCACTCGCGACTCGCTTCGTTCCCGAGATTTCGATAAGAAGAGAAAGTCCATGAATTCCTAAATTTTCGTTCCTACTCACTGGGTCGAATAGCTTATTATACGTGCCACCAAATTTACGTACACTGTACGCACGTCCACGACAGAGACGTGCTCCGCTCGATGTTAATGCCACTTTGCATTTCTATCTCTCATATGTAAACCCGTGACCACGTCATTCTTTTGCAGCAGCCCCACAGGACTGGATAATGTTCAGATCATGAAATTTTTCTCATTCGCTGACAAAACAGTTTTTTTTTTCTTCAAACTTAAAAAATCGTCCGAGAAAATTTTATTAACACGAATAATCAAGATTTTCTGAATCAACAAAAATTCCCTCTAACGCCGGACGTTCCGAAACACTTTATTTTGAACGTTTATTATTTTGAAAATGAATTTCCCGATAATTTTGCATGTATGCAGCGCGCTGTTGTTGTTGGTATCGAGTTTTTTCTCCAACCGGCCGTTTTCGCGGGAACAAATGAGTGCGAGTGAATATTTAAAATGTCATTTATTGTTTTCGATAAAATGCAAAACACTGCGTGTACGGAAACCCACTTTTTCTAATATCTTGACAAGACGAGACACAGTGGTGGATGACGTTGCCCCATGAATCGAACAATAGAAAAACTGGGTCATTCAGATGTCGAGAAAATGAATGAAAAATATGGTGCAATTTATAAAACTGAGGTTATGAAATAATTCCAACGACAAAAATAGAAGAAAAATACGTGTAAGAAATGAAGTTTTTCATGCGGCTATACGCCGAGTCTTCGGATCCCCCATTTTTCTCTTATTCATTGCCAGAAGTTACGTAACTGCTTTTTTCTTTCACGTCTATTTCGCTCGAGATGATTGATGGCTTAGCGATTCACAAAAAAGACATAAGGAAACGACAATCAAAGAGAAGTTGTAGAGTCGTTTGAGGAAGTCACTAAAACAATATTTCTGCGTATGAAATGCTTCCGTGATAGTGGGGGCCTTGAAAAGACACAAGAAAAAATGCAATGTACTTTTTTGACGGCCGTTCGCCAAAAAAGAAAACGAGGAGAATGACGTACGCGGCTGTGAATTTCTTCCCTGCAATTCAGGTGACATTTCGATCGTCGATGCCGCTCTCGAAGAAAGCTCCCCAATTGTCCACGGTTGAAGGGAGCTCTGGGTCAATCTGACCCAGTGTGTCAACGTGGTCTCAAAACGTTGTTAAAAAAGCTAGAAAAAAATGAGGTGACGTTGGACAGCGTTGACGTTTATCACTATAGCGTCAAATACCAAAGTTGCATTATTATTTTTTTCTCTCGCGTGTCACTGGGTCACAGAATCCTGGCGGTTTGTATGATTCCAGCGAAAGATACCGCTCTCCCTCTCTCTCTGTTTCTCTCGCTTCCTCTCACTCTCACGCGGTTCGTTCATAAACAGAATTCATCTCTCGTTTTTGCCGGAGCAGCTCAAGTAACATGCATCGGTGCAAATGTAACTCAGGCGCAGGTCGGTCGTGCCATTCTCACAGCCCCCGAACTGAGCCCGAGCAAAAGCTCAAAGTGTATGTTAAATTAACAAGTCGTTGTAGCTTGGCGATAATCCCAGGCCTGATTCATAATCAAAGGCCTGTAATTTTATTTTCCTTTAATCAAACTGCGGCGTCAAAACGTCAAACGAGACAATAGACCCAAGTTTTTCCCTTGAAAATTTCCCACCTTCGTATAATTACAGGTGTTAGAAATTCTCAATATGATTTCAAGGATTCAAACGCCTTGGAATCTAGTGCGTAATTTTATAATCGCGCTTCAACGATTAATCTTTGCTCCGCAATTAAATGAATAATAATAAATTTCCAGACTATGAAAATCACTCAAAAATCTCAGCCCAACCGGAAACAGTTTCTTGGCAATCATCTGAAGTTTTGACGAGTTTAAAGTCCCGACGAGTTTCCAACTTCCAACTAATCGAAACTTCAAAATTCCCCCTTAACTAGACGCTGAAAAGCAGAAGCTCGTCCCATAAACCGAAAATTTGAGTCTCTCACAAACGACGTGAGTCTCCGTACGTACCGTTCAATATCCTGCTCTAATGGATTTGACATTGCTGCCACGGAGCAGTGATTGAAATCGGGTATTTAATTGCGCTCGCCTGCGCCAAACAAAAATACCGAAAGGCAGGAATGGTAATTCCAACTGCGAAGAAAAATGTGTAGTCGACAAACATGTTGCTATAGTGTCATTAAGCACTTCCAGGTCCGACTCTAAATTGTACAATGCTCTCGAGAGTATCGAAATATGTGTGAACGTGTCTCTGTGTAGGTGGGTGTACAGCAAAGTGATCTCTGTCGAAACGGAGCGAACCGTGGCTGTTCACTGCCGGATACATTTCGTTCAAGGCCAGAAGTAAAAAGCCTTTTCAAGCCGCAGCAGCGATCGAACACACTCTCAGCTGAGTTTAAGTGGACGATCAACAGGCGTGTGTAAGAACACACGCGTAGAGCCTGACGATTACGAAGTAACCGACGAGTGTACAAACGTAAAAAAAAAAAAAAAAATGGTAAGTGTATTGCAGTCTCGGAGAATATGAGGAGAAGCGCACTTCACCGAGACGAGCAAACACGTAAACTCGATTCTATAAGAGGCGCGTACGTAGATAGCACACACGTGGATCGGTATATTCAATGATTCTTACCTTGCCGAGCAGAGCAAGCAGCTCAGAAGCCTGAGTCGTTGTAAGTGCCGCAGAGAGTGGAAATGTACGAGGAAAGAGCGCGAGAATGTGCAAGTTATTCGCGTATAAGTAAGTGTGCAATTTGAAATATGCGAGTATGTGTGAGTGCAGGATGATATTATGGACGCGGATGGTTAACACGAGTTTAGCGTACGTGAGTGAGCCAGCAGAATAAAGAGGTCCGATCGATGCTTAACCTCGACTTTTACGCCTTTTCAGCAGCGAGCCTTCGCCTCGTCGTTCTCTATATATACGTCGAAGTGCAAGTGCAGTCCATTACCCACTGTGTGAGAGTCTCCCCGCCACTCGATGGGGCTCGGTTGGGTCTATTTATCTATAGATATCTCTCTCTTTCTTTCTCTCAAGCTGCGATCCTGCCGCTGCTCGATCCCGGTGAATCGTTACATAGAGTTGCCCGCAAAATGGCCAGTTACATGATCCATTCATTATATAAGAACAATCGTCGCGTGGTTTTATAATGGACGTTCCATAATTCCGGGCAAGTCGAGGGGAGAGAGAGAGAGAGAGAGAGAGCCGAGAGATCTCTGAAGGGCAAAGCTGATCTTGCGCGCCTGCGCATCCATGCGGAGACAATTACGAGAGAGAGAGAGAGAGAGAGAGAGAGAGAGAGAGAGAGAGAGAGAGAGAGAGAGAGAGAGAGAGAGAGAGAGAGAGAGAGAGAGAGACAGAGATGGATCTCTCTCTAGATTTGCGCTAGATCCCTCAATTCTTCATCGGCACTACATAGATCCATTGTGTCTCTCGAGATCTTTACCAACGACTTTAATGATCTCTGCATGGAAAGGATCATGACAGGCTACGTCACTCGTGTATCCAACATTGAAATATTATTGAATTCTTTCGAAAGTACGATATATATCGCCGTTCCCACTCCGCCATTTTATCCTCACACAGAGGACATCAAAGAACTATTTTTCAAAAGAGATCGCTATGAAAGAAACTCACACTTTCCTGCCTCTTGTCTCACCATTTTTTTTTTCGTCTTTCCTTTCCTTTTTATTCACTCGGAGTCAAGTGGGTGTGCCGAGGACGCGACAACAACGTTATGCTGCAGACTTCACCGCATGCTCATCACGCTATACTACATGTGTGTGCATATGTGCATACTTGTGTGCATTAACGTCTATATGCATTAATGCATATATAAGAACATAAATAGAGCTCTATATGTGTGTATATATTATTACCTGGTTGCTATCGCGTTTCGTAACGGGTCATCCTGTCTCTCACGACTCTCGCTAACTCTCTCGCGATGCTTCTCCGCAACCACCGCATACATTATCTTTCGCACACTTGACAAACGAAAAACGAATATATATAATAAAGTTTCACGCTTTGACTATATTTAGCGGTATGTACGCGTTTGTATTTATATTTATACGATACGTGCGTGTGCGTTTATTAGATTCGAGAAAGGTGAAGCCTTTTGCAGAGTTAGAAACACACGCGACCAGGGAATAAGTTTTAAACGTTTTGCTCGATGAAAACGAATTGAGATTGGTCGATCGGTCAATTCGCATCTCCGACGATGTTTCTCCAATAAAACTGAATATTTTTTCCAACTCTGATTGTTTTTCGAAAGTTTTACTCGAGGAAATTCAAACGCGCTATAATTTTTATCGAGATCTCGCACCACGATGACATCGCAGACTATTATTCCTAGAATTTTTCTAGCGTGCCATAAAATGCTGTGTTTTATTTGCTTTTCAAACTCTCTTCCCAGCTCGCTGTTATTTTATCTCGCATGAATTTTTCGGGTGAATCTTGTCGCAGAGGTTTTTTTCATCGCCTTCCATATCTTTGGAGGGCACATCGTGCTTCATATCGAAACTTTGTAAGCCTGCCCCACACTTTTGTCTCAACTCACATCCATATACACGCTTTGGAAGACATGCACAACGGAAAACGCCACGCGCGTCATCCAATCGCTTGTGTGATCGCGGAACGTGTGGGGGCGAGAGAAGCTTTTCCTCTCTCTTTCTTCTTCTCTCTTTCTACAAACATACACTCGTTTTTTTTTTCTTTTTTTCAATAGAAATACATAGACACATGTTTTGTTAGCTATCCCCTCGACTATTTTTTATTCTCCGGCGCGTTGTACAACGAGGAAGGAGCGTTTAATTATGCAGGCCACCTTGAAATCCCCGACTGCGAGTAAAATCGCGATTACGCATCTCGAAACTTACGAGACAATAGGAGAACGTTTTTCCAGGCTCTCACTCCTCCCTGCCTGCCCTCTCGCGTCGACACCATCGCCTCGCGTCTGCTGTCTCGCACATTCTGCAAAATCGATGACTAAACCGGAAACGATGACTTTTCCATCGAAACCTATTGTGTTTTTCTTCCACTCTCTGCTCACTCCGCGTGCTCTGCTGCTCTGCACATTCATTTCCTCTCGCTCCTCTGCGGCCTCGTAATCTTTTTCATTACCCCCTCGTTTTTTCCGTCCTCCTTCCGCCTCCTTCTTCATTTTCACGATCTATCACGAAATTTCCATTCGTCCGAAATAAATATTTGCACGACACAAATAACTCACTCCTCGTGGGACTCTCGATTTTTCGCGTTCCTCATAATCATCCACCACGAAAATCCTCGAGAATGAGAAGAAAAAAAAACAATTACTAGGAGACCACTTAATCTACGACTAATACTTGTTATTACGTTGGCACACACGTGGTATTTATACGGCCTTCGCCGCTCTTGCCCGAGGAGCTATACTCTCGCTTTAATGTTCGCTTCCTCTCTTCCCTCTTCATCACTTTTTTTTCTCCTCGTTTGAAAAAAATGGCTTCTCTCTCTCTCTCTGTCTCGTTGCCATCTCCAATCGTAGTTCGCACGACTATTGCATGCACGTGTATATCGAGAAAAAATATATATTAAAAAAAAAACGAAATATCTCTATAGGCTGCTGTTGATCCTGCTGGTCACTCGTTACGTAACTTGCGGTGATCGTGCTGCACGATACATAATAATGCAACCAAGAGAGCGAGAGGAGAGCAGAGAAAAAAAACGACGCGGAGGAATAAGAAAAATGTACGTAAAGATATAGAAAAAGTCCGACAAAGCGAGGCGTTTTTTTTTTGCCCATTGTGATCCTTTCACTTTGCATCGCCGTCATCCTCCTCGTCTCGTTCCCACGTGTCTCTTCTTTTTTCTCTCTCTCTCTCGCTGCCCCTCTCGTTTTTTTCAGTCCTTCCTTGGAAGTTTCCTCCTCCAGCCACCTGCTTTTCCTGCGACAAAATGTCCTTGTGACTTCGTCATCTGTACCAGTCCGGTTTTTCCTTCATGTTCCCGAGAAAATCATTCTCGTTCGATCGCTTTTGCAGGAAAACAATTAGCCTGCTTATTACGTCTACTTCCTTCACATTTTTTTGCAACTCTCGATTCAAGAGCATCTCTGCATCGAGATCCTGCGATTTTTCGTCGTTTTCTTTTTTGTTTTTATTTTTTTCACGCCCTAATTAAGGGGATCCTACGAGCGTGCCACGTTTATTTGGCAAAAAGAGTATCTCGCGAGCATCTTCTCTGCAGGAATGAACGAATGAGCGTTCGCCTTATCTCGGAGCCGATTAATTACTCCATTGATGGTTTATCGAAAAGTTATTCGTGCGTCGATCGACCGGAGAAAGTTCCCACGAATCGATCATCGCCTTAGAACATTCCGGAATAAAGGAAAGAAAAAAAAACGAAGGAAAATAATTATATTCGGCTTTCTTCGAAGCGCGAGCCATTATCGAGTCAGAAAATCGTTGTTCCTATTGTACCTCATCGCGTTTTTTTTTCATTTTTGTAATAACCCACAAAGTAATGACGACGCGAGGATGTGCGAACACCTGGAGGCGTTTAATGCTCCAACTATTGCGGGCTCTTTCGACATCGACAATCTCCGATGAGCAGATCGTTTTCGACTGAATATTCAACCTTGCTGTGAGCATCGAACCAAAGTAAACTAATTCAAAAAAAAAAGAAAAACACCTAACGGTGTCAAGACAAAAAGAAATTGGCTCAGATTTCGTCGATCGTTTATATTCGACACGATTCTTCAATGACAAAGCAAAAACGACGTCCAAACTCAGTTGGAAAATAATTACTAACACACTATTCCATTTATTATCTTTGTGAAATAAAATCGTGGCTCTTGGCCTTGAGATGGGCCCCACGAATAGTGACCATCGATAGCTTTTCCACGTAAATAATTTCCATCTCTATATCCAATGTGGTGTAAGTAAAGGAGACCACACGGATGAGTGTTTCGTGTGACTTGGTTGCACGCTCTGATACGCGATCGTGTGACGGTGTGTTCTTCTTTTTTCTCCTGCGACCGATATGTTTATAATATTTCTGCATGTATTTTCAAACGCAAACGTGATTGAATAGTCAATTGAACTTTTCACGATCGATACAAGATCAATGCGGAAGGCACAGAAATTTGGAAGCTTTTCTCGATCCATTATCACGAACGATCGGTAAATGAAATTTTTACTGAAATTACGTTTTTTCAGGTTGACCTAATAATTGTCAAGAATGTTAACGAACTGGTTATTAAGAATGATATCATTGAAATCGAGGATATCGAAGAGAATAGAGTATCTGTTCCGTTTTCGCGTTATATGCTGTAAATGCTACCTCGTGTCCATGTTTCGAGAGCAGTCTGCATGGATCGAGCGAGAGAGAACGATCTCGCGGGCTCTGGACACTTACGTAATCGGGAGTGATCTCACATTTTAGGTGGGGACTTGATGTGTATACATCGCGAACGAGAGAAAAGGAAAGAGAGAGAGAGAGCGAGAGAGAGCGAGAGAGAGAGAGAGTGTGTGTGCGGTGCACTGGCGTGTGTCGGACGAGTTGCATATGCCATTGCATGCTCTCGGTTACAGCTGTACAAAAACTGGGAGTAGGGGAAGGTTTTATAAGGGGGAACCCCCCATGACGATCCCCCGTTTTTCCTCACCCACGTTTACGTACGTGCAACAGATAGCAGTTTCGCTCTCACTACTCTATTTTGCTATTACTCCATACGAGCATCAATTCTTCATAAATATGTGTGGGTCTGCATAATAATATGTACGTATATGTTTCTGTGCCCAACTCCGTGTCTCTCTCCCTCTCTCTCCTTCGCTCTCTTTCTTTCTGCTTTGCTCTACTCTACTCTCCTCGTCGTCGCGCCACACTCGCATTTTATTTTCTCTCGTCGCTGTCCAACAGACCTTGAGAGACATATAGGCGGTGCGGGCCGTATTGCAGCCACAACTATGGCATTATCACCGTCATCGACACAGTTCCTAGTCTGTCTCGTGCTATTCAAACTGAAATTTTTCTTATTTTTCTAACACGACATTTTTCTCTATTTTTTTCTCAATATTTATCAAGAAACTCCATTAGTCTCGAACTGTCGATTTGCGAGTCTCGTTGAAATTATTGATAGTTCGATTTTTCTGAATTAAAATAAACGATTTGAAGAATCGAATGGAAATGATTTAGGTGCAGAAATTATAGTCGAAGGAATTAACAGTAAGAGGCAAATCTGGGAAGGAGTTGATGGAAAATAAAAAAGCATTACTTCACAACAATTCTTAAAGGTCGTGAGTCACGTTGGTTAATGCACCGTGCAAACTGTTTAACGTTTCCCAGCTTTTTATCATATTTCTCCGCCTTTTCTCACACTTACAAAGTTTCTTCATGTCCGCTGTTTCATTTTTCTATTTTATTTCGACTGCAACTCGTCGTTTTTCGACAAAGAGAGTGATTAGCGGGCTTTCGGGCCTCGCCGGTCATTAGGAAGTTTCCAAAGCCACGAATCTTAAGCTACGATTACTCGAAAGTGCAGCTGTTTTGACCGCCATTTGTTTTTTCAGTTTGTTGGAATTATTCGATGAAAAATAAAATTTATCGTTGCATTTTTTTGTTTTATGTGAAAAATATTATTTTTCAACGTCGTGCACTTTCTTAGGCACAGTCTCGCTTCAATTATTATTCTTTTCTCCGCGAGAGCATCTATGCTCTCGCATACATACAGGAATACGCATCGCACCAAGCGTACACGACGAAATTCGGTATTTGGGTCGTGATCCTATAGAGCCACACCGAGCAAGAGTTAACCGCTCAGCAAACACTAGAGCCAAGTATTATATTCGCCTGCTACGAGTTACATAGTCTCTCTGACGAATGGAAGAGGGAGAAATTGCGTGTTTGGAGTTTGCGATGCACGAATCTGCACTCACTCGCCATCTCATTCTCGATTATAGAGAAATTTTCGTAGGAACGGTTATCAAAAGTTCAAAAAATACTGCCACGTTTTTATCTTCGTTTAAAAACTCAAAATCATGCAGCGAATCAGCAAAAAAAAAATTACACCCATTAAGCTCCAATAAATTACGTCAATCTCTCGAAAAAAATGCTTTGATTTCTTGGATCCGTCGAGCTCCAACTTGTGAATAATTTAGCGAAAATAAACTGAACTCGAACGCGTTAATGTAAAGTAGAAAAGCTTGTATGGGTGCTGGAAATTGTTTCCAAACGCCAAAGTGCAGGAGCGAGATGGAATAAGAAAAAGAGAAAGAGAGAGAGAGAGGGAGAGGAAAACAGGCGTCGAATTGAGGCGAAAAGGTAAGTACGTCGACTCTATCCTGTATACAGCATGGAGTCTGGGGCGAGTTATATATGGTACAAGCGATAGATGAAAGTGAAAGGGAAGGTAGAAAGGGCTGCTGTTGGCTTGATGCTGCTTGTTGCACTCCTCTCGTTTCTCTGGCCACGTTCTTTGCCCGCTTCGCGTTGTATTAACCTCGTTCTTTCCTTTGCTATATCTGCCACACACACAAAAACGAGTCCGTAAGCATATAAGAATGCATGCATGTACGATTACATCGAGGACCTGCAGATTTAACAATCTCGCCAGGAGAGTCTCGAAAGAGTGCGGAAGAGGAAAAAATATAAATTTGTACAATTGAGAAATTCTGTCACTCTCCACTCGATTCTTTCCAAATTTAAAAAGCTCCAATGGATGACTAAGGGCTTCTATATATTTGTATAGAAATTTTGGGTCTGTTTAGTTTTGCACGTTTCTCGATTCGCCAAGTAATCGGCAATCGCTCCATTCTCCAAGTTGGCCTTTCTGTTACTTTTCCACCACAAAAGTCGATAAATATACATCGAGAATATCGAGTTTTGCAGGAACCACATCCATACGCCAAGTTTTCATCGCTCGACGAGATGTCTGGTTCGCTGCCTCGCTCTCCAGGGTTCGAGAGGTCAGGTATACAGACGGTGTGGCAAGGAAAAGGGTTGAGAAAAGTGGGGAAGGTTCTCCTTGGACTTGGGAATTTAATTACCCCATTTGGACGGGGCAAAGCTTGGCGAGAGGCTTGCAATCTTTTAGAAACTCTTGCTCACTCTGTATACATTTGAATAATGTTCACTCAGAGTGCAACAGGTAATTTACCTGAGTCTGGACGATTTATACTTTCCGGGTATGCATATACATTTATGCGCAAATACCTGGACCCTTGAGGACATTGGATCAACGCGTGCCACACCAAAATGGTCCGAGCCGAACGGAGAAACTCGTCGTCGCGTGCCCGACACTTGAAATATATTTACGAACCGACGAATCTTGGCACGCGAACGTTTCTCCTTCGTCCGGCTTATTCTGGAACGAGCGATGAACTTGAAAGGGTTACGGGGACGGAATTTTATGACGTATGAATATTTTCGTCGCGTCCTCCGAATTCTCCATTGACTATTTTCTTCGCCCCCAAATAGAGAGTCTCCGGGATATAATGAAGGACCAAAAAAAAAAAGTTTTTCTAAAATCGAACATTTGAAGAATCGACGATTTTTATGTGCCGGCCGGAATAATTCAGAGCACCAAAGAATCAATTCGAAAGCTCGTAACGAAAAGAAGCAAAAGTCCAGAACACGACTGCGTGCTCTCGTTAAATTTACAATAATTTTCATTCTTAATTTCCCATCGTTTTTCTTCTTTTTTAAAAGTTGGTAATTTTCATAGTTACACTCAACTCTCGTTAGTTTTGAAACTTGGAAGAAAATAACCGAGACCTGTTGAGTCGTCTACATAATTTGAAAAGTGTACGTTGCAGCGAAGAACTTTCTCACTCCTCGGTTTAGCAATTTTTTCGCCCCGGTCTCTCGCTCACTTTTTCACTCGTTATTAAAGTAGTTGCTTGTAAGCGACTCGAAAGGAAATAAGAGCCGAGCACATAGGTTGTAAGTTGCAGAGCTCTCGGTGAAGCTCGTATGTAAGTAAAATGCGCGGTGTAATAGCCAAGACACACGAGATCGTTCTAGCGAGAGAGCGCGCGAGCATCGAAGAGTGAGAGGCCGATAAAGAAGAGGAAGAAGAAGAGAGTACTCGCAATTAAAGTGCTAAAAGCCTGGTGCAGTATTTTCTCTCTCATTTTCTTGGTCCCTAGGATCCGGCGAAGCGTAGCTCCGTTTCTGATTAGCTTCCTCTTTTCCCACATCACTCTCGTCCGCTCGTCCTCGCAACGTTCGCCCTTTCGCTCATTCTTTCTCGACTCTTTCTTTTATTTTCTCGTTTCTTTTTTATTCACGCTCTTTCCTTCGACTTAAATTCCTCCGGAGCTCTTTTCACACGGAAACGAATAAAATGTGCATGGGAATCTTGGCGAAAAAAATTATGTACAGCATGAAGAAAGATTTAATGAACTAAGTTGGCGAATAATTTCGAGTCTATTGACTTTCTTCCTGAGGTAGTCGTAACGGGGCAGAGAATTCTTTGTTCCTAACAAGTTCGCAACGTTAGAGTCCGAAGAAAAATCCTTTTTTGGTTGTTTGTTTAATTTTAAAAAAAATTACAATTTTCGTATCAATTTTGTGTTTGAATCTCAACAAAATATCGTTTTCTTGTCTTGATTAAATAATGAATAAGAATTATGAGCTCCGCTCAAGAAAAAACAGAAATTTGTTGCATTCCAACGATGCAAACTTCGACATCGTGGAATAACAGCAAAAGTTTTCAATTGAGACAAGAAGTTGTACTCGCATATACACATTTGTTGAATGAGATCGAAGATAATGGCGCGATGAAGTCGAGTGGTGCTAATTAGACATGATCCCTTTCTCCACTTTAATTAATCGTCCTCCACCACCCTTCGATTTCTCTCTCACACGTGGTGACAAACGTACAGAAAGTCACGAGCTAGCGATCGATTGAACGTGGCAAAACGATTCCTGGTAATTAGTTATTGGAACGAACACCATTGAGGATCGAGGAGTGTGTTCTGACATGGAGATTCACGCCAGGCGATTAAGTCGAGGGAACGAAGGAACTTTTTGTGCAGAATTTATAAAAATCGCAGAATTCTTCTTGACTCAGAAAAAAATCACGAATTCGAGAAAAATTCCTACTAATTTCGATGCTTTTCTCGACGTAGATAAAAAGTTTTTCGACCCACGTCCCATTCCACATAGAACCGCTTGTACCGAATTATCCACGCGTCTCGGAGCCGTAGACAAACATAACATCCTTCACTCGTTTTATTCTTAAATTCAAGGTCATTACCAACGCGGAAATAGAGGAAGAAAAAAGTGAGAAAAAAAATCCACGCTGTAAAGATTGATATAAAAAGAGTTAATCAATTATCTTCGCTAGGGGTTGATAAAATGTGTGTGTTTTCAACACACAGCGTTAATCTTGATCAAACATACGATCAACATCGTCACGAGCTTCTATTCGGTATTTTGTTCACCAAAATTTTCGATAAACAAGCAAGACACCGAGGCAGAGAAAGAGAGAGAGAGAGAGAGAGAGAGAGAGAGAGAGAGAGACAGAGAGGCTTTCAAAAAATCTTTTTATTCTCTCGACTCTATACATATTTTTTCTACTAGGACACTTCTCAGCCGACACGTGTCCGGCGATTCAACAAGACATTTGCTCTCTATCTCTATATCAGTGTGTATGGCACTCATAGATGTATAGACGTAGAGACTTAATCTTGCTACGTGTTACGAGAGTGTAGTACACACGCGTAGTAATAACATTGGGCTAATCCCACGCGTCGAGACATTCTTTTTTACGAGCCGAAGTCTCGCGCGGTAAAAAATAATACACACACGTATATATATGTGTGCCAATATCGCGTATGTACGAGTGAGAGCACTCAGTTACGCGAGAGTGTGTTGTTGTAGTGGAATTTCATCGCTAGATATATCGGTTATAAAGAGGAAACACTCTTTCCTCTCTCCCTCTGCCCTCCCACTTCTCCTCATCGTTCTCTTCCACCGCGCCTCATCTCCCGACGTTTCTCCCCCGCCGCTCCCCTGCCACACGATTCCTCCCGTCCCTCCACTTTCCATCAGGGACCGTCTCTCTCTCTCTCTCTCTCTTTCTCTCTCTGCTTCTCGCGCGGGGATAATAACACGACGCGACGAGATGAATGCGAAATGTGACGGAGTCGTTCTCGCGGACGCCTTTCGGCGAGAGCTCGCGCGCGACCTTGACGAGAGATCACTTTTCCTTTACGATCGACGGGGGTCTCCACGCGTCTCGATCTCGTCGACTCCCTCATCGATCTATTACATTATACGCTCCTATATATTTATACCGACGCATGTACTTTAATCTCAAACCCATGCCGCAGCTCCTTACGTCTCTATCCATCTGTCACCGAATTTTCTCCCATACGAAACGAAATTAACGATTTATCGATAATTTAATGGAAATTCAACAAAAGCCACTCATCATTTCGTGTTCATAGAAAATTTCTTTGCATCCCTTGTTCATTGTTGCTAGAAGAAAATTTTCATTGAGCATTCCCAAGAACTATGAAACTTTTAGAAAATTTGTTTTATTCCAGAATCGAATCATATTCTGCTGGGAATTTTCTTTATAGACGAGCAACACACATAGACGTGGATCTCAAATTCCAATGAGTCAAGATAAAAGTATCCGACCCTCTCTTTCCCTCTTTCTCGTATAATCGTTGACTTTATCGAAAATACTGAATGACATGAATTTTAGTGTTTTTTTTTTTTTTCGATGACTGCGACTGATGTAACCGATGATTTTCCAGCATGTGTCGTCAATTTTTTTTCTACAGAATCGATCGTTCATCGATCTTTCGATCCTTTCGCCATGAGAACGAGAGAGAGATGCACCTTGCGATATGCTCCTCATTTTCGCGTTTATCAGATTGATCTTTTCATTGTTTCTGTTCGGATCGTGAAGTCGACCTCTTTTTTCCATTTGACTAGGGAGTCGGGTCGAGGCCAACATGATCATTTACAGTACGTAGCATTTGCCTACATACACATTAGTATAACTGAGTGACACACTCGTCTGAGAAATATTTTTCATGACATAGAAAGAAGGTGCGAGTGTGCGAGAGAGAGACAGAAGGAAGAGGCGAATGAGATAAAGAGAGAAAGGAAAAGACAACCGCGTGAGATTCGTGATAAACGTCATTCGTAAATCACTCACCGTGTCGCCGAGATTACAGGGTCGTCGACACTTATAAGTATAACGAGTGTGCGAGACTCTCACATTCATTTTTTTATTTCATATTTTCTTTAAGCTCTCCCTTTAGTTTTTATGCTCCTCTCGTGATTCCCTGCTCATTCGCTTCCCTCTATCCGCACAAACATACGCGCATACGTACGTTACATGTTCGCAACACAAACATATGCTAATAATGTTGGAGGGTGCATACGCGGTACGTGTATGAATATTCAATTAATATTAACGGAAGAATGAAAAATGATTTATCGTGAACGTTTTGGCAAAACGAATCGGGACGTGAAATTTATAGTAAAAAATGGATTAATATCGAGGCGAGATTTACGAACCTTGTTTTTTATGATTGTCCACTCTGTCGAAGCCGTTTTGGATGAATCTTCGATACAAATTATCCAAGATTGAAGATCGCGCTCATGCGAAACAACAAACAAGTAAATTGCTTTTCCTACGTGCACAAATGAAAGGTTACAACTCAAGCATCGATTAGGATTCTCTCGATGAATCCCGCAGCATCACAACGACACTATTAATATCTCGCCAAGAAGACGAGGACGAGGACGAAAACGATGATAACGCAATAAAGAACTGTGCTTCGGTACGTGCACGATAACAAACGATAGCTCGGCACGGCCCAACACGACTACACGTGACGTACATTGAAACAACACTTTTCTTCCTTTCGCACACTCTTTTTCCGGCGCCTCTCTCCTCCTCTTTCCTGCTCTGTTTTTCGGCTCAATTTCACGACAACACACGACCGCCAATTCGACAAATCGCAGCTTACACGTGACACGTGCTTTTCACCGAATACACACACTGCGTTTCCTCAATCACGAAATTCAATTTTTTTCCAATTTATTTTTTCTTTTTTTTTTACATTCCGATAATTCTGGTGGATTCGAAATTCGCTCTCGCGATATTTCCATACGCCAAGTTCTCTCCGTACCTCAGAGGGGCCTGGTGAGACACCGGTCCGGGCTGCCCAGGGTCAGCCGGCTGGCAATCTACCTTTTTCTCGTACAGTTTGTATTAGTCGTCGTGGCAAAAGCACCAGTTGTTTCGTGTATCCGACCAAACCGAGATATATACACATAAACGTAAATTAATATGTGCCCGTGTGTTTGTTCGTCTTTGCAAAGCGTACAACGCCACTTTTACCAACTTGTGTGCCACACACAATATCACTCTCAAGGACTCTCCCGAGCGAGTCTCTCCTATATTCCTTTCTCTTTATCCTTTCGCGCGAGCCTTTTTTATCCGGCTAACCTTTTTAAGCGGACTTTTAATTCATCGACATCGCCACCGTCGAGCTATGTCGTGTTTCTCTGCATTATACACGTATATGTTGCTGCACATGCATCGTACGTACGTACGAAATAATTCCCGATCGAGCTCCTGTGACGATTCTGTTGCTAATTGATATTTAAGCGTTTTTTCAATTATTTTTTTATTAATTAATTCATTAACCACAAACACTCGAGGCGAAGCATCGATGCAGGCTTCGTAAATGTTGTGTTTACATTCTCATTGTGTCCAAATTTGCAGGAGTTTTACGAAGAAATAAGAAAAAAAAAACGATTACGTGTTTGCCCGAAAGAGCCTAAAAATCGAAGAATTTGGCAGCGTGAGTTTCGACGATCCCACAACGCTGAGCTTTTTGCAATTGATTTTCTACACAACGCTTGTGTACATTATTATCTCGTTGCACTTTCCATCGAGCACTATCGAAGCGAGTGCAGTTGCGTTCGCGCGAGTAGCAAAAAGCGGAGCGAGATAAATATAACGCGAATCGCAGACGGAAGAAGATGTTCGATTATCGTGGCAAAATTGGGTAATCGATATTGACGAGAATCTTGGCGATTCGCGAGTTCGTCGAGCTTGTCAGAAGCGATTTACGATCGCTCGCGCAAGCACGTTTTCGCACTTGGATCTCGCGAGCCAATTATTTCCTCACTGCTTCGTTTCGTCAAGTTCTGATCAAGCGTGTGTTTCTCAGCAAATCTGATCACGGGGCACACAGAAATTCCTCGATTCGTTTGTTTTCTTTGAAGCGCCAAAATCGTTCGCGCTAACGCCCGAAAATCTTGAATTCCGTGGCGTAAATCCGCGATCAACGAAATGTACTGAATGGGCTGCGCGAGTTGGTACGTTTTAGCGCGGGATACGTTTTATCATACAGCCGAATGAATGAACGCGAGTCAAGCACGTGTATTTCAAATGTGACCAATTTTTTTTTTTCTCTCTTATCCGCCAAAAGATTCAAGTGCACCGCGATAAAGTGTTCCGCTCAATTCCGAAGGTAAACACTGCTCTCGGTTTCCGTGACGTAATTTTTCAAATTTATTTGCTCATCGTGTGTAATCACTGTGACACTTTTTAGTTTCCGAAAAAAACAAACGACCGAAGAAACAAAAGTTTAAAAACAATGAATTCGCTGGAGTTTTCACTTGGCCGAGCACTTAATCCAAATGGTCTCGTCGATCCAGATAATTCGGGATTATTTAGTATGTTGGTGAAAAGTCCAATTCGTCTCACAATTGCAGCAAATCACGAATGATCCAGCGTGGTGTTTTTAGTCACAATGTTAATTCGCACAATTATTGTAAAAAAAACAAAAAAACAAAAAAAAAACAAAAATCGATGGTGCACAATATTCGGGTATGAGTATCCGAAAGAGAATGGTTAATGGTTGAATCTAATGTTTGATTTGGGTTTTCACGAGGAGGTAGATATGAGCGATGACGACGACGAGCACGTTCGGAAAGACCACGAGGGTCTCGAGCGTGAGCGCGCAACTTCACTTTCGCCGAGTAGTGTGTTGGCTCTCGCGCGCTCGCCTTCTCCGATTCTCCCTTCTCGCTCGTTTCTCTTTTTTTTTTTCTTCACTTCTCGCGGCTTCTCTCACTCTTTTCCTTCCTCCTCCTTCTTTTCCTTGTCGCGTGTTCCTCTATATTTCCCTCTTGCTCTATCTATCCCTCCTCCCTTTCTCCGTTCTCCTAAGCACACACTAATATAGACGAAGAAACAAACAGCCACACCAACACTCGCGACGCGTTTTCATACAAGTGTGTGAGTTTCGCCCGTGGCCCTCTATCTCTCTCCTTCTCTCTTTTTCACTCGCGCTCTATCTGGGCTGCTCTCTCTCTCTCTCTCTCTCTCTTTCTACACGGTTTTGTAATCCCTTTTACGAAACTCGCGGGCGCGCTCGCGGTTTCGCGCGCGGCTCTCTTGGCGCTCACGGCACCGTCTTTCTCTCCCTCTTTTTCTCTGTCACTTCTAGCTACGCCGGTGTCTATGTCTTTACGTGTGTGCCCGCCTGCGTGTGTCAGTGTACGTGTATGTGTGTATGTGCGAGCGAGTTTGTGTGTGTATGTGTGTATATGTGTGTGTGTGTGTGTGTGGGTGTATACGAAGTAAAAGTCGTCGCGAGCACTCGCGGCTAACTCGACGACGACGACGACGGCGTGGCGGACGGTGAGAGACCGACTGGCGAACGAGAGGAGCTCCTATTACCCCGGCGAGGTTGTGACTGCCTGACACCAACACTCTCAGCTACTCTCACACGGACAACTCTCTTCCCACTCTTCCGGCGACACGAGACCTCTTACGAAGGAGACCTCCGACTTCCGGAACTTCTTCTTCTTCTTCTTCTTCTTCTTCTTCGTCCTCTCTGCTATTATTCCTCTTCGTCCTCTCTTTTCAGTACTTCTTGTTTTCCTTTCTTCGCCCTCTTTTTCTTCCTCTCTCTATTTCTCGCTTCTCTTCGCTCCTCTATTTAGTTTCTTCACGTCTTCACGGATACTTCGTTTCCGAAGCCTCGACTGCTTCGTGTTATCTGATTTCTCATCAATCGCCTTTTGTTTCACTGCTGCGGCTTTATTTTCCCACGTAGACTTCTTCACTATCGGGGAATCTGAAAATTACTTCTATCGAATCTTCGGTGCAACTTGTTTCCGTCAAGTTCAACGGCGATTTGAATTTATATGTTGTCGTTGAAGAGCAAGAAGGACTCGCTGTTTTTCTTTGAGACGCCCTCGTGCCTACTCGCATCAGCCACGCTAGCGATGCTCCTTTTCTTTTTATTTTTCCACCGCGTCGACTCACGAGACAAATGACAATCTTTTTCCTTTTTTTTTTCTTCGTTTCCCTCTCGTCTGCGAAAAATTGCGTCTTTCGATGTTTTTTTTGTTGCTCTTTCTCTCTCTCTCTCTCTCTCTCTCTCTCTCTCTCTTTCTCTCTCTCGTTCGCGATGTCGTTTATACGGAGAGCGGGACTCTCGAAAGAGAGACGTTCGAGAGTTGAGCGAGGTTCGGGTTACGCAATTCTGTAAGAGCGTATATATAACTATTAACGTAGCAGCCTCAACTCGCCTTCTCTGCTCAATGCTTTTCGTCGTCCGTTCTTTTCTCTCTTCCTCCGTCTCCTGCTTTTCGCTCTTTCCTCTTGCTCTTTCTTACACTTCACACTCATACGCGTTTTGACTCTCGCACATAAAAGTAACAAGAAGGAAAAAGAAGTCTCGTAGATACTCGATGTTGCTGGTCCCTCTCTCACGATTCTTCCTCACTTTCTCTCTCATCACTGCTGTAGAGATACAATTTTTCAAGGACAACCACAACGATCCAGCAACAACCAGAATCAACATATATATCTCTACATAAACCCGTGCGCTGCTCTCGCAACCCCTTCACTTTTCGTTGTCTTTCCCTCTCTTTCTCTCTCTAGCTCTCTCTCTCTCTCTCTCTCTCTCGTTCTTTCTTCTCCGTTTCTTCCTCAATCATTCATCCGATCTTTCACGATATTTTTAGAGTTCCAAGTCTCTCACAGATGCATTTTTGGGTCCCAGAGACCCGAGACTTTCTGTATCATTCAGTTAAATTAAAAAAAAAAAGAAAAAAAATGGTCGCTGCAGAAATCAGGTCGATGCTTCTGATCAGACATTTTCCTTCCAACATCTGCTTATGAATAACCAAGAGTTTGTCTCCAATCTCATGAATTTTTTTCCCAATGCTAATCATTCAACTTTTGCGCTTCTTCGGATATTTAGTTTTGTTATTATTTTTGGGATTAAAAAATTAATATCTTCCTCGAATTGCGATCGGTATAGAACTTAAACGCACTCGCGGGCGGTCTCGCGACCAGGTCGTCTCGCCGCTAGCTCGCTCGCGCCTCTCTCGTTCGTTGCTGGTTCGCGTTTCGTCGCGCGCGCGGTTTCAACTTTTACTTTCAGCTCTTACACAACGTTCACAAGCTCGCCCGCCACCAACGGCAAACATCGAGAGGCGAAATACTGCTCCGAACGCTCACCAGGCCACTGTAAAACACATGCACATGTATCTGTATATATTTATGTTTGCAGAGATATGTAAATACATTTCTATATCCATGGAATGGACAACCCACGGGAACCCGAGCAAATAACTTGCCCTATATGTTGCAAATAACATACAAATATTGTTTTTTTCTTCTCTTTCAATTATTCCTTCAATTTGCTTTCCTTTCTCTCTCATAATCGATCAACACACATCGAATCCTCCAGCCCAATTTTTGCTCTCGTCTTGTTCTTTCTTTCTCTTTTCGTCTGTGCGAAATTTTCTTATTCAAGCATTACAACACAATATCACAAGTTCTCTTTAGGAACTGTTGCCTCTTAGTCAAGAATCGCGATAAAACGAATGAATTTCAGTTCACTTTCTACTCTTGTATGTATTTCTCCCCCCACCTGCTCTCCGCTGTCTCTCTCTCTCTCGGTCTCTCTTCGTTCAAGTATCTTCCATGTAGAGCATACTTTATGATACACGTGTACGGCTTTCCAAGTACATAGAAAATATGTAGCGTCGATGAAAAGCAAAATAAACGTTCACGTGTCGAATCGCTAGTGTGCGCGAAATCGTCGAGTTCGAATCGCGCCCACACTCGAGCATCCAGGCGAGAAGAGAGCTGAGCACAGCGTCTCATTAAATATTTCCGTAGCACTAAAATGGCTCATTCATTTTCAATATTTTCAACTGTCCATTCAGCTTGCCCACCGTTCACGTGAGCAATGCAAAACGATCTACAGAATTGTCTTGTATATCGCGAATTTCGCCCGAAATCGTGAAAATTTGCAAATTTTACGAGATGAGAAAATTTTTCGATGTTTTTTTTCTCATTTTCTTTCCGGACGCTCTATATTTACAGTTTCTACTAAGGTACAAAAATATAATGATTTTTGTGCGGCATATTTTTCGAAAAGTGTGACACGAGGTCGTAAAAATGGAGGCTGTTGTCGAGGAATTACAGGATTTTTGGCTATTGGTCAACAATTTTAATGCTCGACCAAAATCGCACACTGTTTGTTTTCCGATGACGTCGAGACAGAAGGAAGAAAAGTTGGTTGAAAATCCTACAGGCAATTGACTGAAATTCCATCCACAGGATAGCGAATAAAAAAAAAACCAACCAGGATTATTGGCAGTGAAGGGGAAAAAAATTGTGAGGGCCGGAGAGAGGCGAAGGGAAAGAAATGCGAATAGAGAAAGGGCGAGAGTGCGAAAGAGTGAGAAAGAGGTAAATGGAGGTCCGAGTGTATATTGGAAAAGACAAAGGAGGAGAGAAGGGGAAAGGCGAGGAACCAGGTGTCTCAGAGGCCTGTACACCTTCGTTCCGGCCTCTTTTCACGAGGAGTACGAACCCTTTAAGCACTGAAGGGTTGTTAAACTGCCTCGTGCATGGCTCCTTCATCTGGAACTCATTGCTCTATGACCGTTCGTCGCGTAATAGAGGCTTTCCAAAGATTATTTCTGTCCCTCATTTACTCAAATATATTTTCGTAACTATAATCGCCTCGAGATAAAGAATTTTTCGTTTTTCATTGACAATTGCCAAACTTGAATCTGCTGGCTGAAAATTCTTAATTATTTCTATGAAATGATTAAAAAGCATGTTTTACGAGGTGATATATCGAGCATGGTTCCTGGCGTTACATCCGTTAGTGTAACGGCTCCAATGGGTCGCTATCGTCAGCGGAAGTAACGCTTGAAATTTCCTTGCAGTATAAACGAGAAAAAGAATGAAATAATGTTCGTACAACTATACATACTGCATAGTAGTTATCCTGGGAGAGTTTGGGTACTTCGGAGAGGCTTCTCGCTTTCGGTGTTCTCGGTTATAGTTTCGTTAAAAACTGCAATGTATTAGTTAACCGGGTGTACAGTCTCGGCGTGGTAGGAGTTTCAAAGCCTCGCCATAGTTCGTTTGAATATTTTTTCTCTCACTCGTTCACGCTTTTACGTACAAAATTAAGCAGCACACATATACAGACATGGCCGAAGAGCACGCTCACTTCTATGCTCACCTACCGACTCGACATCCACCAATACCACGTGCAACTTCTCTAGCCCCCTCTTCCCCATTATTTCATCGTCATTGCCCCACTCGTTTTGTGCACTTTTCTCTCTCCCTTGCTCTCGCTCTCTTCGCTCCCAGCTCTGGCCTAACCCCTTCCATTTCTTCTCCCCCCCGCTCCCCCCTCTACATCCACTTTTCGCTGTATGCTCTTTCTAGCCGCGGTTTAAACACTCGCGACATATACTCACTGTTGTGCCGGACCTCCCACCTTTTGACCACCTCGAGAACTCGAGACTCTCCCTTTCCCCGGCACTCGAGAGGAAACCTCGCTCTTTTCCTCTCGCTCCTCCTCTCTCACTCCTTTTCTCTCGGACTCTTTCGCGCCTTTACTATTATTTTACAAATAGCTCTTTTGCTAGTTGCTATAGACGAGGCGAAGAAGGAGACAGAGCGAAAGAGAGAGCGAGAGCGAGGGAAAACGAGGAGGAAAATAAATAGAGATGGAATTCTCGACGCGGCATGGGGAACTCGAATACACACACAGACACACAAACACACAGAGATATTGATATATAGGTATGTGTGATAAAACAGCGTATAGAGTCCGTCCATACACACGTGTGTCGAGCACGAGTTTATCCGCGAGCATAGCCCACGTGGTTCCATCGGAGCTATACGTCACTCTCGAGAAACTATACTCAAGGGAACCAGACCGCACGCACTTTGCACCATGCCAAATGTATAGAAGAAAAACAACGATTATCATTCTCTACAAATTTTTTTCTTTCTCTCCTCGATCAAATTTCATGAGATTATTCGAAAAACATTCAACTCCTTGATTCCTCCTCGAGTCATTCATCGAATCTATTGATATCAGGAGTATCCATTGGTACGAGCTTGTCCTTTGAAGGTTTTTCGTACTTTAGACTTGACTTTTTCACAACAATTCGTAAAAGTCGGTTTTTACGTAATTCGATAACGTAACAAAAAAAAAACGACAAAAATGGAGAACGTGAGACAATTTGGTATCGGTTTATATTTCGAGGTTTTTTTTTCTATTACGATTCTTCTTTTCATTGAGTCCTCTTCTCTTCCCGGCTCGTTCCTATCCCTCATTCTACCGTGCTGTCCTCGTTTGCATTCAATCGCCTCCTCTCCCTGCCCCCTGCCCCTTCGCGCTTGACTCTCTTTCTACGTCGCCTCTCGCAGGCGCTCGACGCATTGCCCCAGTAATAAAATGTGCTCTCCCTCTATGTATTCACCACGCACTCTATATGTCACCCGTTCGCTTCGAGCTTCTCTGCGTTCGATCAATTATCAAAGCTCATACATCATAAAATTTCATTTCTCAGCAGAGAGAATCAAAATCCAAAAATCGCTGCGATAAATTAGAATCGAGGAATGACCTTGAATTTTGGGAAAATTGAACAAAAAAATTTGGCCCTTTATTGAAAAATTTCTTTTCATTTTCTTACGAGAACTGCACAATAAAAATTGCCGAAAATTCAAAGGTCGTTCATTGTCCTTTTTGTATCGATCCCAAAAGAAATGCATTAAAGATTTTTATTTATTGATTTATTTGCTTAATTGGTCTAATATGCTAATTGCCATGCAAAAAGCTCATTACGATGATTGAGTTGTTTAATTATAAAAAATTCTATTTTGCTCGACACATTTTGTTGGGTCAGACAACTTGGTTCGTCAGTGTAGCCATTTTTTCTCCTTCCAGGCTATTTTTGAACCCAAACGAGTCTACCGGACATTGCATTGTAAACTATTGTGTATTTAAATGATTATCGTAACCACGATCAATATATTTTTCATAATGATGCAGAAATAATGACTGTGAAGAATGTTTTGAAAGGATTTTTATCGTCGGAGTAGTGATCTGTGTTGTCCACTTCCATTTCGCATTATTGAATCACATCGTTGCTACCATTATTTTCTCCATTTTACAGATATTTCCGCCCTCTCTCCTTCCTATCTCTCTCCCTTCGTTCTCCTCGGCAAAAGCTGCTGTGTGCGGTCACGAATATATAGCTGCCTCTTTTTGCTCTCCGTCGCCTTCTCTCTCTTTCGCTATTCGGAGTATTTCGTGCCACTCTCCACTCTCCAGAGCAGAGCCAGTCAGCATTCTATTTTTATAGTATTTTGCTCCGCACGGTCACCACCGTCATCGCGCGTATATATTTTCTCGCTAGCATCTTTCTCTCTCTTTCACTTGGTTTGTCCGGTGGCTGCGCTCGCTTGATACGCACTACTCGCCCATAGATCCTGATCCCAACGCGCGAGTATCAACCCCGTCCTGACGTCCCTCTCATCACAAGAGCCTCGTGTCCCGCGAGAGGAAAAACATCAGCCCGGACATTGGGACGATGTCTGCTCTTCACGGGACGTTATCACTTGGTCCAGAGCTCCTTATTTTTTGGTGAACGTTAATTCTTGGAGGATTTGAGCGGGTGAAAAAAATGGAACGAAAAATATTTTGATTGACGTTTTCCAAGGAACTATCGATTTTCCTCAACAACATTGATCTCCAGTGCATCAAGACTTCGACAGTTTTTAGAATAATTCGTCCTGAGAGTCTTGGAAAATGAAAAAAAAATGAAGGAGACTCGAAAATCTTAGTAAAAATTGTTTTTTCTGTCAGCGCAAAATGGAAAAAAGGGTCGTGATAAAATTGAATTAACGTAATTAGAACGGAAGGCTCGAAACTTCCTGTATGCAATCACGTGAAAAAAAAAGAGAGCAAAAAACTCGTAGCGAACGGAAGCGAGCGCCATTAGTTTGCATTTGTGCGAGGTCGCGGGTATAAAAGCTCGTGAGCCCGGTCAGCTGATTCCCACGCGAGTTTGTATCACGGGCCGAGGAAAGGGAGGAAGATGCGTGTGCCAAATATTCGCCGGTACCGCGTGAGCTCTGTCATGTTCGCGCGCCTTCATTTCTTTCCGCTATCACAGCGGATCTCGGCACTCGGTATTTTTAATTAGCTCCTCTGGATTAATTGGCCAAATTATTTCTCTGATTCATCATCATTCTCTCCCTTTCTTCCTCTTTATCCGCTTCTCGCTCTTTCTCTCCTTCTCGACTTTTTTCAAACATTCGCTTGATTGAGCCTCCGAATTAATTCAATGGAAAGCCAATCAGAAAAGAGAACCATGGGGTACGTTCCGAAAAGTTACAATGTTCTATCCCCGTCACAGCAAACGATGCGATAATTATTAAAAATCCTGAAAATCAAGATTTTTCCTAATTCTCCATAAAGCCGACTTATTCATGCTTTTCAATCTTTCACAATTCTCCCCAGACAATTTTCGAAAAGTAGTGCATACAGCTGGCTCCAGGCAACAGTCAACTATCGAAATTTCGACTATTTTTATCCGAGTCTTTTCGTATTTTCACAGAAATACAAAAAAACGAGCTTGCGTGTGGCACCTGTTTAAACAAATGAAAATAAACCAAATAGATTCGAACAGCAGTATATGTTTTTCATTATATACTTAAAAGTGCGTCATATCTCGTGAGTTCTGCGGGGAAATAATTGAGACTGAAATATCGAATTCAAATTGCCTAGAAACACCGTAATTATTCCGAGGGAACGTTCGAAAGACTTTTGGCAACACTGTGTTCAAATGTAAATGTCAATAAACTTTGTTGCTATTATCCTTTTTAAAATTTATACCTTTCCGTAGGTAAAGAAAAGACAAAAAAAATTACAACTCCGACGCACTCGTCTTCGGTGACGATAGCAGTTCGTATTTAAATAATTACTCGAATATTTATTCAGACTGAATAAAATCAATATTTCTAATTTTTCCATACGCTAAAGTTCATAAAGTATAGACGGGGCCAGCTCACGTAATTCTGGCAAATATTGCGAAATTCGTTTTCGTCTTTTTTCCCTTTCATCGTCTTTCTTCGCGGCAAACCACACCGGGAATCTCGCGTTCACCGCACACAACGTCCGTTTTCTCTTTCCATCGCGATACTTCTGTTTCGTCGGCCATATAAAACGGTTCCCTGATTCCAAATGGGACTCGAATCTATGCGGACAAGTGTTTCTTACGCCTTTTTTCATCCGAGGGAATAATATCTTTACACTCTGCATTCTCATACATGTATGTGTTTGTGTGTATGTGTGTGTCAGTGTGTTTTCTTCACTCGACGTAAAGTCCTGAACGTTGTGCTCGGCAGGTGAATGAGGGGAGGCGGCAGCCTCTGCTTTTATTGCAAATCCGGTTTGCAACGAACGCCGCAAATGCTCGGAGAACTCTCTCACACCGACGTAGAATAAAGAGAACGAGCCGCAGCGAAGCGGGGAAATAAGAGTGCTATAAGGAAAAGAGATAAAGAAAGAGAGAAAGGAAGTGCGAGAGGGGATAAAGAAAGGCACAGGGTGAAGTCTCGCCTACTCGTGGGCATAAGGGCCTTCGGAGTCTTTACATCCTCCGTGCGCGATATCAGCCTCGTGCATTTAAACTCACCGAGCTGATTCACACAATTGTTAGAGCGATTTTTCGGTCGCCATTATTTTTAGGTCGTTCTAAATTTATCTAAATAAAAATATTAAAAAACGTGAGAAAAACGATTCTCTGGACGATGATCACCGTTTCGTAAACTTCGGACGTTCCCACATGCGATTCGTGACACTGATAAATTCATCAATTTCATTTTTAATCGATTAATTACTTTTCGCTCATTTGGGAGCTTGATTGAGCCGCATAATTATATCCTTCGCTCCGATATTTATAGGCGCTTGAATGACGGAGTCGAATCATCGATTGCTTATCACTCTACAGAAATATCTTCGTAACGAACCGCGCGCATTAAATATTCAAGTAAACTGCTGATTTATTTGATTGCTCAAACAGATCACGGAATACAAGAAACTCTCGTCTCTCTCTTCTCCTTGATGGAAGAGACTTTTTACCAACGTACCTACATTATGCTGACCACTCTCAAGGTTGCTTCGCTGCTTTGCTGTTCGCTCGTTAATGCAACGAGAAGTGCTACGTGTATATTCACTAGGAACACGCGCCTAGTCGCGGTCCTGATATATATCTATATAGATCGAGCAGGTAAATGTGTAGAAAAAAAAATGTACATTGCGTGTACGCTCATTCGACTCGCTCACGGTCGCGACGGGATTTCTTTTCACCTGTGCCTCGATCTTATTTTACTGGCCGAGTTATTCACCACAAACATATCAGCTCGAAGCTCCATCGACGTATCGAATGTTGACAATTGAAAAAAAAAATAAAAAAGATTGTTCAATTGTTTTGCATTGTGTCTTTGGCGTTTTCTCGTTGAACGAAAAAAAAGACTGTAAACTTGATTAGAATGGAAAATTATTCCAGAAGGCTGCTGCTTCAAATTTCGTCATTAATTCTTTTTACATAATTAAGACATGTTACATTCTTCTAATTTACATGCCGAGCTGTACGGCGGCTATTTATATCACTCGATCATCGCTTTATCGATGCTGTCTTACCTGATTTATCGAGCGGCACCCCCTTTTTTCCTTCTCTCTCGCTCTCTCTCTCGATCTCTCTGCTGGAATCACACATGCACATGGAAATACGATATGAGAATTGCAACGTTCACGTGTATATTGTATACGACTAGTGTTTCCTGGGCCTGTGTGCGTGTAATCATACACTCCCGCGGCAGACATATGTATCGCATATAATGATAACGAGTCGCAAAGAAAGAGCAGGAATCGTCGGAGAGAGGGGAAGAGAGAGACGAGAAGAGAGAAAAATATCCCGCGCCTGCAATTGTTATGTAATATCGTAACGTTATGCTGGTTCGTTTCATAGACTGGATGTGTCTCGCACCATTGCGATTTCAAGGTTCGCGAGCATTGTTGTTTGCCCGTCGTGTAATAACTCGTCGTCGCCGGAGTTCCAGGGACGAATATCAAGCATCGATATCGCATTTGTACCATTTTCTCTTCTTCAATTGTCTCTCTCTCTCTCTCTCGATTTCTCTTCTTAGTTGGACGTCAGGCGAAATTCTATGGGGAAAATTTGGAGCAATCGACGCGCTGAGTCCTTTGGGAATTATTGTGCTTCAAAGATTCGATAACAATGATTGGCTCGTAAAAATTGAAACTCGGCTCTCGCCAACGGGTTAGACATCCAGAGGTGCGAAAGTTGTCAATGCATCGACGCAAACTGTTGTTTCGTGAGAAACACTTTGGTTCAGCCCCTTGACGTTATTATTCGTCGAACTAACGCTCGAAGGGCGAGTGGACATGTGTGCGAAAGGGATGAGATGAATAAAGGCGAAAAAATGGAGAGCTTGCATATCGAGTGGTATTTCTGAAGTAGCGAAAAAAAGAGAGAGGAAGCGGAGGAGAGAGCAAACCGTCAAAGAGAAAAAACACGCAGAGTTAGGGATAAGGAAGGGTGAGAAAAGAGGAAGTACACGCACAAGTCTCTGGCAAACGCTTTAGAAACGCGAAAGTACCTCCTGAAGAACCTCCGCAGCAGTGTTGGTGTACACACAATAGAGTTAATACACAAGCTAAGCAAGAATATACACGAGATCGCGGAGAAAGAGCACGCAGGGTAAAACGCCGGTTTCGAGAGGGAAAGGGCTTTGCTTGCTCGTGGTCTCGCGTGTGATCCTTTCGAGGAGGGGCAGAAGGAGGAGAGAGAGTTCGCGGTGGCTGTAGAGCAAAAGCTGCTGCCACGATATTCACTCTCTCTCGCGTATACGTTCAGCGAGAAGGCTCAATGGAGAAGAAGAAAGAAGGAGAGAAAGAGCGACGGAGATGGAAGAAAAAAGGGGGAAACAAAATCGAGTGGTTTTACAAATCCGCCGACTCTTTTTTCATTCACGCTTTCGCGAGGTTTTACAAATTCCCCGGTAGTTTTACGATAGAAAGCGGACTAGGGAGAAAGAGAGAGAGAGAGAGAGACAGAGAGAGAGAGAGAGAGAGAGGAGTAGAGAAATGAAAAAAAGTAAAAGGATGGAAAGAGAAAAAGATTCGCGATCACGCGCGTGTGTATTTTCTGTTTACATCAATGCTTCCTTACTGTACACTCATAGATTTCGAAGCTTGTGCGTGGGAAGAGAGTTTTATCGTGTACGCACGAGAGAAGAATAACCGAGACGTACGAAAGAGAGAAAAAGAAAAAATGAAGAGAAACTAGAGAGATAGCGATGAAAGAAAAAGAGAGACGAATAAAATGCTCACTGCTCCTTCAATGCGCTAAGCGCATGCATGAACGGCTCATACGCATGCTCTGATAAGGCCTTATCGCGTGTGTGAAAGCACCGTGGCCTACTTTTACTATATACTCGAGCTTCACACGTGGCTTAGCTACAATATCCCCCCGTTCTGCCTTTCATGCTCGCCTCTATTTGCCACTCTTTACTCTTTTCTCTCCACATGTGTGCGTATCCCTGCGTGGATGTGCGTGCCTGTTTGCTCGTTAGCTACGTTTAAGAATCGAAAAAGAGAGCCTGCGTGTAGGAGAGAGAGCGAGAGAGGGAGAGAGCACAAGTAGAACGTTAGTTCGTACAGAAAATTTCAGTGACACCTGTTGGCTACTCGTGATCACTCATTTTTATCGTTAATACTAATCGGTAATTAGTCACGATCGTAATTAGATCATTATTCGTTGATGATCCAATGAAAATCTAAATAAATTCCACTTTATGTGTAAAATCCGCAATAATAACTTTGTTCAACAATTTAAACAGCCGAGAAAAATCTCGTCGTGTGCTCTTTTTCACAAACAACCTATTGTTTAACTACAGAACCGTGAAATCGAAGTCTGTAATATATATTTCTTGATGCATGCACTCTTAGAAGCTGCTTCGTTTACTAGTGCTCGCACGAGATAAGAAAATCGTTACACCACGAATTGTCCCACTTTTGTTGTCGCCAGATCGACACTCTCCCAATGACGTTTACTTTACACTTTTCCTCTTCACAGCAGAGTTTCTGCAAATAGATCGCGCGACTATTTTTCCTGCATCAGTTTATCTCCGTACGTGTCTACGATTGAGAGACACTGCCATTTCTCCATTACGTCACGTTCATATTTCATGAGAATTATCGTTCGAATTATCGCCCATGTTTTTGCCCATTTTTTTTCGAATATCTGTTCAATTTTCTATTCCAGAGTCCAGCAAGGACGCTGCTCTGACAATTTCGTACAAAAAGTCTCGCTTTTTTCTGAACCACCTAGTTTTATCATAATTGAGTGAAATCGAATGAAATTGACGAAAGAATTAGACACTCGGCTCGAGAGAAAGACGAAGATAGAAAAAAAGGAAAAATTACAGACCGAAGGAAACAGGCGGAATAGACTAGCTGACTCGGCACGCTGCTTGCCTCCGAACCTCTCGCGGTCAATCTAACGAAAAGAGTTACGTGGGAGTGATGGCAATTCTAGCAAGGGCCTTTTGCTCTCTTACTCGCTGTGTCGCTGCGTTATTGCTGCACTTCTTTCGCGTCTTGTCTTACGCAGAGCAGGCCTTGACTTTTTACTCAGTGTTTTGTTCCCCTTGAACGCTCGGTTATGCGGAAAAAATCAAGAAGCGAACGAGGGGAAAGAGGAAAATGATGAAAATATAGCAGCAAAATCAAAATATCTTGGGGTCAAACGATCGTAAGACAATTTGGTCGGTGCAGGTCGAAAGCGGAAGAGTTTGCCTTCATTTTGCTTCGTCATTTTCATCTCTACGATCATTTTTGTAGCCAGTACGTGATTTGGAAAATTCAATTTTTTTTATCGTGTCGCTCACACTTTTGGCTCAGACTGCGTACGAAAACATTTTTTTAATTTTTCGTAGTTCCTGAATTTTCGACAGGCCCACGCAACGCGTTTCGATATCGATCCGAAATTTCCTTGAAACAATTTCACCATTTTGTTTCGATCTATATCTCCTTAAGTACGTGAGAAGTTAATAAGTTTTTACAGAGTCTATACCAACTTATTGACAAATTTATAGATATCCATTTCGATCAACGAGAGCGAACTGTGTCGATCAAGTTGTGAAAACAAGGGACCAACTTTCTGGTGGTCTTTCGATATCGAGCAGTGCGATACGATCGTAATTTACCTCGAAATCATTCGAGGCCCACATTTCGATGATCAAAAAGATTTTCAGGTCATTGGAATTCACGGTATGGAACCAAATAATAAAAAAAAAACCCATTGCTCAACAATCCAACGGTTGCGAAACTAAATCCAAATGTAACGAACGAGAGTGTTAATTGATTTCCTTGATTTATCGTCCCCGGTTCATTAATTTCAAAATAAAACTCCCGTTTTTTTCTAATATGGCCAAAAATAGTTCATCAGCGATCACTCGTTCGCAGATGCGTAGATGCAATAAACAAAAACCAGCAAAGCAGACCAGCTTTTTTCCCACGAAACAGAAATCGATGAACCTTGACAATTTTTTTTCTTCCTCCCCAGCAAATGAAAAGATTCAAGTTTCTCGTCTTCCCGAGGATTTTGAAAGCGAGAAACCGCGTGTTTCGAAGAACGTGCTTTCCAACGAAACTTTAAACTGTTACGAGGGCGTTAAGGTCTAACAGACATTGCATTCCGCGTCAGGTAAGAGTTTTTCATCGCTAAACCAAATGCTTCGAAGGACGCGAGTCTTTAGTTTTTTAGTTCCTTCTTTTTTCATCTTTGGTCGTGGCGATTCAATGTGCAATGAATTATCGAATTGTCTCTACGATTGGGGAGACGAAACTCCATGAATAATCGGATAGATGTGTTTATCAATATTCACGTTAATCAATCGTATAGTCGATCGAGAAATTGTTGTTTTTTGTAAATATCGAAATAGACCGAAACTCGAATGTCATTCCACATGATCGAATTCAACGTCGTCGCCCATCGATCGCTCCACAGCAAAGCATAAGCTCATAAACATTGGCATACGTCTCCATATTGGCAAAAGTTGGTACGAGAATCGAGAGAGAACACACAGCGAGTGGCGACAGTTTCCGCGGATATACATGCGTGTGCACGAGAGCTCTCGAACGCGGGCATTGCGAAATTGGGTCGACAGAAATTCAACGCACTCCGAGTTGTTGAACGCACGCACACACCTATGCCATGAGGAGTCGTCGAGAAAAAGCCACAGAGAGTTTGTTCGCCGGAGCAATATCTCGCTCTTATACGGTCCTCGAGCCACTCGCAGCCTTTTTAATCCGAGTATTAAAGAACCGTCGATTTTTCTTCAACGTACATTCAGTCGTTCGTATGCCCTTCGAGAAAAAACAGCATCTCGAAAGAAAAATTTCGAAAATCGATCCCAAAATTCTTCAGTCACTAAAAACCGGTTTTTTTTTCGAAAATCTTGGCTAAAAAAAAATAAACGAAAAACATTAAATTGATAATATTCAACAAAACATCGCCGCGTTCCGTGATAATCGAAATTTTAATAAATCACTTAATCGTTAGAAGCAATCGTCAAAATTATTTATCGAACGAATAAAACCTTTTAATTTACTTACATTTTATTGAGAGATTTGAGAAAACTTTTTCGTCGTGTGATTTTGTATGATTTTGCCATGAAATCACTACCAAAATTCTTCATTTTGAGCCATTCATTGAAAATCGATTTTTTGTTTGAAATTGTGGCCGAAAAAATGAAATACATCAAATATATTCACAACAAAACATCGACGCGCGTTCCATGACAATCGAAATTTTAATAAATTTCGTTGAAAGTGTTTATCGAATGAATAAAACTATTTATTTCCATACATTTTATAGGGAGATTTGAGAAACATTTTTCGTCGTTCGAGCCCATGTGATTTTACCACGAAAAAGAAAAAGATTTCTCGACCAGATTGGGAATGAATCGAATTATGCATAACGGTGTATAATTTATCGGGATCTAACGGTGAGTTCGCGAATTGAACGGTCGAAGCGTATTTTCTCTTTTGGTTAATGGATCTCCCAGCATTTGGGAATCGAGCCTAATGTCACGATTAGTGAAAAAGAATGGCACGTACAAACGAATAAACTCGCAGAGGCCACTCTCCGGCATAACACTTTCAAGATTGAGTCAGGCCTTCGTTCCCGTCGGACCGAAGAGAATTTTAATTTTGTGTTACGTAATAAATCGACGCTAACAGCAGCAACGGGATACGCTGATATAGAGAGAGTCGGTTCAACATTTTTTCATCCTCCTATACGAAGCGAAAGAGAAAGAGCCGCGGAGAGATTATCTTTGACGAGTTTTCGTTGACGCGATCGGCGCGCATCATTATCGCGCATATGCAGTTAGGACCTCTTCGTCTTCTGCATCGCAATCGACTCCTCTGCGAAATGATAGTTAATGCATGTAATTGCCCTCTCGTAACGAATCATAATCGAGTCCCGAAAGTGAAACGATACGATGAGAGAAAACATTATGGCCACCAAGAAAACTTCCAATGCAGCAAAACACTTAACCTATAATTTCATATTCACTCGATACGTCACGATTTTTCACGTGCTCAATAATCGAAAATAACGAGTAACAGTTTATTAAAAAAAAAAAAACCTGCAACTTACTTTTTTTTTCTTATCGTGAAAAGAATTTTTCACGATCTCGCGAGAATTCATTTTCGGGCATTACTTACAAAAAGCAAGTTCGAGTGTGAAAGATTTTTGTCGAATCATTTGTCTGCTTTTTTATTTCTTTTTAATCACAAATTCTCAAAGTCCTTAATGGGATCCTCCACGGGCATCAATTAGCGGATACAAACGCGATGATGGTTCAGGAATATCGTGAAGATCGTTAATTCCACGGAAACGCAATTTCACGCGCTCGAGAAAAGGATCTCGAAGCTTTCGTCGGTGCGTAATACATTCAAACCCGACGAAATGTTTTCGCTCGCGACGATGAGATCGTTTCAGCGGCTCACCCAGTTTAACGAATAAACGTCAACCTTGAAGACGAACGTCAGGAGCGTACGCGATAGCAAAGCAGAAGAAATAAACGAGCTGAGCGGACGAAGATAGGAGGAAAACTCCCATTCGAGAAACACAGAAAAGAGCGAACCGTAAAACCGCGGCGCGTATAGCCTCGGCCAACTTAACCAGCTGCTACCTTCTTCGCTATATCAAAGATCTAAATGATTTGGCCGTAAAAAGACGTCTTGTTCGCGGTAGCCATGGATGGCAAATGTTTCGTAGTTGCCAGGAAATTAAAAAAAAAACAAACGCGATGAAAGAAAGATTAAGGTGTGTCATCGTGATCCTTTGGGGGAGGGCAGTGCTTTTTGGGTCCAGAGGCAGGGCCTATTATGAGGATTCATAAAATATAGACTGGATCTTAAAAAAAAAAAAAAAAAACAGTCTAAACTAATGGACCACAAAAACTTGAAACGATCGACTCGCCACTGTTTGCGAATTTGGATCGTCAAATTTCAGGATTTTTGCTCTTTATTGATAAACAAAGTTTATCAGAAATATTCCGAAGTTCCGTAATTACCGTGATGAATTAATTTGAATAGTCAAAGCGAAAATAGGATTGCAGAAATTTTCGGTAGTGTTCCTAGGAGGCCAACACTTTCGAGGCCTGCTCTCGGAAATGAATTTGCCTGCTGGGAAAGAGTGAAAATGTTGTGCAAGGGTCCTTGAAATGTTCTCATATCCCTGGTTGAGTTTTTCAACTTTTGGGAACGACGTAATAACGCTGATGCGAATGGGTATCGGTAATCTGTACCGAAATTGCGAGATTTCTAAACTGTTGCATTGAAACTTTTTATTGGGGGCCATAAAAGCGTCTGAAATATTAGCCGATCGCTTATAATCGCTTTACCATCCTGAGGTATGTACGAGTTTTGTCGTAGTTCGGAGCCCTGAAGAGAAGAAAAAAAGGCGGGAAAAAAAAATAGAGCCGAACGAAAGGTCTGGTGAAAACCGGAAAGCAATTGGCCTTCTGAACCCTTTTTTTTTGCATCCTCCGCAAAGTTTTCGAAACGTTGTTAACCGAGGTCACGGGAAGTCTCGCTTTTACAAATACAATGTGGAGTGTATGCACATACATTTTTTCAACTAGTCAAAGTACCGACATTATGACTTTACAAGCGTTTACGAACGTTTGTTGAAAATTATTCCGGAAGGGGTGTACTTTGCTCTTTCTTTCGCATCCTCCGTCCCTTTTTCTCGGTCAGCCGGTCTCTGGCTACAATGACAGGAGATTATGAGTTTTTACGCTCAATCCTTTCTTTCCTGAGTCTATTCTTCAGCGTGCTCGTTTTTTTCTCTCTTCCATTTGCGTTTCCCTTTTCACTCTGCTGCGGAGGAATTGCGTCGCTTTGGCTGCGAGCATGAGAAAAAGAGAGAGAACCGGCACTCTAAGGGTCAGACTGTCGGCCATTTGTTTTTTATTTCTTTCTCTTTCTCTCGCCGTCGTGGACCTCGAGAGAAACGCAAAACGGTTTCGGCCAAAGGGCTTCACCGATGAAGGGCGGAAAAGGAAATGGCTCGCTAGCTTTTTTTTTTGCTCTCTTCGTCTTTCTCTTTTGCTCTTTTCTCGATGCCAAGAGAGTGCTGGCATTCAACAAAGCCAAAGCAGCAGTTCAACGAGACTCTTTCCCTCTTTCCCTCCCTCTCTCTCTCTCTCTCTCTCTCTCTCCTGTATGTGTCTCCATAGAATACACACTATACGACTATAATACTTCATCTTTTTTTCTAGCCATTTTTTGTCGTCATTTACCAGCAGCTATACAGCCTGGCAAGGACCGCGCCCGTTTCTCTTATCCTTGAGCCGAGTGTGAGCCCAAGAGGGGATTAGAAATTGGCCTTCGAACGCGCGCTTTTATAACGCTCATGGCTCTTTTGCTATCTCTTTTAAGTTCTCGCTGTCTCGTTGCCCAACCATCCATTATAAATATATATACACAAATTAATGTATTCCCGTTATTAATTTGAAGATTTTGCTCTATGGCTCGAACTTTCATTCTAAATTTCAATTTTAATCAATGGCGGATATCAATAATTCATATTGCGCTGTACGAAGTTAATTTCCTTGAGTCCCCCCTGGCCCCTTCAATCTATAACGACTCATTGCTCAGAACATAATCAGAATTATTTTTGTCATTTCCTGATTTTATTCCTCAAGGATATGAATTTCGGTCCAGGCCAAGAACCTTCTTTTCCTTCGTCCAGATCCGACCAAAATTTCGCTTACATTATCGCGGAAGTGATTGAAATACTCGAAGATTTTCAACCGCTAAATATATCTCGTGGAAGAAAAGTCTTGTCGAGTGGTTTTGGAAAAAGGTTGCGCGACGTGGTAATCCTTGAAACTTTTCGAATTCATTAGAGTTGCTCAAATAAGATATTGGGAAATTTCGATAAGAGAACTCGGTTTTTCTCTGTTTTTATACTCCTCGCCCATATCCAGTCGAGTGGAAGGCCGAAATAATCAGACACATTTTTCTCATATTTGTTCAACAAATGACGCGGCAAACGCGTAGGCAAACGAACAAGTTCTCGCGCATCATTCTCTCGCGCATTATCTTTTATGATATTCATCGAAGGTTGGCACCTTCTCGCCATGGCTATGGGTAACGAGAGATTGACGTTTGCCCTTGGTCTCGCGCGGTAGCACGTTTAATTACGTGAAATATATTAACGAGTTTTAAATATCCGCGATATCTAGACCAGGTGTGATACGGAAACTCGACGGCACGATCGTAAATTACATTCCTATTTTTTTCCTCCTTCGTGACGCTGAAAAACAAGCTTTTCCTTCTCGCCCTGCTGCTCGAATGGCCCGAGGAATTTTGGGGAAAAATAAAACTTGCTTACGTACTTCAAGAGCATCTCGGAATGAGCTTTTCTTTTTTTTTTCTCTTTAGCAACTTCACAAGGTTGTCATTTATGACGGGGCAGAGTTTGGGATTCAGATTTTTTCTCCCTTGCTTTCGATTTCTCCCTTTCGGACTTGAAAATCATCGCCGGTCGCGGTCGATGAAGACAATAAATTATTGTGAATCGTTTGGACCTCCATAACGTGAAACGCGAGCATGCCATCGAGCCTTTTTCTCGCGCGCCTGAAATTTCACGAACGATTGCCAACGAAACAGTGTTTTCTTTCTTCGTTTCCGGTAGAAACTTTTAACGATTTTTCAACTTCGAGTCCGCGTCGAGTGTTCACCACATGCAAACCATACACGTGTGCAGGACTTTTACGACTATGCGTGAAAAATATCCTATTTTTTTAAAACTAGCTCTCTGCACGTTTGTCTGTCGAAACGAAAAAATTTTAACGAGACATTTTTGTTTTTAACATTTCAACATTCCATGCCTCGACCCCATGGAGAATAACAATAAGAAAGGTCGTTCCCTTCGTTATTTCTTTTTTTTTTTTTTTACAGCCACTCACTCCTCATGAATCCAAGACCTTACAATAATCTTTTCAACATTCTTTCACGTTGCCCAAAATCTTCGTTGCATAATGCACGATGCTGTGCGCGTCTGGAAAGGCTCGATCGAAATATTCAAAAAGCCGCGAGAAAGAAAGGCAAAGTGCTGCTGAACCAATATCTCTGGCGAGAGTTGAAAAATTGTCAACGATCTATATATGCGCATTATAAAAATGTACATCGACCCGCGGAAACTGACCTCGTAAAGCTTGGGCACGACAAGAATATCATGAGAATATTAATATCCGTAGGAATAATATAACGAGAATTTCCGGTGTCTCGTAAAACTTTCTACTCGTATCATCGAGGTGTACAAACTTTGGACTCCCTACAAAAGTTTCTTCTATACTTTGGTGAATACGTTTCGCTCGCTGTGTTTTATTCGACGCGAGAGACATTCGTGCGCCTTTCCAAGGATTGAATATTCATGATTAATTCATTTGCGCGTGTGCTTGCATTTTTCCTTCTGCTCATTTTCTTGTTTTCTTGTCTGCTGAGGGGGTAAAAATATTCTAAACCCCAGGATCTTTGCCAGTGGAACGAGAGCCCTCGAGACAAACGTTGTGGGCCTTTCACACTGCGACTGAGAAACAACTCCACTGACGCGATTGACGCGTATAGCACGTTCTATTTGTAAAATCTCACTCTCTCTCCCTCTCTCTTTTTGTGTTGCTTCTCGGGCGCGCGGGGAGCAGCGAAGAAATGAGAGCAAGGTCCGGAGAGTTAGGAAGAGGCTGCTAAGGTGAATTGATGTGGCTCTTGGCCAACAGTGTGCGTTGGCCAAGTAACTGACTTAAGTGGGAAAATAGAACATTGGCGGGTTCATCTCTCTGGGGGTTCGAGGAACGTTTATAATGTAATTAAGGTCCTTAATACGGAAGAATAATAAAAATTCCTACAATCAAATAATCCCTAAAAAATCGATTATTCGATAAAAAATCAAAGTTGAATTTTGCGGAAAATTCGCTAAAGCGTCAATGAGTTTGTGATAAATATTCTGCTTTTTTCAGCAGAATAAATCAATCCATCGACTCGATTCCGTGGAGATGGGACGAAAACTTGTATCCACATTTGTTTCAACAGATTCGTCGCTCGCTACAGTTAATTAAGGCGACACTATTTGTAAGAATTTCTCTTCAAATCTGTCTCTGATTAAACTCAACTGGGTCGCATTAGTCACCCTGCTAATGAGATTACTTCAGCTCAAGAAAAGAAAAGAATTTAATAGCCGAACGAGAGATACATGCGCGATAACTTCAAATCGAATTACGTACATTTACATCATCTGTCAAGGGGATAAAGCGATTATATTATTCATCAGGAGGTTCCACGTTGTTGGGTCACGTCAGGAAACAGATGATAAGCAATCCTTCCTGATCTCGTCTCTCGTACTTAAGGATACCTTCCCCGATCGATACCTTAATGTCTGTGTGAGTATTTATAGGCTCGTGTGTGGGTGTGTCAATTCCTATCGATGCTCGCCAAACCCTCTCTCTCTCTTTCTCTCTCTCTTTCTCTCTCTCTTTTTCTATCTATATTGTCGATGCTACGTACCTCGAAAGTCGATGATTCGTTGGTTGGTTGGTTCGCTCGGTTGGCTAAGAACGTTTGGTTACTTTACTTTCAATTTCATTTCGCCGGCTCTCTCTCTCTCTCGCGGGCTCCGCGCGAGAGCAGAGCGCGGTGCATTATGTAAGCTCCGTGCCGACCCGACCGAGAGAGTCGTGTCGAAATAATGGTGGCCACTCTTATTATGTACCTTGCAGGCACCGCCTGTGTACGTTGGCTTTTGCTCGCTTTGCTCTTGCTGCAGACCTCATGCTCCGTTGATGTTGCCCCTTTTAGTATTCCAATGGAATATAACATCAGACTGCCAACAAGTTAAAACGAAAGGAGAAGGAGAAGAGAAAGAAAATAGTTTACAACTCTCGCAAACCTAAAATCGCTTTTTTCTCCTCGTCCCAAGACTCTCGACCCCGCTCCATTCTAATTTGTCAGGATCAGATTACTCCCTTTGAGCCAACCTGTCATTTTTCTTATCGAAATTGGACAGTGATCTCCTCTCTCAGATTCCACGCCAGCTCCCAACAGCCACACGGATCTTTATCGAGTTTCCAACTATCATTTTCACACTCGCTCTTCCACCCGAAGTACATATCTCGTTTTTGGATGAACCTCACACTATATCGATCCTACATTTTTGCCTCATGAAACAACAACAAAAAACACCTCGTGATATTGCGCAAATTCTCCATTTCATCGAACAAACAAAAAATCGTTTCTCACGTAGTAGGAAATTCAGAACTTTGCTCAAATGGCCTTTTGCCAATCGCAGTAATGACGATAAATTACTTCCGGCTCGATCTCCTTTGATCGACTTTTTTACTGGCAAATCGCCATCCCACTTCTCCGAGGGTTGTTGCACATTTAATTCGACGGGATATCCAGAAATTATCGTCCATCCAGAACCCTGAACGATGCCATTGAGTACCATGAAGCTCGTTCCCTCGAAATTCACTAAAAAAAATTATTTTTCTCAAAAATCGAATCTACAGATCGAAAACGATCGATACCGATTTTCTTCCGGAAATAAAAATCACTCTCCGTCCCTCGATCCTGAATGTTTGTCAATCGAATGAATAATCAACGATCGAGAAACGCGAGCTCAGTATAATTCCTAAAAATTTATCGCTTTCGTAAACAAAATTGACGAATAAAAATAAAGAAATCAACTCTCAGCTTTTTACTCGTGTCATCAGGTTTAATTATGACTTTTACTTTCTACCCGAAGAAATTTTGCTCACAGCCACAACCCTAAAGAACATTTTTAATACACACGAGAAACATGATCTTTATTCTCTTTCGCCACGCGCATATAAAAACGAATTCACGTTAATACAATGACAGAATAATTCCTGTTAAATGCGTGGGTGTGTTAATGCGTGTGGCCTGTATACTTTCTATACGTAATGTGGCAAAAAACAACTCTGTTCTCCAGTTCTGTTACCTATGTATTTGCCAGGCTTATAGACGCGGAGGTCCCTTCCGAGACGCTCTCAACAATCGTTCTCTTTGTTACACTGAACTTTCTCGTTGACGCGCGACTATCTCGATCTCTACGTTTCTGTCCGTCGGGTTCTGACTTCACGGGCCTTACCCAGAGTATTTGTGAGTTGTACTCGCACACACACGCACACACACACAGACACGTGGAAAATTATTAATTCGCACAGGAGCCTGAACATGATTTTTCGAGAACGGAAGAACCAGAAACGAGAAAAATAAACAAATCTGAGTTCTTTTTCCATTTTTTTGGAAAAGGAAACACACATCGTTTCTTTAAAAAAATATATCGACGATTATATTTTCGATATAAAAGCCTGATTTTCACGCTGACCTGATTAATCGATCGGGCGATAGCGCAGCGTTTCTGATTAGGAGTGTGATCGTGATTTTCTTCTGAATGATTACGAAATTCCGAACATTCATTCCTTCGATAACGATTACTTGAGAGTTCGGAAAACGTGAATTCTTTTTTCTCACAATATCCAAAAATTTGTGTCTGTTTTTTAAAATCCAATGAAAATACATTCAGGAAAGAAGACTCGGAAAATTTGGGATTTTTTCTGTCGAAAAAATTGGTTTGGAAATCGAGATTCCGCTACAAAACGACGACCGTAATCTTACAAATATTTCTGTGGAATTACATAATTTATTGTAGATTTAATATCGCCGTGTCTTGCACGTACAAACTCATTGAAGAAAAAACAACGTCGAGCGAGCGGAGGGAGAAAGAAAGGCCCTTTCACTTCTCACACGCGGCGAAGGATAAATTTCAGAGCCGCGACCAATCAATGAAATTTATTTGTTTGTTGATTAATGCAAAAAAGGAGAAAAAACGAAGGATATCTTCAGCAAAAATCTCCATCTTCGATATCGAGTCTCGATCATTTTTTTTTTGGATCTACATTCGCACGAAATCGCGTTTTAATTTTTCCCAGTGCGGACGATTTTCCAAATGTTGTGTCGCACGGCCATAAAAAAGCCACTGTGTGGGAATGAGCCAAGTGATTTATCACAGCTGTGCACGATGTTGAAAAACAGGAGGAACTGCCTTAAATCAAGCAAACAGGAGCATGGTTATGGCAATGCTCGAAATTTCGAAATTTGTCCAAATATCGTTGCGCGAGTTGACTTTTTATTTTGAAGCCACCATTACCGAAGTATATTTCTTCGTCCAAAGAAAGAAAAAACGTTCAAGAATCTTGGATTAGATGGATGAGGAACAAAAGGGCTTTCTAAAGGTCAACATGAAAATCGATCGATTTCCGACAACAAAAATGGAACAAATGACGAATTTTACGAGGTTCCATTTTTTAAAAAATATTATCAAAAAGTATCGCGAGATTCATTTTTCCTTCTAGGGAATATAAACCATTTTTTGCAGATCATTTTTGGCGAACAGAAAAAAAAAAGTACTTTCTAAAGATCGACATGAAAATTGATTGTTTTCGGAAACAAAAATGGAACAAACGGCGAATATTACGAGGTTCCATATTTTTTAAACATTATCAAAAGCTATTTTCCCCCTCACGAAATGTAAACGATTTTCATAATAAAAACCGATTTTTTTCGATCATTTTTTTTTCATGTATCGATCTATTGATAATTTTATGAAATTCGATTCATAGATCCATAAAAATGAAGTGAATTCAAAAGCTGCGCATTTCAATACGTCCAAAATAATGGTCTCCGCTGTAAAGTGAATTCGTGTATGTAGAGTCAGGGTTTCTGATAGTTTTTCCTCCCACATGCCATAAACGTGTGTACTCCATAGAAAATACAGATATATATTTACCCATATTTCCCGGCTGCAATGTCGCAACGATAGAGGCTCAGTGTGCTCTCCATGCGCTCGGTATGTCGCAATAAGTTGTTCATCGGTTCTAAACAGCGCGCGAGTCCCTTCGACTGTGTGTATACACGCGATGCCAGAGAGAGCACGAGGTCTGTGGCGCATACGCGGGCTTTTTCCCGCTCCCGATAATGCGTTCGTGAATGCCAAAGGCTCGTATGTGTGCACGCACACACAATAATAAAGCAAAAGACAGAGAGGCGAACGCCACGTGTATGTTAAAAAAGAGACGAACTAACACATGGAAAGAATTTTATTTATAGCGATATACACTCGCGAGGAAGAAAGAAGGCCAGAGAACGAAGAAAGCGCCCCTCTTCCCTTTTCCACCACCTCCTCGCCCTCCTCCCGTCTCCTCGACCTCCCATCGCCAAACTCATTTTCTTCGACGTTTCTTAATCTCCCAGGCGCGTTCGACGTTATCATAGATCGTGAATAGGGCGTACTCGTTCACTAGACCATCGTGAAAAGCTCGCTCTTTCGTTCGGCACAGACGAACATCGCGCCTTCCTTCATATTTTTCTCGCAAAATCCAGTCACACACGCGTGTCTCCATCTTCTTCTCCGTCTTTTCCTCATATCCACACATCCTTCTTTTTTACACATTCATTTATCTAAACTCTTTCTCTCTCGAACTGCTGCCTGGAAATTGCGACTACCCAACGGATCTTCTCTTATCTCTGCTGCTCGTTCTTTCATTTTGGGGACCTTGAAATCAATCTCATTTCCTCAATGATAAAGAACTAAACTTGCTGCTACTATTATCGTTGATTTTACGGGCTTACTACTCCGTAGTATCGATTATCGTAGTAATATGGGAATTTGTTTTGACACTGTCTTCCAATCTTTGAAACACTCTCAACACCTTAATGCCATTTGTGATTAGATCGATTGCGAAGTGTTGTCATTGGAGCCACCAACGAGCAGGCTGTTACAAATTCCATCCAGCCAGCTCGATCAACTTCCTTGGGAATCATCAAAATCCGTTGCCTAACATTTCTTCGTTCGTTCAAACGAGATTTCTCAATATGCCAATCGACAGCCAAACATCACATCTCATGCTATATGTAAACATTTCACCTTCGTCCCGAAATTATGTAATTTTGAAAATTCAAAAATATTTCGGAAAAACAACGGCACGGAAATTTTAGGGAAACAAAAATTCTGGCGTTTACGAAATTGTCGCTGCGTATCGACGTGTCAAAATGTTTCGAAACAGAAACTTTTTTCTCGTGTTAAAAAAAAAAAATCATTTTTCTTCATCGACGACACGATAGAACGATGATTTTCAATTTTTTATGTTTTGTAACTCAGCTGCAACTTCGCTTTACAGCGAGAACGAAATTACTCTCATAACGCGCCTTATAATCATCATCACTTTCGTCATCGGCAACATAAACTATAACGAAAACTCTACAGCGATTCTCTATTTATAGTCAAAGTAGCAGAAGGTCGTGAAGAAAGTGCGTCAGGGTGATCCTCTCTCGACACATAACCTATACATATATTTTTTCTCATCTCTTTCGAAATGATCGGTCACCGGGGAAACGAAACGTGCATATTAATCTCGACTCACGTTTCTCGAGACCTAGACAATCGACCTAAAGCAGAATGTGACAATGAATGACCTATTTTCTAATTTTTTCTCTGTCACTTTTTTTTAGCCTCAAAACATCGAAAATTAAATTTTTTCAGAAAAAAATATCGGGAGAAACCGAAGACCGAAAAAAATGGAATTTTTTGTCATCTCCGAGATTCTTTTTAACGAGAAATCAATTTCCAGTGTTTTCGAGAGTTTCAGCCGCTCCAATAAAACCTTCTTTCTCATTCTTCGTCGAGTAATTATTCGCAAAGTATATTTTTCGTTGTATATACATGGACGCAATCGTTCAAGCAAGAAAAACCGTGAAAAAGCGAATAATCGAACGAGCAAAAGCGATTACGTGCATGATGTGATAACACACGTTCTTCGAAGTAGTCCATGTGACCAACTTTTTAGACTTTGCTCGGCTAGACACTCGGCAAAACATAAAAAAAGCGACGTTTTTCTACATCGTTCTTTTTTTTCATTCGAAGGGCACTGCTGTCTATTCGAACGAGCTGTGCGGAGCTGTTCGAGCGAGCGCTACGAAGACCCAATTTCGTAGTAGACAAAGTGACGTAAATTATCGAGTTGGGAGAGAGAAAGAAAGAAAAAGAGACAGAGGGGCAGAAAGAAAGAGCTAGAGACCTACGTATGCGTTTGTTTGCTAGGCACGCACAATATTACTGGCATATTGTTGAAAGACGAGCAAGAGATATTACGAGTCGAGGCCACACGTACAACAAAGCGTATGATAACGATGCTTCAGATTAGCTGCTAGCGTTTTCTTCATTGCGTGACAATAAAGAGAGAAAAACTCCATTAAAATTAAAAACCATATTACTTCATCATTTTATTTCCTTCCAACAAATAATTCGCACGATTCTGCTGGACAAGGGGCAAATAGTCGGTGGACATCAAGCGATTTCTTCATTGTTTTTCGTAAAAGAATCTTCCCGCGATGTTATCGGTTCCAGGAAATAAAAAAAACCTTTAAATCCTCAAAAGCTGGTCCCCCAAAGTTGTTTGTCGCAGCCAAGAAAACAAATTAGTTCCTAATTGGATTTTATTAACACTCCTCTATGGAACGAGAACTCGAAAACAGTTAATTTGACGTTTTACATTATTATCGCGAACTACCTGCTGGATGTCAACGTTGTGATTGAAAAATCTTACGAGCAGCCTCAGGCCTTCGGTGTTCCAATGATTAAATAAATCGATGTAATCACACCTGGACAACTTTTCCTGGTTATGTATTCTAAAGCATAGAAACTTATAAATAAATATGAAACAATTTTTCAGAAAGTAAAGAAAACTGCTGAAGAATACAGACGGTCGATTTTCTTGCAGAACGAGTTCAACTCAAACGAATTAAGGGACGGAGTCTTTGTTGCAGAAGCAGAAAAGAAACGTAAGGTTATGAAAAGGGTCGTTTTGGTGTTGCAAACTGCCATAAATTTGCCATTGGGTGCATGTGCAACGGATGGAGATCGGTAGACACGTCAGAATTGTTGTTCTCGGGCTACTGACCTCGTTTTTCAATGAACGATTCTGCTTCGCCGCGTTGATTCTGAAAAAGCCGCTGGAGAGCCTTCGAGACATGTCAGAAAACGCTTTTGCATGCTCCTCGTATAGAAACGGCTCGAGAAAAACACCTCAAATTCCATGAGAGTCGATCGCGTCTCGTTGTTGTGTGAAAGTCAGAGCAAAGCGAGACGAGTAGATCGAAAGGGAGATCGTAAATCAACGAGGTCGCGTGGCTACCTTCTTTTGGCGCTTCTCACGATCCTCTATATACGTGATGGCATCGAATCGGCTGCCTTGAAAAGGATAGCCGAAAGGATTCTTAGGCGTGCGGGGTGCCTCGCTCCGGGGAGTTAATCGTGTTTCCTCAAAACAGGTACACCAACAGGACACCAAGCTCAAAACCTTTGCCAACGTAAACTCCTGGGATAATTGTCTACGCACAGCGTACGCGTGCCTTTGTCCTAGATTATTATCATTTCCACAGGTGAGAGACTTTCCAAAGCAATTGAGATAACGATAGAAAACGAAAAGAAAAAAAAAACACCGAAAAATATTTCGAAATTGTGACCTCTTTCCAGGAATAGACTCGAAAGTGAAATTCACTTGGACGACAAACGTTTTTTTCTTCTAAATTCATGACGAATGCGCAAGTTTGGTGATTTTTTTTATTTTCTTTGATCTTGGAATGATGAGTACGGGTCTCTCGGACCCATTCGTGAATTTCCAGAAAGGTTGAATATTCCTGCGAAGGAAATGAATATTGGGATGGAAAAAAAGAAAAGTTAGTGCTGGTGAGTTATTTAATCGGCAGCAATGAGCATGTGCACCAAGTTGGGAAAGTCGTCGCGTACGAGAGTCCGGGAGGGAGGGAGGGTTGGGTGGTAAAAGGAGTAAAAAAAGGAATGAAATGCCGGGCAACCCCGTGTGCTGTTTGCACGTTTCCCCGTAGCGCACATCTCGTCTCGTTTATTTATAACTTTAAGAGACAAGCGCCCGTCTCGAGCTCGATGTGTATCCGCGCGGGAGATTATAGTCGAAGATCGGGTTCTCTCTAGCTCTGCGTTTGAGCAGCGCACGCGGTCGCAGAGCCGGTGAAAGATTCGCGTTTGTATGTATATACACTTTTCCCAGGCGGCGTCGCGGTTTTCGAGCTGCTCGGGAGCAGAACACGTTGCCGACGACGTCGACGTCGACGACTCCGACGACGACCCGGTAACTTTCTTCTGACATAACCGAATGAAGGCGCGGGTCGATGTTATGCAATTGGAAAGTGCCCGCCTTACTTTACGTATCGTGTCTTGTAGTTTCTATATATAGGACGCGATACACGCGCTCAAATAAATTTATGTATTACCGAAGAATTGAGAATCCTCGTTCCCCATGCGCTCCTCCTAATGATTGTCCCCCATAAACCCCTTTAAACCCCATAAAAAATCATCGAGAAAGTCGTCAAAGCCTTTCCAAGTATCAGCACTTTGGCAATCAGTCAGATTAGTGATCCATCTTAATTCCTAGAGCTGCTTTTACTGCGAACAATGCCCGACGAATTCCGAAAGACGTCGTCCGATTTACTCGCCCTCCAGTCGCGTAATTACGAGTGCTTTGAGGATTAACATCCATGGAAACAGGCTTTGTATAGCCAACTGTTATTTCCATCGCTGTATTAGCAATTAAAATGAGTTACACACAAATAATCTTGCCTCTGATTCATCCGATAAATTTGATCGAACAAAACAGCAATAACGTTTTTTTTTTTTTTATCCAATGCTCGAATATTTCATTGAAAATCCATGGAAATTCCCATGAACACGAATCGCAAAGACCCCGACCGTACTTCTCTGGCATTATCAACTCTCAATATTATTTCGCGTTGATGTGAAATAAAGGAATTATCCGCAAAGAAATAATCGTGGGGGAAAAGTATAAAACTGTGGCCGACTTTCCGAGTCGTGACAATGCCATTAAAGGGCACTCCCTTCGTCCCTGATCGACGATCCTTCAAACCGTATACATCGCCGCCTACGATTCTATGAAGATTTCTCGCTTCGCAGGGCTGTAGATCACTCCAAAACTCGCTCTGTGACCGAGGCTGAGAAACTCTCCGTCGTGAAAGAATACTCACAGATAGACCTCGATGGAAAGGCAATGAAATAACTGAAATTCTATTATGCATCGAGGATTTCGCAGGTATCGATGCAATTCTTACTGGAATTCCATAAGGAGTAAGAAAATAAAAAAAAAGTTGCGATTTTTTTTTTTCAATCATTCTTTATTATTCAATTATTTTTCTCGATTTTTCGATATTTTTTTAGAAACAAAAAAAAAGTGTGGCTCGGAAAATATTTTTACAAATTTTCTCCAACGATAATGTTTCACGTCGATTTAATATTTCTTATATATTTCGTCCACGAGAACTGGAAGATGATACGAACAATTATTAATATGTATATCAGTTGTTACAACGTTGAGCTTTATTAATTACTCATATTCGCGTACAATTTATACACATCCGTGCAACAAAGTGTAAGCGTATACGCAAGAGGATTGAATTACAGGTGAAAGAATCACCGAGCGGATGATATATCGCTGATCGTAAATATCACGAAACAAACAAGGATTGAAAAATTGTATTCGCAGTACCGAGGCCGCGTGGAGTTCTCTTGTGTGTCTTCCTTTTTGTTTACATTTTGCACCTTTCGTTATTGAGTGCGTGCGAAGCGGTTGCGAAAAATTGATGCATATTCGAGCGAATAGTCTGTTCCTCAGACGAGAAATTCTATATTCAGAAGCTTTTCGTCGAAAAACAAATGAAAATAGAGCGTCCACGATAAATCTCGGAGTTTTTAACCGAATTATAATGAAACTCGAGCGAATAAATTTCCATGTGGCGCGTAACCAATTTAAAACGCTATGGCATTTTTCAATTTACAATATTTCGCAATTTATCGAAATTACATTAGATTCGTAAAAATTTGCAAAGAATCAATTTGGAATTTGCTAATATTGGACGAAAATATATTTTCGAAATTCGTCAAAATTATTTATCGTAATCTTCTCAGCCAAAAATTTCACACAAATTAGAAAATTCTCTGAAAAAAAAATTATACGAGGTAAAAAACTAATTTTTCCTCAAAAATACACGGACTCTAATGAAAAAAATTAAAAAAACATGATTCTCTCTTCTCATAGGAGTCTATGTGGTATCCTGTGGCTGTATGGACGAAAGACGGACACACTCGAGTCTGAACGGTGAACGAGCTCGCGGTGAAAGTGAGTGTACAAACTTCTTGGTAATATTACTCAGTCCATACTGTAATATCCCACAACATATCGTCGATTCTCTGCTTTCCCCCATAAAAGAGTGCTCTCCCAGGTTCTCTTTCCCGAGTGGCGGTTATTGCTCGATACTCTAATGTTGATCGTTATGTCACAAAGAAATCCTCTGACTGGTCCTTTAATTGTGGACATTTGCGAGAGGCTTAGCATCATCGTGTGTCTCTATTTTTTTTTTTTTTTTATTTCGATTCCAGCCTCAAAAAATGTCATTTTTCTCGATTTCTCGACTAGAAACTACAAAAAAAAGGCCACAATTTCTAGATCTCACAATTTATCCATTTACTAATGTACGTCCGTGCGCATATCGATTGCTCAAGTCTAGAAAGGCGCCGGATCATACGCGTTTCTATGTACACATTGCCAATGCGATTATTTTCCATTTCTTCAGTTAGTTTTTTATTTTCACCAAACGGTACATTCAGGCGTAGAGAAATATACCCATTAGAGTATGGAAAATAACTTGGTGAGAAAAACCAACATGTGTGCCAGTGAGCAAAGCATAATTTCTAAGGATTATACACTATTATTTAACGATTCTGATGTAAATATATACGAGCCGCGAGATACTGCCCAAGAAAAACCGGTTACTCGTTTTCTCAATCCTATACCATAATAGTTATATATGTGAACTCTATTATGTTATAATTCATTTATTACACAGTGATACTGAATTTATTAATCATTCAAATTATCGCACAACGAATTCATTTACGCGCGTCTCACTTTCCTATAAATAATAATCCGATAAATAATGTAATCAACTGATACGAAAACATGTGTAGTGTGGATGCTGCAGTTAATGTTTTATCATTTTCATGGCAAATAAAATACATACTATTTTATTAAGATGCGACAGATTCGGAGAGGAATAAATTACCGACGCAGTCATCATCTCGTCAATTACCCGCGAAGGAATTGGCGGGGAAAAACTAACTAACCGCGTGAGATATCATCAAGAAATCTTGGAACTTATAATCGAAACATTAATTTGACAGTTTCGCGATCGTTTTTCGTGTCAAATTCAATTAAAGTGATCAAAGTCAAACGCCCGATCGTTGATTCAATTAAAAACTGAATTCAGAGTTTTTATTTCTATTAAAATTCGTTTGATTTTGTTGGAGAAGCAAGAAAACTAAAATCGATGTTCTCAGCGATCGCGAATGTTTGACGTTGACGTGGCTCGGCGTACTTGAAAGGCCTATAGTAAAATTTTTCTCCTTCAAATCTCGTCAAAAGCTTCAAAATCGTAATTCGAGTGCGTGACGCCAAATTCCGGAAGCTGGAAAGCTCGAAAGGGTACGCTCTTGATAAGGGATGTAGCGAATCGTCGGTGGCACGTCGAGAGCAAAGTTCATTCCTCTTCCGCCCCCCGGTGGCTCTTACGCTCTGCTCCTCGACCGCAAGGATCCACTTATCTCTCTGGCTTCCTGTGCTGCTCGCGTCAAGAGCATGTATGTATTATTTAGGCTTTTGAGAATCAAAACGACGTAATCGACGTCGATTCAAAGGAGCAAACCAGCGAGAGTTACGACCTTTCGATTCCAGCCATTCTGGGCATAATCGTAACACCCTCAAGGACGTGGTACGGAGACGAGACCCTCCCTAATACTTCGACCCCTTGTAACTCATCCCTTGGGCTCTGATAGTACTCACACGCACACACACACACATAGACATATACGCATCCATATCCGCACGTATACGAAGAGCTGGAGCTCTATAATTGTAGAATCGGACGTGAATGTCTGCTGCTCTTCAAGTACCACGGATTAATTCTCGACAGCCTCCAAGTACATTCCTCCCTTATGTAACATCTTCCACGTATGATGCGATGATCTTGACGATTGGATTCCGGAAGCCCTGTAAATTGAATGGATCATTCGGACACAAAATGCCGAAACCAAAGTCCAGTCTTCACTGGAATCCAGTTTTGCATGTGACAGAGTTTACGAAAAAATGCAGAGATGCAGAGATTTAACGACGTTCGTCAGAGTGTCAAGAATTATCAATCTGTACGCTGTGTGTCTGACGGACTGACTGACCGTTTCATTGGATCATGGCGTAATTAATTCCAGGCATTAAATGAAAATTAAGCTTCGGTGTAAGTGGCCGAGAGAAACGCCATCAAAGTCAGCAAACGACGTCACAATTATGTGGAGACATCAGTGCAAAAGAAATGCAGCGATCGTTTCTAAAAGAATCTCATTAAGGGATTACATCGGTATCGAATCTTTCTGTTTCATGTTTCGAATTCTGTGTGTTCTTTGTGGCTCTTAACTTCGAATCCAAACCGAATCTCCGGACGTTATTACTCACTGAAATTAATACGTTATTTACACATCAGTGCTCGCTGCTGCGTAACAACTGAGATTCAATGCGTTTCGTCATTGTCTTCTCGTAGACAAAAGAAACTGGTACAACGCTGGACCAAAGGCATAATTCTTTTCATCACACCGAACAATTGTTCTCCGGTAGATACACTGGAGGAGAATTTATTTTCTCGTTTCTCGCGTGATATCTTTATTGTTGGTACAAACATTCGCGAACGTGTGCGCGCAAACTACAGCGAGTTAAACTTGCTTTTCAACACTTTTATATTTCTTTGGTTAAATTAACCACGTGGCTTGCCAGCGAAGAGTGAGTTTTTCTCTAAAAATCGAAATTTCCATGCACGTCAATTAAAAAAAAAAAAAAAAAATCGTTCTGCATTTTTCGCGTTCAATTAATTTTAGAATCTAATTAATCAAAATCTGTCATTTCCGAAAAAACATTTTCCCTGTACAATTTTCACGTACGATTTTTTCCCAATTTACAAATTTGTTATTTTTTTTCTATTAAATTTTCTTGTGCCCTTTCGCATTTGTCACAGACTACCGTCGCTTATTTGGCGTTTTTGTGATCATTGCACGAATGTCTAGCCTACGAAATTGAAACTGTCGTAATAACTGAGAAAAAAAGGAGTGTTGCAAGTTTTTTCTCTCTCTCTCTCTCTCTCTTTCTCTTTTTTCTCTCTCTCCGAAGAATTTACTTAGTATCGAGATGCAAGAGAGCGTGGATAAATGTACAGTGTGTTCATGAGTAAAAAGTCTATGAATATTGGGCAATCTAAAGCGACCAAGGCTAGTAAAGCCTTGAAGTCACCTTTCCAAGTGTTTCACTGGCAAACATACTCGCGCGGAGACATCAATCTTTTTCTCTCTCCCTCTTTTTCTCACTCGATAGTTTTTCTCTGGTCACACAAGTTGCGGCTGACACGTAAGGATCGTAACTACTACTTACTCGCGAGAAAAGGCTCGTATGAGGCTAGCGCATGTTGCACTTCAAATTACGACGAGAAACAGAAAGAGAGAGAAGGAATGAAAAACGCGACATGATATTGCTGTATTAGAAGAACAGCTCTCGCACGTACTATCCCCCGCTCGCATCAACAGCCATTCGTACTTAGACTTATTCCCTATACTCACTTACAACCAACCTCCAAGATTATGTGTGCCCAACCATTTGTCCTTATTACCCATACCCATCTACGATGATGTCTCGTATGGTATCTATAAACTCTCTCCCTCTCCCTCTCAGTGTACATAGATGTGCACGTGATATAACTTCACTCCTATCCTCTTATGAGCCTCGTGTCCTTGGCGCATTGTTCAGGAGCCTATTCTTCTTTCTCTATCAATTCCAACAACACATAAACCAACAAATGTCACAACCTGAGTAAATTATTTTTCTCAAAGTCCCATCAGGTACCAAAACTTGCCTTCGTTGAATATTGTGTTAAAAAACTGTCAAAAAGAACGAGGAAACCGAAAACAACGCCACGAATCGCATGACCATCCAATGATTTTTGTTGGAAAAACAACTCGATACGACGATCGAAAAATTGGTGCATAAATTTACCTCATGAATTATATATCAAATAATCATGTTGAAAGCCAATTCAACACCAACAGCTCGATCCCACGTAGACTTATTGGTGCAGAAGCAAGTTTATGCTATCATCTCGTTATGCACACTAATACTCATTTTCGAGTCAACCCATTATACTCCCTCACACTCACTTCTACGCATAGAGAAACTCTGTCGTATGTCATTCGTTCAATACGAACTTGCATGTCTCTCGGGTCTCTCGTAATGGCGCAACCAACACGTACGAGCCTATGTTTCTTGTGAATAGCAGTTCGCATATGTGCTTCACACAACTCGCGCCTAATATCTATCTCTATTATACGTAAATTGTGCCAAACCCAGTGTAAGTTACGCGCAGGGACCTGCTCTGATGCACTGTCGAGAAACTCTGCTCCATTATATTAGTGCGAGCACGTCTGCTGGACGTTCCTAAATCACCATTAAGTCTCGCTACTGCTCTCTTGGTCAAAGTTGAAACAGTCCCATTTGTTGTTAGGAAGCACTGCCGGAACTGCGAGCAGACAATAATTAATCTTGGAGCTTACAAACAAAATCATTTATACGCATTTCATTTGCCATACAGGGAGAAATATTCGAGCGCGTTGAAATTGTCGTGTTTGCTCGCTGCATATTCTCGACGGTATAATTTCTTTGTAGCTTCTTGATTAATTGCAAAGATCTGGTCCACCGATCGATCTTTCTGTCGTGTATTTGTTTTTACACGAAAATTTGACAATGGAAAGAAAAAATGAGAAAGAGGGAGGGGAGAGAAAAGGAGAAATAGTTTTGGTTTGAATTGGAAATTCCGAGGACACCTCGTGCGTTCGCATAATCTAGCGTGTACTTCCCACGCGCTGTGTATTCTTTTTTTTTAATACTTTTTTGTTCTCTCTTTCTCACTCTCTCCCTCTGTCCGTTTTTCTCAGTGAGGGACACGCTCTAGCCCACGAGGACGGACGTCCCGCATTCAAATTACGTAAGAGGCACTTTCGTCGACGCCTCTCACGCTTCTCTCGCGCGTCCGCATATTCGCGGCTCCGCCGCCACGCGAGAGCTCGCGATTATACCGTGTGTGTCTTTCGGCTCTCGTTTTATCCTCCATATCGGCCTCGCTGTTGTCACACACGTGTCCCTGTGTGAAAGCCTCCGAATCACCATTTGTGAAATGTTTGACATTTCAATTTTCCAGCCAAATCGTTTAAGCGACTTAAAAGGTGAAGCTGCTGCAGAAAAATTCACGTTTGCAATAAACTAAAAGCACCTTTTACGATCTTCCCGCAGAATCATTTTTCCTCAGCTTTCGATTCCAAAACCACGAAATTTCGCTTTTGATCCGTAAAAAATAGAAACATATTCATAACTTTTTTTTCAGGATATCGCAGTCACGGTAACTGCCACCTCCTCTTCATGCCTCTGTATAAATATATATTTACAAAAGTGAGAAGGAAACTGACGAGGACACGAGGACAACGACGAGGAGGAGAAAGTTGGCTCGAAATATATATACGAAACTTGCATACACATCTCCAAATGTATACGTAGAAATATATACGTATATAACAAACGTTTACGAACCATGTTTCTCTCTCATTGTTATAAGGATCTCTCTCTTCCTCGTTGAGCGCACGGATCCACTTGTGATAACGACTTGAACGCGCGGACGTGATGGTCCATATAGCCAGGGACTTTGCAGCACTGCAAAATGCTGCCACCCACATTTAAATATACATGCAATCTGCACAAAGATATATCCCAACCCATCAACTCTTTCTACATCTTTTTTCGTGCCCTTCTTCACTTTTGCTCGCGCTCTCAATCTAAATAGAAAGGATAAATGAAATGACAAACGAATTATTAATTAGTTTTTATTATTTCGTATGATTTTCTCTTGTGAGAAGGCCAAATGGAGGCTCCAAAAAAATGCATCAATTTTCGTATTACCCAATTTTTTAAATTCCTCCTTGGGAAATACGAATTACGAGGAAAGCGAGCGACGATTTTGGGCTTTGAGCTCGTTTTCGTTGCATTCGTTTATCGCTGCGCCAAATTACTTTGTTTCAAATTAGATCCAAGTGTGTGAATATGTGCAGGTTCGTAGACAAAGCGACGTACGTTTTCACTGATAATCTCGACGAGGGCCCAACTCCTTTACCCTTTCTCTCTCCTCGGGTCTGTTCCTCTCTAACTCTTTTATTTCATACTCCAGGACCGGAGCACGTCGAGGTTTAACGGTTCGTAACAATGCTCCCAACTTTCTCCGTCACTTTCGTTTTCGTTGGTCGCTCGGTGAGCACTCTCCATTCTATATTTTTCTCTTTCTCTCGGTCTCTCTCTCTCTCTTTCTTTCGACTCTTCCTCTCCTCTCACTCGGTCGGATTAGGAAATAGTGCGTATCCCGTCGCCTGTAACTTTTTCCTCACCCCCTCCCTCCCCCTCCTCCTTCCGCTCGCCCCTACACTCTTGCACTTCCATCGCCCTCTCTGCACTCTCTTTTTCACTATTTGCTACATTCTTACATATAAAATGGAACTGTAGAGGGGAATGGGCCTCGCTCCTACAACTCGTGTACTTATGTGTTCAAACCGACGACTACAGCCACCTCGATCGTTCCCGCGATTTTAGAAAGGGCCTCACTTCACCGCTTCCTCTTCTCCCCCCCCCTCTTGTAGGCTCCGTTTTAGCCATGCACACTAACTGACTACGCAAACGCTTTGCCCGGGCTGCTTGGACGCGTCAGCTCTCGGTTTCTTTCTCAAAACCATTACAGCGGACTAACCTCTCTCGCAACTCTCGGTTTTGTATTACGTTGGGGGATTACACGGTCATCAACGACCTATTACCAACTTTTATATATGTATATACCAATCTCTATACCTCGCACGTGGATCTGGTGAAATTTGACTGCCGAGAACACGAAAGTAGAAAGACTTTCCAGAGACAACGATCTAACGATTCATATTTTTTTCGTCAAATTATTTTTTGGCTCCTCCAGTCCCATGGCCCGAATCGTTGGGCTCTCAAAAAATTGCCACAATTATTGTCATTTGTTTTATTTTCTAGATTCATGAATTTCCATATACGATTTTCACCATTTTTTGCTACAATTTTACGAAATTTTTCTTTACTCCCTGGAGTTCGAGTTTCGTACGAAAATTTTCCGATTCCTAACTCGCCGCATCTACCATGTGGTTCACTTATTAATCACGATGAGGGAAAAGGAAGAGGGATGAATAAAATTATTCAATATCGCAGGATTCAACACGTATATTTTTTTCTTTATTATTCCATTGAAAAATAATGCCATACATCGTTTATAAGAAATAATAGAATCTGCACAAATCAACTTACCCGGCGCACCACTATAATTCGCCATTTTATTAGGTATTTACAATTTTTTTTTTCTCGTTTCCTCGCATCTTTCTTTATTTCTTTGCTTCATGGAGACTGTAGATTGCAAAAGTAAGTTTCATGCGTGAGTAAATTTCGAGAGAGCCAAGAGAAACATTGTGGGAGGAGGATGTGAATTTTTTATTTCTGCTCAGATCGAAGCAAACAGTTTAAAATTTTTTTTTTCAAGAAATCTTCGAAATAAACGAACGTGTTTGCCCCTCGAAATTTTTGACTGAACGAAACGTCAGCGAATACTTTCCAGTCACTCGTCCTTTTTATACAGCAAGACAGCGAAATAAGTGTGTGCAGCGCTAGCCTACCCTGTTCCTCCAATAATAAAAACACATTCAGGATTTAGTTTCTTAAGTAGCGTACTAATAATTATATAGTAATTAATCCACTGATTCTCGTGGCTCGTTCTTCGATAAGATCGACACTCAGACCCTCTCCAGTGTCACAAATATTTGCATTTTTTCGCAGGCTCCTTCCGAGAACTCTGTACATGCAGTTTCCTCAATCCCAGACCCTGACAATTTATTTTTCCAAACGCAATGTCCCACAACGGGGTCGAAAGCGATCTCAGTCGATTCTTCGGCACGAAATGTTTCTCGTACGATAAATTCACGTTTGGTCAACATTCCATGACAAGCAGTTTGCAAATGAAAATAAAAAGTTTGCAACAGTGCATGAAATAAAGAGAAAACGATTTATTTCGCTGGAGAAGAAAAAAAATTCGGTCACTTTCGACCCCCTTGTGGTTCAGCATCAATGATTCCCTCAATCCTCTCAATATTTTGCTTTCTTGCTCGCTCGTGTTATAAAGAATGATGGTTCATTACACTGTTATTCTCAGGAGTAAGATTTTTTTGATTATTATTCTTATTATCGTCGTTATTAGTATAAATATTATTTTTATCAGTATTCGTTATAAATGCTGCAGAGACGGGCGTCTCTCGATGATCTACGATCGCACGATTTCTCACTTTCATCTATAACTTTAATTACCAATGATTTCAGCTTTTGAAATCGTGAAAACGAATTATCAAAAAATAAATTTCTCCCTTTTGAAAAAAAAAAAAACAAGAAATAGAATTTTTTCTTACTCGTGGCACCCTTTTTTATGGCATTTCCCATGGAACCCGATTACCGGGAAAAGTCGGTATCTTTCATCCCGAGAAATTGACAAAATGCAGTAAAAAAATTGTTTGATTTCGTGATAAATGGCAAGAAGAGTTTCGAGGGAGCCCATCTCTGTTTGAGGGTGGAGTATGATTGTGGCATTAGCACCGTTCGTCTTACAATTAGACGGTCGAGATCAATGTATAAAAGTGACTCGAGAAGGGCAGTGCGATGGGGATCGTGTCTGTGTAGATACAGATTTATTTATTTTTTATTTTTTAAGAGGGCGAAATAGTTGAGAGTTTTCATAGAATGAAACATGCGACATCTAAACATCGATTTGTATGAACAAACTGTTTTTTTTTTCACTTTTAGATATAATGTACTTTTTATTTATTTAAGATTCTCCATACTTTCTCGCGAAGTCACGTTTTTTTCTTGTTTGGCAGTGCGCGAATGAATACGTAATCTTCAAGGCTGCTTTTGGAATTTTAGTTCTTCGGCAGTGTTGTGTGTGTGTGTGTTTTTTTTTTTCTTTCAATATATTTTCTTCAGAAATTTCGTAATGGCGTTTGTAAATGTTGCTATAAGAGAATAGCTATATATAGAGTACGGTACTGCTATTTAAAATCCTATTTATGAATAGTTTACGTGTTATTTGTTATTATACGTGTGGTCTGCGTACTGTCCGTTTGCGCAATCGTCGTGTGTGCTCGCCGAAGGTCAGATACGACAATGCAACTGCACACTGTCATTCTCTCTCATTTCTTTCGCTCTCTCTCTCTCTCTCTCTCTCTCTCTCTCTCTCTCTCTCTCTTGGTTTTTGTTCCTTCTGGTCCGTCTCTCTCAGTCCGTCTTCGAGAGCTTTGCATTTGCAAAGTGGAACTCTCGTAGCGTTCGTTCTGCTTGCAAATATCCGAAGGATTTCGTAATCGAGGACAGAACGAAAGAGAGAGAGAGAGAGAGAGAGAGAGAGAGAGAGAGAGAGAGAGAGAGAAAGATGGAGAAAGAAACAAACGAATGCTCTCAGCAAAGAGTTGCCATCGAGAATCGTCTCTTCGAGCAATAAAACATTAACGGGAGTCAAGCAAGATCGAATTTCCCATCTGTTTTCCGTACTATTGACAAAAATAGAGAAACTATCAATTACCAACGTTTTTCCTGACCCCGGGCCGATCAAAGTTGCAGCTTTCTCGACCAATTCCTCCATAAGTTCGGCATTTATTCAAAAATTTTGAAAAATGTGATAGAAAATTATTATTTCGACTTGCAAAAAATTAGTCTGACAAATATCCGAACTTTTCAAAGTAAAAAAACACCCGAACGAACCAAAGATCAAAGGGAATAAAAATAAAGAATCTCCGGATGAAATTTACGCCGATGCAAAGCTGGTTCACAGTCTCGCAGGCGCCGAGTCTTTTCCACCGACTCGACCGTCTGTCCCTGGCAATAAATAAAATCCAACAGTTCCTCACTACGAACTGGCCGACCTGCAGATTCATGCCAAATCATATTTTTATAAAAAACGATCCTTCGGACCTCTTAAAGTAAAAACCACCCCTAAACAGCCCTGCGATCTTCTTCCAAACCAGACTTTGGTCGTTGTAAACGCAGCAGCCAGCAGAAAAATTGGGCGAACGGACAGCGACGTTACCTTCAATTCCAGCACGTTGTTTGATTATAAATCAGACTTTTGTTATTTTTATTATGATTTGATTGGATAGCGTTAGTGAATAAAGTTTCGTGGAACGTCGTGCGAATCCCGAATGCATCCATGCAGCTATTGTTGCATTGCGATCTCGGTCGTTTATAGCAAATTCCAAGGTCATATTCGATTCGAATCTGTACATACAAATATATAAACACAAGGATGTATATATATTTGTATGTATTCGTAGATAGAATACGTGAAAAAGTGAGCGTATGTATAAATCCACGTCTTATCAATATTCTTATCGCGCCTTTAGCTTCAATCCTTTCCTCGTGGGATATCGTCGAATTTTCTTGAGTACAAGAAGAGATGGGAGAAGCAGAAGATCGTTTTACCGCAGGGACTGTGTACCACATTTTCCAAACTCTCGATCACGATTCACTTCTTCGTCTTTTTATCTCATTTTCCGTCTCTTTTTTTTTTCTCGTTTTTTTATCGTATATTTGCCGTTACTATATTCCACACAGTTTCTCTCACCCTTTGGACCGGAGCGGGCCACTCTCGAAGACGCCATTTATAAGCCACGTGCTGCCATTCCCAAAAGCCGCATCACAACTCGACCATCGCACAGGCTGCTGCGCCAACTCCGTCCCGTTTTGCCAAATCGACCTGAATAAAAAATCACCCATTTCCACTCTAAGCGATCGCGCCATTCGTAACCATCTTCGCTATACGCGAGAGGAGCATGTAATAAGAAGATGCTGCAGATTTTCTTGCACCAGGTACACGCCACGACAAATGTCTTTTTCCTCAGAGTAAAAAATCGTGATAAGGGGATGAAATTTTGAGGAGATAACACACGCGGTGACGTTTTTTTATGGGCAAAGGTTTGTTGCACTTTGGATGGATTTTGAGGAAAACTAATGGGTCCGATGGGACGAGTCCGTCGGAATCGAGAATTTATGGCAAATTTGCGATTTACTTGGCTGCAAAAAAATCTTCCAACTTTTCAACCCCCTCCCTCGGGCTCTTCGCTCGCTTTTTCGATTGGCCCACCCAGTCATCCTTCAGATAAAACCTCCCAGGGCATCGTGGAACTCCTGCAGATAAGCCAGAAGTTGAGGCATCGTTGGACGATCCCGCGATAAACCGAGCCAGCAAACAGCCATCACCGCGAAAAGCTCGTCCGGACATGGCCTCGGCTGCGCCAAACGATAACCGTCTCTCAGACACGCCATCATCTCGAATGGGTCCACCTCCACGTAAGGCTGTTGTCCCATCGTCACCAATTCCCATAAAAACACTCCGAACGACCACTTTGAACAGGAAACAATGAACCACGTACAATTTTTTATAACAATCGTCCTCTCCGACCCTACGATACTCAGTTCTCCATTTTCCCAGCAATTAATTTATTTGTTAGCTACCAATTTGAATTCCCATACGTTTTTTTCAATTTTTCATTCGATTTGTCCCTCGAGTATCAGATTTAATTCACGTTTACCAAAAGGATGATAAAAAAAAAACTCGATTAATGAATTAATTTATCATCAGCTGCCAATTGAAGTTTCGAAACATTTTTTTCGATTTTTATATAAGAAGGATAATAAGAAAAAACTCACGACATCAGTCGACGTGTTGTACTGATTGTGTTGAAGACTTTCCAAGGCCATCCAGCGAATGGGACGATTTTCATTGTCGCCAAGGCAATGATAATCCTGAGGGAAAATATCCCTGGCCAAAGCAGCGTCGGCGAGTCTGATCCGAAAGCTGTTTGGCTCGATGAGACAATTCCTGGCAGCCACGTCCCTGAAAAATCGTTCATCCACGAAAATTCATATTTTTCGTCCGCTCGGAATTTTCTGTTCAGTGGAAAACGAGCTTTTTGCTAAATTTGACATTTTACCTGTGCAACAAACCCCGACCGTGAAGAAACGCTCCGGCGCGAGCGACCTGCGCGCCGATGTTGACGAGATCTCTCGTCACCGGATGATGATTTCCGTCGGTAAGATAGATCTTGAGGTTCAATTCGCTCGGTGCGCTCGCGTAAGCCAACAATGGACAGGGACTGTCGAGGCATGCAGCTACCAAAGAGGCGATATTTGCGTGGACGAGGCCAGCCAATTGGGAGCCTTCGACCACGAGCAGAGAGGCTTGATAGGCCGAGGCGACTTCTGCAAGTTTATTTTCATTTTTCCTCACAAATCATCGAAATTTAATTCTCAGTGACGATTGATAAACAAAAATTCGATAGATCGAGAGATCTATTTATCGTTAGCGTGCGTCTGTTGGACCAGAAGCTGATAGGAGACTTTCCTACATTACCCAAAGCCAATGGGACTCGATGAACCTCATAAAAAGTTAATCGAGCCAAAAACCATTGCAACGAAAATGCCAAACGAAGTTTTACCTGTGACAGTTTTTATGATGACTTCCTGTTCCCTTCCAGCAATGTTCAACGCCCCTTTGTAAACCCTCCCGAAGGTTCCTTCCTGCAGCAAACTTCTGCAATAAAGTGCCGATCTCGTGACGGCAAGTGCTCTGGCCTTGTCACAAGGATCGGTCGTCTGCAATCAAAGAAATAATGATCCACGTGAATCTTGGCGTAAACAACGTTCGTTCTTATTTTTTTCATCTGGAAAAAAGTCTCGATTGTGCAGAGTCATTTGAATTATACTGGAAAACGTCTTCATTATTCGCTCGGATAAGTAACTCGAAACGGAGAAATATGCAAAGTTTCGTTGAGGGAGAATTTTCCAGCGGAATCCTCGTCGAGGGTCGTCCGGTGAAACAAGCAGCAGCGAAGTAACGAAACACTTTGGCATTCGGTGTTTCTGTCCCCATCCCCGTTTGTCATTAGTATCATACCGGAAAAATCCATAATAGCGTTATCATCGCGATGCTTAAGAAAATCGCGAGTCCCTCGGACTAGGGAGCGAGGGACCAGTCGCGAGAGGGAGATCTGCATATCATGCTTTTCGCTTCTCTCGCTTCTCGTTTGCCTCCCCCTTTGTCGCCTTGTAGCGCTGGTTCATAGCCCTGGGCAGCCATCACCAAGAGAGACTCTCTTTCCCTCTCTCTCTCTCTCTCTTTCTCTTTCTCTTCATTCGCCAAGCCCTCCATCCTCTCGCACTCCGGATATCAATCCCTCTTTGTTCGCGGATGAATCCCCATTGACCCTCGTAGCGTTTCACTCGCGAGCTCCCCTCTCGCGCAGACCTGGCCATTCATTAATTTCAATTTTCCGGAGTTTTGCCTTTGGCCGTACTGGCTGCATCCCTTCGTTCCTCTCCTAGCCACGCAGCAGCAGCTCTTACCGCTGCACACTAACACAGATACACTAATACCTCATATACGTGGAGCAGGCGAACGAGCATTATATACAAGGGGATATATCGGTTCACGGTTGTGGCGAATAAAAACTCATTTCTCCTCGGGGTTTGGTGGCCCTTTGAAAAAATAAAACTACGCAAATATCGGGGACTCCGGAACGCATTAGCGTATGACCTCTCTCACGTTATTCTCCTTTTTTCCCTTTTGCCCACTATCTCGGCAGTTTGGGGATGAATGACAGTGGAACGAGACGGGGTAGAGCCAGGCAAAACGAAACACGAATAGCCGGATCGTTTGCAGATATATTGGAATTAAGCAATGGGGGAAAAAAGGGATGGAATAGATCGAATATTAATTCAACAGTGGAGAGGGCTTTTTCAAGCCTGCGTCGTCACGATATCAAGACCATTCGTGTGTGCATGTAGATTGGCTGATTGGTTGTTCAATTAACGTTTCCATTAGCCTTATGGAAATGTCCCAATCGACAGCTAACGAGTTTTCCTTTCAATAATTTCTTCTTCCCAAAAGCTCACTTTATACATATATTTATTTATCGACGAATATAAATAAGTTATATCCCCTCGTGTGTGTTGATTCCGGGTCTCGAGGTACTTTTCCACTTTTGAATTTCGATTCAGTCCGAATTTTAAGTGCAGCCAAGAGTCGTCGCACTCGATATTGCGAGGGCGAACAGCGAACGAACCGCGAGAGTGGCAACGAGTGGACCGATATTGGAATCGGAAATTATTTACGTGCCCCGTACCACGTACGAGCTTGTTGCACGTGCTCATGTGTAATACATTCGGTACTTGATGGCAACTCTCCGTTTCCCATACTCTCACCGCCCCCCGTTGTACAACGTAAAATGCAAATACGCCAATTCCAAGCGGCTTATCGCCGAGCGCCAGTCTGTAATTATTAGAGACACCCTCGTTACGAACACTCGTGCAAGTTGATATAAACGCAATATCATATGGGTCGTTCGATACCTACCGCAGGCTCCGAGCATTATAACGGATTTTGGCAAAACGTTACAAACGTGTGGTGAATGAAAAGTGGCTCGACATACAATTAGAGCCTCTCGTCAAAACTTGTTCGACACGATTCACCTTCGCCGAATCGAGCTTGTTGTCTGTTTTTTTCGAGCAACATTTTACCCTTGGCTCATCCGCACGTATTAAACGATTCCGTTAAAGCCTCAATGATGCGGGAGTAACGAGGATCCGTAATGAACCTTCCCATACCGACAAGTGTTTTAATTAAAAGTATATACACATCGAGCAACGATTGGTACACACGCACTTCAGCGTTTATATCGAAGAGAATTCGCAATGATCGATATTCGCTCGTTAATCAACACAGCAAAACAAAAAGCCCGCATCATGGGAAATGCTAGAGAGACGGAAATTGAGGCTGCGATATTACGTGACGTCAGTCATCAATTCCATGACCATGGAAATTCGCAATTCTCTATAAATTCCGCAATCCCCTCGTTCGTGTGCTCATAAAACATTTAAAAAGCACATCAGCCCAAATTTTCGGTCGTTCGTGTGGATAATTTAGAATTGATGGAACGTCGACGAGTTCGAGGACAGAGGGAACGCCGATGGAGAATTCTGACGTTGAAAAACAAACAAATTTCCTGAAAAGTAAACATTTATCCTGCGCGATCATATTGCTTGCTTCCTCCTGAACAAAAAAGTAAGAGAAAAGATTCAACCTCGTGAACTCATGGGCCGAGGGGAACACTCTGGCTGGGATAATAAGTTTCGCAAGGCGATCTCAAGCGGATCGTTTTACACTGGAGTATTGTTTGTATAAGATGTTTCCAGGGTAGACTGGGGGTTGAAATTTTGTTCGGGTACGAGCCCATGGAGCAAAAGATTCACAGAGGACGATATAGTGAAGGAAAAATATTATGGATACTGTATAGGGGTCCAAAACGATAAAGGCCAAGGAATAAACTGGAAGAGCGCGAGAGAAGCGATGGCAAAAACGTTAACCAACACGTACAAGACACGTATACCGGTTGAAAATTTCGACTAGAGGATCTTGAAAAAAATCGTGAAGGACGATGAATCTTTTTGGCGCTGGGCACGATTATTTACACATGAGAGGGAAACTGGACGGTCGTCCCGAGAGAGGGCGCTGTACACAGCTTCCGAAACGGCGCCTCTACAAACCTTCAGCAGCTTTGGAAACATAGGAGGCCGAAGAGGAAGAGGAGGAGAAAATGGGACATTGAAGGTTGAGGCGTACGCGTATACCCGGTAAATTGATCCAAGATCAAAGCCGAAACAATCACAGGACCACTTCCAACCACCCTTGTTGGTTCACCCCTCACTCTCTTATTCCCTCGATCATCTTCTCTTTCGCCTCTCTCTCTCTGTCTCTCATGGTTTTCCGTCTCCATTGGTTTCCCACCGCTTGTCGGAGATCCTCGCCAGCTCTTCTGCGTGGAGCTCCTTTCTCTCGCGTCTCAGAAGCTCGCCCAGCATCGTCCACCCTGCTCCTCCCCTTGTCCTCATCCTCCCTCTGCGTCTTCCTCGCTGATACTCTCGTTTCATCGGCGATGCACGGGCAGGAGGGTTTGCTCGGGAAGAGAGGTAACCGCGTGTGTAACCCACCATCGCTCTATATCTCGAACGATCCGTCGCTTCTCCTTCTCCCTCTCGTCTTTCTCACTCGCTTATTCCTTTCTGCCCCACCGAAACCACTCGCTGCCAGCAAATTCGAGATCCACTTCATCCGGCTCTCCCATAACCTCGGAATTGCTAGACGATCAGATACAGCAGACGCAATGCTCTTCTCCCAGAACATACGTAAACCTCGATATTCATCCTCCAGTCTCGCTCTCTCTCGCTCCCTCATTGATAAAATGAATATTCAAACGCCCAACTCTCTTTCTCGATTACCATTTCAATTGCCAATCTTCGATCGTGCATTATGTCAATTGCCTGCCGACTTCTGAAAGAATCACCGAAATTACCTCGAAAAATACCCGGAAAAAAAAACATCCACGAGGGCTCGGTCGATTTTCAAGTAACGAACGAGTGCATCTTCGAATTTTGAGGATCAGGCACCGGAAAATACGAAATCATTCCAAAGAGATGCCCAAACTCACGAAAAATCGTGGAAGAGTTCAAATGTCTGGGAAAAAGTTGAAAAGGTAGTTTCAACATCGTATATATAGAGGATGATGATTTATAGATTCACGAGTTAACCAGCTCCACTGGTCGAGGCCTCAATCCAGCGTGCTCTCACAAGAGCAGAGAAGGGTTGAGGGAGTAAAAGTTTGTTCGTAGAAAGCGTGAGTCGCTGGACCGCAAACTCGATAAAGTTTGAGATCTACACCAGAGGGAGTCGGCATTGAGGAGGCATGGCCAGTCGGCCACGCAAGTTATCTCATAGAACATTCCAATATATTTTCTCTCCGTTTCTCAACCGAGCAAGGTACCAAGGGTAGTTTCCAGGAAGGGGCCATTCGAGAGAGATCGAGGTGAAGCGAGAAAAGAGACTATTGAGAAAAAATAAATACAGTGGATGGAGAAAGAGAGAGACAGCGTAAAGTTCTCGTCTCGCGTGGTTTCCGCTTCCGGTTTGGTACATCGGAGAGGCTTGGAGGAGCAAAGGAAAAGCATAAAGTTCAAAAGCATAGGATTCAACCGAGAGGTAGAAAACGCGAGGAAAGAGGAAGAACAATGTGAACAAGAGTGAAAGCGCGATGAGAAAAGTGATAGCGGCAAACGGGTCTATATGGGCGTAGGACTCGAATAAACGTGAAGTGCTGTACCAGCTCCTATCTTTTTCGTTTTACTCTTTCTCGTCTTTCCTTCCATCGGAGGTAGCAAAATTGCTCGGTTACGGTGAAATCGGATTTTCCAAGACGCGACAAGTCTTCTTCCCTCCCTTTCTCCCTCTCTCTGCTATTTCTCATATAGCTCATAGCAACGGATACATACATTTCTACAGACATGCACGAAACCAGTATGTAGTTTTGTTCTCTCTCCAGTTGTTCCTGTGCCTGAGGCTTCCGTGTCTCGACTGCTTTCCTGTTTGCCTACAATTCCCTGCTGTCACTGTCTCTCTCATTATCTCCTTCCCTCGTGCTCTCGTATTCCTCGCCAACTTGAACGGAAGATAACGTCTTTGAGTCTGTGATTTCAATGGAGCTAGCAGGCCAGAGAGAAGCAACGTGATGACAAGGACGATCTACCAAGTGAACACTGTACACCGCAATGTTACAACAATGCTATAGAGTATGTAAGACCTCAAGAGTACACAGTGTATATACTCGGTGTTCGGCACAGCATGAAAAGCCAATTCTCTTGATGTCAAAGAGCATACGTACAGCTTCTGTTTGTTTTTCAGTCCTACGTACGTTTCTACACGATACCGTTTGACTATGCAATTACACAAGAGTTCAGGCGTGTTCCAGCATTGGAATTTCTATTTGAGATCGATTATTCGCCATGTGGTTGATATTTTCTCTTTTGTTACATAAAGGACATCGCTTACGATCATTGCTGCTGAAATATTTCGCTAAATTTCCGCTTGCAAAATTGTCCAATTACTGCAATATCCCAATTAATCATTTTCCATACGTAACACGTTATTACGATGTCGTCTTTATGACGATGATCCATATTGTGTGATGCTGCATGGGATGTCCCCATGTTTTATGGTGTGCACACCATACCATGGTATAATGATTCATGGGCTGCGATTATGTGTTATGGGAAAAGATGGACTCTTGCAGAAATATCGCTCGAATTTCTGGGTCATTTTTGTTCAGGATATTGTATCCATGGGGAATGTGTGGGCGGAGATATTTTTGTTATGGGATTTTAGCGATTCCAGCGTTTTTGGTCATCGTTGATCGTTGGAATCGATTTTTCTATTTTCGTCAGACTCATCAGGTCTGCGAGTTTTTTTTCTGCATTTTCCAGTGGACAATTGACAAACCCAGCATCTTCATAATTCTTGCGGCAATATCGTTCCAATTTCTGGGTCGTTTTCGTTCAGGATATTGCATCCATGGGGAATTTGTGGAGGCAGATATTTTTGTTATGGGATTCTTGAGATATTCGAGCATTTTTGGGCGTCGTCGATAATTTTGGAATTGATGTTTTTTTTTTTTGGATTTTCGTCAGACTTTTCCTTCCTTTTGCATTCCAGTGGACAATTGGACAAGGTCAGCATCTCCGTGTGCCGAACACGTAGATTATTCATACATGCAGCAGGGATTATGGATAGAAACGTTGTTCGTACCGGTGTCTCGCGGGGCGAGTTGCAGGAACTTGGATTTGCATCTCTTGGCGTGGAGAGCTCCGAGATTCCCTCGACACCCTTTGAACACCTCAATTGTACTGTTGTGTTGGCCAGAGCCAAACATTTGCCCGAGACCACACCTTGTTCACTTTTGTTCTATGGTCTTCCGGGTCTTTATACGTCCCTCTACGCGTCCGCTGCGCAAACAAACACACGCGCAACGTAACACGCGCGTTTAGCAACGATCTTCGTTGCAGCTCATATTCTCGCCAAAAGCGTTCCCTAGAAACGTGCTCTGCCCAGCTTGAAAATTCAACTTCCAGAGGGTACTCAGATCTGCCGGGCTCACAGATAGCAATATATTTTTATGAACGCAGTGAGACGCCAGGCAAAAACAAAGAGAACGCTGCTAGCCTAGCGTTTCGCGAGAAACTTATAGAAGAGGAAAAATAAATGTGCGGCACTTTCACAGGCTAAGTACCGCTCGAGCTTTTGTAATCTCGACCAAATGACTCTGGATCGCGTAAAACGTGCCGACCCTTCTGTGAATTCCACTCAAAAGCAATTCGGATTATTTTTCCAACGGCGTTTCTGATTTTTCAGGATCATCGATTCAAAAACTTTATCACGTGCCCGGAAACTCTTCAATTTGATTTCTTTAAAGAAGAAAAAACGTCTAGCTTGTCCGGAACGTCAAAGAGACGCCCTGCAAGTTCGCGTTCGCCATTCCCTTTGCTACAAATCAATTATTCGCCCAAGAGAATTCTCGTTTGAAATAAGTTACTTACGCTAAAGTGAATAATCAAGTTACTCACGTGACTGAGTTGAGTGACATTACTCGCGGCGTAGTAACTCGCTCTGGATCCACAGGGTCTCGAGTACAAGGGCTCAAGGTCGGCTATCGTTGCGTAACTTCCGGAATTAGCGCTTCCCGGCCTCGGGTCGACTCTGACCAGTACAGAACTTCCGGTCAGACCACCTGTCCCCGCTGCCGAGTAACTGCAACAAGGTAGCGTCTTCCTGTAAACACGAGAGAACTTTACGCTCCAGTTTCTTCGTCCCAATCAAACTCCCATATCCTAAAAATTCACTGGAATCTTCTCGTCATCGTAATCGACAAAAACACACGAAATAAATCTAATTCCCAAGATGCATACGATGTGCGAATTTCTCGGGGCAACCGAAGGGTGCAAATCCCTTTTGAACGTCTACCAATCCATTGAATAACGCGGTGGCCCGGTCCGTACATTATTCTCAGGATTCCATATAAGAAAGAGAGAAAGTCGTTCCCCTCGATCACAGTGACGTACACGATCTTCCAAAGCGATTTGCATAGCGGCCTAAGGGCACGAAATCGCCAATGTAGTCGCGAACAAATTTCTCCCTCCCTCCTTTCTCTGCCTTTCACTATCTCTGTATTACACAATCTGCATATAGTTATCTCGTTCTTGCTCAACTTCGTACCCTCGGATTGAGTGTCTATCGCCATTGTCCTCAAAGTAACTCTCGTCTAGGGCAGAAGTACATTATACTAAGTGAATCTTTACTGGCATTAGCACGAGCAGGAGTGTGCAAAGTGGATGATAATGAGAACGCCCTCTCGCAGGGTCGCTGATCCTTAATATCAATTCCACAGCGCTTCAAAAATCGAATATAAATCTCGACGTTTGACGCGTTTTGTTTGGCGAAATATTTAGAATACAGTCACGTTTCCCTTCGTGATGTATCGCTTTTTCGACTCGAAGCTGCACGTACCTGCCTTGAAATATTGTTCAACTATCTCCACACCATAAAACACACATATGCGCCGTTAAATTTCTCAATTTTTATCGATTTTTCCCACTCGCCAAATGACCGCTTCGTCCTGCGGCGAAAGAATCTCCAAAGGGTGTGCGAAGCGTTTTCGATTCTAGAGTTTCCATTCGCAGGATTGAAAAAAAGGAACCAATTTCGAGGCGACAGGGGAGGGTGAATATTGGGGAGTCGCTAAAATATTCGAGGGGCTCGAGCCATATCTGTTGTCAAGGATATAGAGAGAAAATACATTCCAATCGATTCGTCATCTCCTTTCACATCCGCCAGTTCTTTCCAAACGCCGTTCATGGATAAAGGATCAAAAGATATTTCCGAAGTATTTTCCTTTCGAAAAATACGAATAAACAGAAAAAAAATAAAACATTTAACAAAAACTTTTCTTTTTCTTCGTATATCTTCCTTTTTTATTCGCTCCCTGTTGCAGCTTCTGATTTATTGTAGAATATTTGGTATCAGTATTGACCAGAATTAACCAAATGGACACTAATTTTTTCTGCGTCCCTCAGGTCTCGAGTTAATGATTTCTTTTCGTGTATGGACCGAATCCCAAAGGCCATCCTGAAATATAGCGCGTTCTCTCATCATGAGCATCAAGCCAGAGAGCCTCGGAACGGCTAATATTTCCCGAGAGAGACAATCGTCCCGTTTGCCAAAGTCTTCTCTCGAGTCCTGTGTGTGCCAGGATGTACACATCCAGGAAATATACGGGAGACTCCTTCAAGACTCCTGTAAGCGAGACTCATCCTTTTTGTCTCAATTTTTCCTGCAGAACTGAGTCTCTCTCTCTCTCTCTCTCTTGCTTTTTCCCTCCGATGCCCTTCAGCTCTTGTTCCTCCTTCGCCACTACACCACGGAGGACATTCGCATGCTGGTTTTATATCCAGAGCCGAGAAGCCCGCAAGCCACCCTGGGAAGCAGAGTTTCCCTTCTCGAGGAGACGAAAATCCTCGAACAGGAGCGCGAGCGTGTAATAAAATGTCGGGAGCAATGCCAAGCAACCGACAGATCACCCGGCTTATTGAAAGGATATTTCATTCGGGCTTTCGTGTACAGTGAGGGCCACCTTCGAAACCAAAGCTGAGCTGAACGATGTGGGAGAGAAAAGGAGCGAAAAGGGGGGAAGCGAAAGAAGCTACTGCTGCGGGAAAATATCCCCAGCGCTTATGTGACGAATTTCCCTACGGGTGTACCGCGGGCTCCGAACATTCGAGTCTTTTCTCCATTTTCTTTTATTACTGCCCGAACATACGTTCGCCATGTAAAAGTAGCAGAACCGCAAGTTCCTGCTCCACTTCTTTTTGCCGCTCGCCCCGAGAACTCGTCAGGAAGCTATTCTTGTTCTCCATCGATTTTGGCCACTTTCTCTCTCCACGAGATCGGAAACCCCATCAGAAATATCTTTATAAGCAGACCTCTTGGTCGAAGGGTCATCCACAGAAAAAAGAGCATTCACAAAGCGCTCAGATCAATCGCGGTCCAGCAGAGAAGACTCAAAAAATATCTCGAAGCGAAAGTTTGATTATTTTTTTTATTACCAACGAATGTAGCAATAAGTTTTACACTTACTGGGATTCCTGGACTCGAGCCTTGCTGTTTCTTATGTACAGAGCACTCGCCACACTCCCAACGACCAGGATAAGTGCGCAGGCACACGTGGCAGCTACGTAGAGGGCTCCGGTCCCATTAACGAGAGGACCAGCTTCCAGGCGGACTGAATCATTTCTGGGCGGTGTCTGGACTCCTAAAACAATAAAAATCACGTATTTGTCAAGTATTGCTAAAGCCCAATGGACTTTTATTTCGTTGTGGAAAGATTATCGTATTCCAAGGTCCTTATCGGGAATACGAGATTTTCCAAACTTTACGTTTGATTTCTGGACGGAAGCAAGTCAGCAGAACCCATTTGACTGTGAGCGACTCCTGCTTTTCTGCGGCAAACGATCGAGGTGCGAAAGCGTTAGAGTGTTTCTCTGGTCGTCTAGCTGTTAGAGAGTTCGATTACCAGAGAAACGAGCTGGAACCGGAAGAGGGTGAGCTGGAAGGACCGCGACGAGAGGAAACCGCAGTCGCAAGGGGAAGAAGGGATGGCTCTCGTGCAACGAGGCGCTTTGATCGACTCTCGTCTCGTCGTCGGGACGCGACTTTGTTCACCACCGCAAAGAGAGTTAGAGAGTCCCGTTGGGAAATTCAAGGATTCTTCCCTTTTCTTTCTATTTTTTTTTACCCCCATATTTATTTTTATTAGCGAGACAGTGGAGCAGCGAGAGTTTCGTCTTTCTGTCTCGCTATATACTGATTCGCGTCTCATCAGCGCGCATTTCCCTTGCCACAACGATTTTTCTCTTTTTCTCGTCCATCGCCCGACTGTCCGTGATGCTGAGTTTCCTCTGCCAAATAATCATTGCTTCTGTGCATATAAGAGCATATTGGGTCAATCTGACCCGAGGCGTTTTTCAAATCGTCGCATTCCAGTAAATATGAATTTTTTTTTGTAGAGACGTTTTTTTAAACGTCAAAACGTTCGTTGCCAGTAAAAGCCAGACGATCGGCGACAGAAAATCGTTGGGGTCAAAATGACCCAGTGTGTACTCGAAGGGTTAAAATATAGAATTCATCTCTCGGATGCTGCGTATCGAGTGGAATAACGTAGTAGTTGATGTTCGCATAAAACAATAAGAAGAAAAATACGTCAGAGGAGTACATTTTGGACCGGAAGATGAAGAAGGCAATGGGAAGACGAAGCCTGCACAAAGATCAAGTTTACCCGGGGTTTGATGAGGCGTACGGTTGCTGGTAAAAACAGAAACTGGTCACCTGACTGCAAGACGAAGTGCAGAAAAACAAAAGACAGTTAAATAAAAGGTCGGGGTTTTTTTTTCGCTCGGGCTCGGCGGAAACTCTCGAGCATGAAGCGTACGCGAAAGCATTCGGTTGGGGAGGCTTGTTATTTTGTTTATTTACGTCGAGCTTCCATCCGAAAGCCTCGGAAAAGAAGTTGCAACGCGGAGTTCCGTTGTCTGTGCACAATGTAAAGTTCCTTTTGCCCGGAAGCCTCTCGGCTCTTCTTTTTCTCACGACCTTTCTTTATCTTGCTCGCTCGTTCGGAGTTTCATGTTCTTCTTCGTAATATCCGTGTCTCTGGACAAACCTTACCTTGGCAAGGCGAAATGCTGCCTCTATGCTCCTACAACTTGCATCAACTTGGAAAAGGAAATTCTGAAGAAGCAGCCGGGCATCCCTCGCACCCTCGTCCTCGCGTTTCTTCCGACTTGTCTCTTTATGTCGTTCGCTATGAATTTTCTTCTGCCCACCAAAAGCCCTGCAGCGAGCCAAACATTCGGGCCACAAAGTTTATTCGAAACTGTGCCATCGGGTGATACAATCGCCAAATTCCAATATCTCGAGTTCCGACTAGTTTTCGATGTTTCAGACGCGAGTTTCTCAGATTCGCTCATATGAACTTGTGCGAATAATCAGTGGACAACCGTCACCCACGTTTCTCACATACGAGCAGACACACCAAGATCGTCCAATCGCATTTTACGATGCGTCGTTTGTACTTTCGTGGAAAAATCCTTCGTCTATTCCATCGAGACGACCAGCAGCGGCGTTGGACGGTCGAGGAGAAAATGTCGTGAAGAAAAGACGCCGAGGTTACGACGACGATGGAGATTCCATCTTTCCCCGTTTAAATTGGACGAGACTCCCGAACGATATGTGCAAACTCGATGGCTCCTGTTTTCGGGCCAGACCTTCGTATACGTGACCGAGCTCGCTCGTTCCTGGAATTTAAAAAGACTAGACACGGCCATGTACCACTTCGTGATCTCATCCTATTGCGGAACACGAACTCCATGGAGAAAACACACGTGTTCAACGCAATCTCTTGGTCCTGAGTGTTGTCATTTTTCACCAAAGTATCTTTACTCGGTAATACGTCGCAGAATATTATCCACAATAAGGTGGAAGCATGATAAACGAGGCCGGAGCGTTTGGATGTTCCGAGGACGCTCGTCTGAATGGCAAATCTATCGGCAGTTCCCCATCGTTCCGTCATCCATTTTTCCCGAGCAACTTGTCATCGAAACTATTTCAAAAGTTTCCTCTGTCGATATAAAAACCGAATGACGTTGAATCTTATCAGGATCCTGTCGGTGATAAGGTTCGCCACTTTTCCACTGTGACTCGAATGGAGACCGAGCCAGAAGTCACGGAGGCGTTAAGGTCCGTTCATTTATAAGAGCACCGAAAGGTCGAGAAGGGGTTGTCATGAAAACTGTCTGGAAGGCTGAGTTCATGACCGAAGTTGAGACGGTATACGGAAAGGTTTTCTGTGCGGTGGCCGGTCAACCACGATCAAACAGTCGCTAACCGAGATTTACGCCGGTCCGGAATTAAGTCCAGCGGATTTGGGGATTAACGGTCGTAGTGTCCAACCGAAGGAAGACCGAGCGAGCGCTGGCATTATACTCCGGCGAAGCTCCGCAGCCCAGAAAAGCTGCATTTTCCAATCCTTCGAAATCTCGTTATCGCTCTTCTCGATTTTTATTCGAGACTACGGAACCTCGAGGTAATTTTCACTCTTCTTTCATCAAGGGAAATGGCATCGGAAAATCAGAAGGCCGTTGCGAGATTTTATTCGTTTTTTTCCTCCTCCCTCTTCGGCTTTTGCTTCGTGTTTGCTCGGAGTCTGGCCTATCGAGAGATGTGCATAATGACGAAGAGGCGAAAGTTGAGACGTCGTTGGACGTTTGGGCTAGGGCTCTCGCTCTCAGGGATCCTTGATCTCCGAGCGACAGAAATTCGCTCTCTTGATCTTGATTCTCGTTGGCTTCGCGGAAAGTCGGAAATCCCTTTCATTAAATCCCAGGCTCGTTGCTGCCTCCTCTCAATCGAAATCGCTGCCACGAACGACCAAGACCAAGACCAAGACCAAGACGACGACGATGAGATTCAATTTTGCTTCCGGCAGATTGCTTTTCCCTGTTCCTTCTCGTCCTGTAACTGGATACTGGATCCGCGCTTCTGTCAACACTAGTTCTCAGTTTCCATCATGGACAGTGAATAAGAAGCAAAGGAGGGCGATGCTGCTCTGTACACCAGGAAAAGGGCCTCGAGACGAAGCATCATTTTGCTCTTAGACCGAGACTAAATCCATTTCATCTTCGTGTCATGAAGGATGAGTGAAAATAATGAAACCAGTTGTTCACCAAGCATATCTATAGCGTCGAGATCGTAAGCGATGCTTTTACCATTAGCACTAGACGTGCCATGTGATTGTCTTGGAAAATATCTGCCTCGGGTTCCCGAGCAATCATTGTATCGTGACTCATGATCCTTCGAACATCCTCCCACACGAAGATGCTTTTTCGAGAGGCTTTTTGATACTCTCCGGCAACGATAAAGTAGATCAAATTACAAGCATTGCCCACATTCTTCGAGTAATCGAATTGAGGGTCAATTATGGGCCTGATTAGACGGAGGGTAAGACTTAACAAGGTCTATCCTGACATCAAATTATCCACGGGTCTGCTTGACCCAGCTACGGCTTCGTCAACGTTCCCCGCATCGTCCCCATCGCCCCCATCATCCCCATAAGCTTTGGTACAATTTACCATGACATCGCTATACTGGTTCTTGGCAACATGATCCTCGATACCGACACCGACACGATAACCCTGAATCGTTACGCGGTCATTATCTGCACATATTATATTATCCTTCCTCTCTCAACACCCCTTAACTCTGCCAGACTCTCTATTTCCCTTGTCGTATCGTGCTTGACCACTCCACAGATTATGGGATAGATTTAATTAACCAATATCGAATAACTCAGCAAAATTACCATCATGTACTCCAGCAGATCATCGCATCAGATTTTAACGTACGACGACGATCTCAAGTTGCCAATAATCTCATCACACCGCCAGCATGTATAGCAGATTTAATAGAAATATTCAAAACTCCTCCTCGTGACACTGGGTCGTTTGGAAAATGGTGGAGCTTCGTAAACTTTTCGAAAAATCAATAAGTTTTTTTTTTTGACTGAAATATGTGGCAAAACTGGACCAAACCCAAAATCCCTGAAGTCATAATGAAAAGATTGAAAAACGCGCCAGAGACATTAAGGACCACGACAACTTCCTTTTTACGAATCATTTTTAAGAAAAATTGAAAGAATCGTCAACGTTATTATTTTTTAGTGTATCGGACTGGCTTTTGGAATAATTTTTTCGACTAATCAATCAGATCGCTATATGATTATGGTTTATGGAAAATTTAAATACCTTTCAGACATATTTTATTTCTCTTGAAAACGAGAACCGTGTCGTTGTATCTCGTGCCAAGGGGTGCTGACACGTTGAGCCTCAAGGTCATCGGTATTTCGGCACTGACGAGGCCCGAGCACGGCAATCTGATCCTAAACACCTGGAGGGTGACCGGAACTTCGCCCTTCGCTGAAACATTGACCCGGGGACGTAAGAGGGCCATGGACTCGACGCTGCCACCATGAACGCCAATGACGTCGTAATCCAATTCCATGGAATACTGCAACTAAAAAAAACGAAGTGTGAGGAAAGAAATTTTATTTTCTAGGCTTTCGCGACATTTTGGAAAGAATTTCGTCGTTTTATTTCGATGTCTCGAGACTCTGCATGCAAAAGCAGCGTTAAGGAGTATTTTTCGAGGTTTTTTTTACGTCGTTTAAATATTACCAACGAGCACGTAAACATTCGAGCAAGCACGTGTATACAAAGTTTTTCCAGGCTTCGTTCAAACCGCCAGCATTATTCTCTTTCCGCAAAGCTTTCTATCCCCCCCCCCCCCCCCCCCCCACTGACATTATTTTTTACTTGCATTCTCGCTCAGCCTACACATGGGCTCTTCACCCATTGGCCGATTCCTCAAGAGTTTTACGACCGCGTATCGCACCGACAAGTCCGCGTGGCTTTTGAATTCAACCCCCTGTGCACCCTCCACGCTCCCGAAGGAGTCGTCGATCGGCAATCACACGGAATCCCACTAGAGAGACTCAGCTGTGAGACAAAGACCGAAAGAAAACCACGATATAGCGTTTAGGCACGCCACAAGTTTTACGATGTTACATAAATAATAGGCTTAGTGCTTCGTGATGCGATGTCAACCAGTACAAACCTCTCTCTCTCTCTCTCTTTCTTCCTTTCTCACTCCCGGACTTTCAACCCTCCACGATGACCTCTCTGAACCACCTTTTCCGTATCGTCCAATGACAGTCTGAGCAGTTGCTTTCTAGACCTCGCGAAGGCCCGTGTAATCACTCTTGCCTCTCGGTTTGTAGCGTGACACCTGGACGCTCTTGTTTCCCCTTTCCACTCCTTCAAAACCTCACACGAAACCTCGCTCCTTCTCTCTCAACCTCCACCCTTTTTCTATGTTTTTCACGCTGAGCAAGCTCTACGCAACGTCACAAAGCACAATGTGTCTCTTTTGCATTGCCATACGAGAGTCGTATCAGTAATGAGTAACGGTCAACGATCCAGTGAGAATAACGGACGCCCAGCAGGTTAATCGCCTGCGCGGTAGAAAACCTCCGATGCTTCCGAACCCTACGAGGGCCTGATCAGGTTCAGATAATCGTGTCTCACACACGTCCGATCGAACCGAACGTCTCAGCGATTCCTCGGAGTCATTGGAATCGATTAAGTGATGAATAAACCGAAGGGGCAAAGGAAATTGTTGGAATTGCCAGAAACATGAAGTTTGGATACAAACAGACGAGTTGAAACAACTGCGCGCGTAAATAATGTGTCGAGAGTTTAAATTATGGTTCTTTTAGTGTCTCGCCTGTCTCCTGCTGTCGTATAAACTCCCATGCTCCGGATGAGAGTCTTCGAGACAGTTCGAGAATGTATGTTTCCCTCCGCGAGCTTTCTTCTTCCGTGCACAAGCTCCTCCTCCCTCTACTTCCTTCTCTTGTGTCAACTCCGTGGCACAGACTCTCCCGAAGGTTTCTTGGGCATCGAAAAGAGAAAGAAATCCGTTGTAAAAATAAATGTTGAAACTACAAGCAAAAGGAAGTGGATTCGCGGTGTGGAAAGGGTAGAAAACACGAGAGAAAGGCCGTTCGCCGATTCACTGCTCGCGGTCCCTTCAGCTATCGCGTTGCGTGATTCGAGCTTAAAGCGCAAACCAATCGATTTATCTGAGCTCTGGCGAACACACCGGAAGGAGTCGAGCCTGAAAATCTATCGGAAAGGGTGGAGGAAATGAAACGAACAAGCGAATCACAGCGCTACGGCATCGAGTGCTTTTCTGCAGCTGCAAGCGAGTTTGCTTAATATCTTCTCTTCGTTTCCCAGTAATAGCGTAAAAATGTTTGCTCAAGGAGCGAGCGAGCTCTCGCTACTCTCTAGCCGTTCCCTCTAAATATTATACACCATCGTTTTACTCCATTTCCTTCTACTCCATTCGAACTTTGCTTCCTCCAGCCTCCTTCGAGCAAACCACCGAAAACTCTTGCCTATCCCACCAAACCCCCAACCGCTAACCATTTCTTTTACGTAGACGCTTGTGTGCCGAACAAACTTTTCATTAGCTTGGCAAAATGCTCTCTAACCGTTAAACAATATATACATTCTTATTATCGCAAAAATTATTATGCACCCTGAAAGAATTAATTCGACGCAAAAGTTGGACAGATAAACGTTTTTCCATCAATTTATTTTTTTGTATTTTCGTCTATAATTTTCTTACCGGTCTAATTTCGACATTTTACATTTTTCGAGTATTGCCTCTGAGGTTTCTACACATTTTTAGGATCGATTGCCTTTGCGCCTTAATTTAAAAAAAAAATTCTCACAGTTTTTCCATGAAAATTCGTAATTATAATCGCTTCGTAATTTTCATCGAATTTAGTTCATTACCAGCGAGTCAAATAACAATAAGTTTCGAGAGTTTTGGACTTGAATGTAGAAAAATTTGGTTTACATTTCATTTGCCTCTCGGCTGGTTTTTTTTATCAAGTTTTTTCATAAAAATTCGTGATTAAAATCGCTGTGTAATTTTCATGGAATTTCGTTTATTATCGGCGAGTCAAATAACACAAAGCGTGACATATCTTCGCGGGAGGTTCGAACTTGAATGTGTAAAAATTATTGTGGAATTCGGTAGGATTTGAAGGATGTCAGAAAAGAAGAGCGAGGACAACAATAAAGGTTGGAAAAATTCGGAACGTGTAACGGGAGTACCGTTTGGTTGTGGCACTTCTATTGGGGGAGTGCATTTGATCTCTGCGGCACAGCAATCGGCTGTGATGGCGACGAGGGATGAGAAATAAAATAAAAACGGTTGGAGAGTTCTCGGTCGTCAAACCAATGTCATATGATAGTAGTGGAAGCCGACAGTCGGGGTATACCGTTGTATAAAAAGAGGGCAAAGGTCTTGAAGGGTTTTCTCTTTCTCCTTGTGTCCTTGGTTCGCGCAATAACAAAATGCCATTGGGTTTTTCGCTTCCTCCTGCTTTTTTTTTCTTCCAAAGCCTCGAGCGATCCCACTTTCTCCTTCGCGTTTTCTCGCTTCCATCCTTTCAGCATTAACGTTCTCTCGCCTGCTGCTCGAATCTATTCGTACAGCAGCTCGCCTTTGCCCGAGAGAGAGAGAGAGAGAAAAGAAAAGCTCTAGCATAGTCTGGGGCTGAACGGAATGAAAGTTACGAGTTTACGCTTTGATTTCATTCCGCGAATCCCCTCCGCGTCTCACCCTCACAGCAGCTCATCGTGATCCGTCTCTCAGCATCCTTCACTTCCTCCAACAAACTTTCAGTGTCGCTTCTTCTCTTTGCTCCCATCGAGAACGACCAAACGAGAGGGAGAGAAAGAAAGAGAGAGAGCTCGCGCTCTCCCACACAGTTAAACACCAAGGCAGATTTCCACTGTGGTAGCCGTTAGACAGAAATTAAATCGAATCGCGTCTTTGACAGAAACGGGCTAAGGGACGAGAGCAAAGGAAATCGGAATCTCGTACAACTGAGAATTCCACTGTGAATACACTACGGACTGCCTTTGGTATTTTTCTATAGATTGGATTAACGACCTTTCGTGATGCATCGTTTTTGCAACATTTCCCTCCATTTTTAATCCGCGAACGAATCAAAATCAAGAGTAATTAACACAGAGAAATTCAAATTTTTCATAATTTGCTTTGAAATCGAAGAAATTTTCGAAAATAATTGAATTAAGGGCCCACAACCAGTTAAAATAGAATGAAATCGTTTATCATTATAAATTATGGGAAAAAGCTCCCTTTTGAATGTTTCAATCAAACGTAACCCCTTAATTGGCACAATTAACGAGAATTATTCGCAAAATTTTTCTTTCGATACCATACCGCAGACTCCCTTCGATATTTTTCTAAAGCAGATTGGATTAACGACGTTTCGTGATGCATCGATTGTGCAACATTTCCCCAGATTTTTAAAACGAAAGAATTTATAATTAAGAGCAATTAACACAGAAGAATTGTAAACTTTCATAATTTGCACTGAACCCGAAGAAATTCTTGGAAATAAATGAATTAAGGGGTCACGACCAGTTAAAATAGAATGAAATCATTTATAATTATAAATTCTAGAAAAAAGCTCTCTTTTGCATATTTCAATCAGACGTAACCATTTAATTAGCTCGATTACCGAGAATTATTCGCAGATTTTATTTTTACGATGTCAAAATAATCGGATTATGATCCACGATTATGGAAACGTTGTTATGAAATATTTAAATTGGCTCAGAGAGATTTTTTTCGCTGGTAACGAAGAGTGATTCCGGGACAGCTCCGTCTCGTGACATTGTCAATGAAGTGCAGCTTATTTCGTCGTATACATCGGAACTCGAATCGCGTGACGAGCTCGAACGAATTAAAGGAACAAAACTCTCGAAGCTTCGAGCTCGGTTCGTGCGCTGCGATGGAATCCTCAATAGAAAAGCTCCTTAGAGACACGCGAGCGAACAAGCCGGCTCGAGGTTTCTTTCCTCCGGTTTCTCCTCGCGTTGCCCATGACCCATGAGCTCCCACGAGCGACGGTAATATTTCGATCAAATATTTAACCGTTAATGGTCTTACCTACCACGCCAGAGTGAGCTTGAAAGGGTTCTCGTTTGTCGCAAAACTCCTCTCTATGGGAGTGAGTTTGAGTCTCCTTCGTACTTCGTATATGAAACGTTTTATCGGGCTGCAAAGCGCCACTTTCGATCCTGCTATGAATTAATCACGTTTATCGTTGTAATACGGAACTCGTGTTAGGTTTTTTTGTCGTCGCGACAACGATCCCTCGAGAAGGATGACTACGAGGTAAGAAAAGCCAGGAAAAGTACGCAACGAACTCAAAACCTCACTATAAAAAAAAAAAAAAAGAAACGTGACGTGAAAAACGATCGAAATTGTTTAAAAATCATCATCTGCTGCCATTCTCCATTTTTGCTACGTCAGCATCTGAGATATTCATCAACTTTTTCGTACCCAAGCATCACATCGAAATAAACGTGTAAATTCAAAGGAAAAACATATATTCTTGAGAATTCGGTATCTCACACGCGATAATAACGTTGAAGAGAAGATTGAGAACCCTACAAGCGAACTTGAGCGTTCTCGTCGTTTTAACGAGCGCTTTTAACGGTTTAATTATTAGCTCGACTGTACTCAAGAGACATAAGGGCTGTTTGCACCCTTGGCGTTAACGCAATACGCTTGAGCAACCCTGTGCTCTCGAGGCGTATACACGTTCGTATATAAGAGTATATACACAGATAATGCACATGTACAGCCGCAGGCGTGTCGAGGAGTGTGTTGCCTGGAAATTGTGAACGGTCCGGAGGATGCGGGAATCCGGGGCAGATGCGAGAGTAGCGGCTCGCGCGAGCAACTCTCCATTCTCGCTTTCTGCAAATGTTTCATCTATCCAGGTCGACTCACGTTAAAGCTCTACAGCAGTCTCTGCTTCTACGCGAACGTGGTGTCTGTCTGGCTCTCGCTTCGTTCTTTACCCTCTTCCTCTTCCTCCTCATCTAACATCCGTTATCCGTCTCTCTCGTCAGTCCATTCTCGTCTGACGGGCAAACGAGCTCCCTCGCTCGACGGAGTCACGCGTATAATACATATGCAATTCTCATTCCCATTTCTCTTGTATACGTCCTTTGGGAAACCTTTGGTTAACTTGAACGAAGGAAATATATACCCGGATCCATGATATGTCTCCGTCAGTCTTGCGTCTCGTGACACTCATTTCGTCTGCCTTCTTCCCTATATATTGCTTTTCTCTTTTCATTTTCCCAGATATCTCTCTCTCTCTCTCTCTCTCTCTCTCTCTCTCTCTCTCTCTCTCTCTCTCTCTCTCTCTCTTCTCTCGGTCCACCTTCACATTTCTCTCCGCCTCTTTGTGGCTCCGAGTCTGTTAATACGCGACAATCGTGTAGACACCGTTACTCTCTCGAGGAGCCGAATGAACGCTCCAACAAACCCCGTTCGCGATAAGCAGTAAGCTGTCGCCCCAAAACCCTACACCCAGAGATTCCCTACGTCTCTATATATTCCAGGTTTGCGCCCTTGTGTTTGTACCTTCTCGCATATGCACACGTGAGTGTCTCTGTGTGCGTGATATGGTTGGCTGTGTGTGCAGATTGAAGAGAAGCATACATAAGTACCCACTATCTGGAATGCCAGTCCCAGAGACCCTCCGTGCCCATTCTCCACAGCAGAGAGATTTGGAATTATAATCGACAGATATATTTGCTCTTCTAACTCACGTTTCTATGAATCTTTCATCGGAATCAAACTTTTTTCATTATTTCCTCGTCGAATCCCAAAGGTCGTCCCTTTGTCAAGGATTCATTGCTTCCGTGTAAATTCTGACAGAGTGACGTGTGACGTTGTGAACAGTAAAATTTACCTCGTTCACGAATCATTGTCCCAGCTGTCTGCAAAATCCAATTAAGATTTCGAGTCTTTACGATGCAGTCACTCGTTTTTCCCTCTATAGTCCAACTTTCCCAACACACACTTAATATTTCTTCATGGAAAATATTGTTTTCCGGACCCGCTGTGTTTTAAACGGAAGGGTCCGTAAATTGCTGCGCTAAATTATTTCGTTCGGTGGCTCTCGCAGTCCAGACGCTTAATTAGTGGCTAGGGGCGAATAAAGTAAAAGTTGCCGCATGGTATAAAGGGCTCCCACGATAAGAAAGGGTTATTCCTTTAGCCTCGCCAGACGAAGACTTCACTATGTGCGACACTGTAAAAGGCAGCAGTTTGTCGTTTAATGCGAAAACATTGGGTCCTTCGTCGTTCTCTCCGAGACTCCGAACTAACGGAGTGTTTGTGCGAACGCTTGTGTTGGTCGCGAACTGGATGAGAGAGCGAGTCACGTAAGGGATTGCGCTACGAGTCCCAGAGGAATGCTGCGGTCCAAGGGCTCTGAAATTCCACGTAGAACGAGTGTCTTGTTTTTTCTTTGCTCGCTCGTACCTATAAATGGTACAATACCAAAGTCCATCGATATTGGATGACCCAATCTTTTAATCCTGAACTCTCTTCTTTCCAATCAATTGTACGACATAAAAATCTCCCACGAATCCCAAAAGCTACGACTCTGTAACAATCTTTTTCCATCGCAGAGTCTCTCGTAACGTTGGAGCGATCGATTATTGATCAGAAAACTAATTGTCTCACGTTTTTCCAAGTTGATTTACCGAATTTATCAAATTACTGGCGCAATGCCGTGCTGGCGATCGGCCAAAAAATCCAGCAATTAATAATCGAGCAGTAATTAATCAGCAGCTCGGAAAAATGGAATTTCCCATACTCCCTTTCCAAATTAATGCGAATTTTTTTTTTATTCCATTTGCCACGAACGACCCATCGATACAATTTTTCTTACATTTTTCACCAAAAGTCAGAATCTTCATATCGACTAAACTCTCGTCATCAAAGTTTCCCGCGCGTATTTTCTTAGATCTATATAGTTTGGTTAATTTTTCAATTGCGCACATTGTTGACAGATGTGGCTCGACCTGCTGAATACGTTACATTTATAATTCCCAGTCATAAATCAATCCTCACGTACTTCCGGCGTCGCCCATGTACAACGACGCAACATCTGCATAAATTGCACTCGATAACATGTTCGCGCGTAACATCTATATATGGCCACGTATATATAAATGTAACAAATATATGACATGGATATATGAAGGCTGGAATAACATAGCAAACGTTGTTTAAATATGCACATTCGCATATACATATATTCATCGAGATAAGTGGCGTGTGTGTGTCTATATATATATCCTGAGAGGATGGAAGCGATAGACGCGTAAAAAGTATGCAATGGCGTGTTGCAACTTGGTCGCCGAGTGTTTCACGCCTCTGCTTTCAGCAGTGGGAGCAACACGTTAAAACAGAAGCATTGGGCAAAAGCAGCAGAGCAGCAGCTACGACGATACGTTTCAACCGGTTTATCAAATGTAGTTTAGCGTTGCGTTTATCGTCGTGACTCGTTGTAGCGAAATGAGGGAGGCAAGAAAGACCTTCGGTGAGTGACTGCCAGGTGTGCACGACGACGACTAAATTCCTCCTGTTTGCGTGTGAACAGCGAAAACAGTCGCGAGAGAACGAAATTGGCGATGACAGAGAGGAGTGGGTTGGAAAGCGTCTCGTGGTTTAGACCGAGAACCGTACACATTCGATGTTGTTGTCGAAATAAAATATATACTTGTGCGAGGTGAGAAATTCAGAGAGAGAGAGAGAGAGAGGATGTGCAAAGCAGAGACAAATAGACGAAGGAAGGGGGTACGTAGGGCAATTTTCGAGTAATTCGATGGGGCGTGATCGTCATAGCAACCCCTCGTCCTCCAGGCCAGTTAACCCTCCTTGGAAGCTGGAGCGCCTGTTCAAACAACCCCCAAACTCTGTACCATATCACCCCGGTCCTTGCTTCGTCCCACACTCTCCTTTCTCTTCTTCTCTTTCTCCTCTGCTTTCCATACACACGAATATATATATTTATACCGTCAACGTATGTATTCACCTCGCTTCCACTATCTCGCGTTCCCTAGTTCCTGTTCGTTCACTGCACTCCCTGCTCTCCTCCCTATATCCAAGTGTGCACACATTACTATACATATTTATTATATCTTGTGTATATTCCTACACTCGTGCTCGCACTCGTCGTATACTCACGTCTACGAGACACTCAGGGCGTATAGATATTATGTATAAAATCCCAGAATATATTCTCGTGTACCAGGAACTCAGAACCATCGAGAAATAAACACGTGAGCACATACAGACGCATATATTTATATGTGCCATGTGTACGTACGTGTATTTCCGTTGTATAATAATTTGTCCGTGTATTCTCGACGCAGAGCGCACGGAGACAGTTCGCACAGGCAGAATATGGGAAAACGGAGAGATAGAGACCCACGAGGTCGACCACTGGCGAGAAAAAAGCTGCTGGTTTTCAAGGGAATCAAATGTAGACGCAGAGGCGGAGCTTTTCGGTTTTTCTCATTGTCAGCCTCTTTTTTTCCTCCTTTTTTTTCGTACAACTTCTTCCGCTGCTATGTCGAAGTTTTTGATGAGGCGACTGTAATCTACCAACTCGATCCACTCGTTGATGAGACTCTCTGGAGGATTGAGATACCCTGCTGGCAAAGGCAGAAAGACAGTTTGCGAGTTTCTGTTTTTAATAGAAATCTTATCCCAATGGATACGCTGATGCTTCTTATTCTCTTTCTATTTCTATCCTAGAAACCCCCGAACAATCACCGCCGCGTTCGTCTTTCGAAAGCTCCAAAGAAAACAGAGATAAGAGCTGCTGATAATATTTTGCTGTCGAAAAAGAACGGAATCGCAGTGAGAAAATTCTCTGGGGATCAGGCAGCCAGCTTTTTCTGATACCAACTAAAAAATTGTTCGCAACCTTTGGACATGAGGATACGCGGCAAACTATAAATATTCTTCATGCAGCCGCTCTGGAATATTTCTCGAGTTCCATGTCCGGATTCGTCTCTCTTTTACACATTCATTCCACTTCTCGAGCCTCAAAAATGCACCTTGCGAAATGTTCTGTGTGTACCAGCCACTCGTATTATTTTTAATTATTTTTAAGCCCGAGAGAAAATGTCGGAAGGCTCGTTCTCACTAGGCCAGACCATTCACGACTTGTACTACTTGCAGCAAGCTCCGTTTCCCCTCATTTCGTTTTTATTCTCATCGCGTTTCAAATAAGGTTTGACCTAGAGTTTTCTTCGGCAAGAAAAATTTACCAATTTCCGATAAAACGTCGTGGTTTCGAGTTAAATAATGGAATCAAGGGAAGGAAACAAATAAATGTGAGGGATTTATTTATTAACAGCATCGACTCAGTCATCTCGCATCGTTAATTCTTCAACGTCCGTAATTCTTGATCTATTTTATAATACTCCACCAATGAGCATTGAATTTCCTGTTTATACAGTAGAGATCCGAGGAATATAAATTAAGGGAGAGTTACTCGACGCTATTATTGCGAGTCCTGCTTAATTATAAAACCGATAAATTCATGGCGTTGCTAGGAAGGAAGGAATGAATGCTATGCTAGACTCTCCGGTATACACTGAAAAGGGCTACTCGGTTGGACAGACGTCTGGAATCTCCGGGTGATAAACGAGCCACTGATCCTGATCCCCTGCTCAGCATGTAAATCTCATTTAAAAAATCCGTAAAAAACATCGTGATCTCGATGGGAGATTCAAACATAACTAACTTAGCGACGAGTACGTGAGAGAACGAAGACGTGTCGAATCGAGAGTTAATATCCATGCAGAAAAAAAAAAACGTGATTTTGTTGCTTTTAGAAAAATGTCAATCGCAGAAGATCCGAAGGGACTTTTCCCTCGCTCCAAGCGTTCGTACTCGAGGTGTTTACAGGCAAAGGTATCGGGCCTTTACATCTTTTGCTTACTGAGGAACGCTCAGACGGGAAACCCAAAGCTCTTTCACGGTTTCTCATACTTTTCTTCCTCAAGACCTTCTCGAGGCTTTCGATCACTCTCAAAAGTTTTTCAGCTTCCCTTCCACACCGTTTTCGTTATTTCTTCCCTCTCTTGCTTCCACTGTCTCGCTCTCTCTCTCCTCGAGCCTTCGTCGTCTCTTTACACCCTCGCTATCCACCTTTGCCCTCATCCTCATCAGCCATGAGTGTATACAAGAGGCCGAGAAGCGTCTCTACAATTAGGTGCGTCGTTGGGCGTCGCCCGTGCGTCCCAAATCTCATCAGAACTCGTCGTCAACGAGAACATCGACCGTATTTATGGACACACACACATACACACCCAACAACTAGTTAACCATCGATCGAATCTTCAACTTCTCGAGTGTAATGCCCGAACCTTACGAATATTCATGTTTATCGAAACTCCAACCAACCGATAAATCAGAGATTTTCGCTCGCGTGCATCAATTTCCAATCGATGTCGTCAATCATTTCTCTTCTCCATTCTCAAGCACTGATTTTCCAGTAACTGCACCGAATTGCCTTGTCTCTCGACATATTTCAAAAGCCTGAGGCGATTTTTTAGGGTTTCATCTTGAACTTTAAACTGTCTATAATGAGATTTTCACCAATGAACAAAAAACTTCGAAGAAACAAACAAAACTTTGCAGTAACTTAAGGTTTTCGTCGATTGGATCAAAAAATTCACTATTCTCATGAGTCTCGACCTCCTGAGAAGCAATAATCTTCCTTTTTTTCTCGTAGATTTCCCGAGAAAGTTTATATACAGGCATCCGGCAAGGATGCCGAAGTAATTTTGCGAAGAACTATGAAGACCGTGGAAAAAAAAACCTGAGAACACAGCCTCCTGCCTATTTATTTTTATCCCTTCCAGGCAAAACGGCTTCACCCACTTTAGGGCCAGTTTACTTCCCTCCCAGTTAACGCCCTCTTCCTTGCTATAGAAGCATCAAATGTATTATGTATCTCGAACATCCTTTACGTACACTGACGTCGAGTCCGATTCTGCCACAACCCGGAACTCCCTGCTCCCTCCCTGTCTCTCCTTTCCTTCCTCGAGATGAACACAAGAGTTTTCTGAACTATCAGTAAACCTATCGCGAGGACAAATTTCCTCATCTAACTTTTCGTCCTGAGATGAGATGATCGCTCAATGCCATCTCTACCCAGTAGATCGCAGGAGCCACAGAATATGCCCAGCACTTTCTCGCGGCTCTGGTTTCCACTAGTTTTATCAGAAAAATATTTTTTAGAGGCGGTTCCACAATCAACAACGCACTTTCCTGCTCGATAGCCTCGAATGATAAATAAACTATCAAATTAAGATTAAAATAAAAAAAAAAAACCTTCAAAAAATCGTCCTTTGGTCCGTCCATACGAAAAAGTATCGATGCCTCGAAATATGGCAGAATATTTCTAACCACGTGATCACAGTAATGATTTTTTATCATTGCTGCAAATGAACTAAAGTTTTTAATCAACGAATCTCCCACCAAATGACTCGGTTCCGACGCCTGATTCTGAATCTTCCTCTAGTCCAACTTGATACCAAGTGATAGAAAATCTTTTCTGCTCTTCATCTAAGTGATGGCTCTTCCACAGTTTTAACAAGAAAAATAAATGAATACCTGGATCTTTCTTTCTTTAGATTTGCTATGCGTTATTTAAAAACAATGGGCATACAAAAAATAACGGGCTTCTTACAGTCATTAGGGAAACAGTACTGCATTAATGAAAATCGTCTCTACGCTCACGAAGACTTTGTTCTCATAGAAATAAATGGATCCTTATAAATTTTCATAAACAGTATTGAGTTCCTCGCAGTTTTTCGCAGGATGAATTTTCCTGAAATTTTATACTCAATTTATTTTTCTGCAATTATGGAATTTTGTCTTCAGCTAAATAAAAAAAAATTGATGAAAATTCCAAAGGAAAAGTAAAAGAATTTACAATTGCTGAAAAATCTTTGATCGTGACGAATTTCATTGTTCACGTGACGAAACCCTTTCCACTGGCATCCTTGTTAAATCTCATCACGAGAGAGCAAGGCGTGAAGTCGAAATGTTCTCGCGAGAGGGAACAAGGTATAGAGCGAGGGGTGAGAGTTCAGTCTGCCAAAAATAAAACAAGTGTTGGCGAGCGAGGGGTTGCTGGATGCTGATTGGTCGAGAAGAGTTTGTCGACCAGTTGGTAACGGAGCATGTGTGCTCTGACGTGGGTGGTGCTGAGTGGCTCGGTAAAATAAACGAGAAAACGTCTCTCAACTGGAGCGGCCAGTCGAAGCGACTTTCCACAGCCAGGAGGAAGGACAAGAGCCTGGCAAATTGAAAATGTTGCGTCCTGTTTAAAGTTGAGACCGAGGGTTGTGTACAACCGTTACGAGGATCGGAAAAGAGAAGAGAGAGAGAGAGAGAGAGAGAGAGGGAGAAGAAGAAAAAGAGACTGACGCCTCTAAGTATTTCCTGGTCGTTTTTTCTTTTCCTCCTGACTGTGTACATCCAAAAAGTCAAGTTGGATGACATTCCTCTTTCATGGTGTTTCTTGGTATTCTAGGTGACTGGAAAGATGGTCGTACAAGCTTCGAACCCTGCACTTTTCCTCTCGACTTCGCCGCGACACCTTTCACAGGCTGCTGCACCGTATAATGCGTTTTCCATAGCAATGTCGTTTATCTAGCCCGCAGTCTAAAAGACGCGAAAGCTCATGAGCCTTCGTATCGGCTGGTGGGATCGACGCTTTTCCCTGTCCAGCACGTTTCGCTCTTCTTGTATACCGTTAACATAATAACCTTGGTATTATACTCTCGATATATGCGACTAACATTTCCGAGTCCCTTGGCCTGCTCCTCGATGCTGTTCCGATCGTTCATCCCCGTGCCGAGCAAAGAATACAAATACACACGATCTTTTTATAAACGATACATAAAAGTCAGATGGCGTTCCCAACAAAGTACTGTTGGCCAACTCAATTTTCCGTACCAAGGAATCCAATTTTCTATAGCTTGAATATTTTACCGAGTGACTTGAAAATTTCAGCGAAATTGAGATTCAGGAAAAAGGAATCAACGCGCCCGGCTAAGGAGAAACCATAGCTTTAAATATCCCTAATTTATCCACCGATTCCGCCCTCCTACAAATCGAATTCTTATTACATAACAAAAACTTTTATTCCTCCATCAACTTGCATCAAATTTCAAAAATAGCACTTCCTCCCTTTGCTCCCTCGTTCCATAAAAAGCTCATTTACCATTTTCTGTTTATCGAGTATCGATAAACAACGGAATACATTTATGAAGCATCACAGCCTACCAGTGTGTGGCTCGGCATCTCCGGTTTCGAGTGATTATGTCGCATAATCCTGGTTGCTGCGGAGGGCGCAACTGGCCACGCAGGGGGTTGTGGCGGCTTGCTACACTCGCGGTGTACGGGAAACGGTCATGCAGCTATATATTCACACATATCTATAATGTGCTGTACACAATGGAGTATTTCCACGAGGCTGTATAGCGATCGGAGAGCACAACACAGTCGCGTAGTATTTGTCACGAGTCCGGAGAGCGAGCAGGGGATGAGAGAGACGGAGCGAACGGTGTGTTTCATGGTGTCGGGTGTACCGTGATATTCCCTGTTATCCGAAACACGAAGCTGTTATCCCACAGGACTTATCGTACGAGCGAATAAGCGCACGCGAAAGGGGTTTGGTGCGAATTCGAGAGACCGAAAGCACAAGGAGAGCTCGTCCACAGAGAAACAGAGAGCGAGAGAGAGAGAGAGAGAAAGATAAAGACAGAGGGAAAGAGAGATATCGCAGTGGAAAACTTGGTCGAGGAACGAAACACGAAAAGCAGGAAGCAGAAAATACGGCCACGAGATCCTTGCGAGAGAGACCGAGAAAGCCTCGGAGGGGGTTGAGCATTAATCAACTCGTGTCACCAGCCATGATCCCAGTGAATTCGCAATTAATTTACAAATTGCTGGCATCAACGTTACCCATTCACTACCGTCAGTATTTGTGGTGTAATCCACGTGTAAGACCCTCCGCTGTATATATAAACGTTTACATCATAGACATGCAGAATTTACCAGAGAGCAGTTCGCGGTGTACGACTGTGGGGTGACTTGAGAGAAAATTTGTTCGAAAGATAAATTCGTCTCTGGTCGTTTCTTCAGTTTGAAAAAAAAAACGTGAAAATATAGCGACGAAACCTAATCGATTCCTTTTTCATCGTGCTAACGAAGCTGTCCATCAAAATATTCGAGCAATCGCGGAGCAAATTAGGGTGACTCGCAGTTCGTTCTACGAATTTTCTCTTATTTTCTTGCCTGATCCTACGATATAATCCGAGGCATGGCGCTCCTTGAATCGGAGGTCCTCTCGTGCAGTGGCAGAAAGAGATTCAAGCAGCCATCAATACGTGAAAAACGAGAGCATGGGAGTGACACATGTCTCCATTCTTGTTGGAAAGCCGAGCCCTTATTACGTCGTAGGAAAAAAGATTTGGATTTTGTCTCTTTTCATCTTATTTCGCTCTCCATTTCTCTCTTTCCATCTTTTTTTTTTTTCATGCTGCACACGCTGCTGTCCAATAATCGTGAGACCAATGATCGAGGGGACGTCATCAACGTTCCCTACATTTACTTTTGTTGTATATATAATGAATCCATGTAATGCATGAAGCCAGGAGGCAACTGCCGAGAATTATTCTCAACCCCTGGGTCCACCACAATGCGACAATCGCGCGCGCGATGTTCGATCGAGCCAACCGGTAATAACTTTCGCCTCTTTTCCTCTTTTTTATCAAGAGTACACGCCCCGACAAGCGAGTCTCTCAAAATCTCATTCTACGACACTTCGTAGCACATCGAAACTCATCCAGCCCCCGTAAGCGCCCCGGGGAGCCTGACAGTATTACAAGTAATTGTCGCTATGGAGGGTTGATGTGGCCAGTGAACGAGACCCCCGAGTCTGCTCTCTCCGAAAGCAACTTACTCCCACGCCCCCCACCCCGCCTTCTCTTACCCATCTCCTTCCACAATTGCTGCCACGTATTTTCTCAACTCTCTTCCGCCAGCAATCCCAGAAACCCTTCAAATGAAAAGCACGCGAATCCTACGCAGCGGAGAACCCGAAACGCGATTCGTCCTCATAATTTCGCAGCTCCGCTCCAAGCCTCGAATTTAAGTGAAGGGAACGATTCTGTAACAAGTGGATGATTCACCAAACGTTTCCAATTGCCACGCTCGTCTTGACTACCGAGGGTGAGAACAATCTCTCACCAAACTTGTCAGAATTCAACTTTTATTCTCTGCTTCAAATTCATGCTGTGATATGAATGTCTGATAAATGTCAGTTGATCCCTGTTCGTCGTTTTACGAATTCTACGACAAAATCTACCAAAAAACATTGCAATAAAGTTTTTTTTTCAACATATTCTCATTGGGAGGCTCCGACAGACGTAAATTTTATAGTAAAATTGACGAATTCTGCTGCATTCCTTCGTCCAGCCAACGAAGAGACTGTATTGAGCAGATTTCCCAAAAAATTTCAACCACAAAAACCTCAAGACGTTGACTCATTCCTCCAAAAATTGAAGATAAAACTAAGCATGATTTTACGAAACGTGGCAAGGATCAGAAAAGCACAGCAGCTCGATCATCTCCGGCATGGAACGTCTCGGAGAAAAATAATTAATCATTTCGTAGCCACTGACAAGTTTTTAGGGTCTCGGAACATCGATCCTTATCGTTTTGACGATGTGATTCATAGAAAATGACACGTAAATATAAACCGAGTACCAAATGTCAAGAGCTCGAGTGAGTCATTATCGTGCGATCTTCGATGAGATTTTATTTCGTCGTAGGGTTGACCGGACATTTTAGGAACATCGGGTTGTCGCGTAATCAAAAACTTTTTCACCATCCAAGCAACATGGATCGAGTGCGGATAAAGTCTCTCCCATATTGGAAAGACCAGAGAGAGAGAGAGAGAGAGAGAGAGAGAGAGAGAGAGAGAGAGAGAGAGAGAGAGAGAGAGAGAGAGAGAGAGAGAGAGAGAGAGACAGAGAGAGAGAGAGCGAAAAATTTGGAAAGATCCAAGGGACCATCGAGGGTTCCGAATGTCCCTGGAGGAAAAGCCCCACTAGTGGGATCTTGATAAAGTAAAATAGCGTGTACCCACAGTGAGTCATTGTCAGTAGCGAGAGAGGAAAAATCCGAGCAAATCGAGCCTCGATTTAATACCCACAAACACATACAAGCGCGAATGGCGTCCGATAGAGATTCGATCTATGAGCAAATCGTATCAAGATAAGAAAGAGACGAGCGAACAATAGGATCGACGTCGCTAGACGACAAATAATCAAACAGAGCAAACACTCACGAATTCACAACGAATTGCGATATACACGAGAAAAGAAGGAGAAACGGAATGTCAAATAAATGGACAATTTTCTCGACGATTTATCTCGTCGATAAAGTCGTTCACAAATAGTAAACGACGCAATAATTCCTATCTTTTAATCAAAAACATAATTACCATCTTATTTTTTATTCCACGCCATTTTCCGTAGCTGGAATTAAAAATATTTGCAGTCCATTCGATTTACAACGCAGAAAATGGACCGAGGATTTTATAATTATAAGAGCTCGTTATCTCCGCGCAATTTGCCGGCCAAAATGTACTTTTCTCCTTCGGGACTAGCGACAAAAAACAGCAAGAACTCATGCAAAGAGTCACTCGTAATAATGCGCTTGTACGTTCCACAGTATAAAATTGCGTCGTGAGTTGGAAATTATCATCATGGAGCAAACGTTCACCACGACGAGAGGTTTTAGGTCCGAGTCTTTATAATATATATAAACATATTTAAGGCACTATACCAACCGGAGCTATCCGGACTAACGAACCTCGGCGTTCTGTCGGGAACGAGAAATCCCACAGATAACAGGATGGAAAATGCTCCCGAGGGAATATGCCGGAGGAGAGATAGGCGGTTCGTTCTCTGTGTGGCAAAGCGCATCAGTACGCCGTTCCCTCTGCCTCCCTAGCGCTTTTCTCTCTCTGGCAAATTTCTCCAGGATAGCCCGGGATGAACGTTCACCGGACGATCCCGATAGTTGTGGCCGCGTGTTTCAGCGCGATAGAACGAGAACTGAGATTGCAATTGGCATTGTGCATCCCGGGCGCATTGCCCGAATCTTCCCGTCGACTTGCTCGAGCGAGTGTGCACGTGAGCGTGTATCCCATCGCATTATCCTTCATATGTATATTCCAGACTTATATTTTGGGAAAAGCTTCCTCCGGAAATTCACGATACTGATCCAAAGACGACATGCCGATTATTCGATTCTGATATCCGTACAATCTCCTTGGGAAATTAAAGCAATACGCTCGAGCACCGAAGCGAGACTTTTCCTCATATCCTTTACCTTATTATCCTTTTACCGGGACATACAATATTGTACGGTTCATGTTATACCACAAGAAGATTCTCTCCGATCGAATCGAACGAAGCGATTGATTTTTTTCAACTTTTATCGAAATGAATTTTATATTCTCGTCTTTTTTTTTCAACCAAATTCTCCACATACGCGAAAAACATTGATTTTCTTATAAATTTGTAGGAAAACTGAAGAAAATATTTGTACTATCGCGATTGAATTTTGTCTGAATTTTTTTTAACAAAAAAAAAGTTTTCCTGAATAAACGACAAACTTTTGCGAATGGAATGTCGAGGAGGATTAAAAAAAAAAAAATGTTTTTCCCAGTCATTTGGTTTCGACGTTTTGGAATGTTTTAAGCGAGCGTTTCGTCGTTCATTCACTTTATTAAGCAAAGTGTTGTAAGCCCTCGGGGGCCGAGGTGCTTTGCATCAGGAGCCATTACGTGAGAATTTTAGTTGAGACACTTGGCTCGGCGTCCCTCGAGCAAAATATGACGAACTTGTTCATTTTTCGGTATTAAAATAACTAATTAGGAAGTTTGTCGGTGACTCTGTCCGAAGGATGTGTCTTGTTCGGGTTTCCCCTTTCTGTCACTTTTGCAAAGGCTCGCTCGGCTGGCGGTGTCTAGAAGCGAGCAAAGATGAGGGAAAATAAGTAACAGCTTTGCGCCTCGATTCATTGCCAAGGCACTTACGGGCTCGTTTCATATTGCCAGCACGAGCCTCATGTATTCAACATTAAGGGGACACAATATTTTACATCGTCGTCGTTGCTTTCCTCGTAAAATCGTTACGAATACATTATTTTACGAGTCAATCTTAATATCCAAGAGTCCATCGTCGGATTCATCTATGAAACGAAAAAAAAATACCAACAAGGACATAAAAAAAAAGATCACGAGAGTAGTCTAGTCGCTGTGCGACAAACGATCCAAATGAACGTTTCAATCAGGGAGAAGAGCTAATCCAATTTGGAAATAGCGTGCAATATTATTAAGCGTTCGATGCAGCACGAAGTCTATAATCCAGTGCGGAGTTTTACGAGCGTTATAAATAGATTTTATTCATGAAAAGGTCCAATTTCATCGACGCGTTACGAGGACAGGAATAAAAGATATCCAATTATCATACCGAACGAGAAACGAGCGCAGGTTGAACAAATGTGTAATTTATTTTTTCATTATCCACTCCCAATACGAAGAGAACACGATGAAAAAATTATCGTACAAAACGATTTGACGGGCTTATTGCTGTATACGCAACAAACAGAACGACCTCCCCCAATCATCCCTAAAAATAAGGGTGGAGAGCCTCATTTTCATTCGATTCTCTCTCTCGCTCCTAAAAGCTCCAGGATCTTTTTTTCCTCACAATTTTTTCTTGTGATCTCAGCCAAGCGGAGAAAAAGTAAAGAGAAAAACTTTTTTCTTCTCCTAAGAGCAGAGGGTGGGCGTTCTTGTATCGGGAAGGGTCTTGAGACCCGGTGGCAGAGACGAGAGGGTCGAACAAACCATCGTGTAGCGCAGCGTCAATTTCCTTGTCGTTTAACGTTTGATTGAGGGCGCGCAAGGGCGTATATGTACCAAAAAAAAGGGACAAAACCACAGCTGACAAGCAGAAAGGCGCAGAGTCTTTGATTCTTGTTCATCAAAATGTCTGAATCGTGTCTTTCTTCTTGGCAGAATTCAATTTATATGTAGAAAGAAATAAAAGGGAAAGAGTAACAGAAAAGAGCGATGGGAAACGCGAGTGCTCTTTGGCAAGGGATGCGCGGTGCGATTTCCACGCGAGGAAATGCACACATTCCTCGTTCAATCGCGAGCGTTTCGTATCCTAGGTGACGCGGAAGGGAGCAGAGCCAAACGAAAACTGAGCTGGGGATCGCGCCCTGTGGCACCGCAGAGCGAGTACCACTGTTTGTATTTCATATTGATAGAGTATTGATACCGCCTACCAAAACCGATCCATCCCTCCAGAAAATCCACCCCAGCAGCATGATCTTCTACCCACTACGTTCCTAGTTCGTGTCTGTCCGTTCAAAAGAACTTTTCTATCTCTCTCTCTCTCTCTCTTCCCCACGATTTCTGCTTGAGGATTTCGAGGTTCAAACAGACTCTGCAGGTTCACCATAAGCCACGGAGAAGCTTCGGCCCGTACGAACACCTCCGAATGCTCGTCCCACAGTCGCCCTCAAACGTCCTAAAACTACCCTCAATCTGCCAACTCAAACGACCGACTAACGGTGGTTTCGCTGTTGTTTCGTACATCTCTACCACTTCTCTGTGTTTTGATAGGTGTAAGTATAGTTAACCCTCGGTCCAAACAATCCGTCTGGGGCGTGCGAAGGAGGACGATGAGGGAACGGTTAGGCAAAGGCCACCCAAGGCCATCAGTCTCCATATTAGAACTCCTCGACGTATTGTGAAATGGAAATTATTCCATTGTAGTAAACAGAGCCGGAGGGAATGGATTAACGCGTATTTGATGGAAACTGGCGTTTTTTTTTGTTTACCAGAAGAGTTCGATTAAATATATGGAGAATTTGAAGAAGTGTGATCAATCAAAGGCTCTACGAACTTCCCCCGAGGCTTTGCTCTTCATTGATTCGCACTCAGCACTGCCTCTCGCATTTCCCCCTTTGTACTAAAGTACTGCGAAATGCATATCCCAGAGCGTCAAGTCTCTCAACACCAAATCTACCCCCTGCTCTCCTCCCTTCTGCAGAGACACTCGTCGTCATTTTATACGCTCAGGCACTGTATTATATGCTGTAAAAGGGATCCTCTCTAGAACACATATTTGTTCCCTTTCCACTTCTATGCATTGATGCGTCAGACAGAAGCAGCTTGGCGAGCGTTAATGGACGGTGAAAGTATTTTTCACGTATCACACCCTCTGCGTACTCTGGGTCATCGGCACGTGACTACCCTCAAATAGAACCGATGAACTCGTCACACTAAATCATGCCACACGTATTTGTTTTTTTTCCTCCAATCCCATGGACAAATACGATTTTTTATTATTCGATAAAAATCAAACTAGACTGCGATATTATTTTTTTTCTGGATCTTCAGCTGCAACAATTTCCTGAGACTTCGAATGGGCGAAATATAAAATATTGTAGAATTTCCCAGGCACATGATAAGTTACAAATCGTTTGAAAAATTCTTACCGGATAACCAGCGAGACTCTGCCATGAAAATTCCAGATCGGCTATATTCGCCGGTACCGGAACGACAAAATTCATCGCGTACGTGTTGACTACACCCTCCTTCACATAATACAACTCGGCTTCCAGTCCTGTAACGATAAAGAAGTAATATCGTATTAAAAAAATGGATTTCAACGTTATTCATTCAGATAAATCACAAAAAGTCATCGACAACGGCTTGGGCGGTTGTTCGTGTGCGGCAGTTGGGTCAAGAAAGTTAGTGGGATCGGTGACCGTTTAGTTAAACGCTTTAAGCCTATGTTGTTTTTTTTTTTTATATTTTTTAAAAAGAATATTGCACAATTCTCTTTGCTCTCGTGCAAACCCGATGCAGCAACGAACGCGAGAAACAATCGCATCGTCGCGAACGATCTCAGGAGGAGGTTTAAGGAACTGAGAAAAATCAGTAAAGCGAAAAGGAAAGTGAAGGCTATTGAAGCATAAAAGGGAATTCGAAGAAGCGTTGATAAAAAATCAACGATACGTAGTTTCATTGGGTTCGGGTACAATATTGGTCCCTCTACGTCTCCCAGACAAATATCAGTTTGCCAATGGACAGTTGGAAGAATCGGGGATATTTTGTGTCGTATGAACCTTTCGGAGCGCCGTTGCATGCCCATAAAGTCGGAAGATCAAGAAAGCGAGGGCGTGGATGAGAGACTACGCGAGAGCTTTGCAATGACGTCAGGCACATATTCCAAGACGTTTTCTCCATATCACGCTCGCGAATCCCAAGTGGAATGGAAGATATATAGAAAAATCTGAGTATATAACTGCGGGCCATGTGCCACGAGAGAGTCAGAGAGTACGAGCGAGAGAGCAAAGAAATTTTTCTACGAATTTTTTTCAGTATGTGATTCAGGCGTCATCCGTCCGTCTTCTCGGATGACTACGCAATTTGATATCCAGACTGTGCTACTGTGGATTCCCATATCGTTCGGAGTGATATACTTCAGTGGATACTGCTATATTTTCTCGCATATACTATACACATATGTGTGCTGCGTACATGTAGACAGGAAGGATATCGTCGGCAGGATGTACGAACGCATTGGTACACTCACCAAAAAAAAGGGAACAGATCTCGAGGAAACGTATGCGTTCGCGAGTGAAAGGAAGAAGTAGAAAAAGTACCTGTTAGTAGAAACGGGCGACGGTAGTCAGACGCACGGTTTGCGCGTGAGCTTTTTGCACAGCTTCCACTTTTTTCTCTTCAGCTCGTTCTTACATGTATTTTGCCTTTGCTCATCTCCCTCTTTCCTGCTTCTTTTTACTTTTATCCTTATATTCTCCTTCCGTCTTATTCTCCCAAGGATGAGATGGTTTTGAAGAGAGAACGTATTTCACGCAAAAAGGAGGAACGAGGTACACGTTTCGTTGGAGTGTTCTCTCTTGCCAGTTCCTCCAGGCTTCTTTCCTGGGCGAGCATGGTGATTGGTAACTAGAAGTTTGAGGCTCGTGGAACGGACGATGGGAAAGGATTCGAAAGCTGCTGCCGTTTTTACTTTTTCGAAGATTCTTTTTCTCTCAGGGAGTCTCTTGAATTTTGCCAGGAACATTTTACTTTTTTGAATTCTTCGAGTCGTTCCTCAGAAATTCCGAGAAATTGGGGTCACTAAAAAAAGTCTTTGACCTTGACGATAGATCCTTTCGCTTTCAATAAACTGTGCCCATTAGTCAATGCGCAGTACTTCGAGACCCAAGAACTCATACATTGTTCAATATGGAGCTCCCCTGACAGTGATCACAAATGGAGGGGGAAGATCATTCGGAATCCATTAGGGAGGGAGTAGTCAAGGAAAAAAAACTGGCATATTATCTCGCTGGTTCGAGCTCGATTCTCGGAATGTCCCTCGAGATTTTTGCCCCCAGAGACGAGAAGACGAGTAATGGGATGGCGTTTGATGCTCCACACATAGAAAGCCACACATGCGAGGAAGAAGGACCTCTGGAAGGTGTGCCAGATCCTAAATCCCGTTGAATCGTTTACCACGAGAGCAGCTTCAAGAAACAGGAGCGAAGAAGGGAACGAGAGTAGCACACGAGCTTCTCTACTGGTGCTAAGTAGAAAATCGTGTCTGGCGTATGAACGCGCATAGCGTTCACGTACAAACTCATACAAAGACACATCGCAGATAGGAACATGGACATTTCACGAGTTGCGAAGGTCTGTGTTTGGTTTTCGTGTATTCTGGCACATCGGAGTTGTGCCAGTGGTAAGCGCCCTGCCATAGCCAGACGCCGACTGCTAATGCGAAGTGTGAAAGGTATGGGGCTCCTGCCCCCACCCTGCTCTCGCTCTTCTCGTTCTCTCTCATCCTTTAAACATATTCGTCGGCACGAGTCCGCAGCAACCTCCGGTGGAACGAGTTCGCAGCATCTCCCTTTGCTATTTCTACCTTCCTCCTTTCGTGTTCACCTCTTCAAGGAAGGAAACTACCGCAGGGGGTAGCGGAATGCTCCTCCACTCTCCTCCATTCGTATAAACCCATGAAACACGCAGCCCTCGGAAAACTTTGAGGAAAATCTCTCCCTGTCGACGAGCCTCAGGCCACATGCTAATGAACTCGAGGAATTAGCACACCGGAAGGTTAATTCACGCGCTACATACAATCCACCCCACCCGTACATGTACGACGCTCTTCCTCCCCAAAATACAGCAGCAAGTCTTGCTCAACTTTTCTTACCACATCAAGATTAAATCTATTACACTGAGCAGCACTTTAACCTCGTCCCCAAGATTCTATTTCATTTTCTTCCAGTTTGTAGTCCTGATTCCATGGAAACTACGTATCCCTTCATTTTTCAGCCCCTGAGCCACATTTGACCTTTCAGTCCCTCACTTCGTCACTGTCGGTCTACTGGACCGACGATTTTCGTCGGCTTGTAACTTGGCAGCAACTGAGTCTATCGAAGTTTAATTGTAGTGAAACCGATACGCCAGACTCTGACTCGAACGTAGAAACTACCAACTGAAATAATTAATCATTTCATTACCAGCTATAACGATTATTAGAAAAAAAGTTTTCCTCCGATCGTTCAGACAAAGAATAAAACTGCGAATTTCGCTCCTTTACCCATCGGACAAATAGTACTGTGCATTCATGTTGTAATTTGCTGTACGAATTGGCAATGAGGTTTTTCGAAATTTTAAGCGAAGACTCTTCATGTAGGATTATATCCGCATATCTGTCTCTAATCTGACGTGTACGAGCGACTAAATGCATCTTTACGACGTCGATGGCTCAAGGGTTTCGAGCACGTATAAGATGGTTATGTACGTGTATTTTAACTGGTAGCAATACACGTCTAGCTCCGAGTCTAGAACGGGAAAATACCACGTAGATATATATTTGAGGCAAAGGCGGATGAGAAATTGGAGGGTGGAAGGGGCGAAATTGCAAGGAGAGAGGCGATGTTCGATCGGGGGTTAGGAGCCAAGGTAAATACATTAAGGATACAACATCCTGAGGGAGAACATCCTGTCTGGGGACGAGATTCGATATGGCCACGTACCCATCTTTCGTGTACTTTCTTTTTCTCCCTCTTTCTCTCTATTCCGCAAACTCTAGTGGAAACGTTCAATGCCCGAAGCTTTCTATACTGCTCTGGCGATGTTTTTCGTTGGCTTGTATGCGCAACACTCCAACTTTCACATTCACGTCTGCATAACTAAACCAAAGTAGAGGATGCGAAATTTTCACTCTTAAACTTTAAGCATCCCATAGATCTTTGCCTAACAATATTCAGCAACAACTTTACGCGAAGCGAACAGATATTTTTTAATAGCTATTCGATCATCGATCGAACTTTATTATTCGTTTGAAAAATTTCATCCCCGAGTAGCTGAATTCATCGAACCAATCGACGGATTACGATTGTTTTTTGTCCCTCAGCATTGTTGACGATTTTATTCTCCTCGACCGTTTTTGATCTCCAGGAGTCTCCAGGGATGTTTCTGCTTTTCTTCTGAATTTTCGAAATTTGGTGAGTTTTTTGTAACATATTTTTTTTTTACTGTTATATTCTGAGATAAAAATTAGCGACAGTACAGCTCTGCGACTCCGTATCTGCGTGTATCCCTACATGTTCTGAACTCTCCAATTCAAATGACGAAAGCGGAAGCAAGAGGAAGGAACTAAGCTCGCCCGAAGCGTCGACGAGAGTAACTCTCACAAATTATCTTAGAACAGCTCGCCTCCGGGTTCTAGAAGGCTTCTCTTCCGTTGCAAATTATCTGCACACTCGGTACCGCGTCTCAACTCCCTCGCATCTCGTCCCTGAACCTAGTTCTCTCTTGCTTGCGATATCCCCATAAAATAGAACTGCTTTGCGAGGTTAAGTCTCGAGTGAAAACTTTCGCTTGCCAGAAATTCGATCACGAATCGGTGACTTTGAATTATGGTCAAACGAGAATCTAACGGCAAAGCCTAACGAGATCAGCCTCATTATTCAAGCAGCAACACAAAAGAATAGAGTTCCGGGGAGTAATCCCCATGAAAAAAAAATTTTATCCACCCCACACACCCATAACGATAATAAGAGTTATAAAATCATGAAGCTACTAAAAGGATTAAGAGCTCAGGTGGCGAAATTTCAAAGAGTTTTTTTCCAAAGGCCCCAGAAAAAGACCAACGTCGGAACTTCAACGAATCTCCTGCTCTCCGGCGAGGTTTATTTTATCTTCAGATATATTCACGATAACTGCAAACAAGGAAAGCGAGACTGTGAGAGAGATAAACGATCATTTTTGTTCATGGACGAACAAAAAGTGGCATCTTCGTCGGTTTGATGCAAGAGAGAGAGAGAGAGAGAGAGAGAGAGAGAGAGAGAGAGAGAGCTTGGGGAGGTTGAGTGGAGCGGCATAATGCACGTGAAGAGGAGACGGGTGTTTGTCTTTAATTAAAATCAAACCATTTTACCATCGCCAAGGTTGGCGAGGTATACGGACAATGCACAAGATATATATATACATATACGTGTACGTAGAACGAGAAGAGAAATGCGAAAATGGGAAAGGGTTGAAAGTGAGAGAGCCCGCAACCCTGCGGGACTCAGCAGCAGAGAGTAGAGGCCTCTTTCCGCACTTTGTCGAGTGGGGAGTTCTTAATATTCAATTATCCAGCCGCGCTTTTAATCAGCTGTATGGGGTTGTATAACCTAGCCTCGATCACCCCTGCTACCAGCCCTTAGGACAAGTAGGACGATGCAATGAGATAGAGGGTGGTTTTGCACCAGAAAAGGGAAGTAACGCGAAATCCTCTCTCTCTCTCTCTCTCTCTCTCTCTCTCTCTCTCTCTCTCTCTCTGTCTCTCTCACTCTCTTCCATACTCATCCTTCTTTCTCAGCATTTCGAGCGGCGAATAACCACTTAACGTCTGACCCAAGGCCTGTAATTAGTGAATGTACTAAAAAGCCTCTAAAATCATGTACGAAAATATATACCACGAAATCGAATGTTCATTCGAACGTTAAATTCCAGCACATTTGTCCTCGTTTTTTTGGTGCCAATCCCAAGCTATCAAAAGCTCCAATAAACAATTGTTTCAAGTGTTTTGTGTGGTTAACGAACGTTCTTGTGCGAAGCAATGCACAAATCAGCACAATACTCTGGAATACGCTTTACAATCAATTGTGAACAAGAGTTATAGTATTTTCTCAAACACTTTCACAGCGCTCTGCTGGTGGCTTTACAGAGCAACAAACTGATCCATATAGAACAAAACTACGTACACCAGACACACTCGTTCATTCATAGCTCTCGGAATTCGCTATGCATCGGGTGCTGGAGTTTGCAATTCAAGAGAGAAGTTGCTCCCAACATCAGTGAGGAATGAGAACGACGCTCTAATTATTTTCTCGAAAACCGTACACGGCCAAGCGTGTTATCATTGTGAAATAAACGAAATACAGAAATACACCAGTCTCGGTTTGTATGTTTCTCTTCAGAATCGCACCACTCTCGCACACCGCTTAACAAACGTCGCTTTCGCACGCGAGAAACCTCTTCCCAGCTCATTAACTAGCTACATTTTCGCCACAACAATACCAACGATATACGTGTATACACTTAATTTTACTCCTGTCCTTGTAGTCGTCAACTTTGAGCGACTCTTAACCACCCTTCCACAACTTCTCCCGGAACCCTGCGTCCGAGCTCTCTCTTTTCTACACCAATTGCAGTCAACCCCCACAATTGCCTAAGTTTCTTTTTCCGCCGCTTTACTCTGCGTTTTAAAAAATTGGTCTGCTCTACAAGGGAAACGTTTTCAATTTTTACTTTCAACCACTGAACGCCCTTTTCACTCTAGCCTCGGTATCACGGGGTTGAAATTTTTTATTTACTTTTTTTCGAAAATGGTTGGTCAAAATTTTTCCAGAAACGCAAACGACTAGAACTCTTCACGAGGACACGCAGGGAGACTTTCTCCATCACCCAGAATCGCTAGATCTACGAAAACTAGTCATGGAGCCTCAGCTTCGGGATTGAAACTTTTTATTTTTATTTTTCAGAAAATGGTGGGTCAAAGTTTTTCCAGAGACGCAAACGACTAGAACTCTTTGCGATGACACGCAGGTAGACTTTCTCCATCACCCAAAATCGCTAGATCTACGAAGACGCGTCATGGAGCGTTCTACTTCACAAAAAAGATGAGAATAAATTTTGTATCAAATTTCCGAGAGAGTTGAATTAAAATTTGTAGTTTCTTTAAGTTTTGCAGAAGATCCATGTCAAGAGTTTCAGGGAATCAGGGAAGGGAACGACGGAGAAAAATATTTTTGAAAATATGAAAAATGTTCGTTTGCTTCTTGACCTTTGAAAATTACGATCCTGATTTAGCGTCCTTAAATATTGCTCATTCGAGCAAAAAATCTTGATTAAAATTTGAAACCAATTAAAATTTTTTGCCTCTTTTTTTTGATAAAAAAAAAGAAAAAATTTTCGAATCTTGGTTTTTGTCGGTCTCCAGCAACTCGGGTTGTATGCCATCACTCTCATATGTATTCTGCTGTGTTCTCAAGTTCTTGCTATCCTATTCCAGCAAAAGCCTCGATTTCATTATTTTTTTAATTTTTTTATTTTTTTTAATAGACAAAATAGCGAGTGTAAAGCATTTTTTGTTTGTTTGTATTCTTCTCGTGTTTCCTTCCTGTTCCGTAGAGCTGGCTAAACTTTTTCGTGCAAGAGCCCCGGCAGCGTTTACACAAACGATTGCGTGTGTTCTATTTCGTCTTTTTCTTCCTCTCACCCTTTTTGTTCAATCTTTATGTACCTTTTGTTTCCTTTTTCTCTCACTGTGCCAGCAGCTCCCGAGTTGCATTTCCTAAAGCTCATTGCGGTTGCATATACAACCGTATCTCTACACTTTTCCTCTCTTTGCTCTTTGTGTTTACCGATTCGTAAATGCACGGTTTTAACGTCGGCTCTATCTTTACCTCGGCTCGCGAGTGTTCGCATTTTTTTTCGCCTTTTCTTTCTTCTTCTATCGGTACTCCATTTTTTTTTCTCGTATATTCCAGCTCTGTCTTTCAACGTGATCGTGTAGGAGCGTTTCATTAGTAGACACTGTTTGCCCCGATCCAGCACGCTTCCGTACGATTGGAACATTTTTTTTCTAATTTACATTAAAATTCATTATTCCACTGTTTTCTGAAAAAACTATTCCGATAAAACTGAGCGATAGAGACAAAAACACAAGGCTCTGGAACGTGAGATGAAACTTTTTCAAATCTTTTGTTCGTTTCGTAATTTTTATTATCGCGCATTTTTTTTCTCCATTTTTGTCCTGTACGCTTTCAACATTTTGCACGTATTTTGCACTGTCGAGGCTGATGCGGGAATACGAGTGACTCTGCAGAGTGCAGAGAGCGCACTCGACACACTTTTCTTCTGCACGAGAAATATGAGCGTTCGAAAAAAAGAAGACACACGCATCACACAAAGTGGCACACGTTCGCCTCGGGTTAAAATTCTTTTTGAGCACTTCGATACCTTTGAAACGATGTTACATTTTTTCAATATATTTATTCGAAGAAACGAGAGGAAGAATTGAATCTCGTTTGGGATCGGAGCGAGAAAAATAATTTTAAAACGAAAGGGGAATGAATTTTGTAAAGATACTCTTGATTCCCGAGCGTCATTTTTTGCTGCTCATCACTCTTCCACGTGCGAACGTTGAAAACCGCGTTTTCTTTTTTTTTTCTCCTGCCTAGAGGTCTTTGTAATAGTCCCGTTGTAATAGACGTGAATACGCTTTTCTCTCGGGCTCTCGACTGTGTTCAACATGCCCATTAAAACGCTCAGGTGTGTCCTGGTACTGAGCAAAACCGCCACTATTCAATTGACGACGAAAACAGAAACCGAGTGTAACCGGAAGAGTACCAGAGAGAGGGAGAGAAAGTTCGGTGCAGCAGGCGAGAGTGAGCCAGTTGCGAGCTTTTGTGCCAGCGACGAAAGGGACAGAGACCAAGAGATAAAGAGAGAGAGAGAGAGAGAGAGAGAGAGAGAGAGAGAGAGGAAGAGAGTGTGAGGAAAAAGCGTGAAAACGAGTCAATTGTTTCAGATGATTGTTTATTGTCTAGAAAACCGTCCACGTCCTCGTGCAAGTTCCCGAAGGGCCACACGAGGTGAATTGATAGAAAAAATGTCGCCCAGCATATTTATTCCTCTCCCGTTTATCTGTGGGCAAGGGAGAAAAACAGAAAGAAAGAAGAAAATCTAAAGAAATTTACAAAAAGTAGAAGAAAACTCTCGTAAATTGAACGCCAAGTCCTGAAAATTATCGCACGTTCCGCCTACACGTTACACAATAAAAAAGGCGTCATTTCCACCCTTTAACGAATTAAGTTATCCGACCAAGATCCTCCGCACAGCAGCCCTTGGTAAATAAAGCAAATGAGCAAAGAAATTGTGTAGCATTGTAGAAACGGGGACTGAGCCAAAAGCAAGGCTACGCAAGAGCGAGAGAACGAGAACAAAAAAACGAATGCAAAAAGGCGCGAGGGTTCTTACTCCGCGAGCCAATAAGACGATTATGAATAGACGTTACTTATCTCGCTCTCGTTAAAGCACGAGAAAAGCTATTTCATTTGAATTCCTTTTTTTAATAAACGACGACAACCCAGACGAAGGAACACGAATTTGAGGAGGAAAGCAGTTTCGCATCGGGCAATTGAAATACACGGGACACAGAGCGTGAATGCCAATTGCAGCTCCGAGTTCCTCATCCAGACAGGATGAAAAAGTAATTGCGAACAAAATTATTGAATTAAATACAGCGACAAGCTTTCGTGGCGGTGAATGCGCGAGGATACGAGAAAAGAAAAACAGAGAGAAAAGAAGAGCCAACGGAAAAGTAATCGAGAACAATAAGTAGATGGCATGCTCGCCAGATTTCTTTGGAGCGAGAAAATAACCGCGACGACTGTATGAAAAGAGATCTCTTTACAAACACCTGGCGACCAACTGGATCTCGCTTGGCGAGAGAGGAAAAGTCGGGAAAAATCAGAGAAAAACATCTCGTACCAAAATAAAACTTCATTTATCCGCGAGCAAACCAAGTGGAAGAACAAAACTCAATTAATTTTTTAAACTCTCGCTCGTTCCACCTGGCAGCAAATCAACGAATCGTGAGTAACGTTAATCCTCAATAGCACGGAAAAAAAACGTCGTCTGGCCATAAACCTTTCATCAAGCACTGAAACAAACTCTCCACTTTGTAAAAATAACCGAGCTCCATTTTACTCGAAGAAATTTTATTTTCCCTTCGTTCCATAAGTAAATTATCACTTATTACGCGACCAAAACGAACGATCGCGAAGTTGCTGAAAAAAATGTCACATTTTGGTAACCATAATAGAAAATATTTGTAAAGGTGTGTGCAATTTGCAAGAATCATTTATTCCGAGTAGTCGATTACCGCTCGGAAAGCACACTCGAGAAAGTTTGAGCACATTCTCGACTCTTATTCTCAGGCGATTTGTGGGCGAACGATTTGGTAGCCTCGATAGTTAATCGGACAAAGTGGAGTCCAAGTGTCCATCAGAAAAGGATAAGAAACGCGGCGTCTGGGACGACGACATGACTACAATCTTTTCGAGCACTTTCATCTCTATATCTCATCGCTTTTCTTCCTCCCAAGCAGACCAGTAGCTCTGCGAGTTCCGAGTACTTATTCCAGTACTTACTTCACGATCGTGCTACCCGAGAGCCAATTCTCTCGTTCGCCTCGTCGCCAAGTACTACGAGCATCTATATGTACAAAAACTTGTCTACATATGTATTCGCTATTATAGGAGAGAAAAGGCCATGGACCAGGCGACTCAACAGGCAGAGCAAACCGAGTTGAGCCCTTTTGCACGTTAAAACTTCATGTACGACGATGAACCTGTGCCGAGCGGTTTCAGCCCCGAGAAAACTCGATTACGTTGCTTTCGATCTTCCACTTTGCACCGACCATCCCCTTTTTCACCTCCACCGCACTACCATCAAAGCGTATTCCGTTCATTTCTCTATTGAAGAGTAGGGCGCCCAGCATTACTTTCTTCACTCAACTTTTATTCTATTTCACTTTATTCTATTTCTTGCCGCGCTACGCAGAAATTGCCTTCCCTTGATTGAAAATTTTTAACCCTTACTATGTCCTACCCACGCAAGAAAAAAATCGATTCACACTCGACTTTTTAACGTGCTAAATTCATCAAGGAGCTGCTCTTGATGTTCGTGAACGTTTTTGTGCTTTTCTTTCGTATTTTTGTCTAAAAATTACCGTCGCAAGGGGGGGAGGGGGTTTCGTTGGTTGGATTATGGAGCCGGAAGAGAGAAGAGTATTCGAAAAACATTCATCACTTTTTGTCCAGCCGTTTTCGAATGGAAAATCGTTTATAAATATTTATTCGTATGCGACCTGCAACCTCAATCCTCCGAACGTTTTTTCCTTCGCTTGGGAATCCGTCAAGAATCACGCGGTCCACGTGAGAGCTCGCGATCCAACCGTGCTTCGGGAATTTTTTTATTGGATCATATTACCTAGAAGAGAATTTATCCAGAAGATTCTTACCCTTTTGTACAAATATAAGTATAGACCTCAACCTTTTTGGCTTCGAGTTATTGAACCGACTGCGAACACGAAAAAATTTATCAAATTTTTATCTGCCTTTTTTATGCCTGTCGTAGAATAGTAATAAATCATGAAATTAACGAAAAAAGGACTCGATCTAATAAGAAAGGCTCGAGCGATTAACGCACAAGATGGTTCGACAAATTTTTGTCACGATCGACGATTAATTCAAATTCGAAACCAGATTTTCGAAAAACACTAAAATATACTAAGATTTCCTCGTTAAAAAAAAAATGTGGCATCCCAAGAGTCTGGAAAAAAAAAAATGGAACCTTTGTCGCTGGATCGTAAAAATTCAATTGCACGTAATCGGAGCGTCTTGAACGACTCGGCTCTCCAAGGAGCGGAGCTGATTCTCGCGCCCGGGGAATGACTCGTTGATAAAGACGGTCAGCCAAGTCTGACATGGTCCTGGACTTATAGCCAACCTTGAGAATGTTTGCCCCGTCTGCGACCAAACACCTTTGGATTCCGACCTCTAACTTTGATTGCTCCTGCCTCGTTCGCAAGGACAAGTTACCGCTCACACTTGGTCGAGCTTCGATCGAAGCAAAGTGTGGAAAGTTTCCGCAGCGAATACGTTCGTTCGATTCACTGAAAACAGTGTCCAGACGAATAAAATTTAATCTCGTAGCTTCGCTCTCTGCTCAGTCCACAAAAATAGGGAATTTTTTTTGAAATTGGAAAAAACCGCAGCAAAAAGTAGTTTCACGAAGCAAATACTTCAGGTTTCTGCATCGAACGACATCGAGAAATTATAAATCGCAGAAAATTTGCGGAAAAGGGGGTAGAGAATTGAAGAGGAAAAGTTGGTTGATGCTGCGATGCGTGAATGGAGTTTCATCATTAACGACAATAAAGTTGGTCGAGCAAAAGTTCCAGATTCACTCGACTAAAGACGTTTCCTCTCTATATTCTCGAATTCGTCGTCGTTTGCAAAAAGCATACAGGAAATTCTGGTCGTTTCTGGGACGACGTGAGCCAGAACTCGAGAATTTCGCACAGTAAAGGAGAAGGCAAAAGGTAGTGCAAGGGAAGCAAAGTATAGGGGGATGAAGAACCGTCGTACGAGTAGAAAGCGCGAGTAGTGGTTGTCGTTGACGTCGACGTCGACAATGTAGACAGCAGTTTATGTCGTCATGGGACCAAACTCTCAATGAGATTTGCATTAAGCAGATAATATTATGCAAACGTCCTCTCATGCTCCCTTTTCTCTATTTCCCTTGGAATCATGCTAAAATTTCGAGATATGAAACCAGAAGGATTCCATCTTTGAATACATGTGTACGGGAGTCCTCAAGACTGACTCGAGGCCAGAGACTCATACGATAAAGCTTGAAAGCCTCTAGAAAGGTCGATTTTCATAGCCCGGCGAGTGGCTTGAGGAAAAGGGTGATAATTTTTAACCTGGCACATGTTTCCTCCACATCTCCGATAGGCCAGAGAATTAGCATACCGTCGTAGCTGCAGAACCCGAGGAGAAGCTTGCGCCAATTTCACATTAAAATTTTTTTGCCTTTTCCCCCGGAAGCAAAAGTCCTCGATCTAATGCATTGTCGTAAAATGAATTCTGATTTATGGTAAAAAAAAAAGGAGGGAGAAGCGAGAGAGATCGGAATTCCAGGGAGAAGCTTCGACGAAACTTTCAACGGGTTCATGAAACTTTTTGCGGATATTCAAGACTGCATAATGTCGGTTCTCCAGAGCTATGGAGTCGTGGGAGACAAAAATACTAGAAGCTTCTTTCCGAAGTTTCAGTCTACATCGAGATATACAGCAAAAGCTCGTGCTCCATGCGCGGACGAGGAATTTTGATTTATCAAGTGTTTTATGTTGGTGTGTTACGATGACGAGCTTCACAATCTAGCTCGTCTCATGATCCTGATCCTTAACCTTTAACGGCTGAGTTCCGCGTGCACGATTGTGTACCTCACTAATACGTCCTGCTTCCTCGTGTTCTCTCGTACAAAGTACCCCCGGTAGCGCGTTTCCTCGATTCCGGCATCAATTTAAACGGAGTGTGTCGAGCCAGGGGTTGCGCGAACCAAGAGGGCGCTCGGGTGAGCGTTCGCCCGTTAGCCAAATTGCAGTAGTTTCGGCGCCGACTAGGGAGATCCGCTCGAGCGATAACGTAAACCGGCGTGGTTTATGGCCCGGTGAACACTTGTTCCTCTCTCCTACGGTAAGTACGAACATGCTAACGTACACAACCAGAATATACACAAAGATATAACATTGTTACATAAGTATAAGTATTATATGTGACATGGTTGGTGTGTACGAAAATATCGTCGGTATTTCAACTCTGAGCGCTCGGTGCGGCACTTGCTTTGGCCGAGTCTCCCTTCGACGACGAGTTATAGCCTCATTCGCATCTCTCTGTACACAGAGTCTAGTCAACTTCCCGCCCTGCCTTTTCGACTAACAACGTGGCTGCCGCATGCATTTCGCTGCCCTGTGCCCCCCTGGCCACCGCGTTACGTTTATAATCCATGATAATGGATTGATCGCAACATCCGTCATCACGAGGTACCAACCGGATATTCTAGAAAATATATGCACCGCCCTTCTGCGCGGTCCTTGCAGCTCATTTCTCCGTGGCCATTAAATATCGTGGACGCTGGTGCACTCAGCTCCGTAAATCATATCGAAATCATTGTCGACGATAAAGGGGACGATCCTGCGATTAAATCGCCAAATGGGATGCGCGTTTCCCAATTCATTTGATCGCGGTATCGTGGGAAAACGTTTTTCTGCTAATTAAAAAAAAAAACTCCCATTCGTTCCTCTGTGGATTTTCAATCGAAAGCACTTATTTTTATTAATCGATTCTCCTGCGTGCCCAGTAAATCCCTTTTTTATAGCCCCCTCTCGAGCTTTTGTCCCCATAACTTTTTGAGGTTCATGCATTTTAGTTAAGCTTATTTCTATCGTCGTCGAGCCTTGTAAACGTTTATCGACACCAGTATAACGCCAAAGCCATGCAATAGGGCTGTCCCCCACTCCCATGATTCCACGAGCAGCCCCATTGTACGTGCGTGTGGTAAATATGTATATATATAGGGATTTATACCGGCCCTTCGAACCCAGCGATTCTGCTGGTGTCGCTGTTAGCTGTTTGTTGGTCGGCTGTGTGACGTCGTGGTCCAGACTGCATTGCAAACATCCGCAGATTGTGTTTCACGTACGCTCTTCTCCAAACTCACGATCCTGCATCCTGCTCGTCTCTGCCTATATTTATATTTGAATTCTATGCTTCGAGGCTGCACATATATATATATTTGTTGACAATAAATAAACTGGGTATGCGTTTAGGAGCTAGGGAGACATCCGAACGTTTTGTGCGAGTCTGATTGCAAATCCAACGATATGAAGAGCCGTTTATACGAATTTTCCAGCCTCCCAGTATTTTCACGCCATGTTCTCTGCTTTTTTATCTCTTCACGCTTCCGAGGAAATTAAAAAACGATTCGATGCGGTTCGTCCTTAAAATTCCTGGCCATGTGGACGATTTCCCGAAATACTACGCGCTATTAAACAAACATATTCCCTTTTTTATGCCCTCACTTTTCATTCCGAGCTTTTTCTGATCGAACACGAACGTTCGATCAAATCGACAATATAACGTTTTTAGGTAAACAAGTATAAAAAATAAGAATCCTCCTCGATAATGCACAAATTTCAATTCGAAAACTCTTGCTGCGAAATTGAAAAAGTTTGACATTCGTTCCGACTTGTCGCGAGGTCCTGGAAAAAATTTATATATTTATACGCTTATATATGCATGTTGCCATGAACGACAAAACCAACCACTCGTGCATAACGAGTTTTTCGCCGATTCTCTGCAAAAAATATATCTCGCTCTGTCGAGGGTTTGTCGCTCGAATCTCCCGTGGATTTACGAATAGGAAATAAAAAATGACGGATCGAGCTTGTTCGAGAGAGACAGAGAAAGAGAGAGACCGAGAGAGGGAGAGACACGAATGTGTGTCGGGCGTGAAAGCGACGGAACGTCGATGCGCTTGACGCGCTCCTCTCCCAGTGTGAGACACGACGTGTGACAGTTGCTCACTCAAACAGACCTACACTCTGCAAATCGTTTATGTCGAGTGGATATTCACAAACATATTTGATGTTTGATAGACGCCAATATTATCCCCGTACTATTTATCGTATGAATTTATAATCGCAGCACAAAAACTGTTTCTTTTTTGCAAAATAAAACAAACTGTGAAAAAGAAATAAAAATGATTCTACGTCATGAAATTTGATTAGATATTTACGTGCTTTACTCACAAAATAAACGTAGAAGTTGTCAAAAAGTTGGGTCCTTAATACAACACGAGGAAAGTTGCTGAAAAATATTTCATGTGAAAGAAAAAAGTTTTATTGTACGACTAACTGTCATCGCAGAGCTGTAGGAAAACTTTATGGACACCTGCTGTTCGCAATTTTGAAAAATAGCTCCGCATTTACAAGAATGCGAAATGCAGAAAGTCGAAGAAATGAGGATAAACTATTTTCTCATTTATTTTTATCCTTTCCTTTCCTCTCCTTCCCTCTCTCTCTCTCTCTCTCTCTCTCTCTCTCTATCGCTTGTGCCTTGAGTGCCGTTTTCTCTTTTTATCTTCGTTCCCTGCTCCCGAGTCCCCATATCTTGTTTCTCTGTCCCTCGCGCGCTGTCTCTTTTCCTCGATCCTGCGTCAAGGGAGAACTTTCTGGAGGCGAAGTAAAGTCATTTTGCCCGCGTGCAATCTAAGTTAAGTGACTTTCGAAAGGCTCGGGCGAGCCTGTGAAACTTCGTACCTGGAGACATTCGCTTGCGTCACATTGCACGAATAGATCCTTCCGGTGCGAGAGCAACAGAGAGAGAGAGATAGGAACAGCGTGGGAGAGGAAAAAAATGAGGGGGTGAGAAAATAAATCCAAGCGCGTAGCTCACACTCCAGCTCGTTTGATCCGACGCTGGGAAATCGTCGGTGCGCTAATGCACACAGACGACAAAATGCGGAAAGTATAGAGGCTCGCGTATATATTTTTGCCCCGTCCCTGATGCTGCGTCAACGAGACCCATAAGAAAAATTCGATGATGACGAGAAGGAAAAATATTATTGGTGGCCAATCTCTGCGTGTGGAGCGTGCTCCACTCGCTCGTACAGAAGATTGAGGGGCTTGTACGAGTGTGTATGTAGGTGTGTGAGCAATATCGAAATAGATAAATAAACGGGGAGGCCAGAAAATCGGAAAGAATAACAAAAATTGTAATCGAGAGTTGCCGAGAATTTTTTGTACATTCAACTACGAGATTTGAGAAATAATAACCAAGCTCCGTTTGTTTAGTTTGGGTTCAGAGATCCGAAGACGACAAAATGAATTCAAATGCTTTCGTTTCTAATGCTTCGCCCTATATCAAAGTGTCACGAAGTACTGTGCACAAAAAAAATCTCGGTTCAAGCACTATATTTCGTGAAAAATTGTTTTTCCCTTTCTCTCTCTTTCTCTCGCTCACTCGCATTGCTATGTGTGGATGACACTGAAGAAATATCATCCCAAGTTCATCCAATCTCGGCAGAGCGGCGTAGACCGACTTATACGAAGCGTTTGGAAAACCGAGATCGTTGCAATCCTGCGGTGCGGCTCTCTCGGAACGAGAAAACGACGGGAAGACAATTTGAGGAAAAGAAATGAGTGCCACGCGGAAAAACGTCGACTCGCTTTTCATAAAACTTCATTTCGGTTCTTCAAAAATAAAAGATTCCCAAAAAAAACTTTAAGTAAATTCGCTACGTACGATTTTTGCATCCATTTTCCATGCAACTTCAATTTTTTGTTATTTTTTCTCTCAAATATTTTTTTCAACTCGGTAATTCCGAGAAGCTGTCATGGTCAGCGAGACAAAATGTGCGAAAATTGGTAATTTGGACCTAAAACATTTTAAACACGAGTGTAAAACGCTGCACCTTATTGGACCAAAGCAGCGAGGAGCTCGAGAAGAAAAACTGAAAATATTCGCATAAATGTCATAACAATTCGCAAAGCATATACGTAATCCGAGAAAGAGGGCAAAAAGAAATAAGTCAGTGTAGAAAGAGAAGGAACGAGAGTAAGAACTGTGATCAGAAGTAAGCGAAAAGTTTTCTCTCGTCGGTCTCAAAAATTTCATAAGCTTCCGGAGTCCCTTTGCTCCTTGACATTTCTTCCGGAGGACAAACCATTCGGGAAATTAACTTTGGATGGAGAAAACCTTCTGGTCGGTGTGCCATATCCGAGAAGACAATTCATCCACTCCATTTACGTTGATCGCGAGCAGAAAAAAGAACTTTTCCCAGCGGAGCAAAAATAAAAGAGAGAGAGAGAAATCCACGAATACACGCAGGAGCATATTTTATTTCTTTGGATTTTATATTTTATTTTTGGAGGGGAGCTCAGAATATCTTCGGTTGGGCGGATTCACTCAAAGATTAATACGTATACGAATAGAGACAGAGAGCCCAACGAATTTCGCGCACATACGCGTGCTATTTCGATAACAATATTTTCTTTTCGTCTAATGAATGGCCCGCGAAAACTCCTCCCATCTATAGCTCCAAACCCGAGAGAGGCATGAATCATGGGGTCATAAAGTGAATATAGCGCGTGAGCGAAAACGGCCGCGTGCTTATAGGGAAAAAATGTAACTGACTATATCGCGTACGCAGCGAACAAACGCGAGAGTTTAGTCGATAGCCTGCTGTGCAGTTACTGAGGATGCATCGCTAGACTATAGCAACTCGTTAACATTGCATGATGAAAAAAAGTGTTACCCAAACGACACTTTAGGGCTCACACGCCCACCCCTAGCTCTGGAGTGGAACGATATTTTTTTCGGCCCTCCATCAGCAACGCTGTCGTAACTTTCAGTCAAAACCAGAAAAAAGGGCCAACATTGAAAAAAAAGCAATTTAACCAAAAAAACGTTTGAAAAAAAATGATAAAAGCTTCGCCGAGTCGCTCGGAATATGAAAAAAGTTTAATGACATTACGAACATATTTATCAACGTGAAAAAAATTCCGTCGAGCTTTTTTATTGAAAAAAATAAAAATAAAAAATTCTCCATTTTAATTTATCGACCGCGGGTAATTTTTTTAACGACAATCGCCGAGTAAATAGTAATGCAGGAAATTTGAAATGCATACGAAATTTCGTCGAATGTTAAAAAGTCATTTTCGACGAAAAATTCATTCGAGCCGAAAATTGGCTGTCCTCGGTCCACTGATAAAAATTCATGAAAATCCTTTTTTCGCACCGTTTGTCACTACGTGGGCGTAAAAATAACTGCACTCGTCCCAAGCGATGATTACGTTTTCTGGTCTTTTAATTGGACGACAATGAAAAAAGGAATTAACAGATTTTTATAACAGAAACAGAGATTTCAATACCATTTCGATTTGTTTGCGTGGAGTTGATTTTCCGCACGATTTCAAACCGATTATATTATTATGGTGTCGATGCAGCCAGGAATTTTCATTTATTCATCGAGCAGAGACAGAGAGTGACAAAATATAGAGAAAGGGACAGAGAATTTGAGAGGAAAATGTTTTTCATTTCGTCTGCCTACGCAGGCACACACAGTCCGTGGATTTCCTTGGGATTTTATGGTGGATTTGTTCCCATGTACCGACACGATATAGTGATCCGAAAAGCCTGCTGGACAGTCAGCATATTGCTAACTAATGAAGCAAACGAGGTAAAAGGGCGTGTGGTTGAAAAAGGACGAAACGAAAACGTTTTACTTTCCAACTAAACGAGCAATCGAGTCGCGGAGGGTGGGCTTTATAAATTGACAAAGGGTTGAGACGAAGATATCTATTTAAACACACACGAGCCATAACATATTCGTAGACACTCGTGTCCAGGTATAAGAGACCAGAAATTATGAAAAATTCATGTCCAAACGTACACGTAAAATAATTCGATACATCGAGACATATTTCTATAATAAAAGCTCGGCTGCAGCGAGCGCGTTCGTCGGGGCTTTTGGATCATACACCAACCACAAGGGCATCCACTTTTCAGTAACATTGGTCACTGAGCCAATTGTAGATTCGATGAATAAATAAAATGGATGTGCACCAGCGAAAACGTGGAAACACGAACGAACAGCCTCTCTGATAAACGAATTAAAAAATCGTCGCCGAAATTTATATTTTCACATTACCACCGATGGCATTTTCTAGTCGGAAATCCAATCGTCGATTTTGTGAATAAATAAAAAACGGTGTCAACGTACGATTGTCAAGGGCGAATGACTTTCAATGTTTGAAATATTGAGGGAGCGATATGGCAGTTGTATTTTCAAATTATAATTATAGCAATAACGATACGACACGATGGCATCGTCGAACCATAGAATCGTGAATTTGTAACATCGTAATTATCCGATAAATACGTACAAACGTAATTCCTTCCTCTGTTACGAATATTCACTCTCGGACATTCTCCACGTGTAAAGTTTACGTGCACACATCCTATAAGTGCATAGTGGGTCAATCTGACCCAAGGTGTTTTTCGAACCATTGTATTCCTGAAAATAATCATTTTTTTTTTGTACAGACGTTTTTTGTAGTAAATTATCCATATTTTATGGATCTAAAATTATTTTTTGACGAAAAAGAAAATTAAATGCCAAAACATTCGTTGCCATTGAATGCCGAACAATCGGTGACAGAATTGGGGTCAAAACGACCCGGTATGCACTCGAAGGGTTGAAGCTCAGCAGTAGCTGAGCTGAGCTCATCGATAAAAGAAACGTTGGATTCCTGCCAAAGGTTTCGGAGGCTGCAGAAGATTTTTGGGAAATAGGGTCGGAGAGGCCGATGAGTAGAAAATCAACGAAAAATTCCAGACATCTAGTTTTTCTCCGACAATGCCGAAATATGCAGAGCTGTAGGACAACGTTCTCAGCCTGTGCCAGCCGAAAAGGGTGAAGAGTCTACACACGGGACATTTGAAATTTGGCCCGAAGCGAAACGGTCAGGAGGGTAAAATGGAAAAGTGGCCAAAACGAGGGCCTCGCGAGTCGAAAAGCAGAACTTTCTGCTTTTTATTTCTTCGCAGTTCCCTCTGCATCGTCCTTCTCTTTATTTCCATCGTTTATTTCTCCTGATTTTTTTCCCTCAACCCTTGCTCTTCCGATTCTAGCACCTCGCCTATCGCTCCATCTCGTTCCGATGAAACGACCGCACTGTTTGCCAACAGGATTTAACGGTAGCCTGTCAAAAGATATTAATGATAATCCCGCTCGACTGGACGAAAATGCATTATTAATGCCGAGCTCTTATCCTGCTTATCGACTTTCATAAACAACGTCGATAAAATTTATGAGTTATCGATCTTTTTTTCTTTCCAAATTCGGAGACAAATAACACGAGTGATCCATGTCCGAGGATATTTCGCAGTCGATTCTGTTTACATCGTCTGTTTACATTTCCAATTTGACTCACAAAACCAGCCACGGAATTTGCCATGAAAAATTTTCAATTTATTTAATTAATGATATTTTTATTCGTAATCGAAATAATTAGACTCTTCTGTATGACTTACCCAGAAGTTTCATAACCTGGGACTGGCTAATGAAGAGATTGAGATATCCATCGGTGAATCCGACGAGCACGAGGATAACGAGTATCTTCAGTCGCTGAATTTCGATGAATCCTCCACTCGACCGCATTGTCACGTCATTTTAATGCAACACCATTTTTTTTCATGACATAACACACGCACAAAATCACCCCAAGCTCTTTTTTTCAACCCTGTGGGACGTCAATTCTTTTTTTTCTCTCTCTCTCTCTCTCTCCCTCTCGCTTATCTCCGAAACACTATACCCCTTTAGAATTCACCCTCTTGTGTGTTTTATCACAGGCTTGTCAAGTGATAACAAGCACATTGCGTTATCCGGCAATAAAACTTTGTGCTATCGCGTTTGGACGTTGGTGGGGTCCTCGTAGTTTTGGTGTTGCATGCGGCGTGCACATGCTCTGACAACCTGACAAATGTCATCTCGTGAGACTATACGTTTAGTCGGACACCTCGAGAATTTCTTCCATCTTTTTACCAGGCCCTCTTCGTATTTCTCTCTTCATCGCTCTCTTTGCCCTCTGCGGCGAATTTTATTCCCGGAAAACTACGTCACTGCGACGTTTCCATCAACTCCATACACTCAGCATTAATCAACGAAAAAGATATTTATATGGCGTCTGCATTGTTTGATTTCCTCAAGGCTTCCCTCGTATCTCGATGTCCGACCGACCGTTACGTCTCTCTGACACTTGTACGAAAATCCGGAATTAAAAAAAGGGAAAACAAACGAACGTATCCGGTTTTTTGTTTCATCTCAGTCCGTCACACATCACGAGATTCTATTGTCCAAATGATTAATCACGTTTGCAGTAAGACGGAGGAAAATTCGCTGGGACTTGTGTCTCTGGCAGCTTGAAAAATGTTCCAGGCAAGTTTTATTTGTTTATTTTTAAAAATCGACATCGTCCAGCACTCTGTTCAGTTGCTGAGACATTCCGAAGGAATTTCGATTCCAGGAGCCTCGATGGCTCGAAATCATTATGTCAGTATTCTCCAGTCACGTGGAGTCTCGAGATTTGCGAATCGAGGATCTCGTGGGTAACGGAAAAAAGGGATGCAAGTCGAAGACACGTCGTCGACGTTTGCGTCGTGACGCGAGACTGAAATGGTACCCGAAGTGCGGTTTCCGGCTAGCTTGTGGCAGCGATAGAGAGAAAGAGAGCGAGAGAGAGAGAGCAGCGGAGAGGGAAGAAGATGAGAATACCGACGACTGGGGTGGTCTTGAGCGCAGGCGTCGCACATTCACAACCCCCCAGGACTTGTCGCAAGGGCGGGCCACCGACCCGCCAGACCATACGAGGAGTCAGTGCAACTGAGAGAAAACGTTTGATACTAAAGAGAACATTAAAGAGAAGGATAGCGAGAGAGGGAGAGAGAGAAAATATCGTCGGACCGCAGGGATGGACGGATAAATGACGAATTTCCGGAAATCGTGCGTACGTGACTGAGCAGACGAGGTTCACTCGTCCGTTTTTAAAAACACGAAACCGTTCCATCCCTCGTTAAAAAAGAATTGAACAATTTGATAATCTGCAGAAATAGAGAGACAAATTTCAGCGAATTCTATGGAGAGTCAATTTTCGATACGAAACCGAACAAAACGAATAAATAAAATAAAGCTGCAGCCATCCTTTCGCATCAAAAAACCGTATATAACATTTTCGTCCAGTTAATATACACGAATCAATTGATTCTTCACGTAATTTTAATCCCTCAAGATTTCTATCGACTTTTTCTTGCCAAACTGTCATCTCTCAATTTTTTCTGCATGTACGTACCAAAACGTACAATGATTAAAGTTACTGGAACAAGTTCCACAGCCATGGGATGGTTGGACGAGGGTAAAAAAGCTTTCGGCTTCGATGTATGCGGAATACGTGCTAACCGGAGGGCTGTGATGGAGTTGATGGCACGATGTTGGAGGCAAAACATCAAAAAGCATATCATCAGCAGGTACAAGAGAAGCAACGAGAGGGATCCACCGACATGCAACAATAATATACAGCGAGTTCCAAAACCATCGAACCAGAATCTTTTTTTTTTCAAAAAGCTCCAAGAATCCGCTCCCCTACGATCAAGCCAAATAAATAAAAAAAATTAAAGAAAAACTCAAAATTGTAATCAATTTTCGCAAATGGTCGATCTGCAAATATTCAGAGTCATCGTCCTGAAACGTTCACTAAAACATATCATCATAAGAAATTTATTCACATGGCTCACAGGCAGAAGGACGTACGAAACCTGGAGTTTGACAGTTCGGAGAGCCTCTGGCAAAGCAATAGCGTGAAAGCCATGCATGGGTATGTATGGTGCGGTATGTGGAAGGCAGCTGTTTGCAAGCTCTCTAAAATGCCGCACGAGACCTCGATTCTCGTATTAATTTATCGGGACGATCCTGGATTTTCAATATTAGTCGCTGTACCGTAAAGAGGAAAGCAGAGAGAAAGAGGGAGAGGGTATGACCGCGAATATATCTATAGATACGAGGGAGAGGGAGAGAACGAGTTAACGCGACGACACATACACGCACAAGGTTTATCCTAGCCAACCCCTCTGGGTGACTGCTCTTGCTCTCTGGCATATAGCACTCACACGCCAAACTGAGACTCGGAGGTATAAGCTGTGCTCGCACGAACGCGCTACCCCGTTTACGAACGCTAGAATTTAATTAAACAGGACCGAGAGAGAGAGAGAGAGAGAGAGAGAGAAAGAGAAAGAGCGAGAGAGAGAGAGAGAGAGAGAGAGAAAGAGGGAGAGAGTAACATTCAGGGATGTTGGTCGTAGTTCAGTTTGTATACGATGGTTTATTCAGATGAATAACTATATAGATTCTGTAGGTACAAATACCTTGAAGAAAGCTTTCCGTTTGCTTTTATGCCGCGGACAGTTTACGTGGATTCACAATTTGATCTGCGAAAGTTGAACTCTCTTCTCGATGCTGTGCGAGCAGGGAAAAGCAGAGACGAGCTTTTGTTTGGGTGGAGTGGCGAAAGAATGAAGGAGAACTGGGAGAACGAGAGAACGAGACTTTAATTAGGAACCAAGGGATTAATTAACTCCATCAAATCCAACCAAACCTCAACGCTGTCGCTACTCTCTCTCTCTTGCTTATTTTTCTCTCACAAACTTGCTCCCACACACGAACCCATACACGTGCAACGTGTCGAGACGATTGGCAAATAATTGGCACTCGTTTTTTTATCTCTCCCACTTCTCCGCGCGGTTGATGGTGCTGGGAGAACCGGAGGGAAATCGATGTAATGGAGAATCAACGGAAATAGCCACGCCATCGATGTAGATAGCAAGGGAAATAAAAGTAAACGATCCCTGAATGGTGGATCGCTAGTTTGCGCTCGTAGTCTCGCGGTGTGTGTGAATAACTCTTTTTTTTCATCGATGTTTTTCATAAACTATGCAATTTTCCTGCACCTTCGCAAGTTCGCGATGACGAACTATCGTTCGGGAATATTCTCAATTTAAAAAAAAACGCGTTTCTATTTTTTTACGTTTCCAGTAATTAGATCAAATGAAATTCGATCAAAATTTTTATCGTTTTTTCCAACTTTACCTTTTTTTTTTCTTTTTCTATTCTCGCACACACTCAATCGTATCGGTAATAGAATTTTTCTTCTCCCTTTCATGGGTGCAAGGGACTATCTACCGTATAGAAAAGAAACGTACGCGGACGTCGACTCGAGGGTGTCTCGTCCGTCCTCGTAAAACGATACAAAGGAAAGTTCTGAAAAGAGACAAACACATAGCGTCCGATATGTATATACATAGGTAACCCATATAGTTAGGTATCGATCAGGAACTTGCCACGATGGTAGACTCACAGGCGCGGATACCCCCGGGGCCATCGAGGACTCGATTAATTATTTAAACTTTTCTCATTAGCCGATCGTCATCGTTCGATTCGAACAGGGAACCAGGGGCGAACGAGGATAGAAAGAAAAATGTTATAGACATTCACAATATCGTGGAAAACAGCTTTACGCCCAGAGAATAAAAACGTGTTTTTCGATCGTGGATAAAGAAAGAAAATCCATCTCTCTCTCTCACTTGCTCACTTCCCCGACGCATGCACCTGGCAGGGTGCGAAAGCGGAAACCCTGCAGGCCACCAAGTCGAACAACTTTCCGTCGCGACGGAGGTGACGATAAGACACAAATTAAATTGCGATCGACGACTCGCAACTAGTCAAAGACTTGGAAACACGATGCAGTACGGAAAAGCAAAGCGAACTGGCACCTCCTTTTTCCCCTCCTTATTCCTTTTTTCTCTCGCTCCTTCGATCTCTTTCCCCTTCATCCCTCAAGTTTCGTCAACGACCTGGAAACATTTCAATAGAATTTCTCCGCAAAGTATCTCTCACGATCCTCGTTACAAAAAGCTAAAAGGCTGAGCAATTAAGAAAGAATTTATCAATGTCTTCTTAGTGACGACCAGGGCCCGACCAATTAGAGGACCCGATGCATATTCTTCGAGCAGCACCATGGACGATGCAACAAAATCTAGAAATTCAAGCAAAATTAAAAAACTCTCTTGTTTTTTCTCTTTTTTCTGCTTCCAATTTTCTTTTTTCTAAAACTTCGTCTTGCACGAATATTTCCAAAATTTCTTCGAAACACTCAGACTCGTAAATTTTGAACCATTTTTATCCAAAAAGTTCATGGGCCCCATTCCGATCGATCAGCCCAAATCGATTGTAAATTTTTCAAGTAATTAACAAAATATTCCAAAAACAGTCAAACACTCAATATTCCGGAATCCCGAAACGTCGACTGTGAGTTTTTTTTTTTGTCAATATTTTGTGCAAATAACAAAATCTATAAAAAAAATTGTTGAGTCCAAAAAGATCGAGGAAAGAGACTGCGAAGTTATATCCTTCTCCTGCTTGTCGAGAGTAAAACTTTGTCGAAAACCCTGAAGAAAGGGTTGTACGTCCTTTTTTTCCAGGCTCCAATAATGGTTCGCGTCGCAGGACGATAACGACACTCGGTGGCGAAGTAATGAAATACGAAATTTGAAGAGTATTCGCAGGGAGAGCGAGTGTGAGAAAGCGACGGTTGTACGAACGATTAAAAATAATAACGGTGAAAAACGTGCGAAGAAAACGAAATCAGGGTCGAAGGGAGAAGGAGGAAGAGAGGGATTCGGAGAATGACAAAAAACATAACGACTTCCGTTGGGCGTGAGCCGGATAAATACTTAGCTCTCTGCTTCAGAGACAATTAAACTCGAATTTATTTATTTTTCAAGTACTCCACGTTTTACAGTCAAACGCCATGTGCTCTTTGCATTGAAGGAAGTAAACGACGGAACAATAAAAAAAAAATAACAAACTCGTATGACGTTCAACATGCCGAGTGGAGGAAAAATGCAAAATACTCAACGCTCAATCAACGTTGAATTACTCGACGATTAATTACGCGATAGAAATTTAATTTCTATAAATTTTTCGATCGACAATTCCAGTCGTAAAAAAAAATTTTGGTTTTCTGTAGTTGACGAAAAACAGATCAGCAGCCTCTCAATTTCATTGACACGAAAGATCCGCAACACTAAAATGCACAATAGGATGAATTTCTTGCCTCATCTCTCTGGATCCCATTTACCTCACGGTCTTCACTGATTACTAATACATCTCTGGAATCTCGTTGATTGCAGTGTACGAAACTAACGAGGTCCTCGAGACACCGTTCTGGGTTTGCCCTCTGGTACGTCGCGTGCTCCTCTCCCATGCGCCAATCAGTCAGATCATTAACTCCGATAATTAATATAGATCGGAAATCGATAATCCACCGCAAGTGAGATGAGGAATAGCTCTGCAGTGCGTTTCTATAGAATCACAGAATCTGAAGCGTCAATTCTGCGCTTATACGATTCAGCATCACACAGTTTATTTCGTAAACACAAGAAAATTCTTGCTACCACGAGATTTCAATGGCTTTCGAAAGGAGAAGAAAAAAGTGTACCAAACGTGTTCCGGCAAAGATCGATTCATTGCAAAGAAAAATCATTCATTGCTGTTTATTTAAACAATTTTTATAGAACGATGCAGGGGCGAGTGGAGTTGATTCAGGGGATGGGTCGTAAAAACCCGAAAGGGTGTGAGCAGAAAAAATAATAAATATTTATTTCAAAAATGAAAAATTTAATTATAAAAAATAAAAAATTATTTAAAAAATGGAACAATTTTCATAATCGCAACGAAATGAATGATCTGGAAATGCCCGAAAACTCATTGGTCGAGGGAATTCGAATGAGTGCAATTTGGACTTTATTCTCTCGAACGAATCTTCCCTGAGGTACGTACTCAATTTTAAATTATGAACATGGAGGCATGGCAAAGCGTGGACTAATTATGGAAACCACAGAGTCTGCACGAGCCATGCAGGCAGGGCGACTGATAATTCAGGTGCCATTTGGTCGTAAAGGGTGGCTGGCCAGTGTCATCGCGGTGGATGTAGAAACGTCTGGCTTTTCTATTCTCTTGTACAAATACTCTTGCGCGAAGTATCCGGACACAGAGAATCCAAGGGAGGAGATCGACGGTTGAGCACGTTTGAAACATACGATAATTGGCCATGGAATTCGTTGCGGGCCACCTGGAATTTCGCGGTGGTAACTTGTAGCACGCTCGAGCTACCAACACACGTACACACGCACAGGAAGCCTCGTGGCGTACGATAATACGCCTCGGTGAACATTTGTCGAGGATAGATACTCGCGGTTTTACTCGCGGCCAACCACACCCACACACGTCTCTGATTTTACCAACAAACGAGACATTAAGGGGATACAAACCTTCGTTATCCCGTGGAATCCATAACGAAGCGAAAATTACGAAGCGTTGAGAAAAATTGAAAATTAAAAACACCGACCTTAAGGGCTTTCGGAGTTTCAAAGTCAAAAACAATTCCGAGTCCCTGGGCGAGAGATTTGCTTAGAAATTCGACTTTTTTGATTGGATTCGTTGAGGCAAAAAGTTGTCAAAAAATCTGATTATTTCGGTAAATATACGAAAAAAAATTGAGCAGGAAATACGAATAAAAATTCTTCCCTCAATTATAACGAAAATCCGAAGGCACAGGCTCTAAAAATCTGTGAATTATACGCTTCAATATGTCGTTCGAGATATAATATAGTTTGGATTTGTCCCGAATGCTCGGTGGCTCGAACTGTCGCACGTCAAAGTTTCCGAGTAACATGGAGAGCAGTGCCACACGAAAATTCTGGAGTATGTGGACCAATAGCAACGAGAAATAGCATTCGAGCTAACGCCTCGATTGTGAAATCGTCAACCCCGGCACAGTCGGGGGTTGGAGCAGGAGAGGAGCAGATATAACGTCGCGCTAGAGCGAATTCGATCGATCGATATCATCGTGAACGTATAACTCAATATAATCCGAGATCGTCCTCTCGATATTCGTGTCCATGTCGCCGTTTCACATAAACACAAACACGCACAGAGTGACACAAACACTCGATGCAATCCTCCTCTCGGAGGTAAATGTTCCCATATAGCATGAGCGTACACCAATATTCCCACCATTTCGCGAATATATTGACGCGTATATCTAAATATAATATAGATATGAGCACTCCCATGCCCATGAAGCGTCCACGGGGGACGAAAATCTCTCTCTTCCAAGAATTCTCCATTTATTTGTCTTTTCCTCCACAATATTTTCTTTAATGACTATAAAACGATCATTATTATTTATAGCCGTTGTTCAAATGTTGTAAGCACCAAAAAACATGGAATTTTTATTTACAACGACACTCGGTGATTATCGATCGTTTTTTATCGAAACAGCCTCTTCGATTGATCGATTTTTGATGTTCCAGTTCGAAGGCTCCATCCTGGAGCTTGGCTAATCAGTTCTAGCCAAGCTTCATCGTTTACATATCGAAATTTAAGGAGCTTTCTGTGCGACTGCGTCGAAAGTCAGTCGGACGTGATCGCCTCATGTAAATTAACGACAGAACAATGTAATACGTATCGCATTTATGTTTATCAGGGTTAGGTACGTGGTATCCATATCCTGGGAAATTGAAGACCAACTCCGAGTGTTCAGGAGCTTTGTATCATTACGATAACCACTGGACGATAGAAAGCCCAACGTACACGTTGTACACCCTTTCATTCATCACACTGCTCCGTCTTTCTCTGTCTCTATGTCCGAATGCCCGATCCATCAATTATGGAAATATGCACCATGCACTGCGAAATATGTTCCATATGCGATCGTTAGCCACGAAATATTGTTCAAAAATACAAATTATAAAATCGTTACAATTTCCTGAATTCTCGTCACACTGGAAACTAAATTTTAATCAGAAATAAAATATTTTCAATCACAAAATTTTCTTCATTTCCCAAGAACACTTTGCTGACGTGAAATATTGTTAAAAAAAAATACAAAATATCGAATCGTTTCAGTTTCGTAAGTTCTCGTCACACTGCGAACTAAATTTCAATAAAACATTTTTGATCTAAAAATTTTTGTCATTTTCACAAAATACTTTGCTGAATGTCTCTGCAAAATTTTGTCGTTATAAGAAAATATTTTACCAAGCGTTTCTGACGGAATTCAATTTCTAATTCACTAGCGAGTCACAGTCGGTAGTTATTTATAATTTAAAATAAAATTTGATAACACTTTTAGCAGCGAAATTGAATCGAATTACAAATTGAACAATTTCTTGTTATAAACTCATCTTCTCTGTGCGACTCGACTCCAAGGCACAAGGCAGAAGGCTCTATACATATATTTGATTGACTGGAACAGGTCCCTCTACGCCCTAAATTCGATTCCGTGCGAGATTAGATTCACGTCGTACTATAACGTGCACTACTGCAGCTGTACACTGACTCGAGACATTCATTAACCCTCCGATTCATTAGCAACCTACGCTACACTTGGCTGGCTCACACACAAGTGTCTGGCACGTATGGACAAATGCATAAATACAAACTGCCTCACTGTAAAGTCGACTATACTGTGACTATGTACAGTTTGATTTCATTTACTTACGAGAAGTTCAGCAGGGGGTCACCTCTTCGTGCGGGGGTTGTTTGCAACGGGGATGCCCCGGGAAAGCGGCCAAGCGTGTGTCACACACGTGAATGAGTCTCCTTCCTATCCACCGAAGAGAGAGAGAGAGAGAGAGAGAGAGAGAGAGAGAGAGAGAGAGAGAGAGAGAGAGAGAGAGAAGAGAGAGAGAGAGAGCGACATATCGTTCCATACAGTAGTCCAAGTCCGTAATAGTCAGACTTCGATTGGAATTCTGGTCCGTTAAAGATAAGGGTGCGCAATGTGGCCAACCCTCTTTGTGCTCCGACCGTTCCCTACAATATGCTTTCAGCCTCGATCCCTCGACCCACACCCTCGTCAAACGACTATCTCACGTTGAACGTCTCGAATCCACAGGGTTTCTCAAAGATAGTTAACGATTTCGAAATATACAAGAGAGCAGACCTCCCGAGCTCATTTTCTCTCGGTTCATTCATGCAATTCGGCGATCGAGTGAGCTCGACTGTATTAATTGAAAGCGTTCGATTAATTAAAGGAGAATGGAGCATTGTTCCGAGAAACAGAAAGGAAAAAGCTGTTTTTTCTTATAATCGTTCTGAATTATTGATGAACATGCGATTAGGCAACGAAGTACTTTTTGGAAATTACGTCCCCGGTACTATGCCTACGCTCCCATTTTCAGTGAAATTTGATCCCGTCTTCTCGCGTTACACTGACCGTGAGCGTGTGCGTTTGTGTGCGTGAGTTTGCACGTTGCCAAATACTCGCTTCCTTCTTCATTGAATAGACGAAGGAAACGGAGGCAAACGATTGTATAAATATGGCTCAATTTCTCATCAGCAAAAGGGCTCGTTGCAGTCAATTTGTCACGAGAAACGAGGAGGCTTACGCCATTTTCCATGGTGGCTGTCGATATATTTGCGTTTAGATCATGACGAATCAGTATGGAGGCGTGGAAGGGATTGTCGAATGTATATGTCGAGGCCCTACAGACCCTTTTCTTATCGCCCCTCGCCAGGGTGCGCTAACGCACACGTTGACTAAGCAACGAAATACGATTCCGCGCACTTTGTTTCCTCACTCTCTCCCTCTCTCTCTCTCTCTCTCCTCTGCTCGGTAGCGATAATTGCACACACCGAGAGCAGTCGCTCGAATCCCAAAGCTACGCTGCGTACGATGCTTATTGTTGGATCCCGTACCACGAGGACGACAACGCTTGGATAAGAGAAAAGAGAAAGGGAGAGACCGAAATTCCCAACGGCATTCGAATGCTCTCGAGCGAATTCGATCCCGAAAACGTACGCACCCATCATCCGGAAAACAGCCACATGCACGCACTCACATATTTATCCACGCAGGATGTATATTCCTCCGGACCTAAAATTCCTGCAGCGGCAGGTTACATACGTTGATAACAGTATTTTGAAATGTTTCTCGCGTCACTAGGCCCGAGTTTAGTTTCCGAAACCGTCTTTTTTTTTTAAGGAATCGAAACAAAAATATAAAATTTATTTTTTCATCAACATTCAGAGACATTCTCGATATGCTTTTTTATGTTTTTATATTTCTACGTCAACGTGGAGGAGAACAATAATTATTGGACTTCGAAAATTTCATCGAGGATCAGAAATTCGATATATCGCGAGTTTTCCTCTTTAATAAACAAGTGGCGAGCCTCGACTGATTAATGACAACATAAAAATGAATGTAGACGCTGCTCTCGTTGCCGGAGCTTAAAGTGAGCCGAATAAGCGCGAAGCAGAGGATAAATAATTACGAACGAAAGGTATGAGTGAGTACAAACTTTAGCATATTTCTTGAGAAATTCTCTGCGAATTATTAGATACGTGTGTGTATTCGCACATATAGATACTTGTACGTGGATCGCGGAGTCGAGACAGAAAGAGAGAGCTCGTAGTTGTTTGCCCCTAAGTCTCCCTGCGTGACTTCCTTTGGGGTAGTCGGCTTACTTCCGTCGCTAGGACCAATCACGCGAAGCAAATAGTCGTAATGCAAACGTTCCAAAACTTTCGACATCCATCCACGTCTCGGTACAGTCGCTCGATCTATTTTTTCTCCTCCCCCGCACTCTCGCCCTTTCCTTCGTTCTCATCTCTGTTTTGCCTGGCGATATAAATTTCTTCTTAACCGTATAAACATCGCAGGAGTCGAGTTTATTCGCCCTTGGGTTGAGAGGACGAAGGAAGGGCTTGCGGGGCACTAACTTCCTGTGCAACAAGATTGAAATCTTGTCGATCGATTTACATACTCCGCAATATCTTTCCAGACATACAAACGAATATAAAATACTCTCAACCCTTTCCCAACGATTATTTCCATTTACCTCGCAACCGTTTTTCTCCTCCGTTGTGCTTGACTCCAACGATTTATCGAAGTTGTTTGTATTTTATGTCTCGACTCACTGAGGCAACAAAAATTCTATTGGAAATGAAAAATCTTGTTCACTCACGATCATGAATAAAATAGGTAACCATCGAGAACAGCTCTTCTTTGTAAATGCCAAATAATAATAAAAAAACATCCTCCTTCGGTCTACACTGACTCATCCAATTGGCAATCATCTAGGAAACCAGCCAAGACCATATAACGTAACAACAGAAGAAAAACTTTTCCATCTTCTTCTTCCTTGTATTATACTTTATTATATTACCATGGGATTCCAACTCGTTCTAATTTGGACCCATAAGAACCATGAGACTGTCTATAAACGATTAAAAAAAAAAAAAATCCAAATCATCAAAAACGAAAATAAATAAATCGAATTAAAAAAGTCTCCGGTGCATTAAAATTCCAGAACATTCCTGAGATTAGGAAAAAAACTTAGAGACTTTAAAAAAAATGATAAAATGACTTTTTATCCAACCCACACGTCAATCTTTGGCATTTACGCTCAAAGGCAAATGTACCATCTGCTAACTTAGCCACAAACGTACGAGCCTTCCTGGCGTTTGCTCGTTCATTCGAACTTGGAAAAAACGAGGACGATTTATTTTTTGCTGCTGTTCCAAATTAACACCAACTTCTCGAGTGTATTCAAGAGCAAATGTGTGTCTATCTCCTGTCGGAAGAGGTCGTTTGGCAGGGCGGTTAAGGGTTAACAAAATATCATAAAGTGTTGGGGGAACTAGTGTGGTGGTAATAGTTGCCAGACGACATGAACGAGGCTGCTTGCGCGTTTATGTATAAAGAAGAAAACGAGAAGAGCAGGAGAACCGTAGATTTATTGTTTATTAGCCTTTTCGAGAGGGCTTCGGTGGCGAAGGAGACGCTCGTACGTAGACATTTCTGTTTGTGTGTATGGGAAGTATGGACTGTTAAGTAAAGTCCATTGAAACTTTGCTGGCTCGAGGCTTCCTCAGGACAATAAAAAATGTATGTATTCGAGGGTTGCGAGAAAATAAGGGAGAAGGACCAGTCGATGGAAGATCAGAAAGAAAAGGAGGAGGAAAAAGTGCGAGGGAACCGAAAAAAAAAGGATCTACGAATGATCGTGTGGGACGAGGGAGCGTTTGGGCACGAAAGGGATGAGTTTTCAGGCATCCACCATGTCTATTTTCTGTACGAGCTTTTCCCCTCGTTATTTCTCGTGTCGTATCATCGAGGCAATTTTCCTATTGCTCGCGCCCCCTTCGCCTACACATTTCGCTCCTTTTCCTTTCTCTCGCGCTTGCGATTTCTCGAGACGGACTTTCCGGAACCGTCGGCAAGTAAAATTCGTCGAAATTGCACGCCAATTTTTCACAAACGCTCAAGAAATTCAAGAAAAAAGATTTTCCAGCATCTGACCGACGAAAATCTCTCAAGAACTCAAAGTTCCATCTTTTTTTTTTTACTTCCAGCGAAAACGCAAAGTACAACACGCGTGAGAAACTAAAAGTCAGATAAACGTGCCCTTGGCCATTTACCAAAACTATAACGCCTGAAAAAAAAAAAAATCCTGCCAGGATGAGCTTTAAGCTTCGATAACTCTTTGTACGTATCGTGTGTTCAAAAAAAAAAAAAAAACAAGTGCTACTTGCTACTTGTAGGTTTAGCAGGGCAGGTTGTTCGTTTTTCCACGTAGTCTCTCCTCTCGCGGGTGAGTTTAGCTGGTGCAACGCGATATCAACTTTAAGCGCCGCGAGCCACTTGTAAAACACGAGCGTATGTACTCGCGCTGTATTCTTTCGCGAAATTTATCGGAACAAGTGTACATACATATAGGAAAATGCAGGATGATTCGAAATCCGGATGTATTTTCCACGTCCACGATTACCAAAGCGAGCTTTTGTACTTGCAGATAATTTTTTCCCCCATTCCTGTTTTTTCTATTCACGTTTTTCGTTTCGTCTCGATCGCTAAGCTTCAACGATTTTCTGAAGCTTTTTTTTTTGTTTGCTTCCGCTTGTATATCAATTCGTTATCGTTCTTTCGTTGGTCAGACCGAGCCTTCGATATAGTGAGAGAAACATGTGTTTTGTGCATAAGCGAGTACAGACGTTGAAAAAAAAGGATCGAGAGGGAGAGAGACGAAGAGGAATGTCCGGCTGATACGGTCACACTTCCTCGCTGCCCAATATTTCGTGTCAATTTTTTTTTTTATCGATTCCAGGTCACAGCCACGGTTTCCCGAAGAGAATAAAACCATCCCCCAAACTCTTTCTTTTCCTGCATTCACGAAACTGCATCTCCAATCGTTGACTGGTTGCAGTTACAGCTTTTTTTTTAAATATCTCTCCGAGCCCATGATTTTTTCGTCCTATAGCTGCGAGTTGCCTCGCTTTTGGGCTCCAGAGCAGCCTCGTTCCCCATGACGGTGTATACGCCGAGCCATGGTGTGTTTCGCCAAACGAGAGATAAATGGGATATGTTCAGGCAACAAAAAACCAACGTCCCTGTGAAAGGGAAGCGCGCATACGGAGAACGAATCTCCTATCCATGGGAGTCGTTAAAAAAAAATGTATATTTTTGTGCCTCGACATCGTATCGACTTTTCCTTCGCGGTATAAAAAAAAAAAAAAAAATTGTCTCTAACTCAATTCAATGCAATGCCGATAGACTGTACGAAAAAAATTGATAGAGCGCTGTTAAAAAATCGTTCCCTCCACTTTGCAGATCGACTTTTCGGTCCCTCGCTGATTTGCAATGGAAGAAAAACCTGCTGCTCAAATTTTACAGAAACTCCGTTAAAACTCGATCGGCTTTCTTCCGGATTAGATCATTTCTCTCTTTTTATAAATTCCAACAAAATTCGCTTCGGAATGCGACGAAAACGATTCGTCGTCACAAAAAACTCGCCAGCTTTTGTCAGGACTCAGAAACTTCGAGCTTTTTCCTTCCAGAAACAACGCGTGGCTAGAAAAATTCTTTTTTACTTTCAAAGAAACTTTCTGTTTGAAATTGAATCTATTCATTTTTCCCTCGGCCAAGTATAAATAAATGTTTTACACTTATATACGCCGAAAAGAAGTCAGATATTTTTCTTTCCTCTTAATGCACCACGCTCCGCATACTCTTCAACGAGCACCCATCCGATTCGCGACCTATTCACCCTCCGAGCGTTCCATCATTCCGAGACCTTGTTGAAACATTCATCACTCCCTGTTCCCCGACAAAAAGTAAACTTAACGTGCTCACTATGCTCCATTCTCTCATTCTTTCTTCCTCCTTCCTTTTCCTTTCTACAGGCTCGTCGGAGAGAGTTTTGCCCAGCAAACAAAAAACCAACAAACCCTCTACGCGGTATCGTTCTCGATTCCGTCAAATCTTTCCTTTTGGACGGATAGTTAAACATAATAAAATAACGTTCGAGTCAACCATCGTCCCATCAATAAAATTTCCACGAATTAAAATACGAATCTTCTCGATTCGTCCCTTAATTATTCGCGATTCACAAATACGTTCCATTTCCATGCGATAAAATTCACTGACAATGGTGTCTGCGCGATTATTCTATAAATATGAATTTTCCATGTCGTGGAGCTGGATTTGTCAACAGTTTGGAATTGGAGCCAAAAAATTGGATCATCATTTTCGTCTGCTCAATGGGCTCGATCTCGCAACTCGTTGAACATCGAAATAAATACGCGCGCGACTGAGTGACTTATTTTTACGAGTTCGCCATGACGTGCCCCGTTCCAGTGCGACCAACAGTGGCAAATTCCATTCTTCCATTTATGCTGGAAGGCTGAAATACAAGAGCCCATAATTAATGGAGTTTTATACGCAGTTTAGCGTGAATTAGGCCATGGCATTGTTTCCGCAATCGGAAAACAGGAATTTGGAGAAGAATTGAGGGATAACGACGCGAAACGGTCAGTCTCGCGACGTAAATTTTCATCACACGATCATAATTACTTCTGCCGGTGATTCTCTCCACCGTGTGGCTCGCTGATACAAACAAAACCTATAGAATTACCATCAACCGGCCCGTTAACACGAATCGCCGTTGTAGATCAAGTGCAACGCTCCATGAACCCCACCAACTACATAAATACTCCGACATAAATGTATATGACGTATTTCGCGAATATTATGTTCGAGTATACGTCCTCGTTACGGTCATAAGAGAAATGGAGCGTGCTTCGTGTATGTTTATCGTTAAACTGGATCGCACCTGTTAGTGGAACGTGACAGCTTCCAGATTGATCGTATCTTCAGATTTCACTACAATCTCGCTCAATTTCTTTTCGTTTTTACCTTCTCAATCCACTACAGACGTTGCATTTTTCTTCCTGAACCAGAAATCCCTCAAAATCAATGATTCAATTTATCAAAAATGAATTAATCCTACAATTACAAACCGGCGTAGATATTTTCCCCAGGCGAGCTTCGAATTACGTTCCTAAGTTAATTTTTTAGCACTTTTAGTTATTTCAATCGATTTTTCATTGACTAAATCTCCATAAAATTGAATTTGCTCTTTACCATTCTCTTCGGCAAGAAAAAACAAAAAGATTCATGTACTTATAAGTCGGTTTACTGCTTTCAAAACGATTTTATGAGAAAAGAAACCCGTGGAGTCAATGTTTGCCCCAGTTTGTACTTTAAAGGTAAAAAAAAATGGGTTTGCCGTTCCAGGGTTTAAAAGTCTATCCATTTTTCATCGAAATGCACGGAACCTCCAATTTTTTTTTTATATTTCGAGACCCTGACGATAATTAGTGACAAAAAATGGTACGAATCTTCACGTACACCCTGAAATTTCGTTCATATTCATCGCCGAATGATTCACGTTGAGCTGGTGATCGTGAGACTTAAGGATCAATGAGCTCACGAGCTAATGAGCTCCCATAATTCATTATTACCACGAAGAGATTAACTAGATTCTGATTCACTAATATATTATGCACGCAAAGATTTTCGGGAGATGTTCCTTGCACGAAGCTAAAGCTGTTTGATGTCTTATGGGGTTTCTCAATTATTTTCTCCATATACACACGCCCGTGCACGTAGCAAAGTATGAATCTTTGCAGTTTTTATTTAGTGACACTAAAGGGCGGGATTTGCAGTACTCAGCAGCGAAATACAGCGCCTCTTACGCCCTTTTGTTTGTCAGGAGTTGAAACGCGAATCCAGCAACGTTAATGCGCTCCCTCTGATATTTCATACATACGCGCAGACACGAGGGAAGGGAATGTTTTTCATAAGACGTCGAAAATATATAACAACCCCTCGCATCAAGGCGCTTCTCCCACGTTTGCCAAAAAGGGCTCAGCCGCCCGTACATAAATTATATATACATATACGCTCTTTGATTAGAGGATCCTCTGATAATGACGTGAAGATCGAGCGCCGAAGGGCTGCCAGCCAGCAGTTGAAGCGTCGCTTAATCGGATATCCGAAACTATCCGAGCCAGTTCACAGCCAAGAAGATATTACCCACCTCCGGGCACAACTCACGCTGCGTGGGAGGCTTAGCGACGGGTTAATCGAAGCCAATGGCCAAAGAGAACCGTCGAAAATTCATATTTACTTTTGACTCAATCTTCCGAGCCCAACCAACGATGTTTCTTCAGAAAAACGAGCGTCTCACGGCTTCGGACTCGTCCTGACTGTTAAATAAAAATATTGAACTGCAGACAGTTCAGTGACGTGGAAAAAATGCGATTTCTGCATATTTTTCGTCGTTTCTTCGAGGCAAACAAAACATTTTCATCAAATCTTGAAAAAAATCCTCAAACTTCGTTTTTTTCGAAAAAAAAAACGAATTTTACGTGGTCACATGCCGTTCGAGCAACTCCCAAACGTCCAAGTCTTACAATAATTCGAATCGATGATACTTTGCCGTAAAGATCGCTAACGGCAACCGTTATAAAAATAGATGAACATCGATACAGTCGTCGCGTATCCAGCGGAGAAAAGAATACGAAAGCAAGAAACTCGACCACGAAAAATAACAGCGCTCGAACGAAGCATCTCGACGAATGAACGGAGAACGAGAGGGGCAAAGGGGGCCAGGAAAAAACTTTACGACTGTTTTTTATCGCACCGTTATTGACTCAAGAATACTTTTACGGTCGCTAGTATGATTTTTACGATACTGCTCGCCTATTAGCCATTTCGTTCCTCGTTCCTATCGATGACACACTACCATCCTCGCCCTCCTTCCACTTTCTTTTCATTTTTTTATTTTTATTCTTTGCCGTAATCTGTACAGTTCTTAAAAATACCGAGAGATCGCTCCATCGTATCGTTACTATTTTCATAAAGAATCAAAATTATACTGTCCCCAGTCACGATTCGATTTTATTCCTTACTCCATTTTCCCTTTCGTCACTTCCGTTTGTACCAACAAGGAGCCTGGCTCCGTTTAACGTCGATTTTCCACGATCCAGCCTATCAAAAACGATCACGAAATAATGGACAGCAGAATGACAGCTGAATAAAAAAAAAAAAACAAAATTTGAAATAAAAAAAAAAAACAGAAACTTTTTTCCTAATTACCGGCATTTCGTTGAGAAGTTTTGTAAATAGATTTTTTTTTCTTTCATCCCGTTCCACACACACGCAAGCTGAACTCGCAGAATCAACGAAATTTTGCGAACGAAGTGAAATTTTTGTTAATTCTACAATGGCAACGTCCTAATTAGCGAGTGTTTAATGAATAATTAAGGGACTGGAACAATCGAATGATTGTCGGAGTTACGAAAATGATTTCGCAGATTTTGTTGATAACAAATTTAGTTTTTCTTTGAACAAGTTTGGCATCGAATTTTCTCGTTAGAACGATTTCTCTGCTGCTGTGGGGATGTTTATAAATATATAGGGTTGCAATTGAAGCTCGTCGTGAGAAAATGAGAATGGAGCAAGAGAGAGGATTACTAACTCCGTTAATCCGGCTAGGCTAGACACCTCCAATTACAGGATCAAAGGATATTTCTCTTTGGCCGCGAGCCATATATTCTCGCGTGGTTTCCAGAGCACCGGAGGCGAATCTCGAAGGACAACTTGTTCGCGGGATTGTGCGTGCGTCCCGAAAGCCCTGGGGGACAGAGAAAAACGGATCGGAAAAGTTGCTTTTTTACATCAAAGTTAGAGCGAAGGCTGCAATTTCACGGGCGCCGCGTTAATTGAAAAATGGGATTTCTTTTCTTTATTTTTAATCCGCGAGTTTCTCCGGATGTTTCTCGTTTTCCGAGACGCGTCCGAGCGTGCAGGGTCGCGCGATTCGCCGATTTTTTTCACGCCCACAAATGCCAGAGGCATTCTTTACAAAGGACCAAAATTCGCGTCGGATTTTTAAATCCACGCGATAATCATCAACGCTTTCGCTTCCGGAACAAAAATGCGATTGTGGGAAAAACGTCCTTTTGGATATTCTCTTCCACATTCCGACACGTTATCGCGCTCGGAAAATTGTCGTGGACGCTTATAAGTCGCACACATTCATGCGGATATCATTTTCAATTGGATGCGAAGAGAGCAACGTCGTTCAAGCGAAATCTTCAAATAATTCGCATACCCGCAGCTTCACCAAACAACCAGCAACTCTCTCCACTGTCCCTTCCACTCTCTTCTTCTTTATTCAAGATATTCATAGCACTTACGAGATCTAATAACGTTAAGGCTCATAGTTCGCTCGTACAATCACGAAATCTAATTATTTCGGTGAGGAGCTTCACTCGAGAGTTTGCCAAGAGATAGAGCCAAAAAAACGCAACATCGAATCGCAGGAAAAAAGAGAAAAACTGCAATGAACCATCCAGCGATCGCTGCCACTAAAAAAAAAAGGAATATTCGCGTAAAATTAAAGTCATTCCTTCTCGTTAAAATGAGAAAGGAAATATCGCCGAGTCCTATTGTTACACTTTGAATAAAAGCTCTCCGGTATATAACCCGCAGAATTTTCACTCCAGGCATACACACCACAGCCCCTTGCTGCGCGCTAGTTTTTCCTCCACGAAGGGTCTTATCGCGAGTGAATAAAAAAAACTTTCGTCCCATGGCACTTCTGTAATCTAAAACATTGCCACTGTTACATTTACATGGGACTTCTCAAGCCAACTGGGCAATCCTCCAAACTTAACTTTTTTCATCAGATTTCTTTTATTCACACAATTTTTCATTCAAAACATTTTTTTTTTTAATTGACACAAATTTTTCCAAATTTTCTGCATCCAACTCAGTTCGGCCAATCGTGTGCTCTTTGTTATCGTCGCTTACGATTCAGACTCTAAAATCTGACAATTTCGACACCCAGTCAATTTTGAAAAAGAAAAAACAGGGGAAAAAAAATTGCAAAAAATCTGTCGGTGTCTCTAAATTATTCACAGTCGATGAAATTTCTGAGCAAATTCAATTGTTTATTTTTTCAAGAAACAGTGAATTTTTATTTTTTTCCAAGCTCCAAAAAAAAAAGAAATTAATGAAAATTTTGTAGGAATTTACCGCGAACCTGTTATTTGGGAGTGTATTTGTGAATGTTTGGAATTTTTATATTTTTTATCATGAGCTGTTTTATCCGAGAAATTGCATTCCGGAAGCGAAATGAATTTTATGCGAAATAGCCCATATGTGTGGATATTTATATGTATCGTACGTTTTATGCGTCTCGATGTAATGGTCTCTGATATAGAATAGGCAATAAAGCCATACACGGGTGTGCTGGTATGCCCTGTACATTTGTGCTGACACCAAACGTTTTTTTTTCACTCTTTCTTTCCTTCGTGCGTCTTTTTTTCTTCTCCATCCTCTCCGGTGTTTCTCCCTCTTCTCATATTCAAATGAATATCGTTGCAGTTCTTCGAGAGGGGTTGCCGAGCGCGCACGATATGAGTCAGTGAATAAAACCCAGAGTGAGATAAATTATTACATCCGAACTCGTAAAAACATCTATAAATATCGCGACTGTACAATTTTCCATTCTCTTCTCATCTCCTGCCTCCGCCAACTTTATTAGTTCGTATTTGTCAGTTTTTTTCAGCATCCAATCTCTAATAAATGCCCAACAGAATTTCTATTTCGATCAAATCCGAGAAATTGATCCAAAAAATTCGACTCGTGGTCATTTTTGAAAATAATTGACCCCTTAAGGCGGTACATTGAGGGAGATGTCTCGGGGGATATTTTTTAAGATTGATAGGCATCGCCCTCTAGTTTCGAAGAGAATAAGCTCGGACCCTATTCGCGGTTGGTCACGTAGCGAGTGTTTACTGTTTTCTTTTTTTTTTTCATTTTTTTTTTTGTTAATTATTGACATTTTAGGCGAACGCTGTGAATTGGTTAGTTCACGGAGATAACCATGAAACGATGGAGCCCTCGACAGCCAAGAGTTCCAAGAGGGCAAAATCGGAAATATCCAGAGTCTCGAGTCCAGCCCGGGAGAAGGAGCGATCGACGAAACGGCAGACCGATCGTAAATCTCTGGGTATTCGTCCAATGATTACATAAGATTTTCGGGGTTAACTCGCATTCGCAAACGTTTGTGTCTCGTCGCCCTGGAAAACTTTTACGATATCCATTGAAATTCGTAGAGAACTCTGAGAATATCATTGAATATAAATTATCGGATCGACGCTTCCTCGATATCGGTTGGACGGTTAAACCATCGATGAGGATTACCAGTAAAATTATTCAATACGAAGCTCGAATGGCTAAGCCCCACATAAATTGGTACATTCATCGTTACACGTCGCATGACAAAAAACCCCGGGCAAAAAAAAATGATTTTTCCGCAACTCTTCGCTCAATTCTATTGCCTTTTATTTTATTTTTTTCATTTCGATAAAGATTCAAAAATATCGTAATTTTACTTCGTAATTTTCTTGAGCAGGTTCCATCTCCATAGAAATAAAGGCACGAAATATTACGACGATCTCAAAACTCCTTTCATCACGTTTCACGAGAATGCCTCCGGTCAGGTTTTTTATCCAAACGGAACTCTGGCTATCACAGTTAAAAGACCCAAAAAACGAACGTGTAATTACTCCGCTTTTTATCTCTTTCATAATACAGTAATTAACGAATGAATGTGATACAGTGAGTCCTCAACACGAGGACGACCAAATTACAGCATTCGTACGTCCCAAAAAACTCAAACAAACTGTTTTTCGTTCAATGAAACCGAATTCCTTCGCCATTTTTGTCTCCGAAGCGAGGCCGTGAGAAAGAAGCTCGAAAAAACTATGCAAGCCTCATTTCGCCAATCACAATTGCGTTCATTTTGGCATGTTTTGAAAATTAAAAACTCAGCTGAGGCTCCCAAACGATTCCATTGGTCGTTGTTGCCTCTTTTGACAACGTCCAATTAAAATATTTTAAAAAATAATCAATAATAATTCCTTAATTATTAATTAGAGCAACTGATTATTTTCGTCTCAAGTTTTCTTGACGATCATTCGCCAAACATGCCAAATTATTTTTTAATTATTTAATTATTAAAGCAAATAATTACATATTTTGATAACCATCATTGAATAAATTAATAATTATAATTTAATAATTATAATTTGATAACTTAATAATTATTTAACAATAAAAAATGATACGAATTTTTGTGAATTATTCTGTAAATAATTAACTTTGTTTTTCTTTATTTATTTGAAGACAATTTGTATACTGTATTCACACCAGGAGACACAGTTCCCGAGGAACATCATCTGGAACAACAGATGCTCGCTGTGTTCGATGGCTTAGGCAATGGCATTGTCCTCAACGAGGACAATGATACAAGGTATAGCTCTGCTTTGCTGAACGAGCACGTCCATCCATGTCTATACAATATCGCGTGACTGTTTCGGGCGTGTCTCGTCGCGAATTAATTATAGTAAATCTACCAGCACGATTAGAGATCTGTCGTTGAAATATAACATTTCAGTTACAAACGCGTAACTATTGCCACGATCTTAACTAATAGTCGAATTCCTTTGAGGCTGACCTACAATCAGATCGGTGGAATTTTACTCAGCAATAAAATTCCCTACGCATGGACCTGGAGTTCGAGAAAAACCGAAACGAAGGTCGAGGCAGCTGATACGGTATAAACAAATTTTTTTTACCAAAATCTCGTCAATCTTTGCTTTTTTATGGTCAATCGGTTTTTATTCCGAAAAAAACTATCACTTTCGCGTTTTCCAGTTTAATTTTCCATGGGACATTCAACTTTTTATCCCTGACAGGAAACGAACTCGATGGAGCTCCGGAAGTTGCTGCAGCTGCTGGCCATCAAATCCACGAAAAAGTGATTTTCAATCATTCGTTTTTGTCTCTTAATTGTGTGAATTTTGATAAAAAATGAAAATTTTCTCAGCTCCGCAGGCGTCAAAACTCCGAAAAGCGACAAAGTCTCAGGAAAAAAAGAATTGACCACGAATAAATCGGAAAATGTTACTAACGAGGACGCGATTATTGTTGAGAAATTCTCCGACATCAGGATTTTCGAAAAGTCCAGGCGCGCGAATCTCCAAGCCGTGAAAATTATTTGCTTGCGACTGAATCGGTATCTCAGTCTCAGGATCGTTGATCGTCACAGCATCAGCCTCAGATTTTCATCCCGCAACAGGAGCATCCGGTAAATAAAAAATTCTTATCACAATTTTTTTTTTTTTTTAATTTATCGACAATTTTTCCTGCGATTCCATGATCGAAAAATAAAATCTGTAAATTGCAGGATAGAATTGGGGACAATAATAAATTTCGAAAAACCATTTTCCTCCTACTTGGTCAAGTCCTCGGAGGGTCTTCCTGGCATGCTACGGAGTCGTTTCGAGTTCGAGAGTTTGGACAGGACGTTGACTCCTGAGGACAGTCTTTACGACGTGGCTCAGGAGTACAAAAAAATGGAAAAGATCCAAGACGAACGTGCAAAAATTTCATAACTATTTCGCCTGATGATCGATCACAAAAAAATAATACCAAAGGATCGGAAAACTTCGCAGCAGGTTGAAAAAACAAAACTGCATCTTTTTCTTTTTTATAAATAAAAATTATCGTTTACTCGAGACATTTATGAAAAAATATAATTAAAACGAATGATGTTGCGCGTAGGCGAATCAAGATCGTCCAGCAGGCGATCAGATTTTGTCTCCTATGTATAGGTAACGTTGTGTGAGTGTAACTGTCGCGTAAAATTTTATTTTTCATTCGAAAACTCACTCGTAAGTGAATTTTTTTTTCAAAATCCATTCAAATTTTTTCTCATCGTGTGTATCGGCGTATTCGTGTGGATGTGTACTTAAGACACGTACGTAAAACATATTCCCTCTATAGTCGGAGAATATAATGATAAGGGTGAACTAGGAAAGGCGGAAAGGGGGGGAGGGGTCAGGAAAAATTGTGTAAAAGAGAAAAAGAAAAAAAACCGAAAAAATCGTGATTTTTCTCCTTGTCTTTTCCGCAGGAAGGGTGACGGAGGGGTCGTCTTGGCGATTTCGAGCAATAAGTTAAGTTAGGAACGAGCGTACGCCGCGTCGCTTCGAAAATTCGCGGCGTCCTCGCGTTAGTCGTAAAATAACAACAACAAAAAAAAACTTTAAACGAGACGAGTTCGAGTGAAATAAAGTAGCGAAAAGTCCATCCTTCACTGGCTCAGGGCTTCCTTTTGGTCGGGAGAGAAAAAAGAACGAAAGAAGAGAGAGAAAGAGAAAAAAGGCGTAAAAAAAAGATCGAAGGATATCGTGAGTCTTTCGTTTTTCTCGTCTTCCGAGTTGTCCAAAAAAAATCCTAATAACCAGGAGCTCCATCGAACATTTTGTTGCCCACGTAAAAGTCACGCTCGCAAAATTTGAAAGCATGTCCAGGAGACGAGAGTAAAAAAAAATCGAAAGATTCACGAGATCGAGAGTCGAAATGTCGATGAGAAAGATTATGAAAATTAATAGTTCGCATAAATAACAATAAAAAATAATAATAATGATAATAATATCAATGATAATAATAATGATAATTACGACGATAATAATTAATAATTAGAGAATGGTGATGGTGCGAAAAAGGAAGAAGAAAATGAAAGGAAAATGTAATTGGTCGCAGGAACGAACTGGCGAGCATTGGGCAAAGTAATCTCTGCGTTCGATTCCTGCGAGAGATTCTTTTATCTCGTTTAATCATTTGTTTTTCTATGTACATAATTATCCAGGACCACGAGGATCGATCCAGCTTCTTGGAAGGCTCCCGCTCGCGCGTCTCCTTGCCAGGAAAATTGAATGAAGAAATTGAAAAGTTGAAGCGTGGAAAAGGTTAATTGAAAAATAAAAAAATTGTCCTCAAGGATTGAGGAAAAGGACGGAACGTGGAGCCTCGATCGCGAAGCTGGACGCGAATTTTTCGTGGCTCTCCCCATCCTCCCACTCACAGAATTCTCCTCTTTTTATCTCCGGCCTCTCACTCCTTTCAACGAGATTTTTCTTTCACTCGAATCTCGTTCTCGTCTCTTCTTATTTTATTTCCTTATTTTTTTTTTTTTCGTCTTTTTATATTTACATGGATTTTCTCGACGATTCACACCCAAAATTCGGGCTCTCGTAACTCGTCATCGAACCGAGAGAAAAAACGATACTGCTCAGGGATATTTTCGTACAGGGGACTCTCGAGCTTTGGAGAATCTTTGGGAGAGGAAAATCCTCGAGAGGCTGTCAACGAACTTGAAACTTTTTGATTTTCTTCGATCGATCGATCACGATCATCGGGAATTCCCTCATTTTCTCTCTCTCTCTCTCTCTCTCTCTCTCTCTCTCTCTTTTTCTCTCGTTCTCATTCTTCTCGATCCAAACTTCTCGCAGTCTTTTCGTTTCCGTTGGCGGAATCAATTGGCGACCTTGACGAACTCGGGATTCGGCATACTGCAGTTTTCCGGCGCGTAAACCGGATGTGCGAAACTGGTATTTGTCATGCCTGCGTTCTTTCGATCAACCGCACGAACCCGGACAAACAGAAACGCTGCGACAAGCGACGCCACGACTATCACGAGCAACAACATCACGAGACCACCGACGAAACCAGGCAACGACATACAAATCGTCTCCGGATCGGTCGATGCACTTGCGTTTTGAATTACTACCGTTGTGTCGTTATTACTCGTGTTGGTCGTCCCCAGGGCAAAGTTCACGTCTCCTGGCGCTACCACTTGAATTATTCTCGATGTATTCACATCCGTCATCTCTTGGGCTGCGCGCTTGTAAACGTGCGACGATACCAGAGTCACCGTGTGGAAAAGGCTCTGGAAAAACCAAGCAAAACAAACATCTCGTTAAACAAGAAAAGAGAAACGAGAAATTGTCGAAAACAAGAAAAAATAAATTTTTGAAAACAAGAAACTTGTCGCTATTCCTTTGGGTCCATTTGTATTTTTTTTTTGTCGATTTAAGTTTTCGAAACTTTAGACCGATTGACGGTGAGTCTACCAAAAATTTTCTTGATAATGTCGATTTTTTCTGTCAAAGAGAATTGTGAAGGGAAAAACTGTCTCGATTGAATTTCCAGCAATTTTCCGAGACCAATTAATTAATTCTGAAGTTTTTTTTTTCACAAATGTTTGATGGGTTTCCGATTAATTGGATGTGAGAAACTGTATCGATTGCTTACGGGATCGTTATCAGCCTGTTCGATGTGTCTTCGTCTCCTGGCGCCTCGTAGCTCTGCGGGCAAGCCCTCAACGGATCTCGGTCGGCCACCGAGGGTAGCGAGATTGCCTTCGAGTTCGTCGGAGCCTACGGTGCCTTTCCTCTTGACAGTTTGATAAGCGCCAGCGGGATGGCCCGGAAGAGGAGGCGGGGGCAAATGTATGCTGTCCTGATTTTGACTCTGTGGCGAACTCGCTGCTGCGGTCGAGTCACCGGGAGTCGAGCTTGGGGACGAAGACGAAGTCTGTGCTTGAGGCGCGGGCACTATGTCGGGGTTCGGTTCGCTGCGAAGCAAAAACAAAAACAACAAAAATTAAACTCAAAATTCCGAAAATTCGTCGAGAGTACTCGAGAAATATTTTCGAGCGACGAAAAACGAATGAGAATTCGAAGTGCCTACCTGTACGCTCCAGCTGGGCCACTCGGGTGACGCGGATCAGGATACGCCGGAGGAATTCCGTACTCGGGAACAGGTGGTGCTCCGTAATCCCCGGAGAGTCCTTGATGAACCGGTGCGCCGTATTCCTGAGGAATGGACGCGGAAGGCGCTCCATACTCGAGACCCGGATGTCCGCACTTTGGCTCGGGGCAGTTGTAACGACAGACTTGTATGACGCACTGGAAGTGGACGTTCATGCTGTCGGGGAACTTGAAAGCCTGGAAGTAGGCAAAGCTGACGACAGATGCGCTGGGTCCAAAGTTCTTGATCTTTTGGAATCTGTGAAAAGTGCACAACAAAATGGTCAAAACATATTGAATAAGAGAGAAATGGTTGATAGTCGATTAAAAAAACGGTCCAGCTGATTGGCAAGGACCAACTTTTGAACTTTTGTGAAGATCGAATTACCTCGACATGATTTTGGGCCTGACGACACATCCGTATTGATCGACGAGCTGAATGGGTGCACGTTTGCCATCGTGAGCGACGCAGTTTCTCACGAGCATGTCAAACTTGTTCTCATCGTCCTTGATAGCAAGAACCATGGTCATGGTTTGTCCAATTTTAACGATGCCAGAGACCTCGGAAGCCCAAGGACCTTTTCCGACTTGAATTTGCATCCAGCATTGCAAATTATCGCCAAGGAAGTTGGCGGTAACAGCATGGAGCATGTCAACTTGGAAAGGTCGGAAAGTAACGGCTTTTTCGTAAAAGTCGTACCAGGTGCACCGGAGTTTTCTCGCTTGATCCCAAACCTCCTGGACGTAAGGATCGTACTGAACGATTATCGTGTTCTCGACGTAACTTCCGGAAGGAGTCGGCGCCCCATAAGCCGCAGCATTGTGATTGGCCGAGCTGCTCATGCCGCAAGAATTCAGGAAGATCTCAAAGGTCGCGCTCAGGTGGCCAGTTCCTGGTTTGAGGTGAACGCAGTGAGGATCCGAGTAGAATCCTTTGCTGAATATCATCCCGTAGAACGGACGATCGAACTCGACGTTCACTCGCATGTGAGTTTTTTCGCACTGGACTTGAAGATGTTTGATTTGTGGAGTGTCCGGAGAAGCGAGAGGCCAATTTTCCTCTGCGCCATGGGACTGTGGTGGTCCATATTGCGATGGGGGCCCATAAACGGATCTGTGCTCCAGGGGCAACGCGCTGCTGTCGACCAATGGTGACTCGCAATTAACGCTCTGTAAAAAAAAAAAAAAAAAAAAAAACAAATTGAAAATTGTCGGGGCCAGCAAGACGTACGCAGCAGTATCGAAAAAATCTCCGCCGTTTTCTCTAACGAAGCTCCGGACCTCACGGAAGATCTTAATCGACCTTCGAATCTTTCACGCACTCAAATTGGCCTCGATTACTTCTTCAGCCACTTCTCCTCGATCATGAACCACGATCTATCGAAACTAACACCTTAATCAACTGTCCAACCAAAAAGAAGATCGAGATAGCTTAATTATAAATTATTGCGCTGTCAGGCATACACTTCGTTAACAAGGACACAAGAGATGTACTACGAGCACGTACCGGTTCAAGCAATTACTCTGTTTTGACTTTCCAAAGCTTGTTACACACGTAAATTGTTAAACTTTCATATTATAACAGAAAGTACAGGCAATAAAGAGCCGAGGAGTGTTCACATGTAGAAACCCCCATGAATTTTACGTTTTATGTCATATACACGTGAACGGGCATTTAGATCGGAGTGAAAATACCAAGACGCGACATTGTTTCGAAAGCCTCACAATAACAACGCCAGTGGAACGAAAAAAGGTTCAAATTAATCGAGCTCTCCGAGAATTTTCTAATAGAATGTTGTTTTTTTTTTTCGATGTCAAATTTATTCGTTAAAAAATAAATTATTCAATCAATAGATTTGTATTAATTGCCTGCTACGAAAAACGAAACTTTTTTTCCATTTTTACTTTTTATTATTTCAACGAAAATTTTTTTTTTTTTTCTTTATTTCGTTTTTCTGAAATTTTAACAGATTGTGACGAAAAGGTTAAAGAATGATTGAGCAAAGTTGATTTTCTGGATCGACAATAAAAGAGAACAAAACGGTGCGGATTGACAACGAAATTCACGATTTCACGGTTTTTCGTGTCTGTGACTTTATGTACAGCGAACATAAGTGAGAATCCAGAACACAAAAATGAGGAACGTATACGCGATGAGGAGAAAAAGAAGCAGAAACATCGAGCCAAATGCAGGCCACTCGCTGCATTTCGAATTCCTCGAGCGTTTTGGACTCGACACTGTCACGGACATAAACAAACACAGACGCACGTAAATTGAACGGAATGCCAATAAATCGAGCTTTCCTGCTCTCGTGGCAAAACTCGAACGATATATTTCACAGAGGACGCCGCGCCCGAAAAATTCTTCATTTAGGTCAAGTCTATCGATTTTATTCGCCCGAATTGATTTCCGTTGGTCGGACTAACGTTTTCCTCCCAACATCCACGAGCCTCAAGAAATCGAGTGTAGAATCTTACATCCGAATTAATTAGTGATCTGATAACGGAATTAAAAAAAGTGAAAAGTGTGTCAAAGATTTGTGACGTTGCTTCGGAGGCTCTCAACAAAAACTGGGTTATTAATTCGTGAGATAAAAGTTTCTACTCCAATCCCAATCGATCGGGGTCGTGACTCTTTCGAGAGGTCTCGTTGGGACAAAAAAAAACGACTCGTCCCGCGACAACTCATGGGGAAAAAGAGAAAATTTCATTTATGAATATATAAATAAATAAATTTGGGCCCGGTACTGTTAATCGTGGAGAATCCTCGCTTTTTTTTACGTTCTCTATTTTTCTCCATTCGTTGCTTCTCTAGCTCGTTAGGACATGCAGACACGCATATAGAATGTGGATTTATCGAAGCTGTATGGATAACATGGACATAGCGCGTACGTGACGAGGGAACAACGCCCTGGGCGACTTCTCTCGCATTCTGGGTTAACCTCCTCTTTCCAACATCGCTATATACGTTTGTAACAACTTTGCGCTCCTCGTGTATCCGCGGATTAGGACAGGTCGATCGACCATCTCTTGCTCTCGCGGGTCATTTGGAATAGAAACCTGATTTCTCGAACGTCTCCCGATCTTTATAACCAACACGTTGACTCCTCGTTCAACATTTATATAGATCGACGCGGCTACTGCGGATCCTCGATCCCATAAAAAAAAATTAAAAAACGAGTCCTCGGAGAATTTCGTCCGTTTATAACTTTCGTTTCCTTTGCCTCAAATCAGGATCTCAAAACTTCGGAAATTCCTTTTTTTTTTTTAATCCTAGAACTCGTGACCCATTTTCGTGACCTCCAAACCCATGGCTGGGCTCATTAACGAGACACATTTGTCAATCGTTAATTGGCAAAATTTGATGAGAGATTTTTGGGTCAACGAAATCTGAAAAAATTCCGCTCGTTCGATATTTTTCGGTTATCGGGAAAATGAGGCAAGTCGGAAATTTTTCAGGCATCGATGGTCCAGTTTATCCCCTTAACAGTGACAAGCTCGATCTAGCCTGTGACCTACGATCTGATAAGACACGCGGAGGCATTTTATATTTCCTCATCATAAAGATTTTTCCACGAAAGAGTAGCAAACACTCGACGCCTCCCAAAAAATATATCTTTCGGGCTCTGAATTTTCAGATAAATTATTATCTCCCAGCTCACGAATTCTCAAACAAATGCGCGTCAAGAAATTAGGAATTCTCGAATAGCTGTAAATGTGAGAATAACTCCTCAAATTTACATGGGGAAAGTGGGTCATCGCTCGGTATTTTTTCGTCTCTAATTCAATTTCCTCAATTTCACTGCGCAGGAAAAAAAATAATAACTAAACCCGAACGGTCTTTTTGTGTGTTTAAAATAAAAAAATTCTCAATTGTCCTCCAAAATATTTTCCGAAATTGAAAAAAAAAAAAAATATGAAATTGGTGAACAAAAAAAAATGACCAAAAAAACGAAAGAAATCATTGAGAGTTCAGAAAAAAAATTTATCCGCATTTTTCCACGCCAAAGAATGAAAAAATAAAAAAATAAAAAATAAAATACGAGCGTCGCTCGGATCCCCGCTCTTCCGGAGCGCCAAGAGCGGAGGCCCCAGGGGTAAAGAAGTGAAAAATGATTTTGCTGCAGAAACAGCAGGACTAACGTCCTCTACATACAACAGAGATATAAGGAAAGACAATTGATCGGACGTGACCCGTTTCGTGTTTAGAAAGCGAACTCTTTGGCTAGAACGCGCGTGCGGGTCCTCGAGCCATATCCGCGTTTCTCCTCTGCTCTTACTCTCCTGCCCTCATCCCTTCTTCGTCCTCCTTTCCCTCACTCCGTTCTTCCTAAGATTTCTGACCCGTAGCATGCATGATTCGCGGATAATCGGGATCGAAGTAATTTGTGCGAGAAGATCAGCCGCGTGACCAAATATAAAAATCTACGCACGCGGATAAACATTTATTCATCAATTTTTCTGCAATTAAAACAAAAAAAATAATCTACTAATTAAAAAAACGTAATTACGCGCTAAAATGTTTTTCTCACTGACCGGCTCAGGTGTTCGCAAGTACCGCGTCGTCCGTGGGACAAATTAAACATGCAATTATGTTTTTATAACATCGAGAGATCCGCATCAAGAGCAACTGGAAAGTTCAATGCGAATGCGTTCACCCGCGTATACATTCGTGCGTTCATAAATATCCCGGAAATGATATTCGCACGATTTCATCGCAGCGCGTACGACGACGAACCGGAGGATCGCGAGAAAGATAGCAAAAAAAATTGTTGAAAGAAAAAAAGAAATGGAGCGACTAACCAAAGGGAAAAATGGGACGCGCGAGGAAGACGCGCGCGAGCTGCAGAGCGCGAGAGCCATGAGAATCGGGTTAACGCTGCACACTGACATTTCTGATAAAAAACGTAAACGAACAAAGTATAATAGAATTTTCGCTCTGTAAAGGAGAAACGTTGAGTGCCCGCGAATAAAAGTCGTCAAGATTTTAATTGAAAAAGGTTTATAATTGAAGAAGAGCGCGACGCCGGAGCGAGCCACGAGGATTCTCAATTGAGAGCAGCCATAGTCGAGCTACATATTAGGAAACTCCGCCGCGCACGAATAAAATTACGACCACGAGAACTTTGAACTCTTCTCAGACCCAGCACTGATAATTAAACGTGAATATTTCCCTTTTTTTTCTCGTTTTCTCCAAGACTTCCGGTTTTTAAACACGCACGAAACTTTTCATCGACTCGTTACGGAAGTGACAAAGAGTTTCCCAAGAGCCAATCACCAACGAATTCTCCAAAAGTTTTATTCAACAAGTGGCAGCGATAATTAAACCTTCGAATGCATACTGGGTCCTTTTGACCCCAATAATTTTCTATTACCGATTTTTATTTCGCATTTAATGGCAACGAATGTTGTGGCATTAGATTTTCGGTTTCATCAAAAAATAAATTTGGGGCCATACAATATGGACAATTCACTACAAAAAACGTCTCTAACAACAACAAAAAAATAAACAACAACAACAAATTAATATTTACCGGAATACAACAATTCGAAAAACGCCTTGGGTCAGATTGACCCAATATGCACTTATAGAGGATGTGTCCATTCCAAGGCTCAACCGACTGACAATTAGCGAAATTTTTCAAAATTTTCTTTCAACTACTTTCACGTTTTTTCTCACTTTATGATTGAATTCGAAAAAAAAAAGAATTGAAATGCATTTTTTCGAATAATTCGTCACTTTCCGAGCCTCAGTATCGTACCCCGAGAGTCATTCGCTTTTAATGAATCAAATGGAACTGCCACAAAGATGCGGCACAGTCTCGAAACAGAACAGGACAGTCGAATCTTATAAAAGCCACTGCCATCAAGCTAAGTGGTAGGTGTTTGGAAAAAAGGACTAGAAGCGACAGAGAAAAGAAAGAAATGTGAGTAGGAGGAGCAGAGAGTGGTGATCGACCGCAAGAGAGCTGGGCAAGGTCGGTAGATGGACCACAGAGAATAAAATACAGAGGCGCCTCGCAGCTTGATGAATGACGCGTCACTACGTTTCATTCTATCGCGTTTCCCTCGCGCCCACGTTCCCTCCTCCAGCCTCTTTCCTTCTCTTCGTAAAATTGTCAATGGATCACGATAAACGATCGAAATTTCACTTCCATTATGACGAAACAAGGAGAAAGGCTTTCGTCTGCCTGATTCATCGATTCATTGAATCTTTCAAATCGAGCTGCTCGAGGAAGTTAATTTGAGTAACGAATTAACAAATAAATGACAATTAATAGAAAAAAAATGGAGAGGCTAATTTTCTGGAACTGAAAAGTGAAAGAAAAGGCATTTTTAAAGCGATTTTCCCGACAGTTTTTCACAATAAATCAATGGCTTATTATTAAGTACTGAATGTTGCATCTCCGAGGCACTCGTGTACGTTACAAAATGATGAAAGATCGGCAGGTGTTTTGCGGATTTTCCATCAAAAGATAAATACCGTCTACGAAGAATTTGGAGTTCATCGAGGCGAAAAAAAAATAATAGGAGAAATAATGGAACGAGGAAAATGCCTCTCGAGACTTTTGGGGAAAAGTTTCTTTGACTATTTGGACGTGAGATGAGAAGAGACGGAACCGCTCAGGTAATTTGGACTAATCGAGGGTTACTCCAATTTTTTTTTCTCTCCGCTCTTTCTTTCTTTCCTTCCTCGCTAGCTCCCTCGATCGCTCTTCCTTTGCTCCTGCCTCACCGGGCGCCCTTGGTCTGTAGCCGAGATCAAAAGTATCAGGAAATAATCGTCAGGGCAGCTTGTGTCAAAAAAACGCCTTCTCGTTTCTTTGCAGCTATGGAAAAGGCTTTTGAGGCGACTTATGCGGTAGCGCACCTGTCATAAAGCTGAGACACGTTTCTTTGGGTCAACCGGCGATTTTCTTCGTCGTTTCCAAAAAAAAATTTTTTTTTTTTTCAAATAATAAAAAATATTGCTCAGCCTCTAATCACTAACGCTGTCCGATTCCCAAAAATCGTTAATGGAAACTTGGAAAATAATTCGAGAATTGAAATTTTTCGGAAAAATGAAAATTAAAAAAAAATGTGAATTACATTTTCGAAAAAATTTGCTCCAATTTCTCGTTGTCCGTAACCTGCAGCAACGAGAAACAAGCAGAAACAAATTTATTGGCGTCTACATCGATGGCAAGGAATGCACGCGAGAGTTTACAAAATTTTCCATCGGAATTCCTGCTGTGAGAATTCCGTCACGAGCGATTTTGTTACGCCCAGGTAACTCATTCGTTGCCACCTTTTTCGAAGCCGGCGAGAAGCATGTAAAAAAAACCGCGTCAAGAGCGCCATCCTGTCCGAGGGCGCGATCAGGGAAATTATATTTCCGAAAAAAACGTTTTAAGAGTCAAAGATTTTGTTGGATTTTTCTAGAAGACGATGAAAGGGCACAGCGAACGCGCCGACTTTCGTATAATTGCGAAAGCCTTTTCCTTCCCTCTTACTATATATCGAGAGCATTAGATCTTCGCCATGGAAGATCGACGAAGTTCCTCCTCCCCGCAGGCGCCTTTGTCCTGCCAGAAACTTTGATATTTTTTCTAAACGATCCCTCCACATTATGTAGAAAACAAATTAGTCAGTATGAACAACAAAAAAAACAATTAGCGATAAAAAAAAAACAAAAACAAAAAAGAATCTCCGATCCTTAAGTTCCTGAGCCTGAAGTGAAGAAATTTTAAGACTTTTCCCAATCTAAGGGAAAAACAAACGTTCGAAAAGCCTCCATGCAAATAAACTCGCAGGCGAAGTGTAAAAAGAAAACAGTCCTCGCGTTCATCTGATTCTAACGAATAAGTTCATCCACGAGATCGTAGCGATAAAAATAAAGCAAATAGTCTCGATCTCTCGAAACGAATCTCTTCGCGATCGAGCACGAGCGCAGCGATCGTACTACTAGACTGGAGTATACGAAGTGGATTAAACGGGTGTGTTTCGATTACCGGGTTGAACTTGAAAGAGAGAAGGATGTTGAAGTTGCGTGAGCATGTCTCCTCGAGATGTCGTGGACGACGAGTTAAGAGACAGATCAGAGATCTCGCAAGGAGTGAGAAAAATAAAAGAAACACGACGAAGAGCAAGAGAAAGAGAGAGAGAGAGAGAGAGAGAGAGAGAGAGAATAAAGAGCGGAGGTGCAACTGTCTCTGGATAAAGTCAGAGCAGGGTGACGAGTAATATGGGAGACGTTTCTCAGGAAAGAAAGCTGCTCCGGAGTCGTTGAAAGAAGTTAAAAAAAAAAAAAGTTGATTCTCGTTCTTGATCTCTTCGTATCTGATGTACTCGCTACAAAGATTCTCTCTTTCTCGTGCACCTTGCTCCTTAAGAAAAGTGCATGCATGGGCCTCTCTCCGTCTGTCTCTGGCGGGCGGAATCGTGCCCCACGAAAGTGCACACATCGAGAGGCTCAAAGAGTTCTTGAGGAAGGAGCAAAGAAGACGAAACATTCCCCACTCTCTGCGATGACGAGAACAAGGAGAAGGAGGAGGAGGAGGGCATTGCGTCCGGCGCAGTGACCTACTATCTTCGGTTCGGCGGCTCTCTTGTAGTGGGTACACACTATGAATCAACTCCTAACAAACAAAAGAGCCAAAGCCACACTTTTCCAAACGTCGAATTCTCATTTTTTACGCCTTTTTGTTTCCCACCTCTCGATCTATGTATTAAACATTTTTGTACACCTGTGTACGATCCCCAACGCAACGTCGACGTCCACACAAACACGCGTATACCAATGTACACAGAAATTTTTATTCATTCGACGATTTACAATGGTTAATGAGCGGTACGTGCTCGATTGCAAATATAAAATGTGCAGCAGGAGCGAAGCCCTAACGTACACCTGTTACTTGCACACACGAGAATTTTTGTTGACCCGGAATCTAATGCCGGAAAAAATTGTAGCAAACAGGCGAGACATCCTTTACCAAGGATTTATAAGTCTCGAGATTTTTCTACTCAGGATAATTACACTCGTCCAGTCATTTACTCCTTTTTTATTTTCGTTCAATTTTCTTTTCCACGTCATCTTTTCGGGGATGCGGACGATCGCACGCTTCGATAAACCCTTCCGGTCCAATGACTCGTCCTTATACTTTGGCCTAATACAACGGAAGCTTTTTTATAGAGATTTTTTTTTTTTACTCCGACATCAAAGTGTCGGAGCTTAGAGTGCTGCGTCGGGGGGTTGATGGCTTTCGACGCCTTTGTCAACGGAAGTGAGGACACGGAAGATACGAGGATTCGTAGATTAATCGAATCACGTAATTTTTATTCGATTTTTTTTCTTTTTTTTTAGATTCGAATTTACACTGCGATCGTTACCGCGTGTGTGTGAATTTTTCTGAATGTTCTTTACTGTGTTATTTTTGTTATGGAAATTTATCCGAAGATTATTTTGATATTGAAAAATTTTACTCACTAATGCGAACAGCAAAGGCAATAATAAGCTCGGAATGGTCCTTCGTATACTCCTCCGCGTTCTTTCCATCGTGTGCGTTTATTTTCTGCAATGAGACAAACAGGTTGAAATTTATTCACAGTTTACATACCGATTTTGGTGATTAAAAACATTTTTTTTCCAAATTTGCCATTCACTCCAAAGTGCGAGACTCTTGCACCAATTTTTTCGGACACTCGAAAGTCGCAATCGTTGTGGATTTAATTGTCAAAAAAAAAAGAAATGGCAAACGATTTTTTTTTTGGAGAATCCTCGGTCGAGATTTATTTTTTTCATTCTTTGTTTCCCAAACGAACTGACTCTGAAGGCGAATTTTTGCAAATTCTCAATCTACGTGAAAAATTCATTTTTCAATCGAACGCGGCACGAGCTCGAGGGCGACGAACTTTCACGGACACACAACTGCTTGTAGAATTTGTAAAGAATTTTTATTTTTGTGCCCAAACAGATGGAAACTTTTAAACGAGGGAATTTTTTTTCTATTCAAAGACGATCATAACATTTTTCATTATTTACGTTTTTTTTTGTATTGAATTCGAATTGATTGATCGAGCCATTTTTTTAAACTTTTGGGACACTTGGAAAAATTGTTTTCGGGAATAACAAAGACCGGGACGAGGATGATTCAACGGCGATACTGAAAAGCTTTCAATTCGAAAAACGATCGACTGTTGAGACAGACGGTACAAAAAGATGGTCATTTATAAAGCGAGAGACGCGAGACACCGGTCACAATTTCCCGTAGCTCAGGAGAGTAGGTTACGCGGTGATTCTTGAATGAAACGCGGCGTGTATCGGTTTACGATTGTCGAGTAAGTCAAGCCTTAGGAAACTCCGAATCGAGCAGAAGAAAAAGAAAGAAATTTTTTTTTTAATTCATTTGAATTCACGCTTCTCCGTGGGTCCGAAAAACACAATTTTTTCTCCCTTTTCCCTCGCATCCCCACGTTCCACTTGGTCTGATTCGATTTAAAATTATCATCGAACGGATTAAGAAAAAAAAAAAAAAACGACAAAATAAAGTTCCTCAAATGACGTTAATCGTTACGAAATTCCGAAACACTGCGACGCCCGATAAAAACGTGTACAACTTCGTAGTCACTTGTATATGCACATTCGAAAAAAAAAGTTAACAATACGAGAAAGTACAGCGACTTTCTATCCAATTAAGAAAAAACCTCGCGTCCTCCAATTAATTGAGAATAAAATGAAAATCAGAGACTTCCATCGAGTGTCACAATTCACTATAATTATGGGATACAAAGTCGTACGTCTAACACACTTTTGGTTCACCTTACTTCCGTCTCGTAATCTTCTTCACTAATTAAACTCCGAACGAGTCGTGTCGTCGCGATCAACTTCCGGAAAGTATAATTTCGCGCCGTCGAGGCGAAATTTCGAAAGAAACTGAATCAAATGTTGAACAACATGAAATTAATTATTTTTTTTCTTTTGTTTTTGGAAAAAAAAATTGATTTCCTAATCGCGACGACGCAACTGGGAACGTGATTGTCTTATCGATTGTTCCTCATGGGGTCGTCGCCCAACGAGTCTCGTATTGGGACTTGAGGGCCCAAGAGAGTGGCTGTCCTGGCCGGCGGGGACTGACTGAACCTGCGAGAACCACTCGTCGCGGCAACAAGTCGCGTCCCAGTGACCTACTCGGCCATACGTACCTCCGATACTCGTGTGAGGCCCCACCACCCGTACACATCCACACCATTCAACAGTAGGCAACTACATTCTTACTACACGGCTCATATGTACTTTCCAAAATTCGTGCAAATTTGGACCACGTGGTCAATTTTCACCTCTAACGATTTCTCATACGCTCGAAATTTTATTGCCCGAAAAAATTGACGAATTGTGTAACAAAAAAAAGAACGAAATCCAAAAAGTTAATCTTCTTACTATACGGTTCGTATGTACTTTCCAAGATTTGTGCAAATTTGGACCACGTGGTCAATTTTCACCTCTAACGATTTCTGATACCCTCGAAATTTTATTGCCCGAAAAAATTGACGAATTGTATTTTTAAAAAAGTACGAAAAAATGTTTGAAAAAAGCTAAATTAATAAATTAATTGATTAATCAGTCAATCGCGTTAAAAAGTCGAATAAAAAGTGATTTTTTTTTTAAAAAACCACAACAGCGTAGATTTAAGATGAATACATTTTTTGTATTTTTATAAACTTTTGACATCTGTCGACGAAAGCGATCGATCGAGAAATTTTGGTGGATCGTTTTTTTTAAGTCGATATTTTGTTTGTATACGAATTCGTCGTTGAATAAAAATACATGATACGTTTTCTCCCCTCCTTTTTTATTTTCTTCGCCTTTGGGCCATTACGCTCATTCCGGAGACGCGGAGAGGAGGGGAAACTCCTCCTTTATCCATACGTCTCGGTTTGTGCGTCGAGCGCTTGTCCACCAGCTCATCGCGTGTGTCCCACGAGCACAGGTGAAAGAGACTCTCGTCTGTGTCCTGCGACGCACGTTCACGCCTCGTTTTCCTCGACAGAGTGACGAACAGTATACGCGATACGACAGAGAGAGAGAGAGAGAGAGAGAGCGTGTGTGGTAACGAGAATCCTCGTTCGAATGAAAAATCAATTACGATCCTTTTTTTTTTTTACTATAATACCAGCAAATCAATTACACGCTCATGACCATCGATCCATTACCCGTTGACAATTATCGACAGAGAAATCAAACGCCCAATTAAGATCGTTGTTTTTTTAGTGACAAAGGTTTTTGATAATATTTTTCAAAAAAAATGTTGTGTATTTAACCATAAATATCGATTATTCAATTGCCTAAAATTCATTATTCCATAAAAACAAATTAGACAACGATTTTCAAAAAAATTGCGACCCAAAATCAAAATAATGAAAAAATGGCACAATCCCGGAGCCAAAACTCACGACCTTTTTGATAGAACTTGATCCGGTCCCAGTCTTTGTAATAGATTTAGTATATTTAACCATAAAAATTAATTTTTCAATTGGCAAAAATGGAGTATCCCATAGAAAAGATTAAGTTATGGGTTTTTCCTTAACGAGAATCTCTACGAATGCGTCCGTAAGGCGGATACAAAGAACGAAGGAAATGAAGACTCGAAACTCAGGAATGACGATCACACCATCGGGCCAAATGCATAATAATGGCAATGGCGTTCGATTCTCGATTTGTTTGCAAGCGATCGAGTGAATACGTGAATCGTATGAAGAATTAAAAGGCTAAAAACGTACAGGTTTGGTATTTAGGGTAGTGAAATAATTGCAAAGTCTCAAGAGTTAAACTTTTAGACACGAAGACTGACCATCCGTAAATAAATTTCCATGGCCCCCTTCGGACGATTGGAATGGCGACTCCCCAGGAGTCTTAGTCGTCGTTTGGAATATTAAAAAACAAAATAAAAAACCCAGTTTTCATAGAGAGAAGTTGGTAACGGCCTGACCCAAATTTTCGGGACACCCGCATGAGGAACGTCGCGACTCTGCGTTATTCGACAATCCACACAAGTGTTCGTGTTGTATTTTACAAAGACACGATATGAAGAACGTCGCAGTGGCAATACGGGAACGTGTCAAACAACAGAAGGGGCCGGGGCTCGTCAGATAAAACGTGAAAGTGAGCGCCTTCTGCTCCTACTCTTTGTCTCGTCCCTTTTTGTTCATTTATTTTTTCCTTCATTCCGTCGTTTATCTGCTCCCAGGAAACGTAACGCCGCTCATATATAAATATATAGACCTTCAGATTTCGGGGGACACGTTCTTATCTCTGCATTTTCTTTTGTTGCACCGCACAATTATCATAAACTGGGTCCCTCTTATTGTTTGGCCACCACTTTCGCACGTCCTCAAAAAAATTTACTTTCACTTCGACAGCGTAACGGTTGTACGAACAAAAAAAAAATCATCATCGTCCCGTGTCCATCGCTTGAAAATAAATTTCCAAATATTTTATTCCGATCCACGCGATCAAAATTCATTTATTATTTCGTCCAGCAATCAAAAATCTAAATAATTACAAAAATGATCCTGATGTATTTTTAATAAATACGTGTCAACGGGCGTGTTGGTCTCGATCGGAAATCTCGGATGAGTGTTTGGAAATAAGGGTTGCATTGTTACGGAGGAATTCCTAGGGGCACGAAATCGGGATCCCGATCTATTTTTTTTTTTTTTTTTTACCTGGAACTCTACCTCGTGTATAATAAAATATAAACGCTCGGTAATGGCAACGCGCATTTTCACTTTTCACCCTCTCATTTCAACGGCTTCTCGCACCTCGATACATTTTTCTTCTCTCGATTAGTTCTTTCTGACTTCTTCGTTGAACGTGAAAAGTGAGGAAAATAATAAATACATGAGAATAAACTCCCATGGGATCGCGACAATATTTGATCGTGAGATTTTATTGCCAAAAATCTGGATATCTGGAAAAATCTGGCAGAAAAATCTGCTTAATGAGCATCTCGATGTTTTGGCGCTAATCCGAAGAAACTAATTACTGCGTGGAAATTTCGTTGGTCAAAAAAAAAGTCCTATTTCGCGTGGAATTCCTTGTACAGGAAAATCGTTCGGTGAAACCTTCCAGAAGGTCTGAACAGGAAGGAGGAAAAAACCGAAAGGAGAAAACACGGAGTGTGGATTGAAAAAAAAAGAGATTTTTCTCCCCGTATCTTTTTTTTCCAACAGTCACGATGAAATATCAGTTTTTGCTTCTTTTTTTTTTCGTAACGAAGCCGAGTTTTATCCACCGCCACTGTTGGCCCATTGAGAGACGCGTGTGTATCAGGATTTCTTTCACCAATCTCGAGGAATATGAGAGGCGAACGATCGACGAGATTAGAAAAAGAAGAAAAAGTTTTGAAGACCCACGATAACGTCGAACCTGTCGACAGGTGTATACGTTTCATAATACCGACAATGCTCCTGTGCCTCGCAATCCCTCTCTCTCTCGCTCTCTCTCTCTCGCTCTCCATTGTGTCGCGAGTTCTCGCGAGGCTCCGATATATTTTCCGCCTGGCGAGATGACGCGTCTATATAGTCGTACAAATTCAATTACGTTACCATTTTGATCGGGGCCAATATCTCGCTCCAGACACCTCGAAACTCTAACCAACCACACCCTTAGCACCATCGACACGTACACAGACATACACACAGCCACACGAGCGTTGATTTTTCAATAGGAATCGTTAAAGATTTTCCGATTGTCGAATCACCAGCCTGTCTCACACGCATTGTATACTATCATTGAAATGCCTCAACTGTCTCGATTCGACTCGTTCTCGTATTTCAAAAAAAAAAGAACTAAAAAAACAACATTTAATCAATTTGTTGTCTAGCACGTGGGAAGAACGTGAGGTGATGCTTTTTTTTTTATCATCGATCTCCAGCCTCGTTAACTCTGCTCACTAATATTCCGAGCGAATGGAAAACGCATCGCAGTTCATTGATTTTACGAATTAAAAAAAAAAAAAAGAAACACTTCGGGGCGATGAAAATTAATTAAATCATCGTCGCACCTTTGTGCAGTTTCTTCCACGTGCTTAACGATAAATTTCCACTCGAAATTTCGTCGATTGGGCGATGAAAGACTCTCTCGCAGGCGTCAATTCCGATAATTGGTTTTTAACAAAACGAATTGCAATCGGAACTTATCGATATTTTGAAAATTTAAGGATATGACGAACGCGAGCATTTTATATTTGCTCGAGAACTCCTTCACGCGTTGACTCAATAAAAACCTGAGGATCTTTGCTGCTCAAGAGGGAAAAGATATAAAGTTGGAACTGGAACAAGCCGAATTCGCGATTATCCTCGCTCGTCGATCATTCCCAATCCCACCAACATAAAGTCATCAGGATTTTCTTTTTTTTAACTCGTTTCTGATCAAATTTAACTGTTAAAGTTATTCGTCTCGGAGTCAGAGAACAGCGAGGCTCGTGTGAGACTACTGACAGACACGAAACACCGTAAAACGTCAATTTGCATGATACCTCGTTTCCCTCCCTCCTCCTCAATTCGCTGCCGTGAGCACCAGTGATTTATCTCACGCTGATAGCGCCTAATTAAAACGGTCCGCGTGCGTGACGCGAGGGAAAAGCAAGACGCGACGAGGCCTCGACGCAGAACCATGGGTACAAACTTTATTCCTGCAGATACTTTTTCCTGCTTATTCTTTTTTTTTTCGACTGTACGTACGACCAAACGTTGAGGCCATCACGCACATCGACTCTCCGCGCGATGTCTTGGTAGAGAGGTTCACCGGCATATCTTTTAGGAGAAAGCGGACCGAAATCGTCTTAGGTGAATAAAAATAAAAGAGCGCGTTAAGGCAGGATCAGGAGGCGGTTCTTTCGAGCAACTTAGCGCCGTGATCGTAACACCTGAGCTGTGAACACGAGGCGATTCATGCTCCAGTACCTCGAGCTGCTGGATCGTCCGAGACGCTTCGCACTCCGAGAAGAATTTAATTAACGATTTTTCGTGTTTCACATTCGGTACCAGAAAGTTTAAAACCCTCCACGTTGACACACTGGGTCATTTTACCCGGTAAAACGCTTCGGGTCAATTTGACCCAGTGTGTCCGAATCGTTTAACGTATTTACTGTAATTCCCGTGATGAGTCACTACGTTCGTAAGATCGGAGGCAGGGTCAAAAAGGCTCGAAGCTTATTCGACAATTTTTTAGAAAATCGTTGTCAATTAGAAAAGAATCGATTATTCTACGTTTAAGGGACGAAGGATCGAGCGTCATGTGAAAAATTCCAGCATCGAGTCTCAATGATCTTTGTCACTCTGGGAAAAACATATCAAGGTATTTTTTTCTTTCCATTCTTCCATGATCAAAAATCGTGACTCGAAAGGTCGAAGCAGAGAGATTATAAAACCTGCTGTGATGTGAGGAGCCGTGGATATTGAAGAAGCTGGCGAGAGGCTTCGGACGTTTAGAAAAACGATCAAGAGGCTGGATAAGTAATGATAGTGCGAGAGATTTTGTATACGATCTAATGACATTGTTGTCATGCTACATAATTATTAAGATTTTTCTTGTCAAATTCTTTAAACATTTCTCGATCATTGGTTCGGATTCAGAGTCACTCGTGCGCTTAATCTTCTTACGTCTGTGTCTCGCTATGGACCAACTGATTTCTCGCGTCAGATTCTTCTCGTATTTAGTGTGTCAAGTGCGGCCAACGGCCTTGATTTCGATGAACTGCTCCGCGCGATGCGGGACCCAAATTTCTGGCTCCGAGAGAGAACAACACTTTCGAAAATTCGTATAAGCCCCCGAGTGGTTCTTGGTCACCTAGTTTCGTTGCTTTTTTTTTTTTTCTCCTCTGCGGTCCTAGCCTCGTCACCGGGAGGCACAGTAGGGCAATGGATTTTTCTTCGTCTCTGCTCTCTGGCGTTCCACCAAACCGGTAAGACTCGACAATTTATCAATTATTACCATCGAGCCACTGACGTGAATAATAATATCAAGGAATTCAGCCAAAGGAAAAAACAAACATAAAACAAACGAGAAATCGCTGTGGAAAGAAATTAAGAAATTCTATCGAGGCCTGAACACACATTTACCGCGAAGAAATGTTCATATACGCACAGCGAATGTGGGTCATAGAGAAATAGAGAATAATTCCGCGACCGTGCCTCCCCTCGAAGTGCAAAAAAAAATAAATGAGAACGCGACGATATCGTCGCAAGATTAATGATAAACCAGTATTTATTCGAATAATCACCAATGTTTTCACGCGTAACCAAGTAATTAAGGCCGCGATGATAAAAAAAACAAACTAAATAACAAAACGTTCCGAACGAATCGTGGGAATATAATTGCTCCGTCGTGTGTGCGAATACGCCATTCTTCTTCCTACAAAGGGACAAACCATTCGACCAAGAATTCACGTTACCATTGAAGGTAAACAGTCGCCAGAAGGAAAGAGAGATCGGATGCAGTGCTTGACAAAATCACACACTGCTTCGCGTAATGACTGAATGTGAAAGTACGCCCGAGATCGCGTGCAAGCCGCCAACATCTTTTCCTCGTCCCACGTACGGGATGACGAACGACCGCGGGAGAAAGATGGAAATTAATATCGCAGAGTGTACCATCCACAGAATGCGGATACAGAAAAAAAAGAAATTCAAAGAAAAGAAGAAAAAAAAACTCCGGATCAAAACGTAGAGCTCCTCGTGCCAGGAAAACTTTTCTGATCCTCGATCAATTTCAAGTTCCATAGAAATTAGCCACTTGGCACTATACACGTTAAGAACAACAAAAAAAAAAAAAACGAACGTAAAGAAAACTCAGAATCGGAAGGTCCAAAAATTCGCCGTTCGGTTAATTTTTCTTTCACCAAGAAACAAGACGAAACAGGAAAAAAAAACTAAATTTTACGATGTTCAAAAAATTTGAATTTTCACACAAATAAGTAACGCGGGAAGAAATTACAGTCACGAGCGATTGACATTTCTGACGTTCGTCTGTGTACAAAGTGAAAACTATCCCACGTACTACGCTGCATTCCGATCTACGAGAACCTTTCACCGTTTTTTATCTTTGCATCCGTCATGCGAGCCCTATATTCCAGGGATGCCACGCGTTACTTTGTATGACTGAATCGATAGAAAATGTGTCGCGAAGATCGAAACGGATCTCCGCCCAAAACCACGAGGAGTCTCGGCAACTTTCCAAAAAATTAGCGTGTAGCTCGAAGGAATTTTGAAAACGCGTACGTGACGTTTGACTCGAAGCTTCGCAATTCCGACTAAACTCGATATCTCGCAGACTAGACACAGCGTGATATTCAGTCTTCGTCGATTCTCCAATTACGCAGTCTCGATTGCTCGTAGTTACCGTTGCACGGTGTCGTATGGGACCAGGAAGTGTCCAAGAGATCGACATGCACACAGTCTGGTTTCCACGCGTTGAGGAAATTGGATACCAGGTGGTCGCTAATGCTACCTTAAGGGTGTCCAAAGTTTTTGCTTGTCCGCCGAACAAAAAGGCGTAATTGAGCGAATTTCTCTGCGAATTTGCGGCGCTAAGAATATCTTTTGATTGTCAAGAGTTGGCGCGCGCAACTCATCGTCAGCGATCTTTTCTCCCTCCTCATCGTTGACGAGGCCAGTCCGGCTGCTGGTTCCCTCGACTTTTTATTTGCATTTTGATAGCAGCCCTTTGTCTTGGCTCGAAGCGTGACAGGTGTGCCGCGTGTGACGTAAACGCATGCACGCGGGTTTACCGTTATTCGTAACACTGCAGACACACCCGAAGGAAATAAACCTGCAGGAGGGGATCCTGAAACCCCTTAAGAATGAAACTTTAAAAATCCACGTGTGTCTGTGTGTTTTCGATACACGCACGGATATCGCCCGGTACACGTCAGGCATCACGCTTCGGAGGACTCCAATTTACCGTATTCGAGAAAGTGATCGGACTCCAGCCAAATAAACGCCCTATGGTTTTTATCGTTTCTTCAGATCGAAGCTTGACCCACTAAATCGCGACGCCCCACCAAAACGATGAATTTTTTCTCCTCCTAATTCCATATCCATCGCTAACCTCATTTCTTCGATCCAAAAAATTGGAGAACTTTTCCATAATCTTTGTAAACGATCGATTTTTTTTCCCGAGGATTCCAAACCGAAAAAAAAAAGTTCTGGCAATGTTTCGAAAATAAATTAAACGTCCCTGGCAATTACGAACAACTTTCATCAAACTAGACACGAAATAGAGTACGAAAAACGTGAACAATGATTTCTGTAGGAAATGTGAGGACCATGCAGTGACAATACCGAGTATCTCGAACCTAAAGAATGCCTCGTTCTCTAACGACGAGCAGAAAGCGCGAAATTGAGCTGTCTCTGTCTCTATTATTCATGTCGCCTTTTCGGACGATGTCTCTCTTCGTTATTTTTTCTTGAGTATAAAAAACAGGAACCGGCCTACAAATTCAGGCGAAAGTTTCTCGAGCGAGAGTTTCAACGATACGCAGGTGAATCGACGTGAGGCATTGAGAAAAAAAATGAAATAAAATGTCAAAACAAACGAAACAGAATTTTCGTCCATTTTTTCACGAATTTATGGAGAAAAAAAATTCTCCAAGTTCCAACGTTACGAAAAATCGGTCCTAGTGAAAAAATGATATAAAAAGTAACGAGCTCAGCATAACGACGATCCGGAGCGCGATGGCTAATTTCCTGTAATTAAAATGAAGCCGCAGCGCGTGAGCATTGTCTAATTTTTGACTGAATATAATCAGTACGATTAGGAATTAGACTCCGTTTGTTTTTTAGGTCGAAGACGAGAGCAAAGGAAAATGTACGAAGGTATCGCGGTGCAGTGGAGAAGATTTGAGATTGTGGAGTAGAAAGAATGGAGCGAGAAGTTTGATGCTTCTCGTTCTTTCGAGCATCGTGCCTCAATGATCTTTTCTCCTCCCGCTCTCTTTCCTCTCCCCCTCGTTCTCTCTCAATCTCGCATACACGAGCCCACGGCCTTATTCCCGACTCGCGCGGTGCTGGAGGAGGAAGAACGCACGAGGAGGAGCAGCAGCTGGTGGAAGAAAGAGAAGCGAGAACGTTGACACACTGACTCGCTACCCCACATACCCTTTTACCTTTCCGATACGTATGCAAGCGAGACGCACATATGCAGAGAGACATGGACACACAACTCGCGGAGCCGCGAGTGAATTGTGAGAGAGAAGAAATTTTCATTAGAGAAATTCTTTGCACAATAAAGCAAAGCAATTTCTACCACGCAGGATAAAAATCCTCGTTTCGTGTATAATTTCTTTTATAATAATAAACAAACAACACAGCAGCAGAATTGAATTCGTTACGATCGACGATCACTTTCGCAAGGCTCTCGGAAACACTTGACAATCACTCGTTACGATCCACAATTAATTACTCGCTCATTATTCATTATTTTCGATTGTTTTTTCAAACACAAACCTTTTTCGCTGATTGATAATAATCCTATGGCACACACACTTTGGCACTGTTCTTTATTCTTTCCTCAACTTCGTCTCGAACGACCAGCAATTACGATTATTCGATTTATTGCGATTACTACTTTTTGTCTAATTTAGCAGCAAATTAGACGAAGGAGGAAATAATTTTTTTTTTCTTTCTTTTTTGCTTATGTTTATACTCGCGGCTTTCTCGAAGAGTGTGTTCGTTGTGAGCCTTTCGGACTGAAAACCTCCGCTATATACGCTCCCCCTCTCTGTCTGTGTCTCACTCTCTCTTTCTCTCTCTCATCACTTATACCATGAGCTATACACTCCCTCTTTTACGGATACATTACCTTTCGTCATTGTGGCTTTCACCCAAAAGTTCTCAGCTCGGGGGCTCGACAAGCGAGAAACTCCCCTTGGGAGAAAAACAATTGTTAACTACTCCAGAGTCTACTGCTTAAAGTTATTTAAACAAAAACATGAATGACCGAGGCTCATCGATGAATTCCATCGACAGCGAAAGCGTGAGGAGCAAATTTCAGTTCGTAAGTTTCTGTGGCACGTTGGATCGAATCGATAAATTGAAATCGCCGGAAAATGACTTCTTGCGGGGAATTGGGAGAATTTCGATAAGGGAGGTCTGAAGAATTCACCACGAATACGTCGCCCCAAGTATCCCTTAAGGGCCTAAATCGCATGAAGATTGAAGTGACAAACGTTTGGAAAATAAAATTGAGGACAAATGTCCAGTCCTGAAAATTCTCATGGCCTTACGTCACGAGGAATGCTCGAGCGATGACGTTGTAGAATTTCAAATTTTTCGTCTCAGGCGCCGCGAGAGTGAAAACATTTTTTTTTCGGGAACAAAAAGATCCGTTTGGATAAAATTGTGGGGGGAGAAAAAGACCCGGAGAACCGGACAATCGGTTTCGCGCGTCATCAAATCGCGTTTTTATTCTTACCGAGCATTTTGCAAAGGAAAGCTGAATTTATTATCAGCGTGTGCTGATTTCGCTCGAGGCTCTCGGACGCACAGCATTGCGCGTTCTGCTCTTGCATAGACATATATACAGGAATTTCTACAGGCGTGGAGAAGGCATCGTCGTTGTGCGATGAAATTGCGCAATTTTTCCGAAAGCCCCGCAGCTGAGCTCTCTTTGACGTCAGCAGCCATTCATGATGCCTGTATGACGAGCGTGATAGAACTTCCGTTTCTATACCGCGTCTCGCCTCTTTCCCTGCGCTGCTTTCCGTTAATACTTCGTGCGCAGCCATTCTGTAGCTTTCACACGGATCTCGCTTTGTTATTACAAGAATCGTAAGGTCCGCGGGCTTAGGTTTTAAGACCGGAATCGAGGGGCAAGAGCAGATTAAGTATTCGTCAGAAAACATTCGTCAGAAAGTTATCGCCGCACTTTCGACCATTTCGCGGCATTCCTGTGTTCAGAAATTGTCCCGGGTCACGAGATATTCCTCTAGTTACTCGATTCCGGGCTGTAAACGCGAAAACCTCCATTTTCGTAACAGATATTGCGATAATAGGAGTTTTTCGAAAATAGAGGTCCTAGCGTGTATGTAGTTCATGTGTGAACTTCTGAGGCACTATATATTTCTGCCATTTCGAGCAACGAGCGAGCGCGGTTTCGCCGATACAAAGCCACCGACATTTACGACTATTTCTACAATATTTTTTTTTCTCTCGTTCCATAATCTTATCACCAATGGCTAAGGCAATATTGATGTCAACCCTTCCGCCTCCGTATCTGATGTTAATTTGGATAACCCAATTTTTAATGCTCGCAAATATTGACCGATTTTTTGTTCACCGTTCAGAATGCTCGAGCGAGTTATTTCGAAGTTGGAGCAACGATCGATCATAATTTCGGTTTCTCGAGCTTGAGAAAAACTTTTTTCCACCTGCCGCGTCGAGTTTTCCATTGCTGAAGTTAAGTAACTGTAAAAAAAAAAAAAACCTAAAAACGTCGTGCCACACGTGACACTAAATTCATTTGACGTTCGACTGACCGATTTCGTAAATCGAATTCTTTCTCCATTATTTTTTCTCAACGTATAAATTTGCTGCTGGCTCAGGAATCCGATGATGTACGGAGATGTTAATGGTAATTGGAGGGTCCGTAAAAACATGAAATATTAGATTTGACCAAACACAGAATTCCCAGGCTGCCATCTATATGACAGTCCAATTAGAATTCCGTACTAAAGCAACTTCCGGCTGTGGCCTGAGGCAAGGCCACACGAAAATTCCGATTCAGTTCAATCCCTGCATATGATAACCGACCAATTTTCATCTCGGAATCTTTAACACACTCATATGCCGTTAACTTTTGGCTGGAAATCAAACTGAAGTGCTCGCAGAGATGGTTCGATCGTTTGGCTCGCGTCCCTCGCTTTCCTCACGAGCAGTTTCAATAAAACTGTCGATCGCCCGTTATCGGAATTAAATGCACCCGAGGGCCTTAATGAAGTGATCAAAGCAAAAAAACTGATTTTTTCGTTCACTCGACAGCAGGAATTTGTTTTTCATTCACAGAGAAACTTCAATCGGAAAAATTACCGTTAGAAAATGAAAACCGACGACAATCTTGAACGTACGGAATTTCCCTTGAGTTGTGCTAATCAGGCCAAAATGAATCGACAGCAACCAGTAAATCAAGGCGATCGATTTTACGTAAAAAAAAAAATCAAGTTCGAGAAAATTGGAGATAAACAAAATTACGATCGGTAAATTATTATCAAAAATCTTTTCAGGAGGCTGATAAAATGATTGAGACTTTTATCGACGATTCATAAATTTTGAGTCTGTTTATAACACGAAACTCATCTCGTCCATTCACCGGTCAGTTAAGCCGGGAATAACGCTTAATATTCATAATTATTAGTAAACAAACACGTAGCCCCTATTTCCTCAGATTCACCATAAATTTTTATGCATTTACGATGATCTGGCTTATTATACAAACGTCGTGTATATACGAGAACCACCGTATTTCGAGCCTTCGATTACGGGCGGTTCTCGGTCGCGTTGTCGACCGGTCGAACGACTAATTCGAAGGTAACATGACACACTTACCATTTTTTTATCTCCCTCCCGAATTTTTCTTGTTCCAAGTTCATCGAGACCCAAAATCGACGATATTTTTGACCCGCAGCAGTCAAACGTATCCAATTAATTATCAAATCATCAACGAATTATCGAACCACTCAAATTTTTTGTAACTCGAATTCATATTTTTGACAAGTCCCCTCGATATACCAAAACGTTTTTCAAGCAAGTCGAATGCTTTGCTGAAGTTTCCGAATCAAAATTGAGCCATCGCGTGTCTCCATTCAGCCTGGAATTTCTTCAGGAATTCAAGGAATTCATTAAAAATTCGTCTCGTTAGAAATCAGCGTGAATACATTTTTCTCAATCTCTCCCAAATGTTCCCATTTATACAATTTTTTTATTTATTCAGACCTTCCAAAGTCCAACTGTTCAAAAAACTCGAACTGCATGTCCCCATTGATTTTTTTTTCTCCTGCGTCTGAAGTGTCTACTGCACGGATAGACAACTGTATAAAAATGACTATGCCATAGTTTCCTGGCACCATATCGTCCCTGAAAGCGATTTCAGCAAATACATCGTAAATTTTCATCTGAATATGGACGAAAAATTCCAAGGTTTCCGTTACTTTCGATGGAATAAGAATGAAAAATGACGATGTGTCTGCCAAAATCCTTCAGAGAGTAATTTTGATTGAAGTAATTTTGTATTATTCAATTTTAATAACAATTTAATAATTTAATAAATAAAATTTACAATATCATTTTACAATAACAAAATTAATATCATTTAATTGAACTCATAATAATTCAATAATGTAATTAATTAATTTTTGAATATTCATTTTATATTATTCAATTTTACTCATGATCATTTAATAATTTAATTAATTAGATTTTGAATATTAATTTTATATCACAGAATTCTAGTCATAATAATTCAATAATTTAATTCATTAATTTTTAAATACTAGTTTCATATTACTTGATTTTTCTCATGATACTTTAATGTTGTAATTAATTAATTTTTTAACATTAATTTTATATTATTTCCGGTAATTTTTTGTATTATTTCCTCTCGTTCTGTGTATCAGGATTCATACATTCCAAACATATATGTTTAGAGATCCTTTTTTGTAATGTATAGGCCGCATTGAAGTGTAAGTCAATATACACGAGTACTTGTCTTGCTCGCGGAAGCAAACACGTAGAGCGAGAGCCGATGATGGATGCTGGTGCGTTCCTTAAGTTTCATTATTTCTTTTGCTCGTTCTGTATTTTTTTTTCTGTCTCTCTTATCCTCTTCAATTCTTTCGGAATCTTCGTTCGAGTAGCATGAGCTCGCGGCACATTGGCCACAAAACAATAAGAAGCGCGTGGGTGTTTGATGTTACGAGTCTTACATTTACAGACCAACAGGATCCTTTGATTCCCTCGAGATTACAGAATGAAATGCTGAGATTTTTGGGTCACCGAATGCCACTTCGGCGACTGGCTAATTTTGCTCATCCGGAAGAACATCAACTTCTGGCGCATCTCTCGATGTTTCTTGCTTTCTTATTCTTCTTCTTCTCCTTCTGTTTTCTTGCTCGTCCTCGCTCTTCCTCGAGGGGCCGAATACCCTTTGGAGCTCAAAATTGAATCATAGGATTTGCTCTCGTACAATTGAATCGTAAATTCGTAAGTAGCGATTCCAACGCGAAGTCAAAGATTCATTTGTATCTGCAGTTCGCGAGAAACACCATTAAATTTATTTTTCATTTCCCCATTTTCCTTTCAGTCTACAATCAAATTCGTAATTTCGTTTTTGCCTCCGGACCGATATTCATTTTATGTTTTCATTCCTAATATTTCATGGCCACGATAAAATTGTTGTTAACATTTTGTTCAAGCTCGTAAATTGCCCCAAGAGGCCAAAAACGTGCCAAAGCATTTTATTCATTCTCGTCAAGTACCTTCTCCGAAATGAATATCATTTTCAAAGAACGTTATTCGTAACTTTTGCACGACACGCTGCTCCACTTTTCCCTGCCGATCTTTCACTTTTTAATTTCGTGACTTTTTCGTATGCAACGGATCATGGAATCCCGACGAATATCTTCGAGGCAACGATGCTTCTCGTAACCTCAAATTACAGCGATTTATATGATCACGTTTTTTTTCTATTTTAACATGCAGAACGCATCGAGGCTGACACGAATCTCTCCCACGTTGATTGGTCATGTCAAAAGTCAGTGAAATGTAAATTCGACTGTAACGTACTCGAGGCCTCCTGGACTTTTTCTCAAAAAGAATTTCCCCATTTTTTTTCAAAAATCCTCTAATCTCTGTGATTAAAAAAAATGAAAAAACAAAAAAAAACAGGAATCGAGAGAGCAACCAGAACAGCTCAAGAAAAAATGTCAAAATTCCACAGCAGCGATTGGATCGAATTGATTAATTCATCATAAATTCTTGGTTAATTCTTCTGACTCTAAGATTTCTGATAAAAATCCTTAGATAGCGAGGAAGTATCAAACGCAATAGTGAAAGTCTGATAATCTGAGGAAATGACACGAGCAAAATAGATAGGAGATCTTAGTGTGTCAGTGTGCCTATATGCTAATCGTTTCCAATAGCAGCTTCCAGCAGCAACATAATAAAAAGCATAAACGTATTCTCACAATGAAGCTACGAGGACGAGCGGTTTATATTTCACGAATTGGCATCGATCCTTCGTGTATGCAGAAGTCCTCGCACACAACCGCACGTGCATATTTATTTTTACCTCATATTTCCCTATACACATTTACAATAACACATGTGAATCGACTCCACAGACACAGAATCGTGTGTAATGTCGAGTCTGTGTGATCGTTCTTAGGTTCTACTTTGCACTGGCGATTAACGGTACTCGCCAAGCTCATGTGCGCTATAGAAAGTAGTTTGATATTTCGGTTGTATCAGTTATAGACATTAGATCGTTCCGTGAATCACATGGGTCTTTTTGACCCGAGCGACAACGTTTTTTCCGGAAATCTCGTTTTTTAAAACGTTTTATTTAAAAATAAGCGAATGCAACGACTGGAAAAATTATTGCACCTTAAAGTATAATCAATGGAAAGTATTCCAGAATTTTTTCTCTCCAAACACGTGAGATACAAGTGGCAGGACGAAAAGGACCCATAAATGGTGTGTCATGGTGTGCCATAAAAAATCTTACGATCCGTGGACTCACGTGAACTGCGAATTAATTAATTTTTGCAAACTACTTATTTTTCACGGTTTACCCGAAATCTCGATGTTCAGAATGCTCCAAAATGCTGAAATGTTCTTTTTTATTTATTTTGCTTTCATAGTTACTTCCGCTTTTTTTTATGATTGCATGAAAAGAATTTTCATGTTGATGGAACATGGAAACGTGCGTTTATGGGATGTTATTATTTTATGGGGATATGAGATATCATCAGGAAAATAGAAACAGCGCAGACTGTGAATAATCCACTGTGTAACAGCAACCAAGTCCCAGATGCTTCGAGGACTCTTGTGTGTTTATTTAGAAAGCAAGAAATTACAAGTGCTCGTGGACCGTGGCTCTCGAGCTCGTCGTCGACGCGGGCCATATGGCCGTGTTTTGCCTTTCAACCACAAAGCCTTTTGCCCTTTTGCAAATATCGCATTCATTAAACTTATACGACGACATTTGTTTTACTCCAATTGCCAAATTTAATTGGCAATTGAAAAAATAAAATTTATCCAGCCTGCAAAATGTGGCGAACGTAACGTCCAATTCTCTCGAAGAAGCTCGACATTTTTCCCAATACGATCGACTAATTTTTTGATGATACCAAAATTTTCATCATTTCGTCCGTTTCCTCGGAGCGTGCGAACGAGAGATTCATGATTATCCTGACAAAAGCTCTGCTAAACCAGAAACCATGGAATTTTAACGAATTCTACAAAAAAACAAATGGAATTTTTTAACAAAATTGAATTTTTATCGAAATTTGTTGATTCTGTCAAATTAGCAGGGCCAAAAAATACACGCCTCATCTATCGGAGTACAGAAATGGAAAGTGCAATTATTGCAGAGGCGGACGAATGCCTGGCGACTCTGGGCAAAAGTGTTAATATATTTCGTTCTGCAAGTCCTTGAGAATCCATTACGAGTTTTTCAGAGACTTGTTAATTAAAAATTGCGTTAAAACGAGCGAAGATTGTAAAAATGGGAGACGAGCAGTTCAATCTACTTTCTCGACTTTTGACAGAAGTCCATTTAGAATTAACTCGTAAAAGAAAGAGACCAAGAGAGAGAGAGAGAGAGAGAGAGAAGGAAGAAGCAAACAAGCGATCGGCTTACGGCATGATTTCCGTGTCTGATAAATCTGCTGCCGAGTAAACCGGTTTTTTAAATGGGAATCTCAATGATAATAAATACCCAAGCAAAAATATGACAATCAATATCCGGTGAACTGAATGATTGATGCAGATCCGAGCAAAGCCGTTCGAAACTTTGATTGAGGTCACACCGTTCAAACACAATGACAGCAGCCAATCCGATCAGCGTCTCAATCGAATTCCCAAATTTTCACCATCGCGTTAAATAAATCCGAACGTCTCCGTGGACTCAAAACCAAATTGCAAGAAAATTCAGTCGTACACGATAATTGCTCTTCGCTATATACTGAAAACTGCAATTACATGATTATTGGATCGTGTCGAATGAATACGCAGTTCCCTCTCGGATTAATTGTAGAAACTTATTTTTTATGTGGAAAAAAAATAGTGCGAATGGAATTTACAAAACCGAGCCACAAACGAGAAAATTGTTGATCGATCTTCATCGAAGTTTTACACTTTTGCTCAATTTTTGAATAAACGACCATTCAGCTTCGTCGCGATCTTTGTTAACATCGCGGGCATCCACTTGAACCAGTGAGCAGCAGAATTCGCCAAAGAGATCTCGCCACTGTATGCCAAAGAGTCGATGGCTAGACGGCCTTGTCTTGACAATCGAGAGCCGCGTTTATATTTATTTGTTCCTCATGATTCAGGAGTCATGGTCGTCAATGAATGAAGTCAATCGATTGGATTTTTTACAGGGACCAATACAAACAATCATTATTGTAATAGTCAACATCCAATAATTTTTCATTCGTCCAGTTCCTCGTAAAGAATCGATGCCATTCATTGCTGCGCGCGGTGAACCGTTTAAAACAAATTTAAAAAAAAAAAAGCGTGTGTGCAGCCACAGAAATTGAGGAAGCCGTGGCGATGATTCATCGATTTCTCAATGGGGAACGCGACGTCTTGATGTCGGGTCCGTGACAAATTGCATTTTTGAAGCTCGAGCGAACGAGCTCCATGGCGAGAATCGTCAGGGAAATATTTCTTCATCCAATTAGCTACGATGTCATAATTCCTCAGCTGTGAAAATCAAAATCATCAATTATTTCCGCTCCCGCGAGGAAAAATTGACCGGAAAAGCAACTTCCATAGTTTATTTTTCGTTTTTCGATGATTTCGTGATCTATAAAGTTTCCAAATGACGATAAGATCGTCGATATGAAAAGCTAACGGTAAAACCAAACGCCTCGGCGTCCCGGACGTTCGCGACTCATTGAGTCATCCAGTCACTTTCACCTCCTACGCCGCCGTGTTTTCTATTCTCCAATGACGTCAAACACACAAAAAGAAATAAAGCAGCAACCTGTGACGTTGGTAACTGACAAAATCTCTGAGAATTCTTGTGGGCATCGTCGATTGTTGGGATAAATCGAGAAAGTTCATTATTCATCGTGTTTCTCGCTAGGCATGGCGTTCCCTCTTTTTTTTCGTACAGCTCATCGTTCTGTGCTTCCTCATTTAAACACACCTTGTGCTTCTCGATTCTTAAGCGAACTGAATTCTCACTGTATATATTTATATACATCTCCTTCACTTCCTCTCGCGTTGACCGCGGCCCACTCTGCTTTAGCCTTGCTCCAGCTTCGTCGATTGGTGAAAGACTCACTTTCACCTGGAGCGAGCACACTGCATTCTCCACATCCGGATTCGTCGACGCCTCGAGCCTCTCTAACTGGGCTATCGCGAAGCACATTCAAACGTCACATTCAGGAATTCCACCAGAAGCCGAAAACTTTTTTTTCAGACGTAATTATCGAGCTGTCTAGTTAATTTTTCAAATACACGAGCCCGATGAACGATTTCGGGAAAATTAATCGCAAAGCTGTAGTGAAAAGCCTCGTTAAAAATTCAATTCAAAAATTCGAAAAATGGGCCAAAAACTAAATTTTCGTTTTTTTTTTTATCACGCTCACGTCAGCGAACACTGAATTTTTATCGTCGTCCATCTATTGGTTGATTAAAAAGCCTCGTTGCCATGATTCAAGAGACCTTTTCCCTGGACCAAAAACCCAAAAAAATGAAATTTTCCTTTTTTCATTACGTTCCCGTCAGTGAAAAGTGAATTTTTTTTCGTTCATTTTTCGAGCTCAATGAATTACCAGACCCAGCGAATTATTCTTGATGGAATTCTCGATCTATTGTTGGATAGTGGACAAAAATAAATTTGTATGTAATCCAGCACATCGGTGTAGTTGTAGAAAGTGTGCATTAAAATGAAACGACACAGCATCCACTTTCTAACAATGACGCTGAACAAAGGGAAGCAGGGTCTACTTAATTTTTTATGACATTCATGCATACATATATTTTTCAAAATAATGTACATTTTCAAAGATCTCTCTCCATCTCGTGGAATTCATTCGGAAATGTCGTTAATGTTCCATAGAGTGTTGTTGTTGGTAGCCTCGCTTTTGCTATCCTCGTGACTCGCTTGTTGAGCAGCCTACGATGAGATTACAGTCCTCGAGAACTCGCTTTCGCCTGGTTTGCATCCGGAAACTATCCTCCTCGTGCGCGTCTGCCTCGTCTTCGCCTTCGCTCGTAAACAGGGTACCACAATTTCCGTAGAATATCGGACGACGCTGAGTTTAATCACGAAATGTCTCGTGATAACCCACATTTTGGTATAAATAAATAAACACGTGTGAGTGCTTCTCGACGAGTCAACTTGATGAGCTACTTGCTTAAAATATTCGCAACATTTAGGGAACTAAAAATTTGAGCAACATTAATCAAAGCTTCTTGATAACGAACTGGTTCGATCTCTTCGCTGTAGAGTGCTCGAGTGACCTACTCAGTACTTTCAGAGTTATCACTTGGAGAACGGAAGAAAGTATGGATCGGAAAGGAATCGGGTGTGAGGTATTTTTTTGTCTGAAATTTCTTTGGAAATAATGCTCGAAATTTATTGGTCGATTTGCAGGAAACTTTGGGGAAAAAAACGGAGAAACCTTCGGGGAGAATTGGGAAGAGCTGCGATGGAGAACTTTCATGTAAATCATTGCAATCGTTTTATTTTTCAAGCAATCTTTTTCATTTACTCTGTTCATTTTTCTTACGGTAGACATGGGAAATTATCGAACCCACCGGAACACCGTAAACGGGAATTGCATTTACTGAGAAAAAGGCGTAAGTTTGGTGCTTCAATCTTTTTTACTGGCCCCTTTTGTTCGCTATTCGTTGATTTATATAGACGCGTATCGGCTGGGTAGTTAACCAACGTCGAGTTTTGCTTGTGACCACACGGTTTATGGCTCTCCTGAGCAACTCTTCTCGGCCCATACGCCAGTCACGAGACTCGGCCAATGGAACGTTCCCAATACTCCTCGTTGCACGTCGCGAGTAATGAGTTCGGGGGAGCTTCATGTATACTTGCAATACCGTTCGGTACTCCTTACAGATTTACCCGAAGACCGCGAAATATACGCACGTCGTAAAGGATCCAGAAACCTCAAGGTGAATCAATTTTCATTATTGAAGGCGGCAGCACGATCGTTCGATTCATTTACCGGCTCCAAAGAACCCCTTAAACCGGCAGTTAAGTTCATATGTGTTGAGGGAATTCCTGCCTAACCGTTGAATACTGTAAACCCAAGTCCTACTTCCTTTTTCCGAGAAATTAATTACCTGGCCATCAACAATTACGAGCTCTCTGTTTCAATTAACGTGTCCACTGCCCAAACGGTTGAAGATACGATAAAAATGAATAGAATCGATTTTGTAGAGCGTACAATTTCCTAAAAAAAAAGTTCTTGGTCATATTTCTCCATCTGCGATAGTTTAGTTCGTGGAGCGGATGGAAGAAAAATAAATTTTTTATCTATTTTTTCGGACTGCTCTCAGGACTGACCTACGATCAGGAAGTATCGGCAAGAACTTTTTAGTAGCGAATTTCATGCTTCGCAAGCCTGGTCCCATCAGCATTTTTCTCCAATGTCCTTCCCTCCAATCCCCTCACGTCCCTCGAAGAGAGTCGATCGAAAAAAAAGGCACGAAAGATATTTTCAGTTAGAAATCCGGTCCAGAATAACTCGAATTCATGGTATCTCCGATTAATTCCGTGACAGGATGAATGATCAACATAGCAGCATATGAATAACGATCCGTATAAACATTTCCACTTAACACTCATTCAACTAAATTTATTCTCTCCCATCCTCATCCTCCCAATAAATCCACCTGTAAAAATCACATCAACAGAACTAAATTCTCGGTTTCACCGCTACCCAATTAATCACAACGACCATACAAAACTCTGCAATTCGTATGAGAACTCTCCAAATAAACAAAAAGACTCTAAAAACAATTGAACAAGCATCACAATTCGATTCATTATGCAGACTGTCATTCCCCACGATCCTCCGTCGACAAGACTCGGTGACGTCTCCTGCCCGAGACAGGAATCATCTCCCAGTATTTATCATCAATTTTGGAACCAAAACCAGTTTGTATCTCCGCAAAGCCATCCATTCGGACATATTGAAAAAGTCTCTTCTCTCTCAACTCCTCATCATCGATCACAACAACGGTTCAACATTTTAATACACACAAACGAACAGATACACAGACCCACCAACGAAATTACACTTACGTGTATTTTTTTTCTTCCGATTTTCTCTCCAGTGAATCTTCCAATGATAATACAACATGGCGATTCTTATGTGGGCCGCGAATCGTAAAAACGTCGTATTATCTCAAGCTCATACCGGTGAACCATTCGCATAACATATATATACAATATATTATAGTCTTCCTTTATAGTACGCACGTATTATTCGAGGAGGAAAGAGAAATATGAAGAAGAAGCCCGGGGAATAATGAGAGGACAAGGGGAAGGAACCGAAAAAAAGAGAAAAAAATACAGAAGAATAAAAAGATGAAGAAAGAAACGCGAAAGTGTGCGCTTCGCCGCATATGCCGATGATAACTTGCCCGGCGTTTTATATCTCCGAGAGAGTCACACATCCCGCGTGCCGCAGTGCAGCTTCCAACGAGTCAATTTCATTCGTCGCTGTTCCACTGACCTCTCGCCACGGATATACGCGATTATTGTTACCTTAAGAAAAAAAAATATATACACGTGCATTTTTCTTATGGATTATACGCTCCGAAGTACAACCCCTTGTCCCGAAAGCAGAACAACATTTTCGCCGATGAAAATCGACCGCGAAATGTGTCCGATCGCCCGGCCCGGACCAGAGAAACTCTCTCGCTCGTTTGCCCAACATTTTTCACCTTCGTACGAAATACCGCAAGAAAAAAACGAGGCAAAACCTGTAAATCGTTGGACTTTGTTACTTATTCATTGAAAAATTGAATTTTTTGAAAAAAATTCCATTCGACGTCCGCGTGTAAAGTAAACCAAACCGAGCACACGCCGCTTGTCAGCCACTAGACTCTTTGCATCTTTTTCTTTTTCTTATGAATCCGAAAATCGTCCGAAATAAAATTTCTCAAATGTTACTCTCATTCTCATAGCAGCAGGAGAAAGTTTTTTAGACAACGGCAAGACGATGAATGGGCTCAACAATAACTCGTGGATTTATTTTCCAAAAAGAAAATATATTTATTTTCTCACATTCCTCGCAGAATGTGAATTAATAAAAATTTTCATTAATAGTTTTGTTACGAGCTCGTATCCATCGGAATTGGGTCACTGAACTGGAGAGGCAGAAAATATTGGCATAGAAAAAAAAATTGCCACTTTTTTACAAATTTCAGGAATTTTCTCGGTGCAAAGAGTAAAGAGCCATTATTTTTTTCTTCTCATTATGTTCTCAACGCTAATGAAAGATCGTAATAACTGTTGCAGTTAAAATCGCGTGTTTTGCGCTCCGGAACTACCCACGACGCAAAGCCAATGTGTATTTACGTACAAATGAACATGCACGTACAACAAACACTCATTTTTTTTCACGTGGAGACTGTTTTCTTCTCGTGCAACAACCACGAGAGGCTTGTGAATCGTACGAGAGTTAAAACGGAGACTTTAGCATGTTTATACGTGTGGCTTATGTTTGTGTGCCTCTCGGCCGCCAGGAGAAAGTTTCTCCAAGGCAGGAAGTGAAGTAGGCCACGACTTTGACCGTTTGCAAGGTCCACCATACGTTCCCCTCATGCTTTTGCAAAGGAAATGCCTTGCACGATCTTCCTCGACGATCGGTTGGTCCTAGTCGCGATGTGCGAACGATCTTCAATTTATAAACAAACGGTAAATCATTAGGAATATTCCGAACGAGTTTAAAATCTTTGTTGATGATAATTAGGACGTTAACGAGGAAAATTTTCGATTCCACAGGAGGCAGTAATGATGAGATGCATTTTCTACGTCCGAATTAAATCAATTAGCCATCTTCATGATTAATAACGTAATTAGTAATCACTGAACCCTTTTTCGTCCTCTTGGCGCCAAGCCACGATTTTTTCTTCGTATAAAATCTTGGCACAGCAAAGTCTCTCGTTGAATTCAGCGACTAAGAATCTTTGACGATGGAATTATGTTTGTAAGGCAATTTCCAACAGGTGCTTTGGAAGCGACTACCCGGAAAACGCATTCTATCGTGCCACATTCTATTCGTCTCACTCCTGACCAGACATAACCAGGAATTAAAAATAAATTCGAGTGTAGTGTTGAGCGGAATGGACCTGCGAGAATGCACAGTCAGTTTCACGATGCTGCTTCAGTTGGCTGCATTTTTTTCTCCTCCTCCTCCTCCTCCTCCTCTGAGCGTCATAATCATCATCATCGTGTGCCTCGCGCCGTTCCGTTAAGTCAGCGTACGCAGCCGGTTAATTGAGTTTGCTGGCTTCGAGAGAATCGTCGCGGTTCCAAGGATATGAGAGACGCGATCTTAAGAACAAAAAAATACACTTCGGCGCAGGAGGACGAACCACACACCGCGTGCGTTTGAATTTCTCGTGCGCAAAATCGACAGAACTGTTCATGTTTTATTTTCTCACTACCTTTCTTCATTACTAACGTTTTTTATTTCCGTTCACTCGTATTTATGCTTCAGCAAACTATGGGAAGAGTGTTTCTTGCTACTTTTCTCTGCAACTTCCGGTACCAACGGCACGATGCTTCTATAATATTTTCAGCTCGGAATTAATCACTAAACTTGCTAGTTATCAACGTCGAGTGGATGAAAAATTCACGAAGCTTCTCGACTAAATGTTTAACGAGCTCTTTCTCTTTGTCGATGGAATGAAACTCAAACGTTCGACTTGGACGACATTGGCGAATGTCAGGGTCAATTTGATTTTGACCCTTCGAGTGCACACATCCTATACGTGCATATTGGGTCAATCTGACCCAAGGCATTTTTCAAAGTGTTGCATTCGAATAAATATGCATTTTTTGTTTTTTTTTTTTTTGTAGAGACGTTTCTTGTGGAAAATGATTCATATTTTGTGGGCCTAAATTTATTTTTTGACGAAAACAGAAATTAAGAGCCAAAACATTCGTTGCCTTAAATGGCAAACGATTGGTGACAGAAAATTGTTGGGGTCAAAACGACCCAGTGTGTACTCGAAGGTTCAACCTGTACATTTTTCTACAGAATCTTCCACGTCCAAAAATCTACAGATACATCGATTTTTTTCTTTTTCATCAGCTTCCCTAATGATTTATATCTGACGAAGCGTCGGAATTACATTTGAAGCTCTCGACTGATAGAAAAACTTGGAGAATGGAAACGAACGTTTGCTCGTTTTGTTACACGCCCTGCTTCGACTAATGCGAGCGAGAATCATTGTCCAACTATTTCCTGCAAGAGATCACACACGACGAGAATTATTTCTTACGAATGGGATTTCTAATGAAATCATTCTGATTCGATTCGCTCTGAGCCCGGAATAATAAAACTTTATAAACCCTTTCATTATCCTCCACCATCGCGGATGCGCATGTCCCTAATGTATCAATAATTCAAGTGTCATTAATCAGTAGTGCCCCCAAGTATGTGAGTAAAAACTTCAACTTGTTATTAGTTAATTCAACGCTACGAGCGATACGAACATTTTTATTAAGCGGTCAAGCCGCTCTAGAGCGAAAAAATTCATTTTCTAGAATTAAAAAAAGAAAATTACAAATGTCTATTTTTTTTTTTAGAATTGAAAAAATAAATATTCCAAAAATCGTGAAATCGAAATTTTTAAGAATTGATACGATAAATGTAAATTCAAAGTTTTTTTGGTTACATATAAAAATATCGGTATCTTGAGCATGGACTCGATTTCTTTTCGCTGCTAATTCCAAAGTCCACCGGGTTTTTCGAGCCTCCGGCAGTCCTAACCCCTTAAAATAGCTGAAATGTTAAATTCGCTGAGAAATTGACTGTAAATTATCGAACTCGTTTTCTCAATATTGAGGGAGCATCGTTGCCACGATTTTCAAATCCATAAATTCATTTTTCTCTGAAAAAAATGAGGCCAAGTCACGGGAGACTTGCGAAATGCTTTCTTCATGGATGTCAGTGACAAAAAAATCGTTACAGTTCGCAACGCGTTGTTGAACAAGTCATAGAACCAATTGCGTCACTCCGCTTTCTCCATTACGTGGAAAAGAACGAATGCGAAGAGGATCTGGCGAGAGAAAAATAATGTGAAGATGAATGGAAAGAGAAATGGATGAAAACAGGATCCTTCGTCCTCCATAATCGAAGATCCTTTGAGAACAAAGTAAAAGACCTTGGAGAACTGTGTCACTTTTTAATTATCGAGCAGTTATTGGCTCCCACCTTTGTGTATATTGGTCCCATAGCTGAGCACCGATGCACGTGTGTGAGGCCCCCTCTCACTCACTGGGTCAAGGCTGTCCTGAGAGTCAGACACTCACCTTTCCATCTTCCGCATATTCCTTCACGACTCTCCACTATGAAAACCGTTTAACCCTATTTTACCATGGGAAACCGCGTCATTTTTGTGACGCATGAATCCAAAGGCCAGAGAATTGAGCGATCAAACTTTGAACCTTTACTTTTTCGGCCTCGGGGTTCACAAAAATTCCTCAAACTTCAAAAACTGATGAAATAACATAAAAAAACAAATGTAAACAATATTCTCCGTCTTTCTTTTATCCAAACAATTGCAAAACATCATAGTGACAGTTTCCTAACGATTATTTCCGATTTATTCCAATTAACGAATTAATTTGGATCAATCAATCAAATTCCGTAAAAAAACGTTTCAATAAGTTCGAGATGCTGGAGCTTCAGGATCCTCGGATCTTTACGGACGTGAAACACGCACGGGAACTTCCCGCAGTCCATTCAATCGCGTCGCTTCTCTCTCGTTATCGTCACTTGATCGCAATCGGAAGAAGAAACACCTCGTCGTTACAATAAATCCGCAAGTATTCGTTTTCTCACATTCTTCGAGCAAACACGCTGCTGAGTGGAGGGTTCCAAAAAATAGGAAAAAAATGCCAGCCCCAAGCTAATGAGCCTCGCTAATTTGAACGTCAAGATCTCTACTTACGCCCTTTTGCTAGTAAGACGAATTTTTCTCGCTCCCTACATGTTTACACTCATTCGTGCTCGCAGCCTTATCCACGTATTTGCACCTGAAATACATTTGCGTGTGTGTATCGCGAGAGAGGATAACAAGCTGCGACTCCGCTATGCTGCGAGGTACGCACGTCTCGGTGCTTCCTCGTACACGTGCGTCTACTAACTATAGTGAATGATAATCGTAGAGTAGGTCACCGGAACAGCGCCTCTAGCAATCTGCGTTCTTCGGCTTCTCTCCCTCTTTTTCTCTTTCTCTTCGCATCGCGTACGACGACTCGACGAGTTTCCTCCGTCCGAGCAGCTTGCCGACACACCGCATCAGGTGCGTATGTGCATGAAAACAAGCGCGCGAGCAGGTGGATGTGCGTAAAGACACGAAAAACGGAAGTGAGAAACGAAAACTACTCGAACGGAAAAAACAATCGATTTTCCATCAAAATATGAAAATCTCCAGGATCCACCTTTTTTCCTTTCAGACACGTCATCGTTTTAATTCCTGGACGAAAACTATTGATCAGACGTTCACGAGCATCGATCAGAGCAGATTGAACATTCGTTCTCGTCCAAAAGTGACAGTTGATGGATATTTGAGGCAAAAACATTTTCAGCATCGACCACGACGTCGTTTGAACAGAAAAAAAAATTTATACCCTGTCAATTCATTTTTATCTTCCACAATTTTCATTTTTTCCGATTACAAGTTCCCCTCGACATTCTCCAACATTTTTCACAATGTTCAATATTAATTTTAAAAAAAGAATCGTCTGTGATTTATTTTCCTGTGAATTTCAAATATTTATTTTGTCACGATCGTAATTTTTTTTTTCGTCCATTTGAGTTTTATATTCGTAGTGTAAAAAATGATTCAGAAGGTAAATGAACATAATCGCTAACACGCGACACATCGTAAAGCTCGTGAAAAACAAAAAACTTGGAATTAGTGACTCATTTACAAAGGCACACAATTCATTGGCAATAAAAAGTTCATTATTACACGTTTGCAAAACGTAAACGCTCTCGTTATTTTCTTCGGGGGAACAAAAGTTTTTATTTGGAGCTCGTTGAGAATCGTTGGGAGCGCGATAGTTCATAATGGCAGGCTGGGATGCTCTTTATCGTTTGGTGATAAAGTCGCCACAGGTGTTGAGGAGAATTGTACGTGCGAGAGATAAATGTACAGCGCCGCATCGTTTGCATGTTTATAGAGATTGTGCTTAGCGGGATTTTACGTGCTGCTTGCTTGCCCAGTTGAAATAACGAGCTTCCCAGACTGCTCGAGTAAGTCGAGGAAGAATCGCCAAAGAGATACTGACTCTCCTGATCAGACAGTAGCCAGACACTCTGCTGCGGATAATAAACCTTCTCTTCACTTTTGTATCGAACTACTGCAGAGAAAAAGATGAAGCTCCAGGATGATGGATTCCACTTAATAATGTAAGCAAGAAGGCTGCTCAGCAGCCTTCGTACGTTTCTTTTTCCCAAGATACTTTATGCCCGCATGAATCATCTAGCAAAACAGATTTCCCAGCTATTCGTACGCGAGGATTCGTGCGGAACAAGAACGTACCATTCAACAGTAAATTTTCTGTAATTGTTAACTTTCTACGTAATCACAAAAAACATCCATTTCAATCTACTACACTCATTCATTATACTTTTTATACCAATTAACAAAATCTCTAATCATTTCCTCTGAAAAGCTTCGTGTGAGTCGGCCAAAAGATGTTTTTCGAATTACACTTTTCCTGGCAAATTTTTTTTTTTTACAATTCATTCATTTTGAGATTCATTTTGAAGATTTTCTGATCGAACGATCGGACGGTATTTTTCGAGTTTTTTACAGTTTCATCTTTTTAAAAAACTGATCGTTTTTTTGGTTTTTATCCCTGGATCCTTTAATTATTCGCACTTAGAAAAAAAAAGTTCGACCGATGAGCTCGTGGGACGAAGAAAAACTGTGTTGGATCTGATTTTGAATTTTGGTTGATCAATTGCATGTTTTTTGGAACGTGGGACATTTGATTAGTGACGAAAAAGCAATCGATCAATTGGACTCGTTAAAATTGAGCTTGAATTTTCGAATCTTTAGGATAAATTTAATCCAATAGAGACGAACATTGAATATTCAAATTGCAGGCAATCGGAAAACGATCTCGTTCGACATGTCGATGAACCTACTTCGATATCTCGTCGAGTCTGCTCGTTGCATTTGGACTGAAGAAACTATTTTATTTTTCCAGTAGAGACGATAAATTAAAATATGTAATTTTGTTACATTTGCGTTTAGATGTTTGTTTTTTTAATCCGATGACCTTCAAAACTACGATAACGGTTGTTAAACGATCGACTTATTCTGCGGACGACTATCGGCGCATACATATATCTCGTGATCATGTGGAAACGATGTCGAGGAGGATTTTGCCTCATTAACATATCCACCGAATCATTCCTGGTCTATATACTCGATCGTAATCGTCGAGGCACTTTCTTTTCTCTCCCATAAATAACGAAAATTAATGAATCCCAATGAATTTTGATGGGCAGCCATTTTTTTTCAACCATACGCGAACCATAATTTTTGTGACGTCAAATTTAAATCGTTCGGGTGACCAGCACTTTATTAAAAAATAAAAAAATAAAAAATAGACAATTAAACAATCAAAAAACATTAAATAAATAAATAAAAAGAAATAAATAATAAAAATTAATCGACAGCTAGATAGATGAATAAATAAATGAATAAATTTAAAAAATCAAAATTTTATAAATCTATGAAATGATTAGCTTCGATTCTTTCGATAGAAAATGCTCAGCATAAAAAATATTCAGTCCAACGAACCCTGCCACGCATTTCCCAGTCTCCGAGTCGTCGCTCGACTCAGTAGACAAAAAAATCCACAAGCAACGAATAAGGCAATTGGAATATATACAGCATCGCATGGTCCGAAGATGAGATCGCGCTACAGTGAGGATTGCACATGGGCGCGTCTCCCATAAGCTGCTGCGAAGACTTCAGTACCTACACGTACGAAATACGCACATAAATCTCTCCAGTGTGTGTGACGAGAGTCTCGTGTGTCTCGCTGAATGAGATTGCGAGATAGAGTGGGGCGTCACATCGAAAACATATAATGGCTTTCACGACAGGATCTCTGTATACTTTGCGCTCCGATAGCATCGAAACATCGCAGTAAAAGTATCACAACTCCCAAATGATAAACATCTCGCCTGCGAGAATCCCATTATTCCGAAACTTTTCTTCATTTTTTCCTCCTCCCATTTAAAAAACAACTTCATCACCTCAGTCGCCTAATTAAATCAAAATTAATCAATAAAAAGTCGATTTCAATCGCCTGCAGGGCAAAGTGCACTGTCCACGTTGCATCGAGCAATTCAGAACTTCGCAAAAAGTTTCAAAGTCTGAAAAATGCGTGCAAAATATTAAAATCATCATAAATGGGCCAATGGCCACATCCACCCCATAGACAATGCATAGAAATCGTTCTAAATATTGAAATAAATGTTAAAACATAAAATTGGATCTCGTATATTTATCGTAACTTTCACCGATTTGCCGCCAAGTAGTCTCGAACCGTTTTGACCACTCAAAGAGAAATTTTTCGCGGCCTCTCGATCGAGATCGATAATGGCATCCGCAAAGTCAAAACAAAATATTTAAAAAATTGCATAATTGTAAAATAATGGCTCGTAATGTTATAATGATCGAGCAAATAGTCTCCGTATATAATTAATTCGACAGATACAGGGCGAGGCGAATACCGCAGAGCATAGAATAGCCAACGATCTGCAGATCATCGCATCGACTAGCAAGACTTTGCGGAAGCTTTCCCGCGCGATATAAAAACCGAGCAAATCCCGAGCAAACGCCTCTCGAGAGTGGAAACCCGGGCGCGTTCAAATACCAACGATGTATACTGTCCCCTGTGTGTCGAGACTGTTGTGAGGCGAGCGATATGCCGACCCAGTTCGCGAGCCTCAACCGCGAGAATCTCGCGATCGCGTTCCATCCTTTCTCTCTCTCTCTCTCTCTCCCTCTCTCCCTCTGTCTCCCCGAATTGATCGAATTCCTCATTCGTACTGCGAGCAGCATATGGAGCGGCATCTTTGAAAACAATTTTATAATTGTTATCATGTCATCGAACAGGACGGTCTCTCATACGTACGAACGAACCGAAAAATTCAGCTGAAATTTTTGTCAGGAACCCTGCTCCAATTATTCGCTTTTGGGACTCGAACAAAAAAAAATCCTGAAACCTGGTAAATAATGAGTCATTTATGACCCGCAAATTACCAAGATACACGTCACGTCGTAATAAACCCGCAAGAAGAAAATAAGTCTCGTAAATCAGCAGCAAATTAAAGCCTTCGAGTATACACTGGGTCATTTTGACCCCAACAATTTTCCGTCACCGATCCTTTGGCATTTAATTTTCGTTTTCGTCAAAAAATAAGTTCAGGGCCATAAAATGTGGATAATTTACTAAAAAACGTCTCGGGTCAGATTGACCCGATATATGCACTTACAGGAAGTGTGCACTCGACGACTTGATACACAGAGAAATCTCGAATTTATTGTTTCCTCATTATTCCAGTGTAAATATCGTTTCCATTTTCAATTTGTTTGGTTTTTTTCTTGTTTTTTTTTTTTTTTTTTTTTTTTTTCAGTATCTAGAGCCTGTGCTCAATGCCCCATAAAAGTTACACTGCACGTTACTGTCATAAGTGAATAAATGTTGCAGGAACATCAATTAGAATATTGAGTCCTAAAAAATACTCATTTTTTCAATCAACCAGGCGGAAAGCTATTCGGAATAGAACTGTGTCTGAAGAAACTCACAGGTGTGTTTACATGGACGATGCATGACGTTGACACCCGCCTGGGACGACTAGATTAAGGCAACGGGGTCATCTGTGTACCACCCGGTAGCCAGATCCCAGCAAACTCGAGAGAAAACTCCATCGACCAACTGCGTGTGCATTATCCGCTTATTACACTATTTATCCTCGCTCTATACCTTGGGATTATCGTCGTTTTACATTTTTTTTTTTTTATATCGAAAGACTCCGGAACGATACCCGCAGCTTTTTTTGTTAACCCCATAACTTATGGGGATGAGCGACAAACTTAGGAATTTTGAAAATTCGTGAAAATGGAAGAATTTTTCTGGGTTTTTCGTCGACCAGAAAAGTTCATGGCTCTAAAAATTCGTGAGAAACAATTAGCAAAACTTCGACCCCCATGGCTGTGGGACAAGTTTAATATTTCGTGTCCCTAATTTTTATTCCCCAAAGGTAAATGAATTCGGAAATAAAATATGAAAAGAATCGTACTCCGTGCTCAGCATCAGGTGAAAAGGAAAAATAAACAGATAGGGACACGTACTCGCTGCTGTATCAAAAGTAATTCTTGACATTCGAATAAATAACAACGGGAGTCCATGAGAGCACTCGAAAAATCCGGTTTTTCGTACCTAATGGGTGCTCGCAATGTCGCTTTTGGCAACAAGCACGTCTTCGTGCCACATACCATAGGGTGTCTTCTATTTTCGTCATCGCACTCCACGACATTCTTTTTTCACTTCCTGAACTTTATCATCAGTCGGTATATCCGTGAAGCGAATGCCCGACCGAGAGCCTTGCTAGAAGAGGACCAACACGTCGAAACAGAAAATCAGTCTCTTCTATGCTCTGGACCACTTTCTCTTCGCGATCTACTTTTTTTTTCGCAAATTCTTCGAAACATTTGAGTCTCTCGATGTTTTGCATGGGAACACAAAGAACTTATTGAATTCTCTCGATTCCTCCGCGCCAGAAATTGCCAAAAAATCAAAATTAAAATCGCGAAAACTTTGAAAATTTGCTCCAAAAACTCAAAATTCATCGAACGCGAGGATTAAAAATCGAAAAAATTGGATTTTTTTTTTTTCTCGTGTATTTATCGTTGAACAATTCGGTCGACTGTGTTTCTAATGGGTACGAGATCATGGTCAACAGTAGTTACGGCAGTGCTGCGCTGCCAGGAGCGAAAATTGAGCCGCGCGTGCGACGTCCACGTTTATCTCCGTCGCGTCGTTCCTCGACGTTACACACAGACGAATTTCTTTATTTGTATGTATACGAAATAAAATATTAGTCTAGAGCACACAGCGAAGATAACGAGAGGCTGAGATTCGAACTAACACGCGGAGAGGCTGCGTGTGGATCGAGGATTTTATTCACAGGCTCACGTCGTACAATCGCGCGTGTAAAAAAGTGTGTATAGAATTTAATAGACGAGCAAGATTTTGATCGAGCGTCAGCTGGTGCGTTTGGTGCTGCAGTATCGGCAGAAAAGCCGCCGGATCGACGATGACCGCGTGTCGTATAGCTCGTCTAAAGAATTCTCGTGACTACGCGTTTGGCTTATTGTCCCAAATATTTTCCCCCCAAAATCCACCAAATTCGCGTTCCCTAAACACAACGTTCACCAAATTCTTTGCTCGCCATGGATCCACGGTGCACATTAACGGACGCAAAATATCCCGGGAGAGAATGCGCGACAATTACGCAAAGATGAAGGAAAAATGTCAATGTGAGTTATTTATTATTTTTTTACTTCGTTTCCCCATTTTTCAAAAAGTTTTCATCGAACCAGGAAAAAAGGAGCTTTTAGTTGTCCAATCTGCAGCTATTGATCGTGGCAATACGATTGCCTCGACGATTGTTATTGCAAAAAGAACGAGAAATCTCGCAACATCTCCATTTCGAACGATTTGGCAAGTCCCAAAATGTTCGTAGTTTTTTAATTCAACTTTATCATCATTTACTATCATTTATTACGTTCGCTCTGCGACTGTTTTTCGTGGCGAATCCAAGGGTTCCTGGAGTTTCCGGTTACGGCACTGTGACATATTTTCCCAGCTGCTTTTCCATCTGTCCTTTTCCCATCCACGAACGTTCAGGCTTTTCTTCTCGCTCTCCGACCGGTTCATTCTTCAAACCGAGAAACTCCACGGTCTATAGTCGTCCACGTGTTACTAAACAGTATAAGAGTGTGCACGCGATTGTACGAGCCACAACTTTGTGCTCTCGTAAGTGTGTCGAGCACATGGAAACAAAATTTCAAATTTCAAGATTCGAAAAAAAAAAACAAAACATTTGGTTTCTATTTTATTCCCGAAATTATCTCCACGCGATAAAATCCTCCGCAGCTCACGACCTGAGAAACCAGCAAATTCCCACTACAACGTGACGTGTAAAACGAAATTTTTCAACTCAACAATTAGCAATTATGAAATTCGATGATTTAAATCTCGATCAATTCGAAAATTGAATCGAAACAAATCCCTCGAGACTTTTGTTAATAAAAAAACTTTCGGATTTAATTTAAATGATGGATAAGGGATCGATTCGTATCCTCGATACCAGGCTGTACATATCTCGCAACAATCGAGGTCGATATTCAATTGAGTTTTATTGAGCCAGGAATTAATTCGAAGCCTGCGATGACACGAGGGAATTGCAAGTCGAGGATTACATCCCATAATACTTCTCGACGATTTTGTTATCTCCCCCTGATCCAGCATCACATCTGAAGCTTTCTATTAATAAAATAGATATAGAATTGAAATATATTTCATCCTGTGCAGAGACAAAGCTATGGGATCCATGGATAAGCAACAAACGTATGAATTATGGGCATAAATACATGGGCGACTGTATATCGATGTCGAGTCTCAATTAATTAATTGGACCGATCGTTTCCTGGGCTCGAACAAAACGCTCGTAAAACATTAGGCACGTACGACAAGTATTAATCGGCTGATCGAATGAAATCGTAATGCTTGTGTATCGAAGTACATTTTGATGGGGAAAATTGGGGACGACATGAATTAGGGAAGATGGAGAATAAAATGCTGTTCGCGAAATATCGAGCGAGCGGAAATCATGTCTCATCGCCAATGGATTCTATACACGCGGACATGCCTTCGACTGACAGTTCCGTATACGCGCAGCTTTTATTTACAACCTGAGCGAGATGAAAACACGTGGATGTGGAGAAAGAGGAAAATCTAGAACGGTGAAAATCTCTTCGTGTTCCATTATATGGTACAAGAGGCGAAACTAGTTCGCTCTTCTCTACTTTTTCTATAAGCTGATCGTACGCGATAGATAAACTCGAGATATATGTATACAGATTTGGAAATGGCCATGCAACCTTGTTCTGGTATACATTCACATTTATATGGCTCGGAAAATCGCCTCGCGTGATAAATCCGCCGGTGCATTCCATCGCAAATCTCTTTCAGGAACACGTGGAAATAAATTTATAAAAATCCTCGGATATACGAGAGCTGAAAAAATATCCACAACCAGAATCCCTTCACTGAGCAAACCGTTTATTCATCATATTCAAAAAAAAATAGAAACGGCATTTAATAACGTCGATCGCTTTTTTTTTTGGAGTTTGAAATTCGTATTTTTTCTCACGTGGCATTGACTCGAAAATCTCATAATACGAAATTCATTTCTTCATCATTTTTTTAAGGAAAATTAAATCAAATTTTTCTTCAAATTTAATTTAATTGAATTCAGTAAAACGAAACGTTTCATTATTTTTGAAAAAATAGAAACGGCTTAATAACATCGATCGCTTTTTTTCCGGACATGAAAATTTATCGTTACGTGGCATCGACTCGAAAATCTCATATCTCGGAATTAAATACTTCATCATTTTTTTTCGAAGAAAATTAAATAGGAAAAAAAAATTCGTCAAAAACGTCGAATTTCGAGTATTTTAAATCAAATTTGTATTTTTTTATTGCATTCATGAATAATGTCTCAGTAAAAAAGTAAAAATTGTCGAGATGACGTGAGAATCTCACTGTGGCTCGAAAGGTTGGGGATTTAATAATCTGTCACTCGTCTGTGTGTACAAAATAAATCATTTTGGCATCGAGCAAGTCTCCTGGATAATAATAGAGACTTTTTTTTTGTTTACCAGCAGACGTGTCCCGATTTGTTTAAAATAAACAGCTCTATACGCGTTCACGTGTTGACGTATATACGGTTATATACATATATATAGATATACACGATTGGACAATGCTAGAGAGTAGCACTTGGCAATCGATTTAATGTCAAGGACGTACGAGTCTGTGGATTTAGATTGGCGAACAATTTCTCGAGTATAATTCGAATGAAAACAAAATTTCTTCGTTATTTCTGCACTTAAGAAAAAAAAACCGTAATTCAAAAATTTCTGGAATCTGGAAATGATACAAAATTCGAAAAATATTATTGTTCGAAATTGAGAAAAAACGGTGGAGAATTTTCGATTTTTTTTTTTTGGGAAGAAATTGCGAGAAAATGATGGCGAAGCTCCGATGGAAATTCGCTTGTGTTTTTTATGGTGAATTTTGGGTCAAACTCGACTAGAAAAATCTTTCCTTGTAGCTCGTTTGACACTTTTCCGTTGAGTGGAAAATTACGGTATTTTCGGCGTTAAATAGCTCAGCGAATTAAAATTATATTTATGAAAAAATGAAAGCATTCGATGTGACTTTAAAAAGGAAAGAAAGAAACAAACGAATTGACGTGATTTTACGCAAATTAATTCGAGTCTTTAATTTCATTTGATGATGAAGCATAATTGAATTTTCTTTATTCGGTTCGGGGACATGAGTAACAAAAATAAAGCAAAAGGTCGTGCCCGCATGGTTCCGTTGCTCATCCAAAGTGAAAGTTGCGTGGGTGACACAATGGCAAAGAAAACAAAAATTTCGACAATCCGTTTCGTGTATGGTCTTGCCTCTTTTTTTTTTTTTTTTTTACCGCAGACGAGCACGATCTGTCGCGCTCACTTTCTCATATCCGGCTGCCTAAGAACGAGAGCACGTAATAAATATTCACTGGCTTATTTTTCCTCGATGACTCATAGAGAAAGTTTCGATAAGTTCGTACGTTTCGAGCATATTCATTTTTTTTTTCGCCATCAAATCGCAACGAGACTTTTTCGCTCGTATCGATCGAATAATTAAAAATTTATCGTTCCTGCATGAACAACGAATAACAAAGACATTTATTCGTCTGGGTTTTTGTGCAGCGAAGAAATTGCCACAGGATGTCGATCCAAAGGGCGTTTTTGCTTGCAACGAACTCGACCTCAAGGAAGTTCAGGTCTATGGCTTCGATTACGATTACACACTCGCCTGTTACAAACCGTCCTTGGATTTTCTTCTCTACAATCTCGGAAGGGACATGCTCATCAAAAAATACAAGGTACATTTTTTTTCCCCACTTTTCCTCAAGTTTATTACGCAATTAGACGCTCCTTGCGGCCTCATTGTTGTCTGGGAACTCGTCCTCAAAACTAATTTCGCGAATCATATAAATTTGCCACTTTTCAAGTTTTTTTTTTTCGTTCACGTATTTTTTAGATTAAAAAAATCTAGAGAAATATTGGGACAAAAAATTCGTCACTTTTATCTCAAAGTTTAGCACGATTTAGTAGAAATTTTGCACAGCAGAAAAATTTCAAATCAATCCCAAAAAAATTGTCGATTTTCGAAATTTAAACGAATTTCAATAACAACAGTGCGTGTGTCGTCTTAATTAAAATTTCGCTAATTATGCGGCTTGTTTACTTTACCGAAAAACGATGAAATTTTTTTTTCAAAATTTAGCCATTTCCGGTCAATTTTCTTAATAAAAAGTCAATTAATAAAAAATGTCAGGATCCCCCGACAGAATATCATTAGAGACGCCCGACTGACGCAGCCGATACAAACCAAAAAACAAAAAATTTCATCGTTTTTCGAAAAAATAATCAAACCGCAGAATTACCAAAATTTTTTAAATTGAAAAATGTTTTTCAGTATCCCGAGGGAATCGGGAAGCTCGAGTACAGACCAGACTTTGCAGTTCGCGGTCTGCACTACGACATAGAAAAGGGACTTTTGTTGAAACTGGACACATTTTTACAAATTCAACTCGGAGCCGTTTATCGTGGTCTACATCCGGTGCCGGATGACGAAGTCCTCAGGATCTATAAAAATCGTATCATACCATTCGCTTACGTCGAACCACAGCACAAAAATTCCCACGTGAGTTTGCGAACCTGTTCTCAAAAGGAAAAAAAAAATGCCTCGTCCATCATGCACCAAACTGAACGTTTCACCGTTTTCAAATATTCACCCGCACCTTTCGATGAAAAATAAAGGAAAAAAATGAGTTTTTTATTGTTGGGAATCGACTCGATCGTCTTGAAAAAAAAATTTTCTGTTGACAATTTTGTTTCTTTAAATTATAAACAAAAATAATTGTCGTAGAAATTTCCTTGGCCGTTGATTCAAATTCTTTGGGAATTTAAGGACATCGTAGACAACAGAAAACTCACTTTTTTCCATTTCCTCAATTGTGTTTTCCTCGTAATGAATTCTCTCTCTTTGCACGATCACTACATACGTTTCGGTTTCTCTATTTCCTCCCACATCCCGATACACCGGGAATATGACCAAAGCAGAAGGTAAGCGATTCTCGGCCAATTATTAGTTGCAAGAAAATGTGGATTATAATTGTTTTAATTATCGTGTCGATGGATTGAAACAAAAATTCGTTTCCTAGGATGGTCCACATCGCACGAAGATGGTACAACTTGCTGATCTTTTCTCGGTACCGGAAATGGGACTTTTGTGCAACGTGACGGAATACTTTCTGCGCAATCACATCGATTACCACCCGGAAATACTCTTCAGAGATGTCAAGGTTTGCCCAACCACGAACTCGTCGATATATTTCGATAAAAAATCCGTCAATTTTTACGAAAATTCATCAATTTTTATAAAAATTCGTTAATAGTTTCAAAAATTCGTAAATTTTCAGAAAAGTTTGACAATTCTTACAAAAATTCATAAACTTTTAAAAAAGTTTGGCAATTTTTACAAAAGTTCGTCCATTTATAAAATAGTTCGACAATTTCTACAAAAATTCGTCAACTTTTAGAAAAGTTCGGCAATTCTCACAAAATTTCGTCAATTTTTTTAAAAAATTCATCAATTTTTAGAAACGTTCGGCAATTTTTACAAAAGCAGCAAAATTTTTACAAAAATCAATTTTCCTCGATCTTTTTTTAACGAATGTAATTTTTTTTTTTAGAATTCCGTCCAAAGTTGTCATCCGATAATGCACCAGATGGTGGTAAACAACGTGTCGGAATATCTCGAGTTGAACAAAGATTTAACGAAATATTTAGACCGGTTAAAATCGATCGACAAAAAGTTATTCCTCGTTACGAACAGTCCGTTTCATTTTGTGTAAGTATTTTTCAAAAAATTCATGAAAAATACGACCACGTAGAATTTTATTTCGAAAATTTTAGTGCAAACTAAAATTTCGCTTTCGTTTAATGCTCGAAATATTTTCTCCCCAGCGACCAAGGCATGAAATATCTCGTGGGTGATGGCTGGAGAGACTATTTTGAAGTCGTCATCGTACAAGCGAGAAAACCCAAATTTTTTACCGACGAAACGAGACCGTTGAGAATTTATGACGTTGCTACGAAAACCCAGCTCTGGGATCGTGTCACGAAGCTCGAAAAAGGAGTTATTTATCAAGAGGTTCGTCAGCAAAAAACAATATTCTAGACCCATTGAGTCTTAAGGGCGCAGGTCCGTTTAAAATCCCCAAAAAAATCGTTTCTCGTCAATTTTTTTTTCCACAAAAACATGAAAAACAAATTTTTCAAAAGTTTTGCACGATTCTCTCCGATTGAAATCGATAAAACTATACGAAGGTTCATTGAATTTCCTCAGGGGACTGTTAAGCAACTTCAGGACATGACAGGCTGGCGAGGGCACCAAGTGCTATACTTTGGTGATCATCCTTACAGTGACTTGGCCGATGTGACCTTGGAGCATGGTTGGAGGACCGGAGCAATAATCAAAGAATTAACGGTAAAAAAAAAAAAATTCCACAATTTTTATTGAATCGAAAAAACCGATTTTTTTATTGATCCGAGTTCCCCATTTTTTCGTGTCAAATATTCGGCAAATGTGTTGGAAATAAAAACAATAATTTCGACTTGAAAATTCTAGCACGAAATCGCGAATTTGAACGACCGGAAGTTCAAGGAAAATGCTAATTGGCTCCAAATGTTAACGACGCTGATCGAGGATCATCAGGACTACGAGGGCGCCGAAGTTCAGGCGCAACTCAACGAATGGATGGAAGAAAGAGACAAACTCCGCAACGAAATAAAACGCGTTTTCAACCAACAATTCGGCTCGGTATTTCGAACATATCACAATCCTTCGTATTTCTCGAGGCGCCTGTTTCGTTTTGCAGATATTTATATGAGCTCGATCACGAATCTCCTTGGCTATTCGCCATCCCACACTTTTTATCCGAGACGAGGAGTAATGCCTCACGAGTACATAAGTTACTTTATGTAAAAAACGAAAAAAAAAAAAATACTAGAAATCCATATTTTCGACTTTTTAGGAGTAAAAAGTATTGCCGAGCCTGAGTAGAGCCACGAAAAGCAAAAAAAAATCAAAATGAAAAATTCACGACAATAAAAATTCACATTAATCGATTTTTCTTTTGAATAAAAAATTCGAAATGAAACGAAAATTTCGTCTCCCAAGAAAATTTCAATGCATCGGAAATAATACTCATGTTTTTGTAACGTAAGAAAAAAAATTACGTCACGATTCTTTTTCATCGTCCTGATGCTCGTAAGTGACAAAAATTATTTTCATTAATTTTGAGCAATTGAAAAAAAAAAAATGATTGAAAATTTGGTTTTCGTGAAAAAACATAATACTCCTTGTAAATAAACGCGAGATCCACAGGATATAATTGAGAGTATTAAAAGCCTCGACTGTGAAAAAGTGTGCAGCGCGAAAAAATTTATCTAGCATCGATTTTCTGGAGCGAATTTAATTCCGAAATGAATTGACTGACGAAATCGCGTTTATCGTTTGCGTGTGACGTTGAAAAACGTTCAATCCGAGTCACGAGTATTTCGCGAATAGATAAAAACGATATCAAGTTCACCTTAAGTGCAATTTTTAAGGGACTTGGATTCTAGAGCCTCAGAAAATCGAAAAATTCTTTTTCAAATCCTTCTATCAAGTATTTCGAACGTCGAGTCTTTGACGTTTAAGAAAACGAGATTATTGAGCTGAGAACAGTCGCGACGTTCTTAGGGAAAAAGTGTTCATTAAGTTTTAGCCACAAAAATGTATTTTTCTTTTTCTTCCCTCCCAATGGGACGAGCGAGGAAGCAGCTTGCTGTAAAATTGTATAGAGAACGACATTACGGTTGTTGAATAAAAATTTCTTTTCAATTTTTTGACTCGAACTCATTGAATTTTTTTTTTTTTGAAATTAAAAAATACAACAATAATAATTTTTTTTTAAACCCGTTCCTCCTGAAAATTTCTTTTAGATTTCGATTCCCAGTTCCCTTCATTGCGCCAATTGTGACAAAGAAACAACCTCAAAAAACGTCAGACCCTCGTGAGCCCTAGAAATAATCATGGACACCGAAAAAACCGTACGTTGAATTTTTCTTTCTCATCGATAAAATAATTGCATAGCTCCATTATTCGATGCATCGTGAATTCGTAATTTTTTACGAAACACACTTTTCGGAGACGCTAATAACTCTTTTGCACCGGATCAGGAAGCGTCAAAATCCCAAATAGCAAAATCGATGAGCTCTCGACAAAACGAAACCGAATCCACGAGCATAATGATGTCAGGGACGAAAAAAAATCGTCGAAGAATGTCCGAAGCTCCTAGAGTAGTTTTCGCTGATCAACAACGTGAGTAAAAGGTTCAGCATCTTCTCTCAACCTCCCAAAAGTCATTCGAGGTTCGACCATGTCTTATTAATGTTTTTTTTTTGCTCAATATTGATCGGAAATATTAACAGAGACTCCAGAAGATTCTTCTGTCGAAGAATTGGTTGACGAAGCCGAAGATAACGAATCGAAAAATGCGGAGCCACTAGCACGAGCCGAAGGAGACGACGATGCATGGGCAAGTGTTGGCTCGATTTTTCCATTCAATTCAAAACGAAATTCAACTGCAGGGTACACTTGGAATTGTTGTTAATTGTTGTTAATCAACAGACGTCCGAGAGTCACGACGCTTTCCGTGAAATCCAAGTCAGAACCAAGAAGCATTTAGATTCTCAGCCGGAAGTGCCTGAACGATTGATCAGAACATCGAGACTGGACGAAATGGAAGGTTTTGCGAGCAGGAAACGAAGCACAGTTTTTCTTGGCTACACGATCGACGAGATGTTGGCTCAGCATGCGCAAACACCACGACACAGTGTAAATTGAAAAACAATGGACACCGGAACTTGCTGATTGAAAATTTCATAGAAAACATTAAAAATTGACGATTTTTTAAAATTTACAGATTTTTGAACGACAAGAGAATGGCTCATTTTCCTCTACGATTTCGGAAACTCCCGGGGGTCGTCCGCGGTTCTCCGAGAACATCGGAGTCAAAAGTTTGATCGTCGATCTTCCCCCGACCGATTGTCTGCCTCCCCTGGAGGCCAGAGCTTTCGCAGTCGTTCTCCAGGAAGCTCTGGATCAATTGGGAATCCTCGAGCGAGTTATTCCTGCCGAGGTCGATCTCCGCTGGGACGAGAGCTACCGAACGATCGATGAAAAGTACGGGACGCCGGAGGAACCGGAAGTTATGTTCAGAAAAGACATGGGACTGTTGCCTCTCGTTCCTACGGTTTCTGAGAAACTCCAGCGAGACAGGCAAGCTCGTGAATTTTGGGAATCTCCATCTTTTCCCACAAAAACGAACTTTAATCTCTTTTTATCTTCCCACAATCTCGGGCCCTCGTCCATCTCTGTTTTTTGCTCGCTCATCACTTTTTTTTTCTGTTTTTCATCGAAATTGACGTAAAAGTTTCCAACTTTCGATCCAGGACTTACATGTTCAATGTCCTGAAGAGTGCGGTTCGCGACATTCAGTGTCTACGAAGATACGATCGTTTGGAAACGGAAGTCGATGACATAACTCGGATCCTCGAAAGCGAACACAATCTCGAAGTGAACAACGAAATTTGGACGGGTCAGGTGATGCAACTCCAAGAACTCATCGAGTCCGAACGATTGAAAAACGAAGAAGAAGTTACTAAATTGCTGCTTTTGGCTCACGACATGAATGCCGAAGTGGACACTGCCATTTTTTCCAATCAATCGAAATTGGGTACGAAAATCTGTTTGAAAAGTTTAAGATAATCCCGACCTCATGAATTTCTACGTTGCTGATTCAGATTTTCTTTTCAAAAAGTTCAAAAAAAAAGTTAAAAAATGAGATTTTCGATTTTTAAAAATCAAAAAATTACCCACAAAATGAGATTTAAAAAAAAACACAATAAATGGGATTTTATAGTTTACCAAATCCAATGATTAGACACAAAACGAGATTTGCTATTCAGAAAATTCCAAAAATTAGAAAAAAATGAGATTTTCTATTTTACAAAATTCACAAATTAGAAAAAAAAAGAGTTTTTCTATTTAAAACATCCCAAAAATTAGACAATGAATGGCAAAGTCCATTTATTCCAATAAATCGAAACTGAGTACGAAAATCTGTTTGAAAAAGTTTTCGGTAATCCCGACCCCACCAGTTTCTACGTTTCTGTTCGATTCGATTATTTACGAATGACGTAAAAAAATTATAAGGAATTATTAGATTACGTGGAACGATGGGAAAAAGCTCGTCTCGATCAGCAAAAATTGGGTCTCGAAATCAAAGAACAAGAAATAAACGATGCCCTGGAAAACGTGGCGACGTTGGAAAGTGACGATCAAATAATATCGAGCGAAGTGAGAGCGTTTCTTCAGTCGAATACGCAGGAGCTGGAGGACAGCGTAGCCGCGTGGAGCATCCGATACAACGAGGAAAGCGAGCGTCTGGTTCGTCAGATGAACGACACGAAGGTTTTCTTCTAACCTGACAAATTTCAACGGCAACTCGCGATTACAGGGAAACTTAATTTTCCGATTTTCTCTTTGGAAGGAAAAAATTGAATTTCAAAAAATCCGCTTAGAAAATCTTGTGGAATTGAAGTTTGAGCAACAAATATTTCTCAACAAATGTTACGAAGAGCAGAGACTGGCCGAAAGGGAACTCGCGTATCAAGAAGCTATCAACGAAGCTGCTACGCTCATTCAAAGTCTCTGGCGAGGATACATGGTCAGACACAAATTAGGCAAATTCGAAAAACTTTGGGCCACTCTCTTGAAAAACAAAAACAAAAAGAAGAAGAAAGGAAAGAAACGGAAGAAATAGAAGTGTAAAGAAATTCAATACGTGCCTGAATCTGTGGATCGAAACATTTTTAACGTTTTTTTTTTCATTCGCTGTATTGTTTAATCGCTGCATCAATTTTACTCCAGTAATTAAGCCAATCACGACCAAACAATTTGCTTTCGAAATAAGAAATCACTTGCAGCAAATTGGTTAATAGTTAATCAACTAATTAAGCTCAATCATCGTTTTTACTCCGATACCAATGACTATCAAACGAATTCTCAAAGATATCATGAATAAAAAGTTCAAAAAGTTCAACTTGGTCGAAATACTGAGATACAACGAACCCAGCCCTCACACAGGCCCTTCCTATCGTTCGGTCGTTTGGTGGCGTTTCGTTGATTCATTTCTCAGTTAGCTGAGCTTTACGCTCTGTGGATCGTCTGTTTATAACCTAAAAAAACGCTGCTCTACAAAAAACCCAGATTTTCTAGTTAAAATCGAACGTAAACACCAACAAAATGGATATTTTGAAAGCCGAGATAATGAGAAAGCGAAAACAGCTCGAAGAGAGTAAGATGATGGTACGTAAATCCCAATTTTCGGCATGATCCACAACATAACCTCTCCGATCGAGAACTTTCCTACAATTCCGTTGTTATCTTTACAGAACGAAAACAAAAAATATTTCAAACGTGGCGAGTTGATGGCCGAGGACACTGAAACCTCCGACACAACAGGACAAAATAGCGATGCGGTGAAAAGTCACGTTGGGAAGCATCTCGCTGAATCCAGCACCAATACTTCCGAGCATTTGACACTTTCGCGACCAGAGGTTATCCGAAGACTTCGCGAACGTTGCGAGCCTATAACGTTGTTCGGAGAATCCGAAGTCGATTCTTTCCAGAGATTACGGAAACGCGAGATCCTCGAGCCCGAAGTTAACAAAGTGAGTTTCGTTAATTAATTGATTTTCGTTAACCCTTCGGGTCAATCTGACCCTAGGCGTTTTTCAAATCGCTGTATTCCGATAAATATACATTTTTTATTTTTTTCAATGAATTATCCATAATTTATGGTCCTAAATTTTTTTAAAATCAAAACGAAAATTAAATGCCAAAACATTCGTTGCCGTTAAATGTCAAACAATCGGTGACAGAAAATTTTTGGGGTCAAATCGACCCAGTGAGTACTCAAAGGGTTAATTAAGGGATTTTTGTTAATTGAAGAACTTTTTCACCTCAAATTTTGCCGAACGATCACAAATATAAATTTTCCAAATGTCAAGGGTTTCCGCAACGATTTCCAAGAAGCGATGGAGCAGGTGGACCAAGCGTACCTCAACGAGTTATTGACGTCGTCAAAGCCAAACGGTCGAGACCGTCAAGGAGACGTAAACGTGCCTGATGAGGGCGTGACCTACGACGACCTCCAAAAAATGTCGGTGAAGCTGAACAAAGGCGATCGAGACTACGACATGACGGTCATCACGCAATTCCTTCAATTCTTGGTGCAAATTTGGGGCAACAATTTGAACAGTCGAGGTACCGCAGAGAAAATGAGTACACGAGGAAAAATGGCGAGTGCGACTTACGCGCAAACCAGGGAATACCTCAAACCTTTACTTCGGAAACTCAAAAATAAATCTCTCCCTGAAGACATCACCGACAGCTTGACAGAAATCGTCAAACATCTCTTGGAACGAAACTACATTCTGGTAAGTAAAATTCTCAATTCCCATGATTTTTTTATGTTGCATAAAAATTAATAATTGAACTGACGAGGATAAGCATATTGAAGACTTTTAAGAACGCGATCCCGAAGTTGTAGAAGTTTTGAATTTTTTCTTGTCAAATTCTGAAGATTTGGTGAATCAATTCTTTATTATAAATTATTTAATTTAATTTATTCATTATTGTCATTAGTTATTAATTATGATTATTTTTTATTTATTATTTATTATTTATTTGGTCGATCATTGATCATTGATCATTTGTCATTACTAATGATCATTTGTCATTACTAATTATTTCTAATTTTTATTTTTCTGCTTCGTTATTTAAGAGAAGCTATGGGAATTTTTTTTTTCCATTCATACGAATTGGGTGAATTATTATTTATTTATCTATTATTTATAATTTGATAATAATAATTGTTGTTTATTTGTTATTTATTTTGTTGATAATTAGGTGAATTTTTAACGAATTGATTTTCCAGGCCAGCGATGCATATTTGCAAATGGCAATCGGCAATTCCCCCTGGCCGATCGGCGTCACCATGGTGGGTATCCACGCGCGTACAGGACGAGAAAAGATTTTCTCGAAAAACGTGGCACACGTAATGAACGACGAGACTCAAAGAAAATATATTCAAGCTCTAAAAAGACTGATGACTAAGTGTCAAGAATATTATTCTACGGATCCGTCTCGATGTGTCGAATACTCCAAGATTTAAGGTCTCCACGAAGCTCCTTTTTCGGGACATTTGTAAATAAGACTTTCGCTAATAAACTTGTACATACTCGTTAATAAAATAAGTTAGAATTTCTTCTTTCGCTACTTTGGTATTCGAATAAATCCAGAATTATTCCTCCAAAGAAAATCTAATGTTTCTAAAAAATTAAGGAACTTTGGGCATGTAACGATAAATTCTCAATTTTTGAGGCGGAATTGTCATTTGAATTTCATTTTTCCGGAATATTGTCAAAATACAATTCGAAACTATCGTATTTATGTTTTTTTTTTTTTTAAATTCGTAGACATTTATCGATTTTTCAAAATCACGTTCAAATTTTTGCGAACAAAAACAAAAGATTTCGTTTTTTTATCAAATTCACTAAAATAGGCGGGAAATGATTTTTCGAAAATTAAATTCTAGACAAAAATACGGCTTCATTATTAAAAAGAAAAAAAGCTGAAACTCACCCCGTGGATCGACCGGATTATGAGACCGATCTTTTTACGTTCACCCCTAAAAAGACCTTTTGGACTTACAGTAAACAAAACTGTCAACATCTCTCGAGTCACTTGAAAGTAAATGTAACGGAATGAAAGAATAAAAGTGTCGTCGCAGCACGAATCCTGATTATTTCTTCATCTGCTCGTCCAGCTCCGTAGCGCGAGCAACTGCAGCCTTTATCGCGTTCATCAAGGTGACCCTGCAAAGTTTCAGGTTCATTAAAAAAAAACAAAAAGCGACGTTTTCAAGCGTTTGAAAAATCGCTTTTGATCAACAACCTTTAATCAAAGTTCCATAAATTCTTTTTTCGAGCTATAAAAAAATTAAACAAACCCAAACAAAAAGCGAAGTTTTCAAGTTTTCAAAAATTTGCAACTGTAAATCAAATTGGATTGAAAGTTCCATAGATTTTTTTTTTTCATGCTAGGAAAATGTGCGAAAATTAACAACCTGACGCCTCCCTCCTCCATCGCGTGAATACCGCAGATGGTAGTTCCCCCGGAAGAACAAACTTCATCCTTCAGTTCTCCTGGATGCTTTTTAGTCTGAATGACCATATTTCCAGCTCCGATGAGCACCTGAGCTGCAAACTGTGTCGCCATTGCTCGAGGCACACCAGCCTTTACCGCTCCGTCCGAGAGACCCTCGATTATTTGGTAAGCCTAAAAATTTCATTTAAAAAAAATCATAAATAAAAAAATAAAAATTTTCATCCTAAATAAAAAATTCTAAGTGTAAAAATATCGTTCGAACTCACAAAAGCTGGTCCGGATCCGGACAAAGCGCTTATGGCGTTCATTTGCGATTCCGGCACTTCCTCGACCATACCGAGGTGAGAAAATAGCTTGTGAACGATTGCACCCTCGTTCGATGTCGTCTCTTCATCCTTACAGTAAACTAAAAAATTGTTGATAAAAAAAAAAGAAAAATTAGACAAAAATGAGATTGTGTATTTTTAAAATTCCAAAAATTGAATTGAAAAATGTGATTTTCCATGAAAAAAAAATCCAAAAGTTGGACGAGAACTGAGATTTTCTATTTGATAAATTCCAAAAATTATAAAATGAGATTTTTTACTTTAAAAATTCCAGAAATTAGACGAAAAATGAGATTTTCTATTATCATACGAAAAATTTTACAACAAATGTAACTTTTCATTGAAATTCGAACAAGTAGCTGAAGAATGAGATTTTCTATTCAAAAAATTCCAGAAATTCGACAAAAAAAAGAATTAATATTTCAAAAATTCCAAAAATAATCAGTTTTCTGCGAAAAAAAAAAACTCCCATAAGTTTTGATTCAATGAATGTGTGATTGATGAACTTTTGTTCATTAAATTACCAGTAATACCCGCGCCGACCATCAGAGGTGTATTTGGCATGGTCCGAACAACGCCGAAACCCTCGTTAGGCATGGGATCCGGATGAATCCTCTGAACCGTGAAAATATTTCTTTCATTAAGAATCGCAATTCCAAAAATTGCTGCTTCGTAATAAAATAGCAAAATCGATTATTTACGTCTCTCAAAGTTTCCAACTTAACGCCAACCAATACAGACACAAAAAGTTTTCTCGAAGATGCAATAATATCGGAACACTTTTGGAAGTCGGATGAAAGGTCCTTGAGCATTTGAGGCTTAACTGCGATAAAAACTACTCTGCAATTTTTTATAATATCGTAATTATTGAGACTCGTCCGAGCCCCTAGCTCGTTCCAAAACTCCAGGGTTTTAGACGTTCTGGATGAAACCCACACCTTATCTGCGTTCAATACTCCTGCAGAATTAAAAATGAAAAAAAAAAAAAAACAGTAAAAAACCGTCAATTTTTCTTTTTCAACGATATTATTTACATTTTTTTGGAAGTTTTTAAAAAATGCGTTAAAAATATTTATAGCAAACGACAAATAGCATTTAGATTCGGTTTTTATTTACGCGAGTATTTTTTTTTTGGAAATACCTTTTTTTATCAAACCAGCACCAATGGCACGTGCCATATTTCCACCGCCGATGAAACCAACTTTAAGCTCCATCACGATTTTCGAGTCCTCCATTTTTTCAAGTTTTTGCTTGAATTTGCACCGAAGAAAATGACTTAGAGAACTCGATAACTACGCACTAATTTAACCTCTAAATTATCAGTACTTTACGTAATTTTTCTGGGAGATATACCCCCGATTTGTTCGAAGATTGAACTGCTCTCGTTTCGCTAGAGATATAACAAGTCCATAGGCAATATTATAAGCAAAGACCCTAAGTCAGAAAAGTGAGAGTTTTGGAAAACTCGGCGCCGCACACTTATTCACATGCATTTCGCCCTGACCTCGTCATTCGCTTTAGACTGCGACCGAGACTCTGCTGATTGGTCAGCGACCAACGACAGCCAATCACGTTCGTCGTAAACAAAGTCGATTCAAAAAAACGTCCAAGCTCCATCATAACAAGCCGGAAAGTTCGTTAGTTCGTTCGTGTTATCGTTCGTGTGGACATTGGATCAATCTGACCCGAGGCGTTTATCAAATCGTTGAATATTCCGGTAAATATGCATTTTCTGTAGTGAATTATCCACATTTTGTGGTCCTCAATTTATTTTTTGCCGAAAATTAAAATGTTCGTTGCCATTAAATGCCAAACGCCATCGGTGACCGAAAATTGTTGGGGTTAAAACGACCCAGCATGCACTCGAAGGGTTAATTAATAGTTTTTAATATATTTTTGGAAATCATTATTTTGCCTATGTACCTGAAATCTCGTGATCCATCTCGTCAGTCTTCTCCATAAAGTGCGAGTGAGTTGAATTCTGTTCGAAAAAAGATGGTTAGACATTGTCTATTTGTACAAAGAAGTCAAAAAACATTTGCGATCGTTGAAAATCTTTATTTTTCGTCAGGAGGATCAAAAAATTACGAAAATCGTAGAGTATCGAATAAAAATGTGACTTCGATCTTTCCGAAACGATCGATGTCGTGGATACCACAAAAAAATCGTGAAATTTCAAGAAAATCGCAAAAAAATCGTCGTTCACGATAAATAAACGAAAAATCGCAAAAAAAATGGTAATAAACGATAAATAACCGAGAAATCGCAAAAACATAATAATAATCGAAAAGTAAATGATGCACGGTTTTTCAAAAATGATTAAAAAGCCTGCACCGATCCTAACAATAAAATGTGTCGTAAAAAAATTCTATCGCCGCTCCCAGCTTCGACTATTTACACGTATCACAATTTTCAAGCTCAACAGCCATTTTTCCTTATTTTATTCCCGACGCAAATTTTCCAATCTCGCCAAAAGATCGGCATCGGCGTCAGCCCCGTTTCCTCCGTTTTCTGAGTTTCCCGACGCCGGCGTTGCTACTGCAGGTTGTTTAGATCCTGCGACACTGAGAGATCCTGTAGCTTGAGGCAATCCGGACAGTTGATCCGTCAATTGGAGCCCAAGCTCGTCCAAAACTTGAGAAACGATCGTGTCGCTGTAGAAAAAGAAAATTAAACAATTCATCCCGATGCGATTATGTAAAAAACTTAGCCCACGAGTTCATGGGAGAGTCAAACCTTTCTTCTTCGTCCCCTTCGTCTTCCATGGCGTCGTCAATCGCGTCGTTCATTATTTCCTCCTTCATGTCCATGATTTCTGATTGTTTTTCAAACTCCTGAAGGATTTTTTGAATCTGCGGCAAATTCAATTGTCTGTAGAAAAGAAAACAGTCTGTTTTTAGAGCCATTCAGTCAACGCGTCAAGAAAGTTAACGAGCATGTGACAGCCATCTTTGGGGATGATAACTGCAGCAGTGACGAGAGATTTTTTATCAGAAAAGACCAGACTGAACGCTAGATGGATATTTTCGATTTGGACGGTCAAGTTGACAGAGAAAATCTGTGTGATGGCAATCATAACAGAATGGGTTTATGCAGGCAATCGAAAAATGATCCGTCAGCAAAGACCTGACTGAGCCCTGAAGGAATATTTTTGAATTTGACGGTCTAAACGACAGTGTGAGTTGACAGAGAAAATCTGTTCGACGACAATCATGAGGGGATGGATTTATGCAGGCAGTGGAGAAATGATCTTACTTGTTCATGCTCTGCATAGCTTTGGTAACGCCTTTCATGGCCTGTGCCATAGAGTTTTGTGACCGCAGAGTTTGGATTTTGAGCGAGACTGCCTGAATGTTTGCTTTCATGAGCATAAACTTTTTCACGTAACGCCTTGTTCTGACAAGATCCTTGGCCATGATTTTCACAGGTTCCTGAGAAAAAAACGATTCGATCGTATACATGCTCACGCGATTAATTTTTTTCGAACTCAAACTCTGCGACAAGGAGCCAAAAACTTTCACTCACCATTTGCCCGGCTTTTGCCATTTTTTTAATGTCTTCGATGATTTTTTTTTCTTGCTGTTCCATACGACTTTTCTCACGGTCAAGATCACGCATCGCTTTGTTCAGAGCTCTTTGATTTTTCCTCAACATTTCTTCGGGAGTCATACGTTTTCCGAATAACCACTCCATGCTGCACAAAGTTTTTTATTCTCATCAACAAATAACGTCAAAATCGTTTACTTTCTCGATCTGTGAAAAGTTTCTTGCGGAAATCGCGGACTGTCAAACTATAAAAAACGGAGGTTATGTTGACGAACGGCGAAGCGGCGCTGCGATGTGTCGCCGAAATAAACACGAAACAGAACCTAAAACTTGAGATTTCTACACTGTTCAAGATTTCGAATTGCCAAGCTCAAAGTCTTCGCTTCATCAAAGTTGCATTTTCTATGATAAAATCCGATAAAACATCGAGTCTTGTCAAAATGTTAAGAAATTTGTATTTTTGAAGCTTTGGGATTTTGGGGATGAAAACAAATTAATAAAGGTGAGCCAGAGAGTTGAAAGTATACACGGTATATTGCTTTCGGTTCCATACAGAGAGTCCACCACTTTTAACGATCTTGAAGCTTGCATCGTTGGAATGCAACGAAATTTTTTTTTTTTTTTCTTGAGCAGAGCTCATGATTATTATTTAATATACAATCAGGACGATAAAACGATATTTTTTTACGATTTAAACTAAAAATCGACACAAAATTGTCATTGTACCTATTTTAAATCGAACAAAGAATGAAGAGAAATAGTATTTTTCGTTGGACCCCAACGTTGCCAACTTCAGTTTCATTACTTTTTACACAATTCATAGTAAATAGTACGTAAGTAAACGCATTTGATTGTCGAAATAGCATGTCCACAAATCGTTAAAGAGATCGATACATAATTTACACATTTATACGAATGCGTACAATCATTCACATTGTTGAGTACATCCACTTGAAACTTGAAAAGGATACTTTGTAGTCGTGACCGAGAGGATTGGCATGTGTGAAGTTGGCCAAAACGCACGATTTCTGAGTGCTCGTACAAGCAATTTTTTGAAAGTTTATTAGTCAAAAGTGCAAGATTGGCACGATATTATTTCCCTCATGATACAATTCTTGGGTTACTACCATTGGGTCATTTAGACCCAAGCTGAAGTCGTAATTTCGGGCTAAATGGAAAAGTGTTTTTTTTTTTTCTACTGCAGCCTCGAATTGCTCTATATTTTATTGCTTGACAAAAAAGAGCTACGAAAAATGGCGTGGGTCACCCAGACCCGGCGCTAAACACAATAGTAGTAACCTCGAGAAATACTTTTTTTCTTCATAATATCGTATTTATACCATGGATAAGTGTTTACATAATTAACAGATTCGGAATGCTTACAAAAATAGTAGCCTCGCCGATTTCTTCAGCTCCGGAGTATTAATGCTTTTTTTTTCGTGACTCCATTTTATACTCACGATTATCCAAGTATACACGTAAATAGTAATTTTAATATCGAACTGCTTCGCGAATAAATTTAGCCGGTGCCTCGAGAGCTCATTCGTTTTTAATTAGAGTTTGGCACACGCGATTTGAGATGATCTTTGATGACAATTTCTCGGTTACACTGACGGACAAACAAATTTATTTTCATTATTTAGCCTCGCCGTGCTCTTAATTGTATAGTTTTTTGTTCCTACAAAACGCAGTCAGCGATGAGATATGAAGAGTTTTTGAGACCAGGTGGCCATTTTGTAAATTACTGTCTAAAGAATTGACGCATATTCATAGTGCACTATCATCACCAGCCTATTACAGTCTACCACAATATTTTGACTACATTTTCCATCGACCAATCGAAACATTTATGATATTTTTTTCGTAGCGATATGTTTTTATTCGCCATTGGGAATGCACAATTTTCGAACTTTGAAGTTTTATAACTTTCCGCTGCGTTCAGTTAAATATCCGCGAAATTGTACGATTTTATTCGCAATTATGCAGAGTTTTTTTTCAAAAAGTGCGGGTTTGAATTTTATGAGTGGATTTGTTGCGATTTTCTGACCAAAAAAGTTCTTAACCAGTTCTCTCTCCGACGCGCCGTTCGCGAGATATTAGCGCGCTCCCCCCTCCACCGCGCCTCGCTCGCTCCGCCCACTTATCCCCCCTGACACTCAGGATTGGCTGGCTCCAAAATCGATGAATATCTCGAGAACGTTGCATCGTAGATAAAAATGACTGAGGACTTTTCGATTTAGAATCGATCAACGCAGACAACCCCCACGTTTTTGGAATTATTTTTAAGGGGATCATCCCATTTGTACGGTATTACAACTAAGTAATGATTATTTTCTTCTTTCTACATGTTATTCGAGATTATCCATGATGGAGACATGGCAACAGTAGCACGGATAAACGATTATTCATTTTATAAAATGTTTCTATATATCGAAACGCTTTCGGAGTCGTTTGTTCAATGCTTAGGCCGTGTCTACTTGTCAGTATTCTGTGCTGTTTTTCTCCCATATTTTCGTCACTATCAAATAATGTTTCTGCCATCTGCTGCCATCAACACGACAGATATTTAATCAAATTTCTCGTCACTACGATCCACCCAGCAATTACCCACCAGTGCCCATTAATTTATTCATTACTAAGCACATATTTTTCGATAAATACGTGTCGATAATGTTCAAGTAAAAATTTCGTTACAAGAGCTCCAGCACGACGAAATATCGACGTCAACCGATACAATTTTCCAGATACACAATTTCCAATGAACGTTAAGTCGTTATAAATAAATATGTACATTGTTAATTAAATAGTCCTCTATACATAAACATTTTCATGACTTTCTGTAGTTGCATTCAATGTACGCTCACATTTATCGAACTTTACGATTTACAATTAAAATCCATTAACGACCAGCGTCAAGTGGAACGTGACCAGCATCCCTTTTAAATTCAAGGTCATTTACGATCTACGTATCGCTTAGAATATTTCCATTTTCATCAAATATTCATACAGGTCCATTTTTTTTTCTAAAAAAAAAAAAAAAAAAAAAAAAAAAAAAAAAAAAAAAAAAAACTTTCGTAGTATTCGACCGAAACGATTGTCGCTATCGTCTCCAGAGTCCATTTTCATACAACCTTAAAGTTTCTATTACAATAGAAAGCAATTATCCGCAGCATCATTCTTGCGAGCATTTAACCCTCGAACGCTAACGATGGGTCGTTTGTGTCCGGGCTCGTCGTGAAAAATGCCCCACGTCTCCATATTTTGCATGAAATTATTATTAAATTTTTTGTTTTCGAATCCGGGAAAATTTTTGATCATTTGGTTGAAGGTTCAAAGAAGTTTGGATGAATTTTTTCAGATTTTGAAAGTTTTAAAATTGTGAAATAAACCAAAGAGACTAACGACTCATCGTTAACTTTTTAAGGGTCGCTCAAAACATCGTTATAGCTGAGGAGGGTCAAGTTTATTGCAATATTTATACGATGCAAAGCTGGACATACGCCGACGAGTGCAACATTCACATTACATAGTCCTGGGCTACCACCGTTGGGTCATTTTGACCCATGCCTTTTTTTTTCAATAAAATTTTTTTTTCTTTCTGTAATTTGTAGACTTCAAACGTTGGGTCCTGCAGCATTTGCTCGGTTCTTGTTTATTTGTTTAGGAAAATATTTATCGAAAAATATTAGTTCCTGCCAGAGTTACGATCGCAAAATTCCGCCCCGGGTCGTACAGACCCACTGTACTTACGACCGGAGCTAGACAACGTTTAAATTACTCAATGTTAATAAATTCGAAAAAAAAAAATTGACTGATTAACTCCAGTTTGCACGATTTTTTCAAAGTCAATGAAATTTTTATAAATTTTTCAAAATAATTTTTTTTTGCCGAATAATCGTCTATCCTGAAAAATCATAATTTGGTATTTTTCAACTGCATTTCGAAAATTTGAATGTTTTCAATTTTGATGATGAAGTTTTTTTCGAAAAATTATTTCGTTGCGATTTTTTCAAATTTTACTTTCCAGATTTTTAAATCAGTCAAAAAGCACTTTGTAGTTTTGGAATGCCATCGATTTTTATCATCTTTTCAAGACAATGCCCTTGAGAGGTCAAAGTCTTCGAGGTGGACAAGTTAATTATTTTTATAATTACGTTTCTACGGTTAAATATTTTCTGGGCAACCATCATATACGATTTGGCCACTAATACATAATCAAATCACTGCATCGCTGGCGGCCGCATTTCGCGAAAAACTGGCCTGCCATTTGCCTTAGAACAAAAATCATTATATTGCTAATTTTTTCATCTCTGCATACAATTTTAATTGCAATCTCAATCATTCCGGACGCCCAGAGTTCAGCAGTCCGGCTGTCGTAGCCAGCACGACGATTTCGATTCTTCATGCATCAATTTTTAAAAACGTTCCGCCATTTTCTAGGCACATACATTCTTGTCGCTTAATTTTTATTTTCAAGTTATGTAAATTGTTCATTTCACTTACAACAACCACGTGGACCATTTCGATCCAGTTGCCAATCATTTTCTCGCGAAATGGAGCTGAAATATTTTTTGCAATTTCGATATGTTTTTTTTTTTTTTGTCCTTGTCAACCAGTTTCGTCCTCCTCATCGTTTCCTTCATTATTTTTTACAAAACATGCAGATTTTCACAACTTTTACTTTTGCTATCGTTCATACATATTTTGGTCATTATTTCTCGAGCTAAATTCAAACTTAATGCAGTTTTGCTGCCATGCAACTTTGACAACATTCTTCCTTTGCTACCCTGTCGACGTAATTTCTTGTCCCTCGTTTCCCTCAATCGAATTTGCTTCAAAATACCGACCAACAACTCGTCCACGTTGTGCTGTATACCACTCGAGGTCTCGATAAACTTACATTCCCTCGAAGTGGCCAGCTGCTTGCCCTCTGCAACAAAAAAATCGACGTGACCTTTTGGCAAGAAAAAAACTTTTTCTTTTCTTTTTTTTTCATATAAAAAATGTATATTCTCGATTTTTGTACGAATTTTGAGAAAATTTCGTGAAAAACTTTGTGTTCTCGATTTTTATTCAAAGTTTGAGTAAATTTCGTGAAAAACATTATGAAATATCGTGCGATTTCCGACGCAGAATTGTTTAGAAAAGTAAATCAAGTTTCACGTACCATTTGCGTCGATAGTTCGACTTCTCGCCAGTTCAGACTTATTGCCAACGACGATGACTGATCGATCTTGGGTGAAGTGCTCTCTCCACAGGTAGTTGAGGATTTCTTCAGCAAGTTGGAAACTGGCACGTGATTCTACGGAGTAAACGACCACGCAGCCATGTGGCTCGTACGTCGAGAGCGAATTTTCGACCTACGATTAGTTTTCTTTTTATTTTTCTTTCGCAACGGCTGTTAATATATCGAGAAAAAAAACTGAGAGCTCGGAGTACGAGACGGTGAACGAAAAAGTTGCATTTTTTTTTTTCGTACTCGTAAAAAAAAGGGAAGAATTCACGTGCATTTTGTGCTGCAATTTTGATGATAAAATAAAACGCAAAAACTGGCCATTTTTTTCAAAGCCACTGCAGCGAGAAAAAGTGCAGGTAAACTCTGAGAAGTTGGTGGTTTTCGTAATCCTAGTTCGTCCTTATGGACGCCAGCGGCATATTACGTTTTGATAATTGGAAAGAAAATAATTGTCCGAGTTTAATGTCAAAAGGTTCGCTTTAACCTGCCAGTACATTTGCCGGGCTCGTTTTAAACGTCCATGCCCGAGTTCTCGCAGCTTTTTGCCCAGTGAATTGACGCAGCGGAACGTTTCGAGTGCCAGGACTTTTTAATATCCTCGCAGTAATTATGCGAAACGTTCCTCGTTTGAAAAATCTAAACATCGAGGCAAAGAAAACGTTTTTCTTGCTTTTTAATTTTTATTTTTTGTACTCACGCTCATTTCTATGTGGGGATGATCGATGAAGATCATTTGAGATTCTTCCCCGTCCAATAAGATCGAGACAGTCTTTTCCCCGAATTCGTCATCTGAGAAAAAATTTTTCCAAATAATTGTTTTTCGATTTTCACCATTTTTTTCCATCGCCTTCTCGTCAACCAGGACATTTTTTTATCATTTTTTTTTCCCAAAGCAAAGAACAAATCCGTGCTCCTCTGCTTCCCTCCAAATTCGGTTAATGCTACGAGCCTCGACATCCCAACGTACAATCGTTATTTTCACTCGCTGCCCTGAACTTTCTCAAGTGTCACAAAATATTCTACACACCAGGTTCGCAATACAATGCGAATCAATATTTGCCCTCTCCGGCCTATCTTAAAACTTGCCAGCCTCCACCCTACGCCGCCCTCCCTTCCGATCTTCAATCGAGGTCCTGGGCAGAGCCTCGTCAAACGTTCGGGATCCCTTTGAATTTTTTTTTTTTTATAGACTCCCAACTTTTTTTAAATTTTCAAAAATTTTATGATGCGATAGAATTTTTTCAATTGTAGTTGAAATTTTGGGTCAATTTCTTCAAAGTAAATGCCACAAAAGGAGACAAAAAATAATCGATTTTTTCTCAATCCTTCGGACCAATTTCTACGACTTTTTTTCCTCCACCTTAATGATCGAATTTTCTATTTCATTTAATCGGTTTTTCTTGTAAATACTGCACGTCGGAATGGACTTTTGATGCTCGTGTTATGCAGCGAGCTTCGGAAATTCGAGCCACAAAGTGTACATGGAATCTCCATTATGACATGCTGGGGTTTCAAGTGTTTTGCTGATACGAGGTTAACCACGAAAACAGTGAATATTGCCCAATAGGACTCTCCGGTATCGTGCCGAGTATGCTCATGCAAAATATCACGAATATTTTGCAACCTCCACATCGTTTATTCCCCGTGTCGTATTTTTTGAGAAATTCAGTAGCAAAAACAAGTTTATGTTAAAAAAATATTAAATTAAATGAATATTCAATTATCAACTAAATTTGAAATTAAAATTTTATCACCGAGTTGAAAAAAATCGACTGGAAAACTTTATCGTGACGATTCACAATCACCACGGCTGCCAAGTCCTAATTGTTAATGGGAAATGAGAATTGTTCATGAAAAATGTAAAAGTTTGTATTTGAGGATTTTTTTGTTTTTTTTTTTTCGGTTTATTCCATCAAAAACTTACCGACACTCGCCACGGCTGCTTGAGAGTTTTTAAAACTATTTGTTTAAGCTCCAATCGTTAATGAAAAACGAAAAATTTTCATGGAAAATGGAAATGTTTGTATTTGAGGATTTTTTGGATGTTTTTTGATTTTTTTCGGTTTATTCCATCGAAAATTTACCGAAACTCGTCACGGCTGCTTGAGAGTTTTTAAAACTATTTGTTTAAACTTCAACCGTTAATGGGAAACGAGAAATTTTCATGGAAAATGGAAATGTTTGTATTTGAGGATTTTTTGAATGTTCTGTTGGTTTATTCGATCGAAAACTTACCCAAACTCGCATCGTACGTATTAATGTACTCGCTGGTCATGAATTGCGAGACTAAAGCAGTTTTGCCAACTCCCGAGTCGCCGAGGAGAACAACTCGATACTTTGGAATTTCATCAATATCGCTTTCCGAACTATCGCCTGCGACGCCCTGGCCGCTGCAACAGGAACCCTCAAACGGTGACCGTTCCCCGGAAACATTGCTATTCCTGCAACGATTTCATAAGGGAAATTCCATTAGTATACGAGAGACTAAAGTTGCGGATAGAGTGGAGCTGGCTTGGGGGATCGAAGGCCCAGCAAATGCCAGAGGAGACTCTCTCGTTACGAGCTCTCGAGACTGTCATTTCTGAGGAGACTCATTAAACAAACAAAAAAACTTCCAATTCGATGTTGAGATTAACCCACGACCCAAAAATAATTCAAAAAAAAAAAAAATTTGCCACGAGAGAATTCGTGAAGAAAAAAGTGAGAACGGACTGAGAAACTAAAAACTAAAAATATCATTGAGTGCGATGAGGCCAATGAGGAGCGAAAAAACGTCGTAAGACTCGATGAGATTGCGGGCGATCATCGAGTCCAAAAAAAAAAAAAAAAACTACGAACAAATTTGAAAATTAAATTTAAAAAAATATGGAAATTCCATTTTTTCTATAAATAATGTCGCAACGTTTGCGAGCAATTGGAATTGAATTTTTCTTCGAAAATGCCAAAATTTAGCAGGAATTTCGAACATGAATGTGCAAATTCGTTATTTTCCTAGATCGTTCGATACTTGATTGTAAATTCGAGTCACTGTGATCCCGAAATATGTACGTGCAGAACAATAGCAACGAGATCATTAATTGCTATCGATCGTAATGAAAGTTCGTTCGTGCTTGAAGTGAACTAATTAAGCTTGCTCATTAAGCGCTCGAGCCTCTGAAAATCCACAGGCTCTAGTAGTTTAGGAACGCATCATCCGTTTTGTCAAACACGCGATAATCTAAATGGCATTATGTTCCACGTTGCGGATATAATTGAATTTTTTCGGCTCAGTTTATTAGTCTGGCCTGGCAAACGCTTTGTAACTCTGGACATCAACGATGTCCAGGTCGTAAAGTCGAAAAAAAAATCGAACTAATTGTTCTCGTATTTTTGGTGGTCGCTCGGTTTTTGCAGAAAATGAAAAAAATATGGTGGTCGCGTGTTAGCTTGATTTTCGGAAAATTTTCCAAAGTCCCATCAGGATGGTGTCTCGTTAGCAATCAAGTCGAAATGAGGTTCTTCTTCATGAGAAAAGGATTTTACTTGTCACTCGAGAGAAACGTTTGAGGTTGCTATGGACCAGTCGAAAACACTGCGAGGCCCGGGTAGGACTATATAGCGAATGATGAAGGAAGCCCTCGAGGAGATTGCGATCCGTTGGAACAATGTAAGATTAACTGGTACCTGATGGTGAAGCGATACAAAGGAGCATAACAGCCTCGCATCCACTCTCGTAAATACCCTGCTCTTGTCCTGGCAGTTGTGACGGTGCTAAAGCACGAGGCGAGTACCAGTGAGGAAGGAATTAACGAGGTAGTCGAATGAGACCCTTTATAGTCACCATTCATGGCGTGGACACTAGTCAGGAGGACCTGGCGAGTTCCCAGGCGTAAATTAGCACCAAACGTACCAGATGGAACCCTTTTATCGAAAAACCCCTCTTTTCGAAACACCTCTCTTATCGAAATACCCCTCTTATCGAAAAACTCCTCTTTTCGAAACACCCCTCTTTTCGTAATTTTGCGAAAATCGTTATCGCGACTCTCCTTGACAGAATTTCGTCGTACCTCGCGTATTCCTTATCAACCAATTAATATCTAGTTTTCTATGACGAAACGATTCCACAGCTACGTGCAGATCGACGCGATCTTTTCGAGATAGTAACAGCGGTATTTTCGCTTTCTCTTTTTTGTGTTGTTCTCTCTTTGCCACGCTATTTCGTACTCTCCAACAGTCCTCTATTATTGGAACGGCTGCCTCATGGCATCCGGCGAACCTGAAACTGCATTGAGCCAGTTGAAGAAAAAGAGTGAGATTCGAAGAGGCAGTTGAGAGACGGAGAGTGGATGCTTGACATTGACGTGCTACAGACACGTTTGTGTGTTTTTCTAAAAGTAGATGATCTTGTCATCCAAATTATTTAATATTCCAATCGCTTCCGACCGGATTTTTCATCACAAAATTACAAAACGGTCCTTGGACCAAGAAAAATGTTTTCTCCAACATTTTTCGCTCCCCAATTAAAATTTGCATCATCCGGACCAACTTTCCACATCGATTGTACCTGAAAATCGTTTTCCTCATGAATCTCAAGCGTTGTTCATCATTCCTACCCGAAAAATCATCGCGAACCAAATGATTTGTGGCTCCTGAGCAATGCTCGTCAAATTAACTGCATGTTTGCGGAAATAATGACCTGCACGAAAAATTCGTTTGTCAGTGAATCATTCGCCAAAATCTGACGAACATTCGCGCTCAGCGTTGAAAAGAGTCTTACGGAGAATAGAATGAGACAAATCCGGGAATATACGCTGAATCATCCGCAATGATGTTGCGGGTTCTTCACTCCATATCGTGCGAGTGAGACTCAGCTCTATTTAAATGCGATTTATCTTTCAACGTTATTGGCGTGCCAAACAAATGTTGTTAACATGTAGAAGCACCAGAATTCCGAGTGTCACAGAGAGCCAGCGTTTTACTTGGACCATTGACTACTGCTGTGTTTTCCTGGGTCTAGAGGACCCAGGAAAGGTTGACGAGAGTCGATACTCTCCTAAAAGATTCTTAAGTTCGATAAAAATCGATTTGGAACGTCGGAGCAACGTTCCAAATCGATTTGCCTAGACAAAAATTTGGAAAAGCCGAATTCTGCATCGGGAGAATCGACCAACCGAGCGAAAAACTGGAAAAGTAAGAAGCTCGCGAAGTATTGATTCGCAGATGCTGGAAATTTCAATGCTGCACATTCGCACGCTCTGGCACCAACGAAATCAACGCCAGACTCTCACATTTTTCAAACCTTTGGAAAACTCGATTAAAGTGTCCATCGCAGACTCTTTTGTATTCTTCTGCTCGTTTAGCCTCTTAACACCGAGGAACCTGGACAATGGGTAAAATTTAGAAAGACAGTCCCGGGAGCATAGACCAGAGTTATTTAAAGACACTCGTCCACCACGAGCTCAGGGTACGCGATGTGTACGATTAGCAAATTTTAATGAACGCCCACGGAGCAACAACTTTCTAATATTTTATCAACTCCTGCGAAATTCGCATCAAAGAAATCCAAGCGTTGATGCATTTTGGTCATTTTGTTATTCTTCATGGTCCCCATAGTCCCCGGAAGATGATTTTCCACCTGGAATCGTTCCAGAAGACTTTGCGGATGATTTTTAAAAAAATTTTGCCCAGAATTTCCCCAAAAAATGACGAAAACTGAACCAGGAAATCCGTAGAGAAAAACGTCAATTTGCTCGTCAGTTTTCCATCAAGAACCTTCAAAATTCCCGAATCAATGATCGATCCATCATCGAAATTGAATGCCAAGTCACGATGACAAACGCCAGTGCACTTGGCTAACCTCAAAGATCACACAGCACGTTGTAGCCAGAAGATGATGATTTTTGCGCGGAGGCATTGACTCTACGATCCATGCGGGAGCTGCTGAAAATTCCACGAATATCTTTTGGCTGCCTCGTAGCTTGACGTGTTTTCCGGACACGTTGCAAAAATACTCGTACAATTTCGTGGCATTTTCTCTCTGCGTTTAATTTCCACTACGTCCTCCAATTCTTCGCAGGCAACTTTTCAAATCTTTCTTATTATTTCTCATTACCTCGTCATTCTCACCGACACCCAACAAACATACTGAGGCACGTCTCGGACGACACGTGACCGACAACCCCTTCCATTCCATTCCTCGGACATTTTTCTCATTGACATCGCCTCGCTCCTCCTTGAGGATCAGAATAACTCTTGTCTGGCCAGCACCGTCTGCTTCACTCTTTCGTGAGAACTCAACCAGTTAACTCCTTTTCCCTCGGTACGGTTTCAGTGTCCGAAAAGTTTTTCACTTCCTACTCTCTACGAACTCACAGTGCATACGATGGAGGTGGCAAAAGGTAATTCTTTCTTTTTCCCCACAATCCAAACTTTCATTAAAAATAAGAAAAAAATGAATGAATCTTGATTTACAACCTTTGGGTCATTTTGACCCGGGCCAAAGTCGTAGTTTTCAAGTGAATCTTCACGTTTTTTTTTTTCAAATTCATTGAATCGTGTGAAAATTCCCGTTGAGTCGCGAGCACTTGAAAACGTTGGGGTCTGTGAGACCCACGATGCATAAAAGTTGACAAACTCCATTTTTTTTTTTTTTTTCATTTTTCATTTTGCGAAAATATGGACGAGGCATTTCGTTATTAATAGAAAGTAGTTTGCTGCATCGAAAGTATCGGATAGTAAAGCGATGGAAGTTGAAGGGAAGAATAAAAATTTTATGCACGAAGATATATTTTACGATGGACGAAATAGTTGTGGGTGGGTTAATTCAATGGCGGTCAGGATACGCGGATATTTTATTTAGAATCCGCTCAGTGGCTCGATACGTTGCCCATTATTTATATTGCTTCATAAATAAAAAGGCGAAATTTTATGAAACGTAAAGGCGGACAATGATATTACGAGTACTAATATTTTTTACACGACATTTATGGGCCTAAGAATTTTCGGAAAAAAAGGAGTAAAAATATGTCGATGCATTTGTTAGTGCGACGCGATATATTTATTTTATTTTTTTTATTTTTTATTATAAATAATAAAAGCTTTTTGCCTCGAGCGCTTATGGGGAAGCCACTTGCAAGTTTTTACGAGGCGCCCTCGTGACTTTTTATTTCTTCGTAAACTTATCGAACCTTCAAGTATAATTAATTTTCAATGGATGCATACTTTTGTGAATAATTCGGAACGGAATTGGAAAAGTTTGTAAAGCCCGAGCGACTAGAACAGAGAAAAAAATCATAATTAGTCTAGCACCGCGCAATGCGATCGGCCGACTTGGTAATATACAAAAACCGGAAGCACTGGAAACTCTCCAACTCGCGGGAACGACCTTTCGCTGCACTAATCCCCGTAATGCTCGAGGACCATCGAGCACCTCCTTAATGCCGTACTTTCCGGTTTACGTTACGAACTCATTTGTCCTATACTTTTATTTTTATTCTTTCTATTTTCCTACCAGCTTTTCATCCCTGCGAATAAAATGTCATTGAAAACTCGCAACCCATACGATGCCTTACGAAAAACCAATTAAATTACTACGGACTGCAACTCCGCCTTTCTATCCTCTCAATATACGCGCAACGCTTCAGCCTCGGGTCTTGCTACGTTTTTCCCAGCCTTCCAGCCTCCCAGCCAGCTTCTCACATCCCTTATTCAATATTGACTCGAAAAATCACGTTCTTCAAGAAGCTTCACTGAGTACTTACAAATATTCAATTTCACTTTCCATCATCGAGGCTTGCGATCGGTCCATAAACTTCGTCGTACCTTCATTCATTTTTTTCTTGATAGTAGATATTTCAAATAGGAATAAAAAACGAAATACCCCTGTTTTCGAAATACCTCTCTTTTCGCAACCCCTATTTTCGTAATTTTGCCATAAAAATCGAGTTTTATCGTAAATTTCTCAAAAATTCGATGAACGCTCATACATTTCGAGTCAATTTTTCAATTTTCCCCGGCAGACGATAATCTTCTTGGAAATAAGTCAAAAAATTCGTTTTTCATTTCAATTTTGACGAAAAATTTGAATTTCTTCATTTTATGAAAATCTTTTCAGTCGACGATGGCGCGTCCAGCCTGATCCAACAATCCTCGACGAATATATCGTCGTCGGTGACGTCAGTGAAGTCGTCAAAGTCCGTACACTCGGTGCAAACATCCTCCGTGATAGAATCTTCGAAATCAGTGAAATCGGTAATGTCCTCATCCTCGAGATCGCAAAAATCGATCGAGGTTGAGGAAGAAATCGAATATTCAGAATAAATTGTTTATAGTCTTAACGTTCTACCAAAATGTACGGATATGTCAGCCATATTGTTTTTGTTAATTCATCGCAACAATCGCGGTCAATCGTGCCACATCCAGTCGGAGTCGCCCAGATATTTGCTCTCGTGATTCACTCACACGTTTCTTGACTTTCCAATTCATCGAAGCGTCACTGACTTCGAGCAAAGAGAAACTATGCTCCATACCGAAAGTCCGGAAACAGACCCTTAAGAGAGTTTCCCTCCGAAGTGTCATGACAATCCCATTTATTTCACCCAAACAATGAAACACGCGAAGACTCAAGAATCGCCGAGAGACGTTGCGTCTCGTCTGAGACCATTCTCCTTCAGAAACACGATATTCCCCTCGCCCATTTGTATTGTATAAATAAAAATAATTCGAAAAAAAACAAACACTTCGAAATAATTGAAGTGAAGAAACGATTTTTACCTGAAAAAAAAAAATTGCTGTGTCGCGTAACGATTTTCGAACACGACGAAATGAAATTTAAATAAATAAATCACTTTTTTTATCGCACAAATTATCACAGGATTTTGTCTTTTTATTTTCACCTTCAATTTTTTTTGTCCCATGCGGGGAGGATCAAAGAAATCATTTCCATCGCTGAACCAAGAATCTCGCCAATTCATATCGGAAATTCTTTTTGGCATGAAGAATTCTTTGAATACCGAAAATAAAACTAATTCGGCCCGGTCACCGAACAGCTGAAAACGTATTTGAAAGAAGAATAATTGTGACAGGAACAAAAAGATTAAGTGAACTCAAAGATCGAGCGATAAAGTACCGGGGGATTAAAAAATCATTGATTTCATGAGAATCGAATGAATCTTGTCAGCAAAAGCAGAATAATTATCGCACGATTTTGACTGTGAAAATGTGAGAATCTGGCGCTTGTCCAAAGCCTGCGAACTGCAGAATTATCCAAGAAACCAACGGCGACACAAAATTTCGTTTGTTTTTCATTCAATTTAAATTGCAATCGATTTTTAAACATTTCTGCAAATCATTTCGATGTCGAAACGCCCGAAAGACATCGAGAGGTTCGTATTTGCTTCAGAAATTAATGAAAACTGGATTTAATCAGGAATATATAATTAAATTTATTAACGAACCGTTGACCGGGATGCGTGGGTGGATAAAGTTTCCACGTGCACATGGTTGACACTCATCGAGGCGGCTGTGCATGGTCCAGAGAATCTTTTATTCTGGTCAATATTTTCCAGGATTCTCGTCCATGAGTCCCTGCGAGTCTCTCGTGTTCAAAATGGACTGCCTTTTGGCAGAATTCATCGAAGCAAATTGTGCTTAGGTCGATGGTGAGCACTCGATCGATCGTAGAAAGGAAATGAACCGGCTCAGGCAGTCCGCGGATCAAACGCACAATCAGTCCCTGACGATATTTCTGAGTGTGGAGCAAAAGTTTGAACGGAAAAACACGAAAAAGTAAAATCCAGACGCAACAGGAAAAATCAACCAGTTTCGCAATGATCCGGAGAATGAACGACTTCGATATTTTGGCATAAGGAAAAAGTCGAGGATTTCGAAAGGTCAATCAAAATTTTTATCGAATCGAATAATTAGCGAAAAAACGTTTCTTGGATATTCGTCTATTGGGAAGTTGCGGCCGATTTTTTTTTTTAAATACAAGATCCTTCAATTTTTCGGAGATTAATCGAAGCGCATTCGTTTGTCGGTTTCGAATTTCATAATTAAAACGTTTGTCGGATATTCGTCTATAAGGAAAATAGAAAAAAAAATCGAAATCGAAAAACAAAAGAATTTCTGATAAAATCGATTGTTTTATTTTTATTTTTATTTATTTTTCATATCAATATTGAACTTTCAACTTTCTCCATTCTCTCTGGCCCTTCAGGAATTCCGTTCGTTGTTATTGAAGGTTATTGGATTCGCAAGGACCCCTAGAATATTTTTCAACTCCAATAATCCGATTTCCTGTGGGACCGTCTCGCGGACAGACCGGAAAGGCATTTTAATAATTTCCATATTTTTTCACACTTTATATCGTCGAAATCCCACAGCTTCGTTATGTTCAGCCGCATTCCTGGCCAAGCCGGTACGGCCCGATTGTGGAAAAACAAAAATGTCGAAAAAAAAACTTTTCGAAGGATGAAAGTAAATCGAATCTATAAACGAGAGACTGCAACGAAACTCATTTCATTGAGAACTCGGAAGCCGCGAGCTAGAGAACCAACGAGGAAAACTATTCGAAGCGAACCTAAACAAACCCACTCCCTGTAAATCCTGAACACAAAACAAAATTAACTCTCGTTTCCACATATAGTCGAGTAAACACACACACAATATGGAGACGAAAAAGAAAAAAAAAAAAGAATCATACGAGTTTCTTCACGAGCAACGTTATTGCACAGAGCACAATTTTTTCTTCACCTCGTTATCGTCCTCACTCTTCTGATATTTCTCAACCATGAGGTATTCCGATGTGTATTCCAGATCCAAGGAAAAAGAGTAGCTATTGTCAACAAACGTGCAACGACACTACGTGCTTTTCTGTTGTGCCATTTCTAAAGCTCGTCTTTTCCCTTGTTCTGCTTTGCTCACAGAGCCATTCAAACGAGTCAGAACTTCCGAGACCGTTGTGTAACATCGTTCCCAGGGAATTGTACAATTTTATCTTCTCTGCGATCGAATTACAGTCTGTCAGACGAAAAAAATGCAAGAAAACCAATTGGAAATGATAAAAAGTGAGTTGTTCAACTTTCCCTAGGCCCACACGTCGCCTTGCTGCGTGATGGAAGTTCCAATAAATTCCCAATTGGAGATCGAGCCACATTTGTAAAGTAAGAGCTTCGTAATCTCGCAAAGTAAAACGACGAGTTCCGTCAAGCCTTTTATTCCTCGATCCAACTTTCTAAAGAAGAAAAAAAGCCTCGAAAAATCCTCATCTCCTCCTTCCACTCATTTCATTCGAGGGACAATCCCAAAGCAAATATCGAGTGATTGGCCAAAGACATTGCCGGGCCAGTCGCGTGGAAAATCCGATACAAGAGCTTCGAGACGTTCGAAGAAATTCTCCATGTTAGATGTCGCACCAGCGAATACAATCGACGATTGATTCTTCGCAGTTTATGCCTACATGTTTTCCGAAGATTGCGGAGTCTCCGGAATCTCATTGGACCAAAAGAACGACGTCCCGCAAGAGCCTGAGTTCAAGGACACGAAAGAATTTCACGATCTGCCAGTCAATGACGATTCGACGTCATTTTTATCGTTCAAGCAACTTTTGAAAATCGCATTTTTTCCATTTCCCAAGGTCATCGTGTCCCGGCTTTTTTCTCTGCGGTAAAAAAAATCTCCTTGTCGTGAAAAAAAAAAAACACTTTCCGAGTCTCCAGAGTCCCGGAAACTGCAGGAAGCTTTTTTTTCGTACTAAAACAAAACCAACAGGAAGTCATCGTCCTGGATCATAGCTCGAGGTTATTTGATGATGGAAATTCGTGCGAGGGTTGAAACTTGCCCGCAACTCGAGCGATTCTGCCATTGGTTCGGAACGAAGAGTCGTCACCTCGACGCGATGTTAATTTGAAAATAATTTTCAAAAGTGGTATCTGGATCGTGTTTTACTCAGGAAAGAGTGGGATTGAGTTTCCAGGAGCGTGGCTGAGTCAAGCAGCACTTTCCACACTGATGGATGACTGCAGGAGAAAATATGACAGCAGCGAATAACGGAGGCTATATTTACCGATTTTTTCGAGGAGCTTGAGGTCGTGGAGCATCGAAAGATTGTGGAAAAGTTGAAGCTACTGTGTCTGAGGAGAAATATGTACTCAGCTGGATCAACTCTTGGCAGGATGACAGTGGGTACTGATGGAAATGGATTGGCGTGGGATCGTAATGGTTGCTGGTGCATGCAGCTTCCCTCAGGATCGAGACAGCCTGGTCCACTGCTTTTCGTCATATCTATTAATACATTTCCATCATCGTTCCATACGAAAAGCCTCTCGTCCATATTTTCTTCATGGATGACCTTATCCTATTTATTTTCGTCAACCCACTCTCGATCGATCTTTTCGTTCAGGGATGACGAACGAAAAGCATGAACTTTCTCCTCCATAATTTGTGAGGAAAAATGAATAAACACAAAATACGAGAATTCATTTGGACTTTAGATTAGAAAAACCTCTTGATTTCTTTTTCATTGCTCTCTCGTGTCTTTTCCCACTTCATCAAAGTCCATCCAATTCCCTTCTCCCTGGATCTAAACACAATCAAGTTGCCTGCTGCTTTTTTCTTCGACTTCCCTGGATACTCGCCTCTTTGCTTCGTTTCTTCAACATTTTACCTCTTATTGCTCCTTCCAATTAACTCACTTTTTTTCTTTTTCATCTGTTTTGCTTCGCTCAACGTTAATTTCTCTTTTTCGTTCTCTATCCTTTTTGAATCGTTTCGTTTGTTAAGTCTCTTTGCTTTTCGAACACTACACGTCTTGTAAGCTCACGTCGATCTTTGTTTGTTCCGCGCTCGTCTCATCCCTTCCCAATTCTCATTTAATCGCTATTGCCTTCCACCTTCGCTCCACGTTGATCTCTTCGAATCTTTTCAGCCACAAATTCGTCTTTTTTTTCGTTGTGATCGATTTTTCATCTTTAGCTACTAAAACTATTGGCAATGAACGAGAAATTCTTTTTAAATTTTGCGTCCCTTCGTCCTAACTGTGCGAACGTTCATTCATGCAGTTGGATACACGAAAAAAAAAACATCATTTCAATTTCGTCGTGTAGAAAAGTGAAGGAAAAAAGTTTGCGAAAAGTGGAAATTTTGAATTTTTATTTTTATTATTAAAATTAAACAAATTCCGTTAACAGTTTCTGGAGAATCCCAATTTTGTAGAATTTTTTTTTTTTTCAATTCTGTTAAAAAACCAAAAATTGAATTTTGTTACAAAACCAAAATTTTTGAAATTTATTATTCTAAATTCTCTTAAAAAACCAGAATTTGTTAAAATTCATTAAATTTTATTAAAGAACCAAAATTTGTTAAACTTCATGAAATTTTGTTAACAGTCTCTTTAGAAACCTAATTTTCGGATTTTCGACGACCATAAATTTGGTCGGCAGTCTCCGGAGAAACAAAATTTACCGTTTAGTTGACAGAAATTTCGTTGTAATCGTAAAAATCGTTCAGTTAATCACATTCAACGAAATATCGATTTTTTTCGAGAAAATTCGATTTCCAATGCTTGACACTTCGGTTTTTTAAATATACGCAAAGTGCAGTCGTTGGTTCTGATTTCATCCGAATCCCTATATCACGCGCGAGAGATCAGTGCAAGTTCAGGTTGGCCCAACTTGGGACGAACACGGACTGAAATCGTGAGCAAATATCAACAAACCGTCGGACGAGTTGAGCCAATATTTTCCGATCCGCTGTAGCGAGGCACATATAGAAAATTTCCTGAGGCACTCGTTACAAAGAAATCGTCAGAATTTCAAAAATTCGATAAGCAAATATTTACTGTGTGTAAATGTAAACGATTGAACAAAATATTTCGATTATGGATAAAAATAATTTTGTTGAATCAAAAAATATTGTTTTATTCGCTACTTTTTGTTGGCTCAACCAATTTCTCAGTCAATTGAATAACTCAACGAAATATTTGACAGTTGTTCACCAAAAAACTCCTCCATGTTTTTGGCTCGTGAAACTTTTATTTGCTCCATAAATACATCGAGACTGTCATTCGACGTGGGCGTGAAAAAAGTGATAAATCATTTGGAATGTGATGAATTACTATGGAGGACAATGACAGCAGAGCTTCAATTTTTTATGACACCCATCGTTGTTTTGGGGATGCACGAAAACATTAAAAAGCTTGTGAAATGGTCAACCACCCCGCAGAGAGTCTGCTCGATCGATCGGACGAAAATTCAATGAGTTTCTTGGATCGTTTTATATTTTGAAAATTAAATGGAACGTGGGCCAGAAAGTAATAAAAAAAAAGTTTGAAAATCTTGCGACGATCCCTGAAAAACAATAAAGATCGTAACTGAAGAGGAAATACCTGCTGCTGTTTACCGACGTGTTGCTTCTGCTCCGCCGTGAAATAATCGAATCTCCTCGATTCACGACACCTTTATGGGTTATGCTGAAAGCCCTCAACCGGTACAAATCATCTCCGGCTCGAGGATTATACGCTTTCTCTGGTAAACTATGTACACGAGGTCTTATGTGATCTGGCACTGGAAGCAAACAATTGTAACGAAGAAAATGATTTACATGGATCACAAAAAATATTATTATCGATAAAAATCGAGTAAAAACTTGTATTTTCGATAAAATATTGCAATTGAGTCACCAATGTTAACATCATTGAGGAACAAAATGATTGATGAAAAAAATGGGAGAATTTTCAAAGTCAAAGATTTTTGGTAACGTCTCCCCTTGGAGGGACTGTGGATAATAAATGATTGTTGGAATTCGGGTCAGAAGGGAATCAAGATGAACGTTTTTTCCCTCGACACAATGATTTTTATTAATAGCGAAATAACACCATGTGTAAGTGATGTTTGACTTGCTCAAGCATTTGTTCCTTTATTCGACTTATTGAATCTCAGCATTAGCTCCTGTATGTTTATATTGCGTTAGGGAAAGAACACTATTAAGTTTTTGTAGCCGTGAGGTCTGCATGGCTGTTTGACTAGACACGTGGTCGAAATAAATGTTCGAGCGAGGCGTGATTCTGACCGGGAAGTTTATACGAGCTGTTCCATTCCGAGAGGTTATTGTTGCCTCAAACGCGTGAAAATGTCGAAAAAACGTAAAATGCTTGAAAAACAATTTTTACCGCTGCGGATGAGTGAAATAAGTGTTGATTGTGAATTGGTTTTGAATTTTGGATGAGAAAAGTCCTTTGCTACTTTTCTCTCCGATGTACCGTTAACGAGATATTGGCCATAAAGGCGAACAGCCAATCAGATGCGCTGATTGGGAGGAGTAGGCGTGGCGACTCTTCTCCCACCGCTGTCACTAATTTGTTAATATCTCAGCAACGACGCGTCGGAGAGAAAAATGAATGAGGACTTTTATGTTAAAGGATTCACGGACTATCCATCTTGAAAGTTGGGACAGCCAATCGGTCATATTTAAAAGATTTTCAAGGGGATTCCACGTAAAAATGGCACTTGGGAGCACTTTGCATGGACTAACTTTTTCTCTTTTTCTGTGACTTTACCGGCTTATTGAGCTGTCAATATTTCTTGTTATTTCTCTATTTGAAAATGCATGAATATACCGCAAAGAGAAGTCTATCTCTGACCGTGTAACGAGGTTTATGCAGGAACATGCGTAGAGAAACTGTCCAAGAGATTTTCGTGATGGATCTGCTTGTCATTCACGTCATCCATCTACCTTTGCCACAGAATTTCCCAACGAAAATATCTCACCTTTAATCTCAATCTATGTTTTCAAATTTAAGCTGAAAACTGACTTGAAAGTAGCGATAACTTTGAAGTCAGGGGAATCTCTTCACTAATGTTTGATGTACAGATTCATCATTCGGAGAAGCAAATATTTTCTGTTTTCGTACGCAGCAGCCCGGAACCCCACACCGACACAACGAATACACAGCTGATTATTGATTTCTCCCGCCGTCAGTCCTCCTATGGGTTCATGGACACCAAGTACACGAAGTTGACTGTCAATTTTTCCACCCTCATTATTAATGTATCATTGTCCCCAAAAATGTATAGACATTGTTGTTTTTTTATGCGCTCGAGTAACTTCTCAATTTTGATGTTTCTCGGTTATTGATGAATTTCTTAAGAAAACTGAGTTTAGATACTGGAAAATTTATACAGAGACCCATCAACACTCATTACGGTGCTTAAAATACAGGAGATTAATAGATTACGAAACTCCAGAGAGAAAAGTCTTTATCGATTCTTTTCTACGATCCATCGTTAACGAGATAATTACAAAATTAAGGCTCAGCCAATCTGGTGGCCGGATACATGGACGTAGGCGTGGCTTAGAGCTATGAAACGACGTATGTGATTAGCCGTCACTAATTGATTGAATATCTGTTCGACGGTGCATCCTAGAGAAAAATGTGTAGGGACGTTTTTGTTGAAAATCGCGTAACCAATTCATCTAAATTTGAGTTTTCGATCAATTTTGGATTTCAAAGCTCAAAATGATCTCCAAAAACTCTCATTTCCAAAAATATCTCAAAATTCAATTTGATCTCCCAATTATTTCAATCAGATTTATTTTATAATGAAAAAATAATTAAAACTACCGGTCAAGGAATGTTTTTTTTTTTTTCATCTACTAATTAGTCTCGGGCAGTGGTTTCCACAAGTTCGTCGTAAAATAGTAAGTAAATGCAGGCTACCTGGCAATTCGAGAAAATTAGAAGTTCTCCTCTGTCTTCCACGAGGATGAGCGTTGAAATTTAACGGTCCAATGTCCTCGTTACTAAGGTTGGACACGTTCGAGATTTGGCTGTCCCGTGAGCCTCGTCTGGAAGCGAGATAAGCTGAAACAAAACAAAACAAGTGAATTTCAGCACCACGAAGACACGTATTTCCATAATGCAATACATCATTTCCATAAAGTAATATATCACGTTTGTCGAATCAGACGTCTTGTTTGCCTTTAGTTTTGCTTGATTATATAACGAAGCATAGGATTACGTAGATTTCGCATTTTAGTGATGGGGCAAAATTATGCTTGCATGACGTCACATCCAATTTGCATTATTAAGTTCAGACACTAGCCATAATGAAATTGGCGGATTCAATTGATCCTATTAATTAAACTCACTAGCGCAATTGATGTGAAATTTCATATGCTAATTCGTCATTACGTAATCATTCATTATTCCCATCGTATAGTTATCGTTCTTTATATTTTATTTCTGGACCTTTTTTTCCTGTCATTTGTTCATTCTTCTGTGCTTTTCCACTGTGCCCAACTCCGGAATACAAAAAAAACGTTTCTCCATACAAAAAAATCGTAAAATTCCGACAGTGTGAAATTCCTAACGACTTTCAATTATCAGCGGAGTCTCTAGTCACGCCATGACCTTGACCCCGAGACGTTGAGATAATCAGCAATCCGAGACAATCGCCCTATCCCTTTAACAAAGGTTTCCATTGACTGGCGGCGATTACACAACGCGTGGTCATCATTAATTTTCCAATAAAATCCTACGACTAATTAAAATCATATGCAACGTCATGGCCACCGGATTTTACGTCTCCCACGTGATTTTATGTCCCTCAGAACTTTGGCAATATGTACGTCGGGAAATTTTGTATCTCTCCTCTTCCAAAGAGACTTTTATATTTGGCATTTACTTATAAAGAAAAAAAAAAATTCAAGATCACTAAGTGAAAGCGTCTGTCTACGTCGACGAATATTTCCATGAAATAAAAACGTTAAAGTCTGTCATTGATTTGCCGTTGAAGTTCGTGAGACCGTGATTGAAAGAGAGGATTCTGGCCACGCGTGGGGGAAGTCTCGTGTCACGTTCCTTTTTTTTTCTTCCCTAGCAACGACTCAACTCTCGTGATCCATACTTTGCAAAAGGCCAAATTTTGGCCAGAGTTTTCAAAGGGTTGCTCCTTGTGTTAGTTGCTCAAAGTTTCGAATTCCTGGACGTCGCTAAAAACTCCCGTTAAGTGCCACATTTTGAACAGTACTTGGTTGGGTGACCGCTCGATCATGAATCGTCTCGCGCGTCGATCGTTGAGTGACAATTTTCACGCAACTTAAAAAAAAAAAATAAATTGCCCAAATCTTGATTGAAAACGAAACGAACAACAAAAATCCAGAAATTAACAATTAATTGTCACGTGGTCGATCACTGTGGTCATGGAACTTAAAATTCTTCTCTCCTTGACCTGGAAACTCATTGCGAGACTGAAACGATATGTATACAATAGAAATTACAAAATTCTGAACAAGTTTAATTAAAAGTATTGCTTTCCATGAATAACAGAGCAAACAGTGCCACATAGTTTCCCAACTAATTTCAATCTCGCAAAATGCCTTCGTTTTGAAAAGAGTTTGCAGATTTTAATGAAATCTCATCAATCATTTGGTCAGCAAGAAAAAGCTATAAGTGGGTTAGAAAATTGCATTAACAGTCGAAAAACCCATAAAAAACAAAAAAAACGAGAACTGGCATCGAAGAAGGTAAAACGTTCCGTTGAAACGTTTCGATCGTAGGAAAAAAAAAACGTCGTTAGCTCCCAAACCCATATTTGGCTCGGTAAAGGATTAAATAAAGCAAAGAAGGGTTTCAATTTGGTAGAGAGGAAAAGTGATGAAAAAAGTTGGTGGCGGGACTGAGGGAATCGTGATAGGACGCGGCATGAACAATGGCACAGGTTATCTGCGGCATGCGAAGAAATCAATACACATTTAAACGATGTGTAATCTTTGTTGCTCCGAATCCTCGACCTCTCGATGCCGTGCTACGTGCTCATGTCATTTTTTTATGTGGTGGAGTGCTTCAATGTCTACAGATGATTCCCGATGAAAAAAGTTGATGAGTTTGATGCGCAAGTGCCTCATTTTATTGACATAGCCAGGCAGCTTGATGACAAAGTTGTGAGGAGCTTGACACAGGCTTTGCATGAGTTTGCTGATAGCAACTGAAGAACCAATGGGATTTTGACTGTTATAACGAGCATCAATTCCAACGGCATGGCCGATTGGACATTTGTGATTTATCGAACCTGCTCGTAAAGCAACGTGTTCGTTGCGCTGGCAAATACGGTGGATACATCGTAATGTGTCCAGATATTTAGTGGACATTCCGGATAGTCGGCTTAACAGCAATTTCAATATGAATTCAGAGTCCCAACGTCCTAGGTTGGGAGACACATTGATATTGCAATAATAGGTCATTACTGGTCCATCGAATTCTGAATAAATTGAGTCCTAGTCCGACCAGCTTGATGGAGATTTATTGAAGGGAGGATGGTCCATGTGGATGGAGGACATTTTGGGTAGAATGTCTAACAGCCAGGTCCATTAAAGCTGGTTACTTTGTGCGGCACCTGTGTTTGGAGCTACTGTAAAAAGTTGGATATTCCTATGGGAGCGAAGGAAAGGCTGGAGCAGTCTTTTTGAGTTTACGAAATTCAGTAAAGCGTGGAATTTTCAAGTGACATAAAAAACACCTTACCAAGTCCACCCTTCATCGATCCTCGCCTCCTGGGACTCGAGAGAACGGTGACTTCGGTCTCAACATCATCGGCATCCAGTTCAGTCAGGTCACTCGTTGATTTTCTCGCAACGTTTCTAGGATTGCACGTTCCTCTGCCGCGCCAGCCACTCTCATTGGGAAACGCATGTTCCTCCTCCTTCCCCGAAGACTGGATCAAACTTCCGTGGCTTTTGTTCAGGCTTATACTTCCCATCCGATTGGAGCGAGTTCTCTTTGAGTCTCGCTCATGATTGCGCTCGTGTTCCCGTCTAGCGGATACCTCCGTTGGTTGGATCGCCTCCGCGGAGGCTTGTTGCTGCGTGGGTATCACGTTTGGTTTGTAGTATTGCTTGCTCGAAGTAGCTGCTTTGTTGTACCCACCAATGACATCTGCACTGTCTCTGCTTCCGCGTTGTTCCCCATTGAAGTTCGAGCCTAATTCGACCAAATCATTGGTGTAGAGTTTAGGGCTGCTTTCAGAACTTTGAGGACTCGTGCTGAAGGCTTCGGTCGGTGCAGTGATGATGGTGGTTGGTGACATTGGATTCTTCATCAAGCCAAGGTTGAAGCAAGAGTTTCTGCGTCCTCGATCCAATGGCTTTGGGCTCTTTTGGGGGAAAAAGGCCTGCGGTGATCCGCAGGATGTTGGTGGTGTCCTATTCCTCCCAGGACCCAGAGGTCCTGCGGACATTGGACATTTGGATGAGTAGCTGGTTGCTTTGTTGAATTTGCTCTTTGGATTGCAAAATTGGAAAACCGGAGACTTGAGGCCGGTCGCGACATCGGGGGAGTTTCTCACTGACTCTCTGCCTGTGTTCGCTTGATTCTGGAAGCTGGGACTCCGGTAATACGAGACACTGTTGTTGCTCGTGCTTTCAGTGACCATCGACTCCGGCAACAAACTGCTCCGAGAATCCGACACCGATTCGCTCTTAGCGAAGACATCAAAATCGAAGTTGGCGTTCGGTGTCTCCGGGTGAAATTCCGGTGGGAATTCGAAAACACGAGCGGCGTTCGGTGACTTTGAGCCTAAGTTATGAATCGATGGGCTCGGGCTGTACTGGCCCGAAATCTGCTGCTGCTGCGGCTGCTGCTGCATGCTCGGAAGCTGCGGCAACTGCCGAGGACTCCTCGGCGACTTCAGGTTGTTGTAAGAACCCGGACTGTTCACCGCCATCTCGACTTAATTGATTGTTCGTCTTCGCTTTCTCGTACCACTCAATTATTGATATTTCTTTACCAACTCGCTCTCGCGTCTGATTTCAGACTCTATCGATTTCACGGGTTAACGTTTTTTCTCCTCACCCGCTATTCCCTTTTCCCGGTATGGTATTACATTCTTTCGAACCCTCTTACTTTCATTTACTTCGAGCTCTTTTATCTTCGGCCCCAGCCTCGTTTGTCTTTACTTCCCGAAACTTTCGTTTCTGATTCTTCCAGAGACATTTTTCTTCGCTTTCATTTCAACCGAACCTTCCCTGCTTTCTCGCTTCTCTTATTTCTTCCCTTTTCATACAGATATTTTACTGTCACACGGCGGAACTTGTTCAACTTTTTTTTTCCATCACCTTTTATTTTTATCGTACATCGAGTTTGCGAAAAGTCCAAAAATTATTTTTTTCTTCATTATAATTCATCGATCTACCGATTAAAACGCGAAAAAATATTAATCGTTCGTTAACGTTGACGCCGATTTCAACTTTTTGTTAATACGCTGTCGAGCATTTCGTCTGTTTTTTTATCGTTTAATTAAAATTACGTAACAATAAACAATTAATTCAGGAAAAAAGCTTTTGCCGGTGGCTCGACATTCGTTTATCGTCCAACGATCGTATTTTAATTAGGAGGTTAATTATCGACCGATAAACTTTTCAATGTTTCGGGGTTCGAGAATTTCCCGGAGCGAGGACTAAATCAATCCGCGAAAATTGAATCGCCTGCAAGTTTATTCGAAAATTTGTAAAAAAATAATAATAATAATCGAATTTTGAATAATTAATTGCAGAAACTAATTAACTACCGGCATTCGTTGCTTCGGACCTTCGTACGACTTTGCAGATAATTCGACACGACTGTTCGTGATCCGGATAACAAAACGTGTGAAAATTCTCGAATTTCTCCGGCTGGTAAATTTTTTATTTTTGTTATTTTTGCAACGAGACAAATTTCGTGAATAAATTAAGCGAAAAGCAAACGAGAAAAAAATGATGTCACGGTTGGGAGAAGTTTGAAACTAATTTAGAGAATCTGCCTCCGCGTATCTCCAGGACCAGTGAATTTTTAATGTGAACAATACATCACATGTCCTTTTGTGTTCCGCGAATAATTCACTGCCAAATTACACCATCGATCACGTGTTCACACTCGTCCAAGGTTTTTTTTCCCCTTCAAGAACTTTTTCCGCTCTAACTCTACGAGATTAATCGTGGCAGTAAAAAAAATCGAGGCTTTTTTATGGGGCTCGTTAATTGGTCAGAGCGATTAGGACGCCAGTCTGTTTTGCTCGAATCACGAGGATGAATCCGTAGCAGCAGGTCGTCAGATCGTCTCGTAGCTTCACGCTCAACTTTCCCGACTGCCTCGTGGTCTTAACCTGTTGATTGTTATGCACTTGCAGTCGGGCGAACTAGGCAATTACGGCGTTTTTTATTCACCACGAAAAACATCGATTTTCGCCGGTAAATATTGCGATTTTTAATCCATCAAAAAATTCGCGATTTAATTGACAACCCTTGGGAGTTTTTATTGAGAAGCTGTGTCGAAATTCTCCCAGCAGATTAATCGGAAAAAATGACAGGGAAAAAGACAGCACCGATGACCCAGTGCTACCCTCGCGACGGTCGGCACACCACTGAGCCTTGCAGCATAGCACAACCCCCATTTACTCTGTAATCGTATACTATATATATCATCTCCGCGAGCAACTATATAGCACGATATCTTTCACGGAATATGTTTCTCGCTTTCATGGCCCAGAACATCCCCGGCAACATTTTTCTCCTCGCTCCCTCTCCCTCTCTTTAGCTCCGCGATCGTCCCTCTAGGCATGTCGAAAAACCAATGATATGATCCTGCTCCTTCGCCTGCGGTATATCCCGCAGTTTCCCTCCCCGTCGATCTCGTCCTTCCCCAGCCTCTTTCTGGTTTCTTAGCCACGGATTATCTTGTCGAACGATTTGTACCTGTCGTCGACATTCTACGAGACTCAATTTTACCTCCGGAAATTACGCTATTTGCGTTAATTAACAAAATCTCAACGAGTGAAATTCACTGAGACTTTATTTTTCATTGGCTTTCAAGTATTTTTAAAAAAATGAAGAAGCTGAGGTCGATGAGGCTGCTGAAAGGGACGAGAACGTTGATTTTAATTAGCGGAAGAGAAAATTCCGATATTTATCATTTTTTATTTAAATGCCCGAAAAAAAATGGTCGAACGAATATTGATCGTAAGGACATCACTGAATAAATTAATACGGTAAACTTTTCCTATTAATTGAAAACTGGTCGACTGAAAAATTTATGTCTGTTTTTTTTTTCTTTTTTTTTTATGGGAAGGGACGAGTGAAAAATCCTGTCTGATTTATTTATGAATCGAGAGAATATTCTGAAAGGATGTTCCCCTATTCGTACGGCCAAGTTGGATCTACAGCCGATTTAATATTCATCGAGCTGCATTCGCTAACCCCAAAGTTATTAATAAAAAGAGCGAGAGAGAGAGGATCAAAAAAAGGTTTGAGAAAACCACCAGTTGTTGGTGAATAAAAAGGTTTTAGGCCAGAACATGATTGAGCCATTGATTGCGAATGGCCGGCACACCAGAGCCAGAGGCCCGACAGGATCACCCTTATTTGTTCCTGGGCTTTGTCCAACTCGAATAAAAATGAAAGCGAAAAGCTCAATATCCTATTAGCCAGCTTAAACTTAGTCAGCCGGGAGGGATTTATTTTCGTTGATAATTTTCATCCAAGACAAAAATTTTACTAATCAATATTTTTGACTGGCATTTCGAACGTTGAATTTTCCTATTTTTATTGAAATTTCGACATTTTTTCCAGCGTGATAAAAATCGTTTATAAAAAAAATTAAATTTCGGAGATTTTGTGAGGAAAAAAAATTATTTTTATACAGTTGCCTCCGATCTATTTGGTCGAGACGTCCAAAAACAAATGAGGAATTAAATCGAGAATATTTATCAAGAAGCCACGGACACAAAAACGATAATTGGAGGCATTTTTCTCAAGAAACACGTTCGATTAATTGCCAGTAATCAAAAAGTGACAGATTAACACGTGTGCAGTAAAATAATGAACTGCCATTCATTGGCAAGCTCACGAAGTGTGTAACGCTGTGTCTGACAGTGAAAACCATGTGCGGAAAATTGGACACAAGCCCACTCGAGGTTCCCGCGAGGATGCTCGACCGTAATCTTCTCGCTGGGTGGATGGAACTTTTTGTTCCGCTGGTGAAAATAAAAGTGTGGCTTTCTTCAGCAAAGTAAAAATTATATGAAAATGAAACGAACAGAGATTGACTGCCTAGACACAAAGAAATGAAACTTTAGGCTGGAAAGAAAAAACAGAAAAAAAAAATCGAAACAACCAGCTCGAAGGGACTCGAACAATGGATTCTCGAGTCTTTTTTTATGCCACCATCGATTTCATGGCTTCAACGATGCACACGTGTGTCCAACAGTTTCGCTTCCCACGAATCGTACATTTTCTATATCCAAAAAATCAAAAATCTTTTAAAGCCTAGTGCGACGTGCTTCCCAATACCAAAAGTCTCATTTCAAAACGGATGTTGAATTTTATCCCCCCATAGCGAGCAAGGGAGGGGAAACAGCGGAGGTCCTTCGATCCCACGCAATAAGAGGTTACCCCCATGGAATATAGCTTACCCCACAAGCAAATTTACGTGTTCCTTCCAACTGTAAATTCACCAGAGAGGCTTTGTTAAGCTCCAATAAATTGTGGGCTCGAAAAATCGTTTCTACCGTCTTTTATCTCTCCGGCACTAAACAACATTTACCCGAAGCAATAATAACAAAACACGTTACATTTAGTCGAGCTTTATTACGAGAACAACGAGTTTACCTGGAATTAGGGGCGTTCAAAGTTTTGGGACCAGATGTACGTGGGGCTCCTGAATTTCACTCTGTTGCCAACCACCATATCAAAGTCAGGGTGTCCCTAGAGTCTCTGCTTATTGTTAGAAAAACAAAAAAAACACCAAAAAGATCGGAGATTCTTTCGGAAAATAAATTCCCATGGATTTTGATCTTTGGCTCATTATTCAGCCGAGAAAGCCGTTTGCAATATCATATGGAGCAGAGTCGGAAATTACTGCAATTTTCACCTGAGCAGGAAACGATCCTCGTGCCTGAAAATCCAGTTTCCCATCGACCGTCGATTTCCCATAAGGAAAAGGATGCCGGGATCCTTGAGTTGCATTTCGTGATCTCTCTGGATAATGAAAACTGCACCGAAACGAAAATGCAACGATCGATCGATTGGGTTTGGGAAAACAAAATTTTTCCACGTTTTAATATTTTTTTATTATTCAATTATTTAATTTGATTGATTCATTGATTTATATCAATTCATAAATAATTTCAATAAATTCTCAGAGGAAAAATGATGGAGAACTGAGAATTTCGGTTTTTTTTTCTATGGTACACAACACCTCGAACATTTCTAACAAGTCATCACATCCCATCGCATCGATAGGAAATACCGCAAGCGCGTTTTATCGATTCATTACATCGCACACGAAAAATGTTTCCACAATTTTTTTTTTTCCTTCGCAAACTCCAGAGCCATCAGCAATTCGCGTGTAATTATTATCAAACGAATGAAAAATTCATCGTTGAGTTCTCTACGATGACGTCGAATCGCCAGCATTTTTATTATCATTAAAATTATTGTGAAACCTGTTGAATTATTTTTTCCGTCGCAGCGCGAATCGCGAACCTGCAACATCGCATTTTATTTGCAATAACGTTTCAAGTTCAAGTTCAATTATTAAACCCGCCTCATTGCAATGCGTTTTTTAAATTTTTTATCTCTGGATTAGTAAATGTCTCGGAACAAAACTCGTTCCGAAATTTATTAAAAATTTAAATATTGCAGTGAAAATAAAACTCCGAGCCACACAATTGAAAACTTTTCTCCTCCCTCCGAGTCCTTTTCTTTTTTTTCTTACAGTTAAGAACTCGGTGCACAAAACATTGCACACTGTTTGGAAGGCGATGAAAGAAACGACGAGTTTTCATCGATCAACATCGACGGTTGGCTGTGAAGATTTCTGCAAATATTAGAAAAAAAAAAATACATCGAAAAAAAAAATCATAATTAAAAAAAAAATCATTTTGGCACGTAATTTCCTGATGAGCAAACGCCGGTCCCGATGACCTCGATACTTCCGGGTCCAAAAAATCATGAAACGGTTCAAATTTTCATGAAAAACCGCTCAAAAATCAAGAAACTCCATATTGAGTTTTCATTTTTCGAAATTTGAATAAATTCCTCGACAAACTTTTTCAATCAGCAGCAACTGCGTATCCCTATGATTCCCGAGGCTTCTCGAAATTCATCAACGAATGGTTAAGCCAAAAAAATGTTTACCCACGATCGGTAGATCTTGTTGAGAGTCCGACGCGATAAAATCGCAGCGGGTTCCGAAGGACCTAAGAAACAAAGTCGTGGTTGTTCGTTGTGCATTGGCTAAGCAAAGTTGGGTAAAAAAAAGCGTGCGAGAAAGTTCATAGCCGGAGAATCGCGAGCTAGAAATTTAGCAGCCGCAGACAGAGAGTTTTCGGAATACTCCGAAGGAGGCAGTAGTGTCAAGGTCAATTATTGTACGAGTTTCGAGGCGCCAAGAGTTTTCAAGGCAATTGAGTCGACATTTGCGCTAGCAGTAGAAACTTCCTCCATTTTCACTATGAACTTCACTCCCATTCGCGTCCTTGGCGGCTCGTGCGGGCCAACACAAAAAAAACCCAAAGGAATCCTTCGTGCTGGTTTCCTCGATGTCGTTTCGTCGTTTAATCCGGACGTGCCAGACACAAAATTAAATAAAAATCAGTGACATCATTCCTGCATTTTGAGTGGCTCGTTTATTTCCCCTTTCTTTTCGGCGCTCTATCGATGATTTTGTTATCTTGGCCGCGACTTATCGTCGCGACGCTCCGTCGATCAGTCGTGCTCTTCAGTGTCTAATCAAAAAGCATCGCAACCGGCCAAAGTGCGCCACCAGATTTTTCATCATTCTGGTTTTTTTTTTGTTTTTTTGTTGTTTTTTTTAAATTACTTTCGTACTTCGGTGAAGTACGCGAAGTACGTAGATCGGACATCACGTCTGTGAAGTATTTTTAAACTAGAAACAAAAATGGCGCCAGGATTGCAAGAGTTTCAAATAAACTTGGACAGCGCGGACAATAGTTTTGCGCCTGGAGACATGATGACCGGAAATATCATTGTTAAGCTCAGTCGGCCCAAAAGTTTACGAGGTAAGGAACAAATTTCCAAATTTTTCATCGAATTCGCTTTTTTTTTTCTCTCGAAACTCAATTTTTCTCAAACCGGAATACAGAAAAATTTTGTTATGACTGATTAGAAACTCGAAAGATCTTTGAAAATTTCGACTTTACTCCAAAAATGTGAAAATAATTTAAAAAAAATTTTTTTTCGGAATAGAAAAGGAAAAATCTTTTGTACCAAAAAACGAGAAATTGTCAGAATACTGGATGTTTTTTTTTTGGTCGTTTTATCGTTCGCTCAAAGTTTCAGGCACGAGACTGGATGAAAACAAACTTGAGCGAGTTTCAAAGTGTCAGATCCACGAACCACGGGAACGAACTCTGTTTTTGAACGTTTTGGCCAGTGATCGAGTTGGTCGGATTGTATTTAAATTTTTTTTTTTTCATTTGTTGATAATTTTTTGAACGGATTTCTCGACTTCTTTGTTTTTTGACTGCAAATTTTTTCCTCCATTTTTTTTTTGAGATTCATTTCAATAAAAATTTGATGGGGTCTCTAAAAATCGTACACGTGCTCTGAATCAATGTGAATCACTCTTGATCCAGGAAATCACGACAATTTTTACGATCGATTTGCTTTAATTTCGAAACCTTTATCAGCTGATAATCTTATCAGTCGAGCGTTTATTATCAGTTGCGGATTAACACATTGGCCAAAGAAATTAATTAACCTTAATTTTTTCCTCGAGAATTCCGAAATACTTTTCACTATGAATTTCGCCTATTATTTTCTTTAAAAAAAAATTGTGCGAGCGTGACTGCAGATAAATTGCAGAAAACCATAAAAACTTTTCATTTCGATGGCAAAATTTATGGAGACTCGATTTTTTCGTTAAACGATAAGCCATTCAAGGCAAAATGGTTCGGTACGATCGCCCAGGAGTGCGAGAGAGAAAGCTGCAAAGATCGAGAATGAAATCTTTGACAACGTTCGTTGTGAATAAAAAAGTTCGAAGCCATTTTCCAGTTTGACTCAAACTTTTTACTCCCTCGGTAATTTCCTCATTATTGGCAAATTTCCGTCACGAAAATTTGAGATTCGAACGTGACACAAAGTTCCCTTGACAAGTTGGTCAAAATTAGACGCTGACTAATTGATCGAGTGTCGCGTCTTTGATGACAATCTCGTCGGCACAATTGATCGAGTTTTTTTCCACAAATTCATCCACAGTCTTTCGATCGAAAGACTCAAACCAAGCGTTGCAAAAAACTATTTTTCCCTCCCAATTATTCCATGAGAATTTATTTATTTATTTTACGAACAAAATTTATCAAATTTATAAAAAAGATTATTTTGCGAAATTATGAAAATGAGAAAATTATTGATTCATGAAAACTCTGTATTAAAAAAGCCTTCAAGGTCCGAATCAAAGGCACGGCCAAAGTGGAATGGAGGGAGACGTCGGGAACTGGCAAAGACTCGGAAACCGATTGGTACAGAGCAGACGAACAATACTTCAGAATGGAGGCCGTTCTCTTAGGAGGATCCGGAAGTCAGTAGCCACAATAAAAAAAAAAACAAAATTAAATTCCCTCAAAGAAATTTTGTTTTTTTTTTACGACGGTCCATCCGGACGATCTATGTATTTTTTCAGCTGGTGAAAACGTCGAAATAGGAGCAGGTCGTCACGTTTACCCATTCAGCTTCTGCCTGCCCCACAACATACCAAGTAGTTTCGAATGTCACGGAGGATGCGTGAGATACACGATAAAAGCGATAATGGACAGACCATGGAAGTTCGACCATGAGGCGAGCCTGATTTTCACAGTTGTGGCTCCCTACGATCTCAACGAAGATCCAACTGCGATGGTCAGTTCCTGCACCTCGTAATAATCTCGAGATTCCTGCCAAAACAATAAATAAGCAAGAGACTAAAGTTCCCCATAATGTTTCCTTCAGAATAACATCGTCGACGAAGACCAGGATTCTTTCTGTTGTCTCCTCGTTCCCTGCATAAGTATGGGCTCGATGAAGTATCATTTCTACTTGCCAGAGCGAGGTTTCGCGATCGGTGAACCGATCGAGGCGAAAGTGAAGATCGACAACAGTTCGAGGAGCGTCGACGTGACGAAATTGAAGCTGAATCTCGAGCAGGTGAATCACGATGAAAAAAACTCTACTCAACTATTTCTAAAGCTGCGATTAACACGTTGGTTCGACTTGCAGAAAATAAAGCTGTATGCTCGCACCAAGACGAAGACACAAAAGAACGTTGTACAAAAAATAAAACGAATAGGACCGTTTGGTCAAAAGATTGACACGTCATTGAACCTCCAAGTTCCAGCTGTGCCTCTGTCCGGTCTCAAGCACTGCAGCATCATCGATCTCGAATATCGACTTGCCTTTCACATAGGAGTTTCCGGCTGGTCAGTATCGCTTTTTTTTTTCAACTATAGAAATCGACTCAAACGCTTGCATGGGCCAGAGTACAAAAAGTCATTTTCTCTGCTTTTTCATGGGGCAAACAGTCACTGTGGGACGACCAAGACTTATCCGATCGTAATTGGAACGAGATCAGCTCCGAATTGGCAATCGATTCAAAACGAACACGTAGTGCCTGGCCTGACCCAGTGGCCCGCTCATTTGGGAGCAACAGAAGGCTCGAACTTTCCCAGTGCTCCTGCCATTTCCGACATCACTCCATCGCCTTCGGACAGAATTCCCTTCCCCATGCCCACGATCGATCAGTTCGGGAATCCAAGTTCCCTTCCTCCTTATCCCATGCCCGGAGGCATGAACCAATTCGGAAATCCAGTGGCACCGGCTGGTCAACCTTATCCTGGTGGCTCTTCGGGATTTCAATATCCAATGGGCACGAATCCACCCATTGGATTCGTTCCTCCTTACGCTATGAATCCAACGGCGACGGGCGCGCCGGAAATTCGTAAGTTTTGTTACTGAATATTATTTTTTATTGACGCCAATTTTTCCGAAACTTGTTTTGCCTGTCTGTCGGTTTGGAAGCTCCGTCGGGTCTCTGAGACCCGGAGGACCTGACGAACTAAAATTGACTACTTGACCCGACGCGGTTCGTAGATAACCTTTTGGAAACGAACTAATTGTAATTTAAAAATTTTATGGGTCTCTGAGACCCAAAACAAAAATTCACTCCCAAACCCGCAAATTTCCATAAATAAAGCTCCAGAAACCCAATAACCGATGACAAAAGAGTCAGCGAACGTAAAAATCATTTTATCTCGACAACAAAGATAAATTTCGTGAAAAACAAAATTCACGTGCCTCGTAACCAAAAACAAGAAACCCCGAAACCCTGTTTTTACGATTCCGTCATTCTTGCTTCAACAACAAAACCTGCTTTGGACTTTAATCCCTATTTTCGTCTTACAGCTCCACCATCTTACGATGCCTGTATGAAAATGTCCCAGAGCAAGTAAACAGCTGAGACCCAACCTTCGAAGCTTATCACAACAGTGCCATAAAAATCTCACGCCGCGGTGTTCCAACACCGAGATTTATTGTGAGGCAATCGTCGTTACGAGGTTTCCCAAATTCTCCAATCGAAATTTTGGCCCTTGAGGTGTCGACGCTTTTCCTCAGGAAACCTCGACACTTCGACTTTTTTTTCCTTCATGCAAAGCTGACAAGCACATGATACAACTTTGGAGACGATTTGTTGCTTATTATTTTTCATCAACGTATTTAACCATGACCATTGATGTGAGAGATTAATTAGCGACGTTGAGTGTACTTCCGGACCTGTGAACTGACGAGAGTCGAAAAAATCACGAAAACGAATCAATTAAATGTCAGAAATGAATTTTGGGCTTTCCAGCTATGAAAAAAGTGTTTTTTTTTTCATTTTTTGATAATTTAATGTTCATATCTATTTTTATAAACATTATTGTCGAAGTTTGTCTCAAAGTTCACTGTGAAACGTAAAATACGAGCTCATGACAATCTGCAAAGCTTCCTGTTGATAATTTCGCAAGCAGCTTAAAAAATGATAATAAAAACGAACGAAACTGTATGTTGAGAAATATATTACCGTCGTTGCTTAACAGTACTTTTTGTCAACTCTTCTAATCACGTGAAATATATATTTATTGAAATCCCACTGCCGTGGAAATCGAATTATTTAATGAAAAGCTTCGAGCAATTTTTTTCTGAATTTTCGCATTTGCAATTGTTTAAAAATTGGGACCAATTTTTTTGTCACTCCTGGCAGGGCCATTGGATGAGAAAACAAAAAAATTTCGACTGCCAAACGTGCAACGTGGAATTTCAGGTTTATTCGATTTTATTCGAAAGCCAGTTGTCGGGAAATTTTGTTTTTTTTTTTTTTTTTACGTTGGAGCTTGAAAGTTAGAATTTGTTAGATTTTTTTATTTCGTGGTTAATTAATAATTAAGGAGAAAATAAAGAAATTGGTCAGAAGATTGAAAATCCTTTTCGAATATTTACACAATTTATTTTTATATTTCAACATATTCATATTATAATCGTAATCGTAATCGAGTTATGTCAATATCGAAATTATCACTAAGCGGGTAAGACAGGAAGGATCTTATACTGTGAAAAAAAAAAACCCAACTTTTCGAGATACGACGTTCGGTTTTGTTACGGCGATGTAAACAATAGTACAAGATAATGGAAAAAAAACAACAGGAATGCAAGGGTTTGAAGGAAAGATCATTGGAGAGGTTGAGTTTTGTACGAATGAATTTTTCCCAAGGGTTGCGGTTTGCCATAACGACCAGGAACGAGAAAAAACGATTATTCAAGGGACAATTAACTGGCAAAAGGTGCCAAAGAATTTTTAAGGTTTCAGGAGCAAAAAAGATCTCGGAAAGGAGGCAAAATCTCATGGACGAGAAAACCAACTTCTGTGATCGATATTTCGAGTATTTTTTCAATTCCAAAGTCAAGTTTCCAGTGAAAAATAAAAACGATCGATAGGAGCTGAACGAGCGATGGATTTTTCAATGGCGTGCTTGGCGAATCGATTGTTGGAATAAATAAGAAAAGGAACAAGAGAAAATGGAGCACGAGTATTGGCAGGAGAAAAAAATTGGCCTTGAAACTGTAGATGAAAATTGGCAACTGAACAAAAAAATGTGTGAAGGGAAAGCGCAAAAATCGTAAGGACGATGACGAACCGCTTGGAAAAAATGAATCAATGGAAAAACACGTGGACCAGGAAGGTCGATTCAGGATTTTTAATCGAGCTGAGAATCGTTGGGAATGCAACAAAAAAAAAAGTGCATTTTTAAATTCCTTATTTATAAAAATATTCAAAAAAATTGCAACTTTAAGTGTAAACCTAAAAAGTGCTCAATTTTGTAGCCTAAGTAATAATAGACAAAAAGGAAATTACCAATGAGCAAATAATGGAGAAAATGTATTCCAAAGAAAATTTCTTCGTTTGTCGAAAAGATTTTTTGAAATAAAACGCTTTTGGGATGAATTTTCTTCGAGGTCAGATCTCAGGCAGCAATCAAGGGCTTTCAGTTTTCTTTTCTTTCCATAACACAAAAATAATTCTCAAGACCCGTCATTTGTCTCAATTTCAAAGTTAAACAACTGCTTCACGCTCAGCCAACGACTATTCAATTCCAAAGCAATTTATATGCCAAGTTTAAGGCGACGTTTTAAAAAATCCAAAATTGCAACGTGTCGTATCGACCTAAAAGAATATTAACGACGATAAATTTCCAAATTTTGATCATGTCCCAACTTCATCGACATTTTTCAACGCTGAATTCGTAATTTTCCACCGAATTCAACGTACGACCGTTCATTTTCTTCTTTACGAGATTCCTAACAAATTCACCGCGTCAATTTTCTTCCCAGACAGATCATTGGGACGTTACAGCCGATAATTAAATGGCAAAAAAATGTTTTCACTGCGAAATTAACGATTAAAAAAAAAGAATCGACGTGGTAATTTCTTCGAGAATCTCTTGAGGAATCAAACGTCAAAATTGTCGTTGATAAAAGTTCGGAAAAAAGTGAAAATTCGTAAACATTGAACACTCGATCGTCTCTGGTCCACAGAAAGAAGAAAAATGGAACAATCGTCATTTCGAAATAGAATCGGAGGATGAGCTCCCGGGCAATTAAAATTCTGCCCACTGAAAATTGCCTCAAAGTCAACATCAGCGTCGAATTCTACTCCGGAAGGAAAATTCCTCGATTTGCCTTCTTTCTGAATGTGAAGCAACTCTTTTACTTTGACGTAATCCTGACTTACTATTGAAATTGCCGAACGCATAAGAATTTTCGTAAACATTGCAAAGGTGTTTGAGAGAAAAAAGTAGAAGTGAAAAAAAAGAGGAAAAAGATAAGCAAAGAAGGAAATAAATGGAGAAGACGAACGAACTAAAGGAACTGTGCGCTCTGGCGTTACAAAAAGTCTTCCCCACACTGTTTACACGGTCGATCATCGTTACTTTCATCTTTCTTTTCCTTCAATAGTTTTTCCTCCCTTAATTTGTTTGTTAAGCTTAAGACAACAACCCTCAATATATTATTATCATAAATAAATTTGGTCTATCGGTAATAATGTAAATACGCCGGTACAATCCTGGCAGTATTTGGTTCAGGCGAATCAGAGTTACCGGAAGTTGACAATTGGTCAGAGAAAAGTTTTAAAATGGTCAGTTCGCGATGGAGCTTTTCGTAGGAGTTTTGAAAAATAATCGAAAAATCGATTATTCGGTTAATTCATCCAAAAATTCGATGGAATCTTGGCCAATGATGTAAAAAAACGTCGTTTCCTCTCCACCGTTGGCCACGACCATGGAACGGTAATAAAAATATTTCAAATCGACTTTTCAATCGCTTTAGAATGATTTTTGTTGGTTCGAGCGAAGAAAACGCATTGTGAATGTAAATAAAGAGGAGAAAAGGGACAAATGGATGAGACTACTTCCGGTAAGCTTGATTTCAGGCCAGTGGATAATATAGCCGGGGCTTTTGGCGGTGCACCGACCGCACAAACTGATTATCCGTTTTATGACGGATATATATATATTCCTTTGAATAATAATGATAATTAAATCGATAACGGGTTTGTGAGTGATTGGAGGCACGAAAAAAGGAAAAGTCAAAGTTGTACCGGAAGTGAGAAAGTTAATCGGTTAGGAATTTGTCCTCGGAACATACAAAACGTTATTTTTTCATGGTTAATGCGAATAATCGATCGGAACGAAACGGATGAGAAGCTTTAGTAAACGAACGTCCCTGTTTTCAGTCACAAAACGTATTTGTTAACTTTTCGCGTCTTTCGGGCACTTTTTCATACAAAAAATATCATCGGTGTTTGTGTGTTGTGTGTGTGGGCCCAAAAGAGTCGTTTTTTCTTGTGGTTTCGTGTCCTATGCTGTGCCTCGGGCTCGAGACGAACGTGAACGTTTCTTTAAATCTTACAAATCTCTTTATTAACTCCGCCTTCTCCCTTCTCGTCTCTTTTATTCTTAATTCGCATCTTCCCTCGCATATTCTTCGGTAAAATGTCAACAATAATTGTAGTTTTTAAAAAAAAGAAAAATAATGTTAATTTTACTATTCGCCACCCTCCACTCTCGTTGTGAACCACAGGTGACTCTCTCTCTCTCTCTCTCTCTCTCTCTCTCTCTCTCTCTCTTTTTTTTCGCTGTGTGATCCGATCCTTCTCAAGTTTTCTTTTCTTTCATTCTGTCTTCGTGTTTCTCATGCTTTCTCCTCCTTTTTCCATCACTTTTCATCTTCTTCCTCAACCATCACACAGCCCGCGGTCCGCACCCTTCAAAAAAAAATCTGCAATCGAAAAATTCGATATTTTACTTTTTTCCATCGTTTCTTATTGTAATTTGACTGAAAATCGCGCTAATCGCATTTCTCATGAGCTGAGTAAACGTCGCTGCCAAAATCACCTGCCAATTTACCAGTTTTTCGAAACTTTGCGACGCTTTTGTTTACCACATGGGACACGAGCTCGATCAAGTTTTCCCAAGTACATGCAAAAACAGGAATTTGCAAAAAAAATCGAGAAAATTTTTAAAAAACGACAAAAAATCGTTTCAACTCGTAGAAAAAAAAACTATGAGACTATTTTTTGAGAAATCACACTTTGAGATTGTCTCAGAAATTTTTTTACTATTGGGATCATCAAGAAAATAGAAAATAATTGAAAAAAAAGATCTGGAGTAAATCTCACTGAGGCTCGCGGTCTCGGAGGCGAAAAGAATGGAGTAAAACTTACAATAACTAAAAGATCGCTGAACTTAGCCCTCTCTTTTAATGGCTCCGGGCGCCTCGGCGAGTCCTTTAACTTTTAGTCGGTCGGCGGTTTTCAAGAAGGCTGGTAGTTGGTCCTGGGACACATTGACTTCGCCGGCGTACATGAATTCCAATATCGCTTGGAGGTGACTATACGCTACATCCTTAAGGATTATAATTGGATGTTTGGACGGATTTTCCTGTATACAACGAGACTGATTTATCCACTTTATTAAATGGCACTACGGGTTCAAAAAAAAAGGTTTTTGGCATGTTCTAGTCGGGAGGATATTCATGGAAATGAATTATCGCGAGAAAGTTCAGAAAAATCATTTTCCATTCTGTTTTTTTCAAACTTTCGCAGACTCTCCGACGGCAATGCCAGTTTTTTGGTATGTCAATGAAATAAATATCAACGTCTTACCTCTAACAAGGATTTGAAGTACGGACTACACGCCGATAAGACCATCTTGTGAGCTTTGCACGTCTGTCCATCGCAGGCGAGTGTTACGTCCGTAAAACTCTTTTCGTCTCGCAAGTGTTTGAACGAGGTGACCATGTTCGATTGGAAATCGTTCCATTTGAGAAAAAATTGTTGCTGTTCCCCAGCCATTTTGTTTAAATATGTTTATTTGTTTTTTAATCGTCGTGGAACAAAGAACCGTCTCGATCCGTCTGAAAATCCAAAGATCCATGAATTATTGGACGATCAAAGAATATTGTGATCGGGTCTGAGAGACCCGAAAGGGAATAGCACTGGTATGCGTAACAGTGAAAGTTGGCAACCGGGTCTGACAGACCCGAATGGAAAAAGCACCGATACGAGTAACAGTGAAAGTTGGCAACCGGGTCTGACAGACCCGAAGGAAAAAGGCACTCATATGAGTGGCGGAAACATATTTTGGACCTTGCCAATCAGCGGAGGACTCTATAAAGAGAAAACAACAAGAATATCTGATTTCGATGACTTGGAAAATTGAGAAACTTTACTTGTTTTTTTTGCAACCAGAGAAATGTTGGAATTGTCGATATTTGGGGACTGAATTTTGACTTTTTTAGTTTTTGGTTGAAATAGACGAATTCGGAAAAAACAAGAGATCCGTTTTGGAGCGGGAAAAGATCGAAAACGAAAAAAAAAATGGAATTTGCAAATGGGTACGAAGAAAGAGAACGCGTCGTTTCGGAAAATAAAATAAATGTTGCAAAAAGTGCGTAAAAACGTGAATTTTCAAATTTTTTCAGTCATAGCAATTCATAATTTGATTGATCTTGGATAGTTGCAATAATCGGTAAAGCCGAAATCAAAAAAGAGCGTATAAAAATAATTGATGACGCCATTGAGTTTGGAAAAATAATTTTCTACGACCTAATTAGTGGAAAATGGAAAAATTCTTAATCTTCGATCGCAAAGAAAAAAAAATTGCTTGGAGCGTTATTTTCGTAGATAACGAGGACATATGGAAAGAAATTGTCGAAATTTCAGATTAGAGAGCGTCCTTGAGTACAAAACGGGCGATGAAACGAGAAACAAAAAGTTTGTAGGTTAGCTTGGGAAGCGAGATTTAGGGAAGCTTGATAAAAATGGATAGAAAAGTTCAAGACGCGAAGCTGGAGTCTCGAGCAAGTGCATTATAAAAGGCACACGTGACTCAATTTCCCGCCAAGGAATAGGAACAATTTATTTTTCAATGGATTCGTTGATGTTTTTAATTATTTCTATCATTTTTTCGAATGTTTTTCGACGGAGAACGTAATTCCGAGGCAGAGGCAACGGATTTGTGGCTTTCTCGTCACAACAATACGCGTGCGTCTGTTACGAGAGAGAGCATTTCTTACTGGGACCCCAACAAAACGGACCCCAACTCCGTCGAGAATGTTTGCCGCGTCACAAAAATGTCCTCGCAATATATTCTTAATTATTAAAACTCACCTCTCCTCAAAAACGCCTTTTTCTAATATATTTATATTCCCTCGTGCAATCACTGGCTATCGATCGGACGAACGTAAACGCGATTAAAATTGTGCTTTACACGCGGCCCTCCGCTAATAATTGTCTCTGTATATAAACTGACGAAAAACTTTTTCCCCCGTGAGGTGCCTAATTTTTCTTTTTCCGTCTTTTTGTTATGACTAATACCACGGTGGAAAATGCTCGGACGTTTTCGGCAATCTTCGACGATCCTCGAACACCAACTGGTGTGCGTCGTCAGCGTCGTAAGCATTTTTTTTCTATCGAGACTTTTTACACTAGCGTTCTCTCGCGGTAAAAAAATTTGAGAGTCGGTAAGTGGTTACCGACCGTCGGTAATATTTCAAATCCGTAAAATCGTTAGTTCCTTTTTTTGTCCATTTCTTTTTACGGATGGCGCAACTGTCCCGATATTTTGCTACGATTTTCATTGACGGCGGGAAGTAATTTTCCAAAAATCGTTCTTTTAAAACTTCAAAAATTCTCTATACTCAAAAACTTTCATAAAATTGAGAAAAAAAACACCCGAAATCCCTTAATACGAATTCGAAAATGTAGAAAATAAATCGAAATTGCTTTTTATAAAAATTTCGCACTTGCAAAAATGCAAATAAAAAAAAAAACTTTTTTTCTTCGTTTTTTAAATTAAAAATTCGAAAAAACTCAAAAAAATTTTCCACCAACGCTCATAACCACAAAAAAGATTCGCTTTCCAAACTTGCAGCTCGTTCCTGACATTTGAATCGAATTTTCATTCTGCGGTCTTGTGTTTTCCCATTCACGTTAAAAACGTACAGGACCGCGTTCTTCACCACCGTAGCTTTGCTACACCTTGCGCAATCTCACGCAAGACACGTATTTCTTGGTCATTCCAGGCGGAAAGTTTCGCATTTGTGATGTGGTTGAATAAACGTTCATTCTATTTTCGAGCCAATTTTTTTCGGTGCTTCAAACCAAAAAAAAAGAAAAACCTCAATAGGTAACAAATAATTAGCTCGTCATGCATGGCAAAATAATCCAAATCCGAAAAATCAGGATCAACAGGATTGTCAGAATTTTGACCTCATAAATTATCGATAATCAAGAAAAGATAGCAATATTCATTTTTTTGTTAACTCGTCAGCGGTCCCGCTGAAGAATTTTTCTCACGATCCCATAAATACGTTGATTACTTAAAAGTTACCATGAAAAATTATTTTTAGTTCCAGTAAATTGCTTTTTTTTCCTCAGGATCAGGGTGCAATTTTTTTCGGACTGTGTAAAGTCGGAAAAACGTTTTTTGAAAGCTTCCGGAGCCTGCGGAGATTTTTCCTCATTCCACGATAAAAATTTGTCATCGTGAAAAACTGAATCTTCAAATCTACGTTTTTGCAAATCCATCGTTGACGATATTTTTTTGGCAAAATTTAATAAATACACGTCGCAATACGAATGCACCGTCCATTCGATAAATTATTGTCCCAAACTTGGCGTCCGGCCATCACGAAAATGTGACACGCACTCGAAAAATGTGAAAGAATTATTTTCCCCCATGAAGGCAAGTTTAAGGGTAAAAAAATGCAGAAGATTCGCAGGAACTTTTGGAGAAGTTGATGATTTTTTAAGAAAAAGCGAAACAGAGATCGAAGGGAGGAGGTTGCGGCGGAGGAGAAAGAGGGAAGGGGCGTCAGCGGGTCCCAAAGAGCGTGTTGTAGCGGGGCACGAAGAGAGACACACATCGAGTTTGGACGTTCGAATTTGTATACGTATTTAGTGCGGCTGCGCAGTGTATCACGTCGGCGAGTTGGCGCGAGCCACATTGAAAGCTTGCGACATGTAGCTCGGTAAGTCAGTCGCGCGCCAACTCTCGCTCGCTCGAGTTTGAGTACCGAGTTTTCCGTCCATCGGGTTGGACCGAGGGAGGAATTAAAAGCCGAGACAAGACGATACTAAGAAAGGAAGAAAATAAAGGAGGAAAAAGGAGTTTTAAAAGGCGTGCGTTTATTGCCCCAGATACCGCGGTTATTCGTGTTGTTATCGTGAATAGTTAGTCATATAGCGACAAGTGATAGTAGTTGACGTCACGAGCGGCCACATGTTTGAATTTTTAACCGGGTGGTATATCGCGAAACGCATGATTTGCCAAAGTTGCGAAAAAGCTCAAGAGAACATCAATTTTGCAGAGGAATTTGCGTACAGGATGACGCGTCGTTAACGAGCTCGAGCGTTTTTTTTTTTGAATTTCATAAATACAAAGTGTTGTTAGCGTGAATGAAAACACTCCTCGAAGTTTTGTTTATCGAGTAACGGTGAAGTGCCTAACGCTGAATGAAACACGGTGACGTAAAAAAAACGGAAGTTGTTTTTATGTTAATTGAATGAACAAATAATTAGTTGAATCGTAATAATCAGACGGTCGAGAGCGAGAGACTGGGAAAAAGTTTGGAAACGTTTGGGTTGTTAGAAAATTTGTGATGCGCGAGTGAGTGCCCATGATGGAATCACCAGTTATGTACGAGTCAGCCACTCATCAGGCCCAGGCCCAAGTGGCCGTGGACCATAAAAAGTCCTCCATAACCCTAGCGAACAACAATAACAACAACACGACCAATGCCAACAACAATAACAACAATTCAGCTCTCCAAGTGAATCACAATCAGCAAACGAGTAGTACAGGCGTTAGCAAGGTGTCAGCGAGTAAGGCGAGTCTCCACCAACAATATGCGGAGCATTGTGCAGCCGCGGGTGAGCTGACGGACCTCAATACGCCGGAAATATCGTTGGACCTTCAGCATCTGATCGACGATTCACACTTTAACGACGGACTGTTGGACATGCTCGGGGGTGGAAATGGCGCGATAAAACATCAAAGAACAACCGGATATCCAAGAACAACCCTCGCTTATATGCCTCAGCCAGTCCATAGCGGCGCGAGTTATCATCAAGGAAGCAACAGTTGTAGCGACAGCAATAGCTCGAGTTCCGACTCGCCCAGCATCAAAGAAGAGCCTCTCGATCCGGCGGATTATCGCCGCCATTGTCCTCAATATCCACCCGGTGGATACAGTCCAGCTAATGGCGGTCCCTTCGCAAACGGTGGACCAACATTTACCACCTTAACGCCTTCGAACCTTCCCGGTGGACATCCCGTCATCCATCACCAGCAACACCCCCAACAACAACAGCAACAACAACAATCACATCAACAACAACCTGGCAGAGGTGGACCCATGAAACCGGTAATGGCTCATCAACAACACCAAGCTGCAGCGGCTGCCGCTGCTGCAGCCGCAGCAGCCGTTGCCAGAAAACAGTCCAAGGCCATTGACAAAGCCAGCGACGAATACAGAAGACGACGCGAGAGAAACAACATCGCGGTTAGGAAAAGCCGGGAAAAGGCCAAAGTACGATCACGCGAAACTGAAGAAAAGGTCAAGTTGTTGGTCAAAGATAACGATCTCTTGAAAAAAAGGATTGAACTTTTGACCGAAGAACTCAGTGTCCTGAGATCCTTGTTCAGCAGCGTCGGCGTCGTGCCCGAACAACTCCATCGCGAAATATCGAGGCATCTCGATCAGTTTCAACAGCACGCGGTTGGCCCCATGTAGCATAGAATTAACGCCACCTCGTTGTAGCTAAAGCCACGCGCGAGGATCAAGGAGAGGAGGAAGACGCAGATCGAGTCAAGTGTGCTCGAGCATCGACGCCGTTCCGGGGGATCTTTGGAAACACGTGCACCAACCGAGCTTCGGCACTTGGCGATCGAACTCTATCTCGCCTTGGCGGACATCCTTCGTCTTAGCCGATCGTTGGGCTCACTCCGGCTGTGACAAAAAGGCCTTTCAACCTTCCATTGTATCCGCTGCCAAAAGCCGATATTTTCAATGATGGAAACCCAAAGTGCGTGATCGTTAAATCCAAGTAGAAAACAAAACATCGAAATAAATCGGTAGTGATGTTAGCCTTGGTCACCGAAACCTCGATTCCGCTTTTCTCGTCGTTGTTATGATCCAACGACGCGACACCAACCGATTTTACAGTGCGAATTAATAAAATCCTGATCGTTTAAAAAACCCTCGATCGCGGTACCGCTTTTTATACGAATTTACAAATCTCAAGATCTCGCGTTTCTTTCTGTATCTCGATAAGGGAGTACGAATCACGAGTCCATCGTGTGCCTTATCAAAATAGTGGCAACAATCACACGTGCGTCTCGGTTGCCCGATCATCGCGACACGATAAATTGCGGATCATGAATCCGCAGTGTAGGAGCCGCTCGAAAAAATTTCAACGAAATTGGGAGGATCGAGAGTCGAAGTGCCTTAATTCTCATAGAAAAAAAGTAAAAAAAAAAAAAAAAAAAATCAATCGGCTGTTTTCCCGACGCCGATTCATCGCCGTTTATTTTTTTCTAATGAACTACAAAAAGAGCATCTTCCGGTACAAGAATCCGAACAAATCACCGCCAGTTTTTTGATCTCTTTCCTGACACAAGACTCGCCCGAGAGTATCAGGCTCTCTCTGGCTCCCTCGCTCTCTCTCTCTCTCTCTCTCTCTCTCCCTCTCTCTCTCTCTCTCTTTCTCTTTCTCTCTCTCTCTCTCTCTCTGTCCGGAGTGAGTGAGAGGGCCCACGACGAAAAGTAAACGAAATACACTGCCGCGATTCGTGTTCGCCGCGGTCGTTCCAATTTACTTTTTTTTCGTCGACATAAACTTTCTCTTCCACTTCTCCTCGACGCGAAAAACCTTAGAACTTTTATTCCGATCTGTACGAGTCAAAAAGAAAATGGCAAACAAAGAACACACACACACAGCACACAGACACACACACACACGAAGACTGGAACGTAATAATAAACGCTTTTCATGTTCGATGCAGCGAACAGACAGAAAAAAAAACTGTGGAAAATCACAAAAATGTCGATTTAACAAAAAATAAAAAATAATAAAAAAAATAATAAAAACGTAGGCGTGATAATGAAGGAGAAAGGGTGGAATAAAAGGTAATGACGTGTGAGAGAGGAGCACAAGGAAGTTCGCACCGTCTGCGGTGACGACGATTGTAAATTTTTTTTCTTTCGCTCCGAATGGCGTTGTGATTAGATACGGTTTGTAATTTTTATGTGTATAAATATATACATATATATTAATGTGTATGTATATGTTGACGATAATTTAATTAAGTAGCGTGTAGTATCGCTCTTGTACCTAAGTACCTCGTGGCATATCGAGATACCGTAATTACTCCCCCCCCCCTCCCTGAGCCCATTATCGATAACATCGAGAGCTCCGCAAGTACCCATACGTATACGAAGAAACACCGGGAACATCCGTACACCGATGACAATAATGACATTTTTTATTCAACGTATTTTTATCCGATCGACTCGTATTTTCGGCTCTAAAAAATCGATTCGAGCAACTGAAAACCTCAATGGACTCGAAATCGAACGAAAAAGCGACTGGAAATTATTTTTTCTAACTCGAGACAGACTTTGTCTTTTCGGAAAGTAAAACAATTATGGAAACAGATAATAAAAAAACACTCGGCGTGTTCACGGACTTGTATTATAATTACTTTTAGGCTTAAAATAACGAATGAACATTTTTTGAAACATTGTGTAATTAAGAGTTAATATATATATGCATAAACATAGATAGAAATATATAGAAATATTTTGTTCAGTTATTGCGTGCCTGAGGCAAACGTGACACGTACAGAATTAATAAAAATCCGAGTGTGTGTGTGTGTCTTGTATGCGTTCGAATGTTTTTGTAAAAAAATGTCGTTTTTTCTGTGAGAATCTGGCGGCTGGAATGGTCCTAGTTAAAACAATGTATAAATATTTTATTGAGGTGAAAAAAAATTATTTTGTTAAATCGTCAGTCACGTGCAATTTAAATGGAATTGAATTTTTTTCTCAATCTATCAACTTTTTTATCCAACAAAATAAACTGAAGTGGGATTCGTTGTTCATTCGTTCGAATGTTCGTTGTTTTACGCGGGCGATTGCAATCTATTGATTTGTTTATAAATCTTTATATATATATATATTAATATATTGATTTTCGGACTGCGTGGGTGCGTGTAACAAGAAAACGTCACTTGATCATGCGTCGGTGAAAATAAATAATTTTTGGATACACTTGATTCGGTGATTCTCATGATTTCATTTATCACACCGAACCATTTTCGAAACCTGCAAACCATCAAAAAAGAAAACGACAATAGCCCGAGAATTTTTTTTTACCAATTAATTTTTTAAAATCAGATTCAAACAATCTTTCCAAAAAATCAACATCAGGCGAGGACGTTCGCGTATAAATTTGGTGAATGAATTTAATTTCACAAAAAAAAAAAAAAAAAACAATAATTATAAAAATATAAGTAAATTAATATATTTTTCGAGTTTTATATTTTTTTTCTGTTTTTTTTTTTTTATATTTCTTAGGCACATTTGTTCAAATGGTACAAACATCCTTAAGGTTTGACATGAACATTTGTAACCATCGATCGCACGTGCGTGGATGAATGAATTTTCGTGTATATTTGTATATCTGTATGCCTGAGTGCGTGTACGTCTCTGTACACAACAAAAGGATCGCACATGGACGCGTAAATTTGTTAGCGACGTGTGACGAATTCGAGATTACCTGTCACGGTTGTCTTCTTGTCTAATGCACGAAATATATTTTGATATAAAATATAAAACAGACGTTGATTTTCATCACTCATTCCCCGATCCCTTTTCAATCGTCGATTTTATTTTCCTTTAAATAAAAAAATAAATTTTTTTAAATAAATAAAAATAAAATGAAATAAAATTCACAATCATCATTCGATGACGAATAAAAAATTTTATCGACTGAGTAATCGCAATAAATAATTAGTAATAAATAATAAAATATCATTTCCAATCAATGATAACGAAGAATTTATTATTAATTTGTTGCTAATGCAAATAGCGACGCAAAGGGAAAAGTCGTGTACGAAGAAAACGAAGATTACTCGGTTCCAGTGTAAATTTCTGTCTTTATTCCTCGGCTATAGATAAAAAATAATGAACTTAATATAAAAAAAAAAATAATAATAATAATGAATAAAATTGAAACGACGATGGATCCAGCACATCGTCAAGGACTTTAATTGGTTATCCCAGTAAAGTTTATCGGCTCTGACCTCACAGCACCAATGACTTTTGGCAAATGATTAACTTTGTGGCTCCGTAGCCTCACGAATCTACGGATTTGATTTTGTTTTTTTTTTTCAACGTTAAAACGAGCCGAACGAAAGGGACCGCTGAAGGAAAAAATCGAGATATAACGAATAATCGAGAATAAATACGTGTATGGGTTGTACGTGTTTTGCGGGCGAAACGCAAACTCACTGGAGTGTGAGTCATTAGATAAGTTTGTTGTTAGTCAGATAAATAGATTAACACCATTGTGAGCCGGCGAGTGAGCTCGTGCGGTGTACGAATCACTTATTATTTATTAATGCAACATCGTCCACTTATGCTGATTTGTCGTTTCAAGGATTCCGAGCAAAATGAGCCCCTGGAAAATGAGCTGCAAAATAAAAAATAACGACTTCTGAAAAATAATCAATGATTATGAGTCCAAAAAACGCACAAGCCAAAAGAAACGTCAATTAAAGTTCGAATAACTCAAAAATAATGATAGACAACGTGGAGGACTTCCTGGAAATGAACAACGAGCTAAGAATGGAAAATTTTTAAACGAGGCTCTTAATAATAGAAATTGAAATTCCAATTAGGCTCCTCGTTCTCAATTTTTCTGGGTGTCGTTTTTTTTTTCGAATTAATTATTTTTCACATTTATGTGGCAACGAGAAAAACGCAGAGAAAAATTTATTCCGTCAGTCCGAAAATGGCAAATTTTATCGATCAAAATGTTTTCCTCGAATCGTGAATTTTCATGTCTCGTTCATCAGCACTTCGGAACCAGCACTTGTTTCTTTTTCCTTTATTTTTTTCGGTTACCTTTAGTCAGCTGTTTGTCAAGTCACACTTGTTCTGCATTCTGGCAATGGTGATATGGGTTAGGGCCACAACTCTGCCAACAGCATTCCGTTGATCCACCCGCGCGTACACCGCGTCATTTCGATCCTCATCATCCTCATAACTTATCTCTCAAACTCTTTGCCGCCTTTGCCACGCAAGCGTGTCTTTAACGGCTTGTCTGCTGCTTTTCCTATTCGTCTCAAGATCATGACGATTCGATGCAAAGCGTTCTATTGTAGTCCACGTCGTAGAGGTGAATTTTAAAAAAAATTTTGTTCGAATTATCTCTTTAAATTTTCTGCAATAAAAATTTGTAAAATAAAGATTAAAAAATTCAGCTCCTGGACGAAGAGTCTGAAAATTCGAAATCGATCGTTTTTTTAAATTATTTTTCAACAAAAAATGACGGTGGCAAAATTTGAAACCATTCTTGTCCGATCGTGGTTTAAGGATCAAATGAAATACGTCGAATCCACCCGGAAAGCCTTTCGGAACGATGGGTAAACGTGTGAAGGTGAATTGGCGAGTTTACACCGTCGACAAAGTTAGAAACGTCAGATATAAAAGCTTCGAAGTTGGTGACTGCGTTTTGGATGTGATGAGAGTCACCTACACATACAAAAATATATAGCGAACAGTAAATATGTACAACTTGGTGTATGTATGTACGAAATAGTCCATCTCTGAGTCTCGAGTATCTGCACGCGCTGAAATGTTGCTTGCCAACCCCCGCGTTATATCCCCCGGTTGAACATCCAAACGGAAAATCGTGTACCCGCCGAACGGTCTACGTCTTCCGAAAGCCTCGTGTTGTGTACTTTGCACATGGGCTGTTCCGACTCTATTGAACCCTTTTGGCTCCTCGCCAAAGTAAATTAAAATAAGGTGACGTTTTAACCAACTCTCTGACACTTCCGTTCGCAACAATTCTGTGATTTCAACAAGGAATCCTGAGAGACCATAAAATTCGTGGTGCGGGAAAGAATATTCGAAAAATCGATGTTTGCATCGATTCCGAACATTCTGGACTTGTCGCAATAGTTTCTCTATTTTATTTTTGTTTCTGCAGTTTCATTCATAGATTTTAAAAATTTGGTCAATTATATATTTTTCGGCAATTAAAATTAGGACGAGTACTATTTTTAATGGGATTGTGTGCCCGTGGTGAAAGGGTATGAATTGTAGACGACCCTCAAAATCACTGACTCCGAGCCAAAAATCATTTCTTCTGGCTCGAAAGACCCGATATACAGGGTGTCCCGAAAGTTACATCCCATATTCAGAAGCTGTACAAATCTTGACATTCTGAAGAGAAAAGTACTTGGGTATTTTTTCCTCACATGTATCGTTCGTGAGATATTACCACAAATCGCCGGATTGGCTATTACTGATTGTGTAATATCTCGTGAACTAAAGACCCGATCGAAAAGTGACTCCGGACTTTTTTGCTTGGAATGATGCGGTTTACCAAACACTCGTAATATTGAGCGTCACTTTTTGGACACCCTGTATATCGCATTACTTATATATACGCGAAAATGAGCGAGTCTTTCTGCGAACTACTCGTCACGTCGAGATATATTTTCTCCTGCGATACACAGAGAACCTATGCCATGATCTTTATGCCTCGTCTACTTTTCTTCGCATATATCTTTGCCGTTACATCTATACATTAGATATCTTGATTTTTTTCTACCATCGAGAGATACTGGTATATGCCAAGTAACGCGACGTTTCTTCCGACATATAATGTTCAGTGCGAGGAGCATTTATATTTAACGACCGAGATATATCAAAAGAGAGCATGTTTCCTCTTGGGCGCCCGGATCCCGATGTCCGCTTGGCAGGTTAGCAGTCAAGACGTTTTTTGAATTTTCTCATGTGACGTACTGTTTGATATTTCTCGTGAGAAGTTCGATCAGTTTCTATTGTCAAATTGCTATACTTTTTAAAAGATTTTTAACACCCAAAATTCACCGAATTGCAAATCGGAGTAAAAAATTGCCAATTTTAGGGCTTATACAGGGTGTCCGAAAAGTCAAGCCAGTTTGTGTTTTTCACAGAGTAATCACTACGTCCCGAAACGAAAAGTCCTCTGCCGTTTCTCTCGCTGACGCACCGTTAACGAGATATCGATGAATTATGGCAAAATCCACTTTTTTAGCCAATTTGTGAAACAGAAGCTCGTTTTATCGATGGATTGAAGCTAATTAAACCGGATATCTTATGCTCATTGTTTAATCGTACTATTAGGCGTGTGTATAATCGAGGACGGTAATGGGGACGATGCTAATGGGACAGTATTTGGTTGCAGTAACAAAGCCAGTCGTGCACATGCGAACGCCCGGCGTGTGGGAATCAAATCATTGTACTAATTGCATCTGGAACGTGCGACTCTATTTGCGTAATTTGTAACATTCATCAAATATTATAAGTAGTTTCTGTCTATAGGCCAATACGTGGTCTACGAGTCCCTTGGACACTCCGACAAGCATTACTCCAACACCCCGCGGCACATTCACCCAACTCATTGATAAATCAGCCGAGAAATCCAGAGCGCCAGCAAATGCTATTAATGATGAGGCTACCAGATAAACCAAAAAACTCGTCGTACTCTTATCCATCAAAATAAATCCGAACTTAGACGACTTCCAAGCACTGGGTCTACTAGACCCTAAAAAACTCCGAATGCCAATAAAAAAAAGTCGCTTTTTTATTTACCACAACAACGGAACGCCGGAATTACAAAGTGACGAAAATTATTTTCAAGGATTCGAAAATCGGTGGGTTCCCGAGGAAATCTCGTTTTTTTAGACTTCGTGATGAGGACGAGCCTCCACGAACATCCGCCATGTATATCACCGATGTATTTTACGGTACAGTACGGTTTAGTTCTCTTTAAGTGCCGGCAAGCAGTCACCGACGCGATGTGGGTGTGACCTAGTTTACAAGAGTTTCACTTTCCTGCAACGTAGCGCGCTACTCGGGAGCGCATTCACGGAGATGGCATAGAGGATTCGACCCCCGTGATAGTTACGTCATGCATTGTTATGCCGGCCATAACGGCGAATACGGTAACAAACGCGGATAAAAAAATGAGGCGATTTTCAAAATGCAGAAAAACATTTTTTTCGTTTCCAAAACTTCGAGCAACTTTTTTATTTCATCGTGACAATTTAGTTTAAAAATTTAAACAGGCCTCGAAACACAAAGCGAATATCTGTCAACGATCACCAAATATCTGAAGGGTTCCCTACCTTTTATCGCATTTGCTTATAATCATTCAAAATTGAAACGAGGTCATCAACGCGAGGAAGTGATAATATATGTATGATCTACTTTTAAGTTTTCAAAAATACCTACTCATCGCCTCGTAATCAATCGTCACACTATTGCGATCGTATCTATTTACTGTTTTTCGAGTTCTCGATAATAAAATCCGAATGATTATCACAATTTTAGACCACGAGGCTTCTTGGGGAATTCCGAAGATTTGTATCGCGTACGTGATCTTCTACGAACTTCCGACTGATACGAAACAAATCGACACTGAGTAGTTTACAATTTTTTCAAATCAACACTTTTCACGAGAAAAAGTATAATGTTTGTTAATTACTACACTCAATGAAAATTATTGATAAGTAAAGTTTATCGTGCGCATGATTAGATTCATTATTCAAAAAGATTTTGTTGGAAAAAGTTTTGTTTTCCGCGCAATCAAAAGCCTAATGATTTGTTTTCCAAATCAAGTAAATTTTTCTCAGTATATCTTCCATGCCTGCAATCATAAATGCAAATCTGAATGGTGCGGTGAAGAAAAAACCACGAAGATTCGATGTAATGGAATACCAAGACTATGCAAATGTTTTAATATTATTATAACTATTGAATAATTAACGAGTGAATCGAGAAAATCAGAAAACATCCGTTCGAATGTCCTCGCTCGATTTCCGTCGCTACAACCATTCTATACAAATACGGTTACAGGTTATTTTCAAGCCAGTGTGTATTTAATAACTCGGACATTACTCATTAGTATACGTAAATTAGTTGCACGCGCTATAATTATTCAGAGCTTGCTCAGATCTGTCGTATAATAAATAAATAAAAATATTATAAAAATCGGTCAAACTCGTGAAGGTTAGTTCGATTATGGAATTCCAAGATGAAAAGTCTTCATGCATTTTCCTCTCCGACGTAGCGTCGCTGAGATATCCATGAAATAGCATTTCAGCCAATCCAATGGAGCGAAGGGGGCGGGGCCCACTGCCCCCTCTTTGCAGCCTGTGGGTCTTCCCACGGGCTTAGCTACCCTTAGAATCGTTCAATAATTCCTGAACGGCTCATCAGATCAAAAAATGGAAAAGGACTTTTCTGCTCAGAATCGCTCAGAGTATTCAACCAGCTAACAATTTCCCTCCATTTCTCTTTTCGTTGTGACTTTTTTTCAAATGTCTTGCTCATGACCGTTAATCAACAAAAAACGATCTCTCGTGGTATGGTTTCACTCTGAGCACTTGCTCGTTTAGTGCAAGAATTAGCAAATAGATCATTCGATCTTAGATTGTGTAGGAAAATGATCAAACCTTTTTTTTTAAATATCTATAAAATGACCTTGGCTGTCAGATGTATGATGTATTTTCGATAAGGAAGCGAGAAAGCCAACGGAATGGGATATCGTTGTATTTGGTGTTATCTTCGATACTCCACAAGTGCTTTAGCTCGAATGACTCTAAGATCAAAAGAACTATCACCAAATGAAGTCAATTAATGAAACTTTCCTCTACGTTGTTCGACTGTTCAGTGTGACAGGAAATTCACAGCAAAACGTTGAGGATACATTGAACCGGGGACTTGCAACAAAAATAAAAAAGAGATTTCATCACTGGATCCGATGACATCGTCATCGTCCGGGGCTGGCGTTATTACTGAGCAATACGGTTAAGACTCTTGTACCATTAGGTCAGAAAATGAATGACATTAACGGTGCTATAATATTGTGAAGGTAGGTACTACTATTACCGTGCTGTCGAGTATTACGTGGCTCGAGTCGTTCCCCTTCTGCCCTCTTTCGTCTTCTAAAGTTTCTCTCTTTCCCTCTCTCGCTCTCTCCCTCTCTCTCGGCTCCTAGTTTCATGCGGCGTCTCGTTCTTTAGCTTCACGCGTCACAGTTCACCATTTCTTTTGCTCTCGCTCGCTCCTACTTCGCGCCTGCCCTCTCGCTCTCTCGGGAAACACTTTTACTCTCGCTTGCATGCTGCACGAAATCAGGTCACTGCGCGCTGCAAGAAAGCCACGCTCTACTCGCCTCGGCCACGCGGATTAGAATTATCGAATACATCTATATACAAGTATTTATTATACTTTACACTATTCCTACAATTTCATATAATACAACATTTAATCAAAATATTAAATTATAACATCAATGTGAACACAAAATGTTGAATAACATAAAGCCGGGGATGAATCTGGATGAATAAGTTATGATTTCGCAATTTCCCATCCTGAATGGGTCTTTTTGACCCAAACAAACCCGAGCATCGGACTAAATTGAATCTCTTGGCTGTTAAAAACAGATGTCGAGTAAAAGTGTCAATTGCTTCTAAAATTTGAACAAGCGGGTTTTTCCGGGTCTCAGAGACCCAGTGTAGTAACGAATATGAATAAACTTATGATTACATCATTTCCCATCCTGTGAATGGGTCTTTTTGACCCAAACATTACACTAAATTGAATCTCTTGGTTGTTAAAAGCATATGTAGAGAAAAATAGAAATTGCTTCTAGAATTTGATCGAGCGGTTTTCCCGGGTCTCAGAGACCCAGTCTGGTAACGACCGGGGCTGAAAAATGTAGCAGCCTATTCGATGTACTCTTAACTCTTGAGCGACATCTTATAAAATTAGAAAACGCCGGTAGCAACCACGAGTCCAAATACATAAAAAAAAGTCTCCGGGCCCCAGCTCTTCGCTGCTACGCTCCCAGCCGAGGGCGGAGGGGCGAAAAAACATGCAAATCGGCAGGGACGAAAGTAAAAGAATGCAAAATTTTCAGCAATCGTCGGGCAAAAAAGCGAGGCCACCCTGTACATTGTAGAAAAAGGATTTATTTCGTTATTTCATGATATTGACCCAACATCGAGTCATTCGAATCCGGCGCCTCCTGAGCATCACTCCGAAGATAAATTAGTACGACAACGTAATAGCTCGGATGTTTTATTATCGCGCGTCAGTACGCGAAAAACGTAATAGATAAATAATCCTCGTTCGTCATACGTGCGATATATCGCACGACGAAGAAAATATTTCTTTCGTATAATTACGTCGATCCATTTTTCAGTTGAATTTGTAGATACACAAATCAATTCGATGACGTAAGAAATTTGGCGTTTTGCAGCGTAGAACGAATAATACATGTGGTTTCAAGTTTTGTTGACGTATGTTAATTTTTACTACGTATATGCCAACGAAAACACGCTATCAAAACTCCTCAGACAGAAGTTTGTTAATTAATCTTTCGAGTAAGTAAATAACATGGAAGAGCGTCAACTTCACACTGATTTTCAGGTCGAGCGATCAAACAAGAACACAGCCTTATTCGCCCAAAAATTGAATTATTCCTCGTGTGAAATTGATGAACCCCGCTTTTGTTTGAATTAATCATCAACTTCATTATTGATAGTCAGAAGAAACATTTATTGTTTACTGGTTAAAGTCAAGAGTGCCGCTAACGATAAATAAATAAAAGGCGTTGAACAAACCGTTTGCATTGACACCCAAGGTTTTCACAAGTGTACCAGTGCTAAAGTGGTTACCTTACGATGAATGGATGCGGTAATATTTTATAATCCATCCGAATCACCGTGTGTCGTCGAGCATTCAAGATGTGGAGCCTTCGTACGTACGCGTGACGTCACATTGCGTAGGTATTTGTATAATTAGAAATTGATGTACGTTTTTCTTTTTAAATTTACCGTTCTGACGATAGAATCTGAAGTATTGATAGTGGGAACACGCGAATTTGAATTGTACATAGTTTAAAGCTCAATTTTCCAAGGTCTTGCCTCTTTTTTTCAAAAAATCAGAGTTGATATTGTGGATTTGGATTTGGGATAAAATTTTAGGAGGAAAAGTATTTGGATGTTTTCCGATTCAGTGAACTGTTGGCGAGGTATTAATTCTTGAAGTTGAGCCAATCCGCAAGCGCGTGAGATTACCCCCACCACTGATTGGCTCAAAACTTCTATGGTCGATAACTCGTCAGGGTTTTATCGGATGAAAATTTGGCCAAATACTTTTCGACTCGAAATTCCTTCGCCAATCCAGGGCCATGCCATGTAAACGTTCTGATGAGTGTCACCCGGTATATACTCCATGATGCTCAAAGGCGTTCTAGTTATGCCTATCGGTCGTATCGGAATCGGCAATGATAAGCGAGTCTGTGACAGTGTTTTTTATTTAAAAATAGTCACCGGTGGATTACAATCGCTCCACCTCTAGATTCTGCATCTCACTCGGTTATTCTGACTTCGCGCGATTCCTATGAAACCTGCTCTTGTCGCTCATGTCGTCCTCCAACGATGCGTTCATTCATGAATTCTTGTAGATAAACTGTCAACGCGCATTCACGCAAACGCATACAAATGCACGCAGTTTTATTCATGCGCATTGTATAGGCTCGATCGTGCCAAATGGTCTAGTGCGTTAATCTTGCGTCATTATTCAAACGAGTATTTATCAGCTCCTCGATACAATGTATTGGAAAAGTATAGAAAAATAAAACGATATTGAAAAAAAAAAAAAAAAAAATACGATTTGAAACCAAAATTTGGAAAAAGTGACATTAAAAAAATCAACAACTAACCGAGCTGCAAGAAAAATCGTAAATTAAGGAAATCCTGAATATTCGAAGGTGGGATTGGTAATAAAATATTTATTCCACGATTACCGATGAAATTTACGAAATAATTAAAAATATATTTGATGCTAATTATTACAAAGTGATTGACGATCCTAATTTCGTATAAACTAATGAGATTGACTAGGAAAATGGATTTTTCTTTAATGCCTTGGTATCTGACACATATTTTATCACGACTCCTGGAAAAAATCGATGTTCTCTCTTTCCACGTATTTTGAGGCAACTGCACGATCCTCTTCGGCCGTCGAACCCGATTATCGCTTGCATTTCTGTACTACTTTGTTGCGTGTATACGGAAACCCCTTGTTCCTTCGATTTGACTCATCAGAATTCGTCATTCTACTTTTTCTTTCTCCACGTGCAGCCTTACGATTGTTGAAAATCAACAATTCAATAATAAATATAATACTTAATAAAAAAAAATGAATTAAAAATTCCCCGAAATAACAACATCAACGTTGGACCTTCGCAATTCATTAAATTTTCAATTAAAATTATTTCCCCATGATTAGTAATTAATGGTGACAATTTTCTTCGTAAATATTTCCTGCACGTTCACGTAGTGCCCTGCTAAAAAATGATTCTCATCCGTTGTTTCGAGATTTGTGTAAAAACGTTTGATCTGATATCTCCGGAAGAATTGGCAGCTTATCAATATCAGTGATCGATTAGCGTGTCGTTGCTGATAATTTGTTGTGTTGGCGGTTATTGACTCCAAGAAATGTATCTTTCACGAGCCTCGTTTCGTACGTGCGAGTGTCCTTAAATTCAAAAATTTGGACTTCAAATTATCATTCGGTGATGACGAAAATATTCGGAGTATTTTTCAATAAATTACGATAAAAAAAATGATCGAAAAATCTTAAAAAATAAACGATTAAATAATTAAATAAAAAATTTGAAATATCATTTGAAAATACAATGGAATATGCATAAATAAACATGAATATTTCTGGCAATTATTTCATGCAAATTATTTCAAAAATAAAAAAAAAAAACATTGCCAAGAATATTGAATTGTTTATTGTTTAAAAAATTAGTTTGTTGACATCAAGGGACCTGGACCTCGAATTATTCGATGGTTTGTTTATTCCGAACGTATTCTTTTTATATGACAGCTACTGCGCAGCTAACAACTCTAAATATCACATCACAAAACATATACGTAAAAGGCACACGTGTTTCGAGGCTTCTAGTGTGCGTTAATCAGACCGTCAATTTTGGCAAGCTAGACCTGCTCTGCATACCAGAAACACAAGCGTACAGCACGAGGGTTGTCGGTGCTGATCGGTCGTGTCAAGGTTTACCATTGTTTTTGTTTTTTAATTCCATTTTTTTTCGTTCGATTTCTTTTTTTTTATTCCCATTCGTTTTTTTTTGCGGGGGAGGAACAATAATTGGAAAATGTTGAATAGCTGACGATGATTTCATCCAGTAATGGAGCAAGGATGCAAAAATAAAAAAAATCGATGGGTTCAAAGGAAAAAAAATGGAATTTTTATAATTTTTTGCAATTTTCTTAAAACTTTTTTGTTTAAAATTTTTGTTTTGTTAGTACAGTCGAAAAATAAATGAAAAATTGTGTAAATATTATCTAATTCAATTGAATAATAATACTAATTGCGAGAGTGGTGCGATAATGTCCGGTGGGCGATAGCTGCACATGCAGAGGGAACATTGTGGATGGGCACGTGGGTAGAAAAGCCCACAGCGTGTCATCTACGGAGACACGAGGCAGAGCCGGGCTAGACGATTCGTGACGATCGTGGGTTCGCTTCGACTCAATCACTGATCTCTCGAGGAAAACTCAATCCGCAATTCCACGCTTCGACCTACACGTCCTGACACTTTACGACGGAAATTCTCTCACTGGCTTGTCGTCTTGTCGATGACCATTTTTTCCTCTTTTTTTCTTTTTCTTCACGCTCATTAACGGAATTAGCGTTGCATGAGTTATTTTATGATAGAAAACTTAACAGAAAACCCACATGCAGTTATTTGTTGGAATTACGAGAGAAAATTACAATTTCAATATTTAAATAAATCGAAAATAATTAATTTTCGATAAAATTGGTACGAAAAAAATTATTAAAAAGTTTTTGAATTAGTTTTTTTTTGCTGATTTTATGATTTTGGAAATTCTCAGCGTCTCAGGAAATTTCGTTACTCTGAATTTCGTCAATTCATCCCGATTTTGTTTTTTTTTTTTGTGTAAAAACTTTCGTTATTGACCCAACTCATTAGACTCCGGAATTTATCACCTTTTCCTTCAAAACTCACGTGTCGAGAAGAGCCGTGCAAAACGTCGAGAATCGATTTCTCAAAGATAAGCATCCAACATTTAATTATTGCTAATTATTTACATTGGCGATTTCTACGAACAATATTTTTTCAGGCCGAGTGTGATTAACGAAGAATGTTCCATTTTCCTGGACGAAAAATCGTAGCAAAAGATTGTGGCCGGTACGTAAACTTAATGAAAAGTCAATGACCCGCGAACGTATAACGTCCGACAGTGCGATGAGTCAATTTCGGCATCGTCAGCTCTTTGTCTTTTGACGATTTTATGCTGACGCTAAATAGCGCTGACGTTGTTACTAGAAATCGAACGAGCTATCGAATCGTTACGTAGACTATTAATGTCCAACTTCCGTAGGTTTATTGAGACAAGAAATAAAATGGTAAATGTCCGCAATGAGTTTGGTTCTTTTCGACTCTTTCGAGCTCTGGATCATCCAGAAATAAATTCCTTCCCTCTTGCCCTCCAATCAACACATTACGAATCGTCGTGACGCGAAGATTTGGAGAATCAAATCCTTCGGTTTCACTAGCAAAGTCTAGTTACCACGAATTCTGCCCACATTCATCATCCGTGACAAAATACACACACACACACACACACACACACACACACACACACACACACACGAACGTTTATTCTTATTAAATTCAATAGTTCCATCTTCAGAACTATGCACTAATCTCTGCACACGATCAACGGTATAATAAGGAGCACGAACCCACCCTACATACCAAGTGTCTCGTTGACATGCAACGCGACGTCGTAATCGGTAATACATCGTAAATAATAAAATGTTGCTTAGGATCGAGCTTTGGAGATTTGTAAAGATTTCCTGAGGAGGGTTTCTGCATCGGTATGACCGGAACTATCGTGTATGGCTGAAAAGACACACTTGGGTCTCAGAGACCCAGGTCCGATCAGATTTATTTTTTGCTTTCTGCGACTCGTGCGTCGGAAAAATTGGAGTTCCTGGGTCTCTCAGACCCAAGTGTGTACTTCAGGCCAATTAGGTCACAATTGAGCTCACGATCCTTATCTAAAGATTCCTGCAACTTTGTTCTTCGGCCCTCAACGTTCTTCACGAAGGATTTCAAGCCTAACGATCCGCTGAGATTTTTTTGTCCCTCATTGCCATTTTTCGCCTTCGTCGATCGAACTCTAATTACTTCGTGCAACAAATGGCACTGGGATTAGTGATGACTGGCAGTCGCGGACTGTGCTTGATGCTCTCAAACGCATAAATCCTGTGTGCGCATTATAAATGCGCATAAACTTGTCCGGTTATGCGAGTTATGCGCGACACGCGTAACTCCGCGGCTCGTATAATGATCTCTCGCTTCTTACGAGAAATGATTCCGATGACGATCACGACGATATAGATCGTTCGACCTTGCCACTGTCACCGCAACTTCCGCGCCGTATTTTCTCAAATTGTGCGCATGCGCTGTACCACGCACGTGATCTGCACATTCGCACGCTGCGATTTTGTGAATCATTTTTTTTGTTTACATGATCCTTTTACAATTAATGGTTTTTCATGCGAACTTTCCTGACTTCTGTGCACAATTCAGAAAAACCATTCGCATTCTGTTCACGTTGCCTACGACTGGAGAAACTTTTACATAAAATTTAATTTTCTTGGAAAAAAATCATTTTCTCGATAAAAGTAATTGAAGAAAAAAATATTCCATCAATTTTTTTCTCCTTCTTTTGCATCGTTTTATTTTTTTTTTATTTCTGGCTTGCGATTGGACTTGAAAATTTAATAACTTGATGCTAATTCGCCAATTACATATCGTACTGCATAAAAATGAGAATGACCTTACACGTGTAGGTATTAAACAAATATCTCTGGTTGAACTCTTCGAAGTGTTAAATTCTTATCGCAGAAGTGACTGACTGCCGTCACTTATCGGCGAAGCTCACTCGCGCGTTTCTCGAATTCTTTTTTCTTACGTCGAATCTTCACGCCGGAGAAGTGACAAAAAACGTAGATAAACAACACAGATTCTAATATCTAATGATAGCGCGGTCTCGTACATGACTCTCATTAAAATTTCCTTCTGATTTACGTCTTTTTTTCTATCCAGACCCGGAAATGATCCGGCGATTTGAAATTCACGAAAATATTCAAAGAAAACTATAAATTGCTCTGAAAGAAAATCGTACATTCATTTTTTTCAAACCCTTTTTCTTTACGCGAAAGTGAAATTAAAAAAATTGTTTGCTCGTGAGTCAAGAAAATTTCGTCATCCTTGATTTTCCGGAGGAATATTCCGTCGATTTTTTTTTTAATTTTTAAAATTTTTATTTGCAAGACTCTGCGGAAGCAGAGCGTTCTTCTGCGCAGCAGATACTCGTGCGTAATAATCGCAAGTGGGCCAAAGCAGAGAAGATCGATTGCAAAGATTTATTCTTCCGCCTTGGCGGCCCCGATAATTATCACGTAAATATAATATCGAATAAAATCGTAAGGTAGGCTCCTGGACAGCAGCTTTTGATCCAAGCAGTGGAATATCCGGTTGATATAGGTGCGAGAAAAAAAAATAACGAAATAGTTCCAAGATAATGTTTTTCGTGATCTAGGATCGGCGATATAACGACGAAGAGCATTATTCCACACGTCACAACAACGAGATCGAGAACATATAGAATAAAAATAATATTACTGATAAAAATAATTTCACCGAATTAGTGAATTATAATTCTCGAACTCGAGTGATAGTCACAATATTATTATCTGTATCTTTATGACGTTAGTCCGTTGGATAGGCACCAATGCTTATCACACTCACATTTTTTCTTCTTTCCCAGATAACGTGAATAGGTCTCCGAAACATCGAAGGGTTGAAGACGATAACGAACATAAAAGATACTGCTTCGGATACTGATAAAAGTTTAACCTAGATCTGGTGGAGAAAAAGTTAATAATCTTCGAGAGAAAAATGTATGCAAATTTGTTGCATTTTTGCAGAAAAATCCAAGTCACGTGTGGTTTTTGTTGATTTTTTGAATATTTTTTTAGGATAAGGTCCATAATGATTTTTTTAGTTGAATTTCTTCATTTGTTTGGGTTCTCGAATCAAGCGATTTCATTTTACCAGTCTGGTTTGCCATGTTACACATTCGGAAGGACGCTTACACTTATCTAGTTGAGTCTACTTACGCCTACTGTCCCGGTCATCGCGTTTAATGTATATTTCTCAGCTGTAGTGAAGGAGTTGCAATTTAATCATCCAAACTGTCTCGAAGGTTGTATGTACGTACGAACCCGAATTCAAATCCTCGTCATCATCCTAAGTATGCACTGCTTCGTATGCTCTGATAGAATCGCAACAGCTGATCTTGATACTATCGCATTCTTTCCCCTCCCACTAGGAATCTGTCTTGATATGCTCGACCTTAATCTTCTTGGACGAAAAAAGCTCTGTAGTGCCGAAGAATTATTTCTGGCATGTAGGATACGGATTTATAAAATTTTAACACTCAATTACTCGAACAAAACTATAAAAGTTGTCCCAAAGTTCCAAAGCTACGAATAATGGGGTAATTTTGTATGGGGATTCGGAAATGTTGCCCTGAGCCCAATGGAACTATTAGGAATGAAAAGGCTGTACAATTCTGAAGCGAAAAGTCCTCGGAAGTTTTTTTCTACGACGCATCAGTGCTAAGAAATCGAAGATAATTGCCAGGAGCCAATCAGCTGCAGGAGTGAGGAAAAGTGGGCGTGGCGAGGGCGCAGGTCACAAAATAATTAATTTCTCGACAACGGCGCATCGGACAAGAAAATGGCCAAGGACTTTTCTCTCCAGAATTTCGCAATCTATCCTCAAAAAAATTTGGAATTCTCATGGTCCCTTTTAGTCCCATGGTTATGGCTTTCAAACGGCTCATCGGTAGGCTCGTCGCGTTCAATATTCATACGAGACCAAGGTCCGTAGAAAGCGAAACGAATAATCATCCGAGGTGAGCCAGGATTTTGGGAAATGAAATAATGGACTGAACTTTCTCCGTGCCTACGACTAAAGGCGTAGCTCCCATATTTTCTCTTTCAGGAGAAAAAAAACTCGAATTTGATAAGACCCCATAATTTTTTCCCACACAGGAAATTCGAATACGACCAAGACTTATGATTTCGATCCAAATTCAAATTATGAAGATCCCGAGGCAAACTTACCCACGCACGATAAAAAAAAAAAACTTTTCCCTAGTCAGCGCATGTTCGTTCGAAAAAAAAAAAAAAAGAAACGGGCAAGCGGGTCTGCTTCGCATTGAAACGATCGCTTTGGAGACTGATCTTCTTCTTTTCATTCTGGGTCGCAAAGTAGGTCAGTTAGATAGCACGCGGAGGAAACACTCTTCATCTAACATCGCCTCAATAAATGCCCACAATTTTTTTAAAAAACAGCTGTCGATTCTCCGCACATAATTAAACTCAAATTTTTAACCTAAACTTTTGTTGGTCAGGCATCGCTCCCAGCTCTTTTGGAATTAAAAATCACAATCGTTTAATTATCAAAACTCGGCCAATTATGTATTTTTGAGGCTCGCTGCAAATTCCAAAAAATCAAATTTTTCCACACCCTCGAATTTGCTGCTTCCCAGTTTGTTGAGTTATTTTTTGTTTCAAATTTCCGAAAACCTCGGGCTCGACGTTAATCACTTTTTAATTGTTACCAAGTGGCCCAAGCAACTGGCTCGTTCGTTTCCAAACCGGAAGTACGATTTTTCTGAATTTTAATCGTTCCTAACGCAGAAGAAAAAATTTAATGAAAATTTTAATGAGATCCTCGAATTGAGTACATTAAGGAAACAGAACTAAGAAACGTCATTACGGTGATAAGATGCAGTTGGATAATTGCAAGGACAATTACTCCGTCCACGTAGAATCCGTTCCGTTCTTTTCCCGACCTTCTCGTATGTCATGTTTCTTTTATTCATTTTTAATTCCGGTTGACTTTGTAAATCTGCGAGAGATAATTTAAAAAAAAAGGAGAAAAAAATGTCGACGAGAGAGGAAGCGACAGAACAGAAGAAATGTTGATTTATTCGATTTAAGATCAGAACAAAGAAACTTTTTGCCATGCCATTGCAATGATTCGGCCACCATACAAAATGTATTTGTAGTGCGGAAGGTAAAACCTCACTTGGAATGAAAGTCGCTACTGAAGTGAAGAAGAAGCCGCTGACTGATGATACTCATTCTATTGCAATTACGTCCTTGCATTAAAGAATTCAGAAAAAAGCCTTCGAGGCGTTAATTCAAATAGCAATAACGGCGATGTCCTTACTTTGACTTCTCGAACCATTTCCTCCAATTATTATCAATTGTTAAACAAAGAAAATTCAAAGCATTCAGGAAAGTATTTAGAAAAAAAACGAAGTTTTCGATCAGTGAATCGTTGAATAATTTTTTAATCAATTTTTTTCCAAAATCGTTGAAAAAAATTGGATTTCGAGACGATTACTCGACATTTTTCCGATATAAATAATCTGGCATGATGGACGATGTAGATACGGGACACTTTGACAGCCAGTTCGGTGCCCTCTGTTCTAGAATTCTGCTGTTCAAGCAATCTACGAAAAAGACATCAATTAGCTGACACTGTGCTTTCTTTTTTTTTTTCAAATTAAAAGTCTACAAAGGAAAAAAAATGCACACGTTTTTTTCGAATAAAAATTACGGTGCAGTTTTTCAGATCGAATCGTCCAATCGCCAAGAAACTATAATTACACGTCACTGTTTACGTTAATTAGATGTTACGTGATGGTAATGACTTGTCGAACATTTTGTGGATCCGATCATCGGAAATCGGAAGGGAAATAAACAAATTACTATTTAAAAAGAAAAATGCGATTCAACGAATTTTTTTATTTTTTTTTCTTACAATTAACTTGAACGAGCAATAAACAATATTTACGAATTTGGTCATTCACACATTTTAATAAATTTTTATCGGTAGTCATCTCACAACGAGAAAGGCCATCTCGTGCTCTCAGATCCAAGTTACGTACAATGAGTGTATTAAAAAGAGAGGAGGATGATTTTTATGCGTCATGTAATAATTAAACGGCATTGAACCGTGCCCTCTGTCTAGCAATGAATGTTGACCCTGTTTTGATGGATCATTCCTCATCTTGTACAACCATCCATTTGTGAGAAACATTAGAGAAAGAGAGAGAGAGAGAGAAAAAGAAAAGAAAGAGAGAAAGAAAAATGATATTCATATCGATAAAAACAAAGATACATTTGTGTAGATGCCTGTGGAAAGTTACGTAACATCCAATCGAAAAGAAAGTTAAATAGGAGCAAAAAAACATCGACATATTGCTGGAAATCGAAATGTCTTGACCAAAAGTGCAAGAACCTGCTTAAAACATCTAGAAAATGTTTTGTAACGTGAACGTTGAATAATAAGAAATAAATACATGAATAACAGTTGGATAAATGATCGATTAATTAATCACCTGCTTCATTAACTCACGAGGAAGGCCATTGACCTCATTTTCCTGACTCGAAAACGCAGAGCCCATCGAGTTCTATCTTTTATTTTTCGATGTATCTTTCAGCAGTGTAGAGAAATAATGATATTGATTATTTAATTACCAACAGAACTAGTCGAATGTTTGAATTGGCATTTTTTAGCACAAGTGTTTTTGATGTTTTGTATTACACTTCGAGAACGGAAGTCGCTTGAGCCAAGATCCATAATCTATCATTTTTTGACAATTTTTTCCTCATTCTTATCGAAAAGGAAGTCGGCTGGAAAAAATCGAGACAAAGTATAATATTGCTGTAGGGAAAACATTTGCAAAATGTTTGCATGAGATAAAAAATCGTGAGAAGCCGAAAAAAATATTCATCGAAAAGAAAAAACGAATAATTTGCTGCTGAAGTTCGATGAAGGATATTCAGTTTTTTTTTTCCAAAAATTTGTCGGTGCGAAGGACGTCTCGGACTCGGATGTCCTTAAGAACATCGGAATTATTCGAAAAAATTTTCATCTTTTCCTTGAGAGTCTCGAAGTTTCGGTGCGTGAGCTATAGTACGTCGAAAAACTTTGTCGTCAGAGTACACAGCATTGCTATACCAACTGGTCCTTCATCTATACAGTCGTAGTGCTTAAAGAGTGCTTACAACGAGGGGACTGTTTGCTAGTATTAGTAGACGTAGTAGTACGGCCGGTCCGGCTTTCTCGACGAGAAGTGTACCTTGGCACACTTAAAAGCAACCCCACGCTACAGAGCTATCGAGCTGAGCCAAGTCAGACGACCAAGCCAAGACAAGCCATTCGACTCTCTTCGGCTTCCACTCTAGTCCCGTACACACTTTATAGAGACCGAAGTGATGCTCTCCCAACGTTCAGTTCTCAACGACGTGTTGCTTGAAGAAACTATTATTCTTGAAAGAAAAGATTTTTGTGAATCATCCTTGGTACCTTAATGACGAGAATATTCAACAAGTGCAGTCTTCACATTTTTGGAATTGTTAGATTGAGACGGAAAGGAAAGTTCTTTTCCATTTTTCTCTGTGATGACCCGTTCGTGAGATATTCATTGTTTACGGGACAGCCAATGAGAAGAAGTGGGCGGAGCTTCCACACCCGTGATTTCTTCGCATTGGCTGTTACGGAATCGGGAAATATCCTGCGAACGGTGCATCAGAGAAAAAAATGGTCCAGGACTTTTCTTCTCAGAATTTCACCATCTTTCGATTCGCTACAAGCTCCTCAATCATTTTTGGCCCGCAAACTTGCAATAAGAAGTCTCATGAAATGTCACACGAGCACAAGACTCCGTGAACGCAAGCAGACGAATGAAATGAAACATACGAGATTATACCTCATTATGTCCATTTTCTAGTCAGACACGCTCATTCTATATTTAGAGGCTGCGATTAGTGACACTTGAGTTATCTGCTTCTGTCTGATATTCCTAATGCCTCCAGTTATTTCTCGACAATTTGATGGTTTCACTTAATATGGAATTCAATATTACGAACAATATTTTAATGGTTTTGTTTTCATTTTCTCTAAAATCATTCTGTCACTAAAAATAAAAATTAATCTATATGCACGTTCCAAGTTTTATCATCTATTTTGAGATTAATCGGGGAATCCCATTCCACCTTTTTCCATGACGATCGCGGGAAGTTCAAACGATCTTTCAGCTACGGGAGTCATTGTTATATAAGATGGCCGCAAGAGGAGGAGATCCCCGACGAAGAGGAAGGGGCCATGAGGTGCATGTGCCCCTTCCAGTTCGAATGTGCAACTCACCTCAGCTTATCATTTACCGTACGCGTGTTCTTTCTCTTTCTTCTCCTGCTCTTTCTACTTCTCTTTCTTGCTTTCTCTCCCTCTTCCTCTCCCGATTGTTCAGTCCCTCTCACTTTTTTGCATTCTCTCTCCCACTTGCTCCCTCGTTCTTTCTCGCTCACCCATATTACCGCACACTGTATATAAGTATAGGAACTTCACGAGAATACGATCACGTATTTCAAGACTTCTTCGTGCTCCTCACGGATCTACTCTCTTCACACGAGGCTCATTTTTTCACGACAAAATTACTCAAATAAAATCACGTTCAACGCTAATACGATTGACTCGTACTACTTTTCCTAACCATTAAATTTCTTTATTTGTCTAATATCATATTTATCCAAATTATTGATAAATGAGTAATGGCAAAAAGATTCGAGCCATTGTCTATATTTTTAATGCGTTTTATAATGCGATGATCAGTTGATAAGGTCCAATTGTGATTAGATAATGCCACCATTCCGAGGCCCAGTTATCTCAAATATTTTGGCTGTTCAAAATACTAAACAACAATAATAACAGTGAACCAGAAATTAAAAATACCGAGTTTCAACTTTTTTGCAATCAGTACAAATAGAATTCAAACTTTTTCCTAATTGGTATTTCTTGCTGCTTGAAAATATTGTGTAATATTTTTTGAAAATATTATGGAATCCAAAAAAATAACGTGTAATTTTTCAAGAGTCGATAGATTATGAAATTTCAAGAAGAAAAGTACTTTCGCATTTTTTTCTCCGATGCGCCGTTGCTTAGATATCAGTGAATTGCTGTTGTGGCCAATCCAGCGCGACGTAAGAAAGTGCTCGTGGTAGAGCTCTCTTCCCGCCCATTCTTCGTGTCAGCGCGTCTGATTGGCTGAAACTTTTATGAATGAATAACTCAGCAACCGATCGTCGGAGAAAAAAATTTCTCAGGACTTATCCCTTCGGAATTTCACGCTCTATCGATCCCTCCAAGTCTAAAGAGGATTCATGGAACACCCGGTATATGAAAGCAGCAAGACAGTGAATTATTTGGCGCCACATGTGAATGGACATTTTCCCAGCACACGAAAGGCGCTGCATGAACATAACATTACAGTTACACAGTAGCGAAGCTTCTAATCCATACACCAACATCATACGCAGTGCGATCTAAGCGAGAAGAGCGTTGCTCGATTAAACCGGAGATGATAGTAAAGTACAAGGCTCGTGACCCCGACAGGCTGGCTGACGCCAAACGTTAGTGGCCGGTCTTTCCCGTCACATGCAAATTCTTTTGCCTTCTTCAACTTCCACAATATGGGCATCGGGTTAAATCTAAAACCATATCAGAATTTAATAAACTAAGTCGGAGTAACATTTTCGTCATGACTTAACACTCGATGACTTTACGAACTTAGTCCGAGACATTGACTGAAAAACCTTTCCCTTCCAGAAAAAATTTCACACTCCCCAGCAAATATTTAAATAAATCTTCGATTGTTAATCCACAAAAATATCATTTTTATAAAATCATTGTCATGAATACAATCTTTTCATCTTCGCACACTATTTCAATAGATCGAAATGTTTATCGATGATTTTATTATAATTTTATTTATAAAAAAATAACGTACTTTCATGATTTTTATCAAATTCATATGAAACCATGTTTTCTGCTCGAGGTAGGCGTACGTGGTATGTATACTGCGTAGGCTTAACTGATCTCCATTCAAATAATCTCTACATCTTAGTTCACGTATGAGAGCCGATAAATAATAAATAGAGCACGATTTTTAAGCGACGTATGTGAAGCGTTAATTACGTCAAAATTGCGATACGAACAGAAAACTTTGAAAGTGAAAATTTTGAGGAAAAGACGTGTAGATATTTTGATGAGTGGTCGCAAAGGAAAAATATATTTTTATCAACCATTAATTGTCGTTGTTTACCTCCCTGAGGAAGTTTTTGTTGAATATTTATTGAAATTTTGCCACATTGTTAATTTAAATACACTAATTGGCAGTTTTTTTATTAATACATCAATAAGACGGTTTGTTCATTGATGCTAGAGAGGTATAAGTGGCTTATTGAGATAAGTATAGTACACGAGGTATAAAGTATACTATAATAGTAAAATTAATGGCGCAGAGAATAATTCCGTAATACGTAGATTAGAAGAGCGTAAAAAGTTGTGCGTCTAAATCGTGCCGATCGATTACGTGGATATCTCTCGACAATAACCAATAAGTGAGACGCGTGCCGTCGATATAAACTTAGCGCCCCCGCACGATCTCGACTAAGTTGTATACCGCGAGATAACGCGAGCCTTAACCATCTTATCGTAGCCTGAGCAGTTGACGTCGGCTCTATCGTGCAGAGGAAAACTGGTCTCAATGCAAATTGAACGTTTTATCAACAAACGCACCTCACGAACTGTTGCTAAGAACTTTACCACTGCCATGGTAACTTTATCAATGGCATGGTAATTTATAGTGTAGTATTATACCGAGTCACGCGAGTCATGTTCAAGGCTCATAGGAAGTGTCGATCGTGCAATTATGAAGCGAAAAGTCCTTAACTGTTTTTCTTTGCGATGAACGGTTGACGAGTTATCGGAAAAATAGTGTCGACGAATCGGATGCCTTGTGGAGGGATGTAGGAGTGGGGGAGAAGTCCCGCCTCTCCAGCATATTGGTGAGCGCGCTATCGGTGCGCCTCATTGGACAATTAATAGGTTTCTCGATATTTCGTGAACTGTTGATTCTAATGAAAAATGGAAAAGGACTTTTCGCTTTGAAATTTCGTAATCTATTCGCCTCAGTCATGGCAACTTCCTGTTCAAAATTCATTAATATATTTTCTTCTCTCCTTACTGTTCATACTCCGTGAACAGAGAAAATAAATGTTTGATTATCCTTTTGATATTCAGTCAAGAAAAAATAAGATCGTTCCACGGAAGTGTCTTTTCTCGATCCCTTGTCAGAAACACGCAATTTCCTCAAAAATAAGACTCTCCTCCAATCCACGCGATGCGTGACCACGAAAATTTTGAGCAACAACGGAGACGAAGCGAGAGAGCATCGGACCGTTAGACCAGATCAAGTTACAATTTCTCTTGGTTCTCGATGTCGATCTTTATCATAATGTGGCGGCGTGTTAGAGGAGCTTCATGTATCAGGCATGTGTTGCATATACAAATGCGGGTACTGCGTTCACAGGGTGTCTCATAATGAATCTCTATGATCCTCATGCGTGAAATAAAATTTTTTTAAATCTGAACATGAATTTTTTACTCATTTCGGATTGAAATGTCTCCGCAATCGTTCTATCAAAAAAATATTGAATTGTAGTGTTTCAGAAAGCTCGCGAAACGAGCTACAAGAATATGAGCCCAAAAATTATGGTTCCCGCACAAAAAAACACATTTGACCTTCATACGACCTTGGGATGTACTTTCAAGGTCAAATGGATAGTTTCATTTTTTTTTTACCATCAAAACCTAAAAATTCAAGATTATATTCTCCCTGTGGCACGTAGTTCTCGAGATTATGCTCCGTAAAGTGTGACACCCTGTACATCGAGTCAAGATGTGCCGAAGCGGGAGTTTCCTTGTTGGTGAAAGCGAGAAAACAAAGCACACCCACGCTGAATGTTGTCGGTTCTACAAGACGCCATTGCGGGTCACGAAGCAGTCCGTAAAGGCCGGTAATGTTCAAGGTGGTAAGACACAAGCTTTTTTTTCAACTCCTCTTAGGGCACAGCCTGAAATGTAAACACGCCTTTTGGGCACTCGTTCCTTTCTAAAAATACTCGTATCCATGGTCCCCGCGCCTTGTTTACTTCTGCCTCTTCCACTCGTATCTTCCATCCAACCTCTTTCTGACATTTGGACTTTGGGTCTTGCCTCTAGGTCACGCTGAGCCTCCTTGAGATTTTAGCTCGACGAGATTTCTAATTTACAAACCAAAACAGTCCTTGGCGAACCCTTGAGGGAATTTCCATGATTCTTCACCCTCTCCTCGAAAAAGGACTCTTCGAACTACCGAAATTGTCAATTTCAATTAAAAAGATTCCCTTAAGGACTCACTCGTTTCCTGCTCATTAGGTGTTTCGATTCTGTCAGAATTTTTTATTTTTTTATAATTCTAAATAATCCTTCATAGCAGCGATTTTTTTTTAATCACATTTGCATTAAAAAATTTGTCCAATGTTTCCTTTTTTTCACGTTTACTTTTGTTCAAGAAAAATGTTTGAGATTTTTGTTTTTGTCTTTTTAATTTCGATCCACTAGGACGATGGCTTAGCCCATTTTCTCTTAGCCCCGTCATTCGCTTACCATTTGATACCACCAAGACCCAGATACGTGAATGTTTTCCTATGATGGGCTCCGGTGCTCGAATCAAGGGCTAAAAATTTTCTCGCACCTACTATTTATAGGAAGATGCCCCAAATACGTGATATCTATAGACGCCACGTTCACATGTAGAAAAAATTTGTACACTACTCGTCTTTGCATACACTCATTTAAATAAATTCTATAAATCTCAAGATAATTCTTGCTCCTCCTTATCACTAACATCCAAAAACTACAGAGCATCCGAAAAAAATTAAAAAATATTAAAAATACTTCTTGAGAAGTAAAAATTATTTAAAAAATTATCCGTCGTCGAAAACTCATTCTACGAAGTTTCGTCGACAGGAAATACACAAAAAAATGTTAATCACGATTAAACTTTGACAATCCCCATACGCCGGGCAATAAATACTCAGGGATGAGATTTCGAGCCTCAGGGAAGGTGGAGTGGGTTGGTAGCGCTAATAGTGCGGGCCAAGGGGCCTCGGCTATTCATAGCCGTACTAGAACTACATTCGGTGTGCTGCGACTTTGATCCAAAGCCTCATTTCGCCGGACGAACTCTAAAATGCGATGCACTAGCTCAACTTTTACGAGGAGCTAAACGGGAAGCCGCGCTTCCCGTTTTCACAGCTGACGAGTCATCGCATCCGAATTTCTACGATAAAAAATTCATTTTTCTAAAAATATCCAAATTTCGAGTAACCAGAAAAAATCAACACTAAAAAATCAAATTATTATCATTATTTTTGCATTTGCATATTTCCAAAAGCGAACAATGGCCCAAAGGAGACAAAGCTCGAAAGAAATGATCGATAAAAATAATGAACCCAAAACAATTTGCACGTCCCATGAAGGAAACCATTTTCCCATGAGGATATTTTGGCCACTGGTGAACTACATTTTATGTGACCACAAAGGGTTTCTTTTTTAAAGAAGATGCTCCGTGGACATGCAGGAGAAAAGAAAAAGCATAAAATGACAATGGAAGCCCTTTTCACATCTCTTCAAATGGTCCGGGCAACCACAGTCTTCCAGCACTCGCAATAATAACAGTAATTCACTTTCCTGTCCTTCGACCTACTCCCCACATAAGCGTTTCCAGTTCCGGCTACCGGCTCTCCATTTCTCTCTCTCTCTCTCTCTCTCTCTCTCTCTCTCTCTCTCTCTCTCTCTTTCTCCCTCGAACCGTCCCTCTCATTTTCCTTTCGTTCCTTTTCGTTCTCCTTCTTTGGTCCCCGATGACGAGCAGATCTTGTCCCAAGCAGCATGCGCCCGATCACGTGTAGGCGACGATATATATATGTGTCCATGTGTCTGTGTGTTTATATAGATATATACCATGGCATGGGTTCCCGAAGTAGGTCACACGTTGCATAAAGAACTAGCATTTCTTCCGACTTTTTCTCACGTTTTTTTCTTTCTGCCATGTGTATCGTCACGAGAAGTTTATTCAACAAATAAAACTGCAATAAAAACTATCATTAATAACAACACAAAATAAACGAGACATTGCTATACAAACTCGTAAGGATTTTCGAAAAAAAAAATAATCTCAACCAACAATTATTAATATTTTTCGAATTTCATAGATTTTTGAAAATTTTTATTCAAGAAATTCAAACTCTATTGTAATATCAGAATAAATATTTAACAAACTTCAAACGCCGAGACGCTGAAGTGAATTTTTGAAAAAAAAATTTCTTTTTTTTCGAATTTGCTTAAAAAAAAAGTCGTCAAATGTTTGTTATTCCCTAGAAATGGATTTCGAAGAAATGGATTTAGAGTTTTTAAATTTTTTCATTGTCTTGATAAAATTGCGTAATTTTGATTGTTCAATATAAAAAAGAAGTCCTAAACGCCTCGATATTTCCTGCTGATTCATACAAGGATCAGTCGTAAGTTTTCTTCGCGTTGGGATGCCCTTCAAGTATCCTTTTAATCAAGATTCACTCTCGTTGACTCATTTAGCTGTTAATTATGTTCCGAGGATTCTTGGCTGCATGGTAATAAAGATCGACGCGGTCTTCCACTCTTTCGTCTTTCGAGATCGTATGGTCAGTGGGAAAATTACCTCGAAAGTTGGATTTTGTTCTTATTTCGCGTTAAATGAGACACGAACCGCCTCGGTTCCGAGATAATTACATCCTGCTGTTATATTTCGTATTTGTGGCTATTGTAAACTTGTTTTTTTATTCACAACGCTGGAGAAATCGTTCCTGAGTTGTCCGGTCGAGCCATCAACAAGATATGCATCAATTTTCGCACTGACCCCATGCACATTGACTTTTAATCGTCATAGCAATTGGCACTTTCATTTTCAATGTTTTTTGCTCAAATGCGAGTGTTTTTATCCGCATAAACATTCGTTGATATTTTTTCGATGACTTCCTTGTCTAACTCAGACGTAAAAATAACTCATACTGCAGCATGCGAAGCTCGACTGGGATTATAGCCGCTCGTGCTTTAGCGCAGAAGCTTTTGTTGCCAGGAATTTTTTTTTTTCTTCAAATTATTTTGAAAATTGCTTCCCAGAGTCTCGTTTCCAAAAAAATTCTTTTTTTCACATTGTGGAATGTTTCTCTCGCTATTTCCATCCCAATTCGTAGCATTTTAAGGAGGTGGACCTTGAGGTTACATCCTTAACTTCTCTCGAAGAAAAACCGAAGAATTTTTTATGGTGTGTCTCGAGAAAATTATTTTGCACTTTTTGGATTTTTACGATACGTTGAAGAATCGAAAAAAAAATCGAAATTTCATCACCAAATTGGAAAATATTTCCGACATTTTTTTCATGTTGCATTTGCGACGAAGTTACTTCGCGGATTGCAACAAAAGTGTCTCAACTCGCAAGTAGTATTTATCGGTTTAGGGAAACGGCAGAGATTCTTCGAAGACTCGATCCAAATAAATTAATTTAATAAAATGAATTTATTTATTTTCTCGTTCACAACACGAACTGACAGCTCAGCTTTCTTAGAGACTTTGGAATTATTATTGAAACAGTTATGAAGAGCCGAGGAATTGAATATAAAAAAAAAATAAAAAATCAGGAAAAAGTGCAAAAGCAATTTTGCCGAATCATCTTGACCTTTGGCTGTCACTACGTAATGCCGAATTAATGTCAGCCGGTGTATTGGTCAATGGTGACGTCACCAATAAGAAAACTCGAAAAACCGTTATGGGAGAGCGGAGGAATAAAAAAATTTGAAAAAGTGTTTGAGACGGACAGCGAGTGGAGGTTCGGTCATGGTTTTTTCGATGGGATCCGCATGGTCGTCATCGGTACAAGAGTCAAGACGTAATATAAGAAGCAACAAGCGCAAAATGGTGTGCGGCTCGGTGGTGGGACCGAGCAAAGTGGTAACGGCGTCAGGCCATGCCTGACCAACGTGCCACTTTCACTACTTCATATTTGGGTCGTCGCATCCAGCCATATACTTGGCTGCCTCGGCTCTTCAGGATTCCCTTTTATTTTTTTCTTTATTTATTTTCCAACGCGAAGCTCGATCGAGTCTTGTTCCTGCGCAGTGATTTAAATCGAGGATTCTACCGTGTACGGTAAGAAAAGAAAGTAAAAGTGTAATTGTTATTCCATTAATTCTTCGGGCTAACGTTTCGGGAAGTAAGATCGTGAGTGGGAGGGAGAAATGTTTGTGATTCTTGATTGGAGCTGTTTATTTTTTCCTTGGACTCGCAGTCCGCACCCCGGGAGCCCTTAAGGCACAGGGCGCGTCTGAAAGTGAAGAAAAAAAAAGAATAATGACAAAAAAGAATTTTTCGGCAGCTGATCGCAGTGCCAGCGTCGCAAATCGTTGGCAATGCAGTCGCACCACGACGCAGTCAGCATAAGACAGAGCCAACGAAAAAAATACGTTCCCATCTCTTAATTTTACTTGGAGAGTGAGAAAGCGAGAAGCAGGAGGATAGAATAAAACACACCGTAACTCACTGTTGGCCGTTCCTCCTCTCAGTGTGTTAGTAGCGTAGATTGTGGTTCTCCCATTTACCCAGTTCTCCCCTCGCGCGCGCGTTCACGTTGCGAGCTAGCTGGCGCGCGCACTTCGGGCACTCTGTTATGTAACCAAGTGAAAGTGGCACACTGCGCGGCCGGCGAACGCACACCAACCTATCGGGCCAACTCTTTGCTCTACGTACTGCCAACCACCATCCTCAAGCACCAGAGACTGCAAGTCGACAACTTTGAGCCAACCCGCTGCTGTGGATTCCACAAAAAAAAAAACGGAGCAGCATGCTTACACTTTAGAGAAGATTTCATCTTCCCAGAAACATTAAACCACTCGATTAGCAATTTTCATATTTATACGAGGGACCCTGGAACGTTGCGACCAAAAAATCAGATCAGCATCCTTTATGCCTGGCCAATAAAGCACTTCTTCGTGAGAAAAACCTGCGAATCGTGGCTGTAACTTCGGGAGCAGTTAGTCCATTCAATTTTGAAGCGAAAAGTTCTTGGCCATTTTTCTCTCCTACGCATCGTTGATGAGATATCGAAGAAGATTCGATAGCCAATCCGCTGCCCCGAGGAGAGGGCGTGGGGGATGCTGTCGCGCTAGCCAATCCACTGCGGCCCACGTGAACCCCCCACACTCTCTCCCCAGCGTACAGATTGGCCGCGATCAATTCCTCTCAATATTTCCTGAACCATGTATCGGAATAAAAAATGCAAACGGGCTTTTTTTTTATTAGATTTTGGCGACGATTCAGCCACATTGATCGCCCGAGCGAAATACGAAAATGCCAGCCAATTTTTTGCCTTTTTTCTGGATTCCCTGGAACTTTTTTCATCGAATCGGACAAACGATTCGGTCTGCATTTTTTTTTTCTCATTTTTTCAAGATTCATTCGGTGAAAATTAGTTCGACAACTGGACGATTTTCCTAGTAAACTTAATAACGATATTCTCAGGTGTTAAAAAAGTCCAAATCCTTACATGTTGGTCGAACCCACACGCACATTAACGCTACCCAACCCTCCCTGTTGCGGTTTAATCGAGTGCTTGACTTCCAGTGTAAACACACTACTGCGGATGGCGTAATAAGTTTCTAAGTCGTCAACATTACCTACCATCATGCTAGGCGCACGTCGCGGTCGAGCTTGATCGGTTATCGAGGTAGATGCTGGCTGCTACTGTTCAGGATACTTTCATGAGAGGAAAGGAATTCGCTGGTTTGTCGCGCTCGTAAGACCGTTCGGTGAATAAAAAAGGTAAAAGGAGATTGCTTGATTAGATATGCCATGAAGCCTATATATATTGCAAGCCGCGTTTTTCACTGGCAATACGACCAACCAATTTTATTTTCAATTAAGCCAGTATTTCGATCTTTCGGTCGAAAAATTCGACGATTTTTCAAACTCGAAGTCCAAAAAACTTTTTTTATCGCCACGAACGAGATTTTTCAACAGTTTTACATTATTTGACTGTCACGAATAAATGTGCAGCACTTGTTAAGTTTTAATTAAAAAAAAAAAAAAAACGTCGGTTCTTTGGAACAAAAAATGACAGCAACCCCTTCAGACGCTTTTGATCGAATCTGAACGAACTTTGAAGCATTTTTCGTAGAAATTAATCGACATACTCGATAAAAATGACCAGCCCCAATGAAGGGCGAGTAAAAAAATAGATTCAAAACAAAAAATATCGAAAAATAAATAACATAAAATAAAAAAATGAATAAATAAAAATTTGGAAAAAAAATGAAGGGTTCGTGCTCTCGAAAAATCGATGTGAATTCTGTTCAGTAAAAACGAATATTTGGATTGGAATAAAATATTTGGGAACGTTCGAGTGTGACGAGAAATCTCGATGATGGGGGAAACTTCTGGGTTACGGCGAGTCTAAATTGTGAATAATGAAACGATAAATGAATGGCAAAAATCATGATTTATACATAAAATTCGTTTTTATCTTTTCTGTTACGGAACAACGTGACCGGCTAGAGCCTGACCGCACTACTTTCATACAAGACCCATATATTTTGTTACACCTTGTGGCAAGTGGTGAGTCACACTAGACAGAAAAGAAAGCAGTATTAGAACAAAAACAAAATAAAAAATATATTAAGCCGTCTAATGCGTCGAGTTTCGCGCCGATTGTCAGCCTCGAATAATTATCTGGTCTGTTTCATTTTTCGTCCACGTTTATTCGTCCAAATTCTACCTAAAAAAAAACTGAGTTTTGTTTGAGCAATTTTTCTCACTCACTGACAATATTAAAAATAATCTTTCAAATAAAATTCAGATTTTTTTTTTTTAATTTTATTATAAAAATATTAAGAAAATTGGTCCGGAATAAAAAAATGAAAAACGATTTTGATGCAAATTGCATAACTCGTTCGCCAATGTCGAGAAAAAAACTGTCATTTTAAAAAAAAAACGACTTTTTAAAAAAATTTCTTTTTTGTCCAGGAAAATGTCTTTGAATTTTTATTTCTTTTCGATACAAAGTAATTTTCAAAAAATTACGATCTCTCCCAAATAAATGAAACGATTTTTATTAAATAATGCAGTAAAACGATTTCCTGAGGCTACGAAACTTCCCGATCCCAGGAGAACAACATTTCCCATCTCTCTCGCACGATCAACGATTTTTTGCAACTCATCCATACCCTTAAATCGATGTGACTAATGTTTATCGATTTTACACCAGAGTTCAATGCTCGTCGTACGATAATGAGGATTCACATTAAAATCGTATTAAGCCAAAAACAAGTTCACACTGGATCACACCAGCTCATCGTAAAATTTTACTTCATATCTGATTCCCAATATTAATGAGCTTTTTCAAGGCTTGACGCATCGACCGAGACTAATTGAGAAAGGAAATAATGAGGAATTACCAAAAAAGAATTGTCACCTTCGAGTTAAGTTGGTCGACGATGAAACAAACAAGTTCGAAACTTCCAAACAATACACCACGAAAAAAAAACCTCAAGAAAATTAAAAAAAAAATGCTCCATCAGATTTTTTTATTTCCTTCGAAAGTCCTAATGAATTCTTTATTTAGGCAAAAAAGGCCTAGGCCTTATTTAGGCGAATTATTTATGCAAAGATGATTCCCCAAACAATTTACAGAAAAAGGGAAAAAATTCAGACCCCGAAATCGGATCGTCTGACCGCAGCTGCAGTCAACTCCCACGATAAATCGGGAAAACAATAAAAATAGAGGCTTAATTGACATTTTGGACTGAGGGTATCGATAGCGGAGTCCAAAAGCGGCGCCACGCGTGTGCGATCGACGTAACTTAATTACGATCGCGAGAGCGTGCGACACGTCTCATCACTTTCGCTGAGTGCGACGTCAGCATTGGATTGCTTCTGCACGAATTTCCAGTAAATTCTTCGTGGCTAAGTGTGTCAGTGGGTCCATCGAATACGAATAATAAATAACGAGGATCCACCAAGAGGGGAAAAGGAGGATGAGCTCGTGAAAGATAAACACCTACGAGCAATTTTTCAGCCGATTGTGTAATCGTGACGGTCGTAAAAAAAAAAACGAAAAAAAAAAAACAAAAAATTACTTCCGAATTTGGTTAAATTTACGAGCAACATTTTATGGCGTTGTACGCACGAGCTATGGGTATCGCACGAATTTCTAACTCGTAGATTACATGCCTTCGTGTGTGCGTGTGTGTGGGCCCCAACATTTTTTATGTCCGTGTGTGTGAGTGATAGAGAAAATATTTTCGTGAACGTGTCACACGTTCCGGAGACAATCGCGCGGAGTGGGAATCAAAAACATGGAATTAAGTGGGTCAACGTAGTACAACTGCTGGGCTCGTATGTGCCAGTGTCGGATTCTCCGAGGGCCCGAAGAATTTGGACACCTAAAGCAGAAAAGCTGACGCATCATCGAAATCCAACGATCGCTCATTTTTCAGATGGCACGCAAAAACTATTTTCTCTCGAATTTACGGTTTTTACCATCAGGATCAGCTTCCGGAGGGCTGAACGATCGATCATCCATTCAGAAGAAAATAAAAACATGATTTTTGTCGATTTAAACGTCGAATTTTCGGGGGCGAACCCAAAAAATAACTAAACGATACAAAGTCCAATCAGCCGGAGCGTTAATTACTTTTTTGTCCAATTTTTATTTTTATTCCCGAAAGCCCGTTCGAGTCTATTTTTTCAACGAAACACACAGACGCACGGACACGTGCACACTTGAGAGAAGATTTTAAATGGACGTGTACGTTTTGGTCATTAAAATGTCTTGATAATAGGGATTCGAGGTTCCAAAATCTATGCAGGAAGAGAAACGAACGGGAGAATGGGCTAAGACCAATTTTTCGGAAAGCCACATCACGCTCCGCCGAGAAATTCATGTCCGCCGTGCTTACCCGCACGTTTGGTGGCCACTAAACGAGGGAGAAAGTTGGCCATGTCTCGTGTAGTACTTACCTCTCTGACTTACCTGCTCGCGGTCCGTCTCTCACACCGACCATTTGGCTACACAGCTCATACCTTCACCGCCACTCGATACCAGCTCGTATACATCGAAGAGGCAACTCTTCGAAACATTAACCACTCATGTCGAGGTCGTTCCATCGACGTACACGCGCGTACGCGTGCTTTTCCCTTTCAGATCCAACAAACGTGAACGCAGCGCTGCTTCACTCTTTCTAACACAAAACCGTGACTCGCCGGAGAGAGACAGAGAGCGAGAGAGCGACATATATCGAACAGTTGGCATGGGCGACATGATTCATTGCTGCCCCATACCCCGATTGCCGAGTATTATCGCGAACCATAACAGCCACAATCGCTAAACGCAGCGATAAATGGCTATTAAGGGGAAACCCTCATGCAAAGAATGCCCTTAACATGCTTCAGTAACACTTTTTGAGAAACAACTGCGATGAGAAAGAGGAAGTAATGAAATACTTGTCCTTTCGGGGATACAAGAAAGTTTAGTGCTGAACGTAAATTATTTACCAATTTGTTTTTTTTATCCGGAATATTTTTTTGGCTGCACTTTTTCGATTTTTTTTTGCGGAAGGAGGAGCTCTGGTTTCTTGTTTATTTTCTTTGTTTTTAAATCCCGGAGAAATTTTCTAAAAATGCTGTCAATATTCGAACTCAATGGCCTAAAATAACTCCAGCATTCCGATGTTTATGGCTTCAAGAATAGATCATTAAGGATAACAGTAAATACCCGATAATTACGGACGTATTATTAACTCATAACTTAAACAGAGGATCAATCTTCACCCAGGAATAATGTGGTTTACTCATGAGTTCGAACGTTGTCACGTAATTACAAGTTCCATGTCACAAAACTTCTTTCTCCAAAATCAAGCCAAAGTGATTTAAGGAGGTTGGATCACGATGATACAATGTTGTCATGCTAAACCATTTTAAAAACATGAAAAATTTCAAAAAGATAAGAATTTAACTAAATTTGGTAAATATATTTTAATCCCAATACGAATTTTTTCGATTTTTCCACCACTTAGTACTCGAGTAATTGAACACCAAAGTTCACGTATAGAGTTTACATAGATACAGGTATACATCTCGTGCATAAGAAGTTCGATCTAACTCTCAATTATTCGATAACCATGTGGTAAAAAATTTGGACAAAAATTTATGTTTCTACGCTTGCTGTCAAAGAAATGTTATCACCAAATTTTATGAAATTCTGATTACTTTGATTTCGTGATCCAACCTCCTTAAGTTCATAGGAACGGAGTCATCGAAAAATAGATTTGCATTGAGGAAATCCAGGACAACGTTTGACACGTGGGATAAATTTAAATGAGATTGGATTTTTATTGTATCGAACGAAAAGCTGAATGAGAAAATGGAAAAGGTGAGATCGAGGGAGGGGGGGGGGGGAAATGAGTGAGAATATCGTTGATTCCGTAATTGATCTAATCCGAGGTACAGACAGAGGAAGGAAAGAGGCGTCACGGTTTGGCTGGACAGAGTAGAGGCAACCGGTTGCGAGCGAAATGTTGTTGTTTTTTTTTTTTCTTTTCTTTTTTTCATTTTGTTATTTTATCTCTTATATTTCATTCGATGGCTAGCTGGTGCGCTCGGGGGCCGGAGAAAACCGCGCGGTCGCGTTCGCGAGTCTCGCACGGTGCTCGCGGGAACGTGAAACAGCGCGCGAGAGAGGGCGAGCGACGTTAAGAAAGACAAAGATGATGGGACGGGGGCGAGATCGTTTCACTCTCGCGCCAGAGAGCCCGCATCCGTCCGTGCGATGCGGTTAGTAGGTTAGCCACTTTTCCTTTTGCTCGAACGATGTTATCCAACCTCTGCGTTGGATACTCCGGTGTGCCGTCGTAACAGCAAGCAAAATGGAGTTTCTGAGCGTGAACACACTCTCGGTAGCGATGCCGAACGTCGTGAGAGTTGTGTCACACTGACAGTAATGCTTCCTCGTGACTATATACCGACTTAGAAAAATAAACCGCGTATGCGCTCGCTCTCTCTTTCCCTCGATCTTTTTCTCTGTTTCTCTCGTTTCCATCCAACTCTCTCTCGCTCTCTAACAACTCGTCGATGAGGGGAGAAAATAAACCACTAAAGGCGTAATAACGGAATACCTGACCCTGGCAATCGTTCTCGACCGGCCGGCAAAAGCGTGTTATGTGCTGGCGCAACAGATCGAGAACTTACGCGCATGTAAGCGCACTTCAGCGCATGATCTTCGATTTATCAATCCATGCAATTCCTTACATATTTGTTTTATTCTTCTACGTTACTAGGAGGATCGTGGTCTGGGTCAAAAAGACCCTGTATCAAGGAGTGGGGTCGAGTTTTCTTTCCTCGATTTTTCTACGTTACTAGGATGGGTCTCTTAGACCCGGGAACCACGAATCGGACGTTTTTCTGGGGGAAAGATCCCAGTCCGGGTCAAAATGACCCGGCACAAGGGACTGAGGCAAAGTTTTCTCTGCTCGATTCTTCTACGATACCAGGATGGGTCTCTTAGACCCGGCCATCGTGAATAGAGCGTTTATCTGCGGAAAGAATATGGCCCGGGTCCAAATGACCCAGTATCGAGACTGCGGGGTCAATTTATCTTTTCTCGATTCTTCATCGTCCCATAGTTTTGTATCAAGCGTCACTTTTTGCAGAGCATTCTCGTTATTTCAGATTCACAAGAAAAGAAAGATCGAATAAAAAGAATTTATTCCGAAAGTCTAGATGTCGGAGCATTAGAATGTGAAATGGGCCTTTCAAGGCTGCGTGTGGGCTCGACTGATTATCCAGCGAACGTGTTTCTCTGCTGGGATACATAGATGATTGTGCGTGAGGCTCTTTAAACAAATCAGAAACGTACCTTCACCGAGCACTGACTCGGCGAAGACAAACTCGGATTTTCCAGTGACGTTCGAACTTTTTACTTTTTTCTCTCTGCAAAAACAAAAAATAAAACAAAAATAAAGTGGAAGTTCCTGCTCCTCCATTCGCTCGATTTCCCGCTCAACTGCGTCGCACGCAAGCACGCGAGCAAACAAAAAAACACACGAGTTACCATTGTGTACCTCTCCCAGCGACGAAAACATTCTGACGTTTCTTTTTGTCGCGTTCATGGGTTTAGAAAACTCGAAGGACCGGAAGGCACATGAATTCTGGGTTGGGCCATCACTTTCCAAATACTTTCTAGGCTCAGGCTCCACATCAAAGAGGATTCGAACACGAAAAAAATAAACGAATCGAGTTCCCAATGCCAATCAAGTCCCCAGCCCTTTCCATGCAAAACCAACAAATTTTCAAAAATGTTTATTTACTTCGTTGTAAAAAAATTGCATTCGTGCCTAAATCTCAATCAGTCTCAATCACCAATTCCAATCAGCCAAAAATGCACAAAGTCAACGAATTATTCCAGATTGAAAATCGACCGAGTGCGAATTCCGCTTTCAAAGTCTTAGGAAAAAAAAAAAAAACGAAAGAAATGACACAACTCGCAGTCACAGTGAAAAATTGCTACTAGACAAAATCCACGGTTCTACGAACACGTGAATTATTATTTCTTACCAAGAATTTTTTTCCAACGAACTGCTTGAGCGAATGCGGGGCAGTCAAATACTAGAAATAATAATATACTATAATCATGAGCACGCTATTATTGACTGGATGGTTTGGGTCTATAGAATTCGATTGAGTGCACTACTCTATCGTAATAAGCAATTTTTACACACAGGTGCAGAAAATATCGGTAGCGATGAAGCGTATGCAGAATCGGAATAAAAAAATCAATGGTAGACGTTCGTAATTCTCGTGGCTGAGACGTAGATTGGCAATAAGGGTAATTGGAGAATTTCCCAACGTGTGCAACTCGACCAGACACACGCGGTGATCGCTCTCGGTAAAGGCGCGAACTCATGCATTGGCTATGCACACGGTCCAAGATGAATTATGCCTTTGACACGAGGCTGTGGCGCTTCCAAGTCATTTCTCTTTTGTCCTATCTTCGTGGATGATTTTTTTTGTTTTATTGTACAATTTTATTTTTGCTCTGTGAATGCATGGCAGCGTGCTCGGACGTCGATTCGATCAGCGCAGTACGCATGTACGATGAGTAATTGGAAATTGACGTCCGTCCCTAATCAAACTCTACGGTTATTAATTGCCGAGATATGCACCAACGCACAAATGTTATTTATCATTTTATTTTTCTCGAAAAGCTCAACGAGTTCTTGAGAAATTTTAATCGGAAATTCAAAATGTTTATACAAAAAATTGAAGCAGAAATAAAAACTAAATCAATAAGCTTCTTCAATGGAGAGAAATTTTCGTCTGGCAAAGAATTTTTGCGAACCGTTTTCTTCGATGAATTTGCATTGCGTGAATGGAGAAGTAAAAAAAATTTAATCGTCGTGACAGTTTTTCAGATTCGGTAAAATCGACTGTGATTGAATAATTTAAGTGAAACGTTAACGGAATTATATAATCGGCCTAGATCCCAAGTCACGGAGCGTCACGGATTGTGCCCGGCGAGCCAGCCATCCGTTCAGAGGACCGGGTGTGACCGGGCATGGGACTTTAGCGTGCCAAAACTTCACGCGGTAAGAGTGCTGTTCGCACGAAAAGAATACAAACGGACCCAAAAATTGCGGGGTAATTGCGAGGGTTAGATAACGAAATTCTGATGAGAAAAGTCCTTTACTATTTTTTTCCAGGATGTGCCGTTGGCGAGATACGAACGAATGAGTCTCGGCCAATCCGGAGTCGCATCATCCACGCATCCGATTGGCTGTCATTGAACCATAAATATCTCTCCACTGATGCGTCTCAGAGAAAAATGCTATGGGACTTTTCTGATCAGAATCAAACACTTGATCGATCGCACAAACTCTAAACCCAATTTTTGGAACGCTCTGTATTCGGCAGCAATAAAAACCGAGCGGGACACAGTTCGCTTCGCTCCGCTCGTTTAGCCGCGCTCCGAATGACACGTGCTTGAATTTGCCTTAGTATACAATTCGGTCTACCTTCCCACCTCCAACAAAACTCTTCTTTTCACTGAACGAAATAGAGTGTCGAAATAAAATGTGCTAATACAAACGCCATTCGATGCTTATCCGACTGTTTTTTTATCCGGAACGAAGCCTAATTTAGACGCAGAAAAAAACATTGTCCCGGTGAAGTCGTCGATCAAATTCGAAATGCCAGTGAATGGCAAGAGCTTCAAAATAAGTTTCACAGTCTGCACGTTCAAGAAAATACATTTCCTGATACATTTTTTAAAACCAGCTCATCAGGAAGGATATGACCAACCGATGGCAACGAATTCTTAAGCGATTGCACTTAGCGAGTTCCTTATGATGGCCAAGTGACTCAATCTCTTTCTTGCGGTTTCCAATGATACGGAATACCGTTGTGGTCGTTTGTTCTCAAGTTCGAAGATCTCGAATAGCGGATGTGACGAGAGTCCGTTGAGCAGTAGAAAAAATTATCATTATTCGTTTCCCAGAGTTTTACTCCGGAGACGAAATTAGATGATGAGACACATGGAAACATATTCATAGAGTATATTCCGTACCCAAAGGCATTATTCATTTTGTGCTCTGATTTTTACTTCACGCGAGTTATCGTGATTCTTTCTTTCCGGTCTTAGTTTACGTCGATTGCATAATAGGTTGCCGATGAGTACGACGTTAGGAGCAAAGGTTTCGTCGGTGCCACTGTTTCTTAACGCGTGCATGCGTCGCTCTCGCGGTGTTTGAAAGTAAGTGCCCCATCAAGACAATGCCTCGTGCAAATAGGGCAGAGTAATTAAGCCGTTATATAACCAGACCCGGCACTAGCTTTACCACCGATTGTGCTTGTAACTGTGATGGTAAAGGCACAGTAGTTGAAACCAACGAATTCCACGAACCAAAGTGTCTCAAAGTAGTGATTCACGCTATAATATACCGGAACGTTTTAAAAGGCACTCCTAGATTTACGGGATGAATAGATCGTGAAATTCTGAAGAGAAAAGTCCTTTGATGTTTTGCGCTCCGATGTTCCGTTCGTAAGATATTCGGCATCATAGGCGATAGCCAATCCGACGCGCCGCTGAGAAAAAGTGGGAGGAGCGAGCGCACCACGAGTAGAAAACGATCTATATCTCGAGAACGGTACATCGTAGCAAAAAATTGCTAAGGACTTTTCTTCTCAGAATTTCGTGATCTCGTGATTCCTCACCGTTGGGACATGGATTATGAATAATCTCGTAAATTTCCGATGGGAGAGTTGGCTCGGAAGGTTATGGACCCGCATAGAGTTGATCACTGTAGCATAAGCTGAATTCTACATGCAGGTTCGTTCATAATGAGGATACAATTCACAAAATACAGATGAAAAATATGATTCTAGTAAAAGTTATATAATTGCCCATAAATTCTTTATTGTAAACGAATTCACGTAATTACTTGCGCTTTTATAAATTACCGCCGGCAAAAAGAATGCTACGTTCATAAGCCGCAGATTATAAATCAAAGTTGCCCGAGATAATTACCAATAATCAGTGCAAGTTCTCAGAAAGGTAATTTTTTTCTCTCATCCGTTCTTCTACGTGGGCAAGTGTTTTCAGAGCAACTTTTATTGTCAATTTTGTTCTAACGATTTTTCATCTCTGTAAATTCATGTGCATGCTTCATGCTCTCGAACCGTAAGGACTAATTGGACATGACGAATAGGATGAAATAATAAGACAAATATTTTGAATTCTTGTCGTCATTTTATTTATTTATTAATTAGTTTGTTGCAATTTATTTAAAAAAATAAAAACATGGAATTTTAACAAATTAGAAGCTGAAGAAAATTAGCCACAGTCTCAATCACGTTTTCGTAAATGTATAGTTCGAAAAACTCGACACGTGAAATCTGGTGAAGCTAATTGAAGATTGATCGGATCCATGCATTCGAAGCGTGGCAGTAGGTTAGGTAAGGTGGAGCCGAAAGTACTGTCTAACGCTTTGAATTTTTTGGAACGTGTCTGACCGATGGTAATTCGTAAGCGATTTCACTTTCCTCCGGGCCGCATTTTACGTTTTGCTCTTTGAGCTCAAACGATTGTATCCTTGTATAGCATTCCCCGCTTCCGCTAGGAACCACGCTTACTTTCTTATGACAACTCGAGAGTCGGATTTCGGGTATTTAACTATGTAACGGCGTTGAATTTCACTCGACTAAAAATGTACATGGTTCTCTGTCTTTGTTGTCCCATAGAAAGACACACAACATACGGGGTGTTCAAAAAGTCACACTGGCAATCAATTTGTTATAAAATTCTAAAGAGAAAAGTCTCGACACACTTTCCTCTCCGATACACTGGTGACGAGTAATCGATGAATTACATTTACAGCCAATCCAGTGCGTAGCAGGAAGTAGCGTCCCTATGAGCGCGTCTGATTGATCGAAACTGCGCAATTGATATCTCGTCAACGGTACATACTTCGGACGGAAAAATAGTTAAGGACTTTTCTTCTCAGATTATCATCATCTATCCATTCCACGAACTTGCCACAATATTCAGGACACGTTGTACATTATTATAACTCATTTACTTATGACTGACACGACTTTATCGCTAATCTTTGATCTGGTATTTATTTTCACGCTTTCGAGCAAGACACCGAAAATCGTAACGATTACATCGCAATTGTGAAATTCTACCATAAAATTAAGATGTTAATTAAAATGCAAAAAAAATTAGAAATATCCTTTCGTCCCTTCATATTCGACTAGAACAATTCGCGTTTCTTTTTCTTGTTGACATATCATTTCCTGCGAACTTATTAGACTACAGGACACGGTGCCTGGGTCAACTAGACCCCTCAGTGTATTTTCAAATTGAATTCGTCAAAAAAATATTTTTGTATCCTAATGCGAATGAATTAACTAATTCAAATCTCTTCTTAATTTAACTAAAATCTAGTCAAAACGAATCGTTTATAGCTCAATCCTTACGAGATTTCCTTTTTTTTGTAAAATGATTTTTTTTTTTAAATAAATAATCGTAAAAAAGTTTAGTTCCGATGAAATAATGAACTGTGTCAGTGGAACTCGATTCGTACTGCGCTTCTACTTCGTGCCACACTGACACGCATAACTGTACAGTAATAATGTATAATGTAATAATAAATATGTACATATCGAGAATAAGTCTGTCTCGGTTCACGCGCAGATTCACTTTCAACGTGGTTCAACCGGCACCGCAGCCTCGGCAAGTGGTTACGGAGGACTTTGATCAGCCAAGCGCAAAAAGGAAGACTCGCTGATTCACGGCGAATACTTTTCATTTCATTTCGTATTAATTTTGATGATATTTTGTGAATTCATCAAAATTGCTTCGTGGCTGACTGCAGAATTTTTTTTCTAACAAATTCGTGTCATGGCCTCCATTAATTTCAACTTTAACTTCATTCGAGTGGTTTTTCGATATTTTTTTTACTGCTAATTCGTTTTTCTAACGTTCATAATAACTTTTGAAAAACTGACGTTATTAATGATGTTTTCAGTTCTTGTTACTCTCTAATGTTCGTCCGCATATTCAAGGGCCAATTTTTACTCGAATAGTCGTAATAACTATCCAACTAATTATATAATACTTTGCCCAAAGGCTATTTGAAAATGAACGATCGTCTAAAGTCACATAGGATTGTGGACGTGTGGATCCGAGGACCTCGGACCTCCCGGGCCTCATTCAAAAATGAAAGTTTCAACGGTCTTCGCGTATTCCAGCCTCGTGCATGGCTCTCCGAACCACAAGTTTCACCCAACATATCGCCCAGGCATTCCTATCTCTCTTACTACGTGCAGTTCCATACGCACTTGTTTTTCTTCGTTATAAAAAATTTTCGAGTGTCAGCATATTTCGTGCATTACACTCGACACAATTGTAAACAAAAAAAAAGTCTCAACAAAAACGAATTTTCATTACAAAAAAATTCAAAATCCTCTCAAAGATTCTTTCTTTATTCTAAAATGGAAGTTTTATTTTTTAACAAAAGTTACAAAAGTACGAAACGTAGCTCGCGATCCATGAAATTTAGAAAAAAAAAGACATTTCATTCGCTTCATTTTTCGATGAAAAAAAAATCATGCGCAACAAATTGTAATTTATTCACAACGTTTTTTAATCGAAACGACAACACGCTTAACACGTTTGTGGGCGTCGAGCATTCAACAATAACACACGATACGATTTATAGAGTAAAAGAGCAAAAGGGACATATGGATATTGCTCGATCCCAGGCACCGACAGATTCACGACTTTTACTGCTCGGTAGAACTTTTTTTTACACTTTTTTTTCTCTCGTTCGGCTTAACATTCTCCCTATCTCTCTCAAACTTATTTCCAGTTCAGTCTACCGTGTCAATTCTATGTTATTCATAGATACGTCACCGTACCAACGACTACTGCCTCGTGCAGCCGGTTTTAAGGATGTTTTCTAAATAAATCGTAGCAAAAAGTGACACAAGAATTTTTTTTGAAAGAATATCCATCAGTTGTCGAATTTTTGAAAAATGAACCAAGATCCCAAGAAATTTTCAATTTTCCGTTCACAAACAATTGCGAGGACGTAATAAAATAAAAAAGTTTTAAAAAACTATCAACTTTTTCACATTTTTTCGAAAATCCTAGATCCAAAAATGAATTTTGGAATTAGGAACCAAAAAAAAATTAACTATTGATTCCTTACTTGATTTTTCCACCAAAAATGAAGAAAAGGTTTGTAAATAGTTGGACAATTAAATAATGAGAATAGTAAAACTAAATTAAACAAAGTGGGGATGAAAAAGCTTAAGAAACTTTTTTTTTACTAGCCAGGCCAGTGACGGCTGTTACTACTGAAGTCCACACACTCGCGTGTGAGCTGCGCTGTGATGCTGTTCTCGTATTTCGTGTATGCGTGTATTTGTACGTATAAATATTGGTGTGCGTGGTTGAGCGTCGAAAAAGTGAAACTCGGCTCGCTGCGCGTGTAACCTAGAAATGAAAAAGGGGTTCTCAATTTTCGAATCCAGGCAACGCGATTCAGCGAGAGTTTAAGTACTAGTAACAGTGCCAACGTAATAATCCATTATATAGGTAATTCCAGCGAGGTCTGCCAAGAAATGCAGCCTCTCAGTCCAGCCAAACTTTCCATGATTTTTCTTGGATTTAAAAAATTTTTTGTTATCAAACAGATTTATGAATTCCAATTCAAAAATGTTATCAACGTTCCGGGTCATCGTAATTGTTGATGATATTTTTAACGTGCCGTAGATAATTGAGTCTCATTTTTTTTTTATCTGGTCTCAAATATTTAAGCTCATTGAGCGAGCTAGAAATTTATTGAACAAAAAAATGTCCAATTTTCAATCTCGAACGTGTGAAAAATAAAAAAATGGACGTGAGTTGAAAACATTTTCGTGAAAATCCATTACAAATTGAGCAGAAAATTGTTAATTAAGCTAAATGACTTCCAGTTGCTTGGAGAGATAATAGCAACAACGAAATAGTATGTATACATGCATGAGGGTCCCAGCGAGAGTCAGCTAGAGGTCGCGTTGGTGTGGAACGCCTTCTATGCATGATCACGTTGTGGAAAGACAGTGGAGAGTGAACACGTTCTTTGAGGCGTAATACCGATGCCTTAACGTTGTTGTTTATGTTTAGTTTTTTTTTTCTGGCAAAAGCGTACGCAGCTTCTAGCTCGTAATATGGAAAGAAAGGAGATGCTCGTAACGATTAGACTATTTATCGCAAGCAATCGGTGGCCAAAGTTATTGCAAACAAGAGGATGAGATCGTGTAGTTTATTGCGGTATCTGTTTACAAGTAAAGGTTATACAATCCGTTGCAGCAGCCACGTTGAGATTGTAAGGAATGGATCGGGGATGAAATTCCGAAGAGAAAAGTCTTCAGACTCATTTTTCTAACGTGCATAGACGTCGAGATATTTAGGAATTCGTAAGGACCAATCCGGAGCGCTATTGATACTGCGGTGCCTGCATCCGATTGGCTGGCATTAATTCATCAATATCTCAATAACGGTGCATCGTAGAGAAAAATGCCTAAGGACTTTTCGTCCTAGAATTCATCGACCAATCCACTCACCAACTCTCGAGCACTACTTCAGAGACACTCTGTATGCATTTAGCGTTCGTGAAGGATAACAAATCCTATGAATCTTCGTACATTCGTCTTCCTCGAGTATAAATCTTCTCGCATAGAACCAAAGCATCAATTTTTTACTTTATACATGGGAATCTACTGTTCAGCATTACGTAACCTGGTCAAGAAGAAAACAACTTTCTAACATTTCTAACAATACCAATAAATCGATCCACGTTTTCCTGAGCTATTTCATCCCAAAAATGAGCAAAACTAAAAGGTGCGTATGACCTTTTTCCCGATACTCCCTTCCCAATCCTCCTCCCATTGCAAAGCTCTCGTAAGGCCGACCAAACGTCATTTTTTGTTACGATCCACGTGCTTGAACGTGGGTCGACCCACCGCCACGTAAAAATGACCAAAAAATCGACACGTTCCTGTTCATTCAACCAAAAAGATAAACAACTCGTAAAAGCTAGACTGTGCGCTAGAAAAAATCACACAGAAGGTGCAAGACAGATGAAAATGAAAAAAAAAAAAACGAAAAGAAATGTCGGTTGAGAACTACGGTCCAGGTGAGTTAGGTTTAGCTAAGCGTGTAGCTTAGCTACGAGGGACATTGCTGTTACGACGAATCTATACACGTGTGCGTATTGTGTCATTAGTGTTCGTGCGTGTCTGTGATCACAAGCACGCCAAGTCATAGCATATCAGGAGATAGAGGTACTTATACATTAGTGAAAGTACGAACACGCGGCGGTTGAGTTGATCGTCGAACCAGGCCGCACAGCGTCCACCAACTGATGGTGCGTTGTACTTGTTAGTAAACTATATGCGTACAGAGAGCTCCGGGCAACTGCAGCGCCAAGGATCAAGGCCGACAGCTACTCTCGAGTCTCCATGTGTAGGAGCCCATCGAACAACCGTATAGAGCAATCTATGGGGTTTATGGGCATGTGGATACAACGTCAATTACGTTTGCATCATCGTTTGGGTTTTTACACTTCAGGACGTCCTGAAAATCATGCAAAATGATGCTCGCAGTTGGCCGACTTCCGGACACCCGGTATATGACGAAAAAGGGACAAATTTTGACACGAATCTGGTCCAAACTTCAGTTTGATTCAAAAAATGAATCTTCTCGTTCGAATCAACTTTCCAGCAGGAAATCACATGGTGGAATAGTTTCAACTGCAACGTCCCGTTACTCCACCGTTTTAAATCTCTCCTCATCTTCCCTCATGCCCTTTTTCACCCATTCGTTTTTTTTTCTCCGTTCCTATACCTGCGCCTCGTCTCCTGCTCCTGCTCCGTTAAGCTCTGGTCGATGCACTCTTACCTACTCGTTCTATCACCTTGAGGTAACGGTACATTTGTGCCTGGTGTGTGCACCACATATGAGAGTCCTCTCCGTCCGACCTTTTCGTCTTTTGCCTCGAAATTTTCACGCTGTTTCAATTTTCCCTAAAGTCAAACGCACTGGGACCAAAATTTGTTCCCTGAATCAAGGAAATCCTTTCGAAATTGTGACCAATTAGCAAATTCGTTATTTTTATCGATTAACCTCGAAAATTTACGAATTTCTTGGAGAGTGCAACAATACAACCATTCTGGCGCCATATTATTTTTAAATCTCCGATAATCTACAACATCATAGCAGAAATGATTTATCATCGATCGCCTACGGTTGATGAGGAGGCCCAGTCAAACATTCACACACAATTATTTATGCACAAGGACTTTTCAATTTTTTTTTTTTTTATTCCTAAGAAACTTTTCCTCGCTCATTCATCCTGTCACGATTTTTTCACCGCGCCCTCTTTTCCTACGCTCTTTTTCGTTTTCGCATAACGCTCCATCACCGCACACACAATTATTTCATACACGTCACCGCGACACTCTCGCACTGATCTCACAGTTACTTTCTTGCCAGCTCCCACTTGATTCGCGCCGAGGTTTATTAGTCGAACGCGGGAAAAGACAATTTTTTTTTTTTCAAATATTCCGATACGCCTGCGTATAATTGTTCTTAGGATTTACAATTTTCACAAGAGACAACAAATCGAATATCCACGCAAATTTATTTTTCCCTCTTTCTTTTATCGATAATCCGAATTTCTTGATACTCGACGTTTCTGGACCACAGCATGCGAACATTGAATCGAAAGTTGTCACGTACTCGCGTACATAAACGGGTCATATCACACGACGAACCGACGTAATACCGCGCGTCATATAGAACGCGTAACCGTAAACACGAGCATGTGCAATGATAGTAACTTTCATCGTACGTAACTCACTCGGAACAAGTGCATTTATCCAGTGCATTTCGCTTATGCAACAACGTGCAGTCCCACTCACCTAGTCACCTACTGCTCCAGATATGGTTGCGACTGTCGTGTGCTATCCCGTGAGCTTGTGCGATTGAGACAATTTGTGCGAAGAGTTCCTGGAGATCCTGTTGCAAAAAAAATGTTGTCCTTGGCCTTGAGCCCTTGAAAAAGGGACGAGAACGAGAAATTCTATTGGATAATCGATTCCCAATTGAATTGAATCGATCGGGAATCGATTGACTGGATTCCGTCTGGTTCAAGGATCCGGCAATGAAAAGCTGAGCCAAAATCCCAAAGATGTATGAGTTTCTTTGCACAACTCATTCATGCTCCTTTTCCAATGCAGGAAATGAAAATTCTAGGCTGCGAAAGTGATTCCGATGCTCGAGGCATTCGCGCGATTGTATCGTATGTCTTTTGAGACTCGCTGCGGTCACGTGACAACCAAGAGCAACAGAAGCAACTGCGAACGCAGCCTCGATGAGCCTGGGGCGACGAGAGACACTTTGCTCTTGGTTTAAACACGTTGTGTGTACAGAGTGTCTCTAAAGTTTCGCAGCCGAGGTTTCTGAAGGCAGCATCGATCGTGAGATCCCCGAAGCGAATATCTACGTCGCTTTTTTTTTTACGGTACATCGTGGACGATTTTTCAAAGCAGGAGGTCGAAGACAATTCGATTGTCCAAACGCACGGATGCAAATTGTGCTCCTAGCGCTTCAGACTCGCGACCCTCGTCCTGGCAATTTGCCATCGCAGTAATTGAAAAAAATTACAAGTTTTAAATTTAAATCTCTTGCTCTCCAGTTTTGCTTATGGAGGTTGAGACGAAGTTTGAGATTTTTACAACACCCTGTAGATAAACGTATATATAATAGCCACGAATCAGCATTGCGGCTCTTTCGTTCTCTCTGTCTGAGCGTTCAACAGCTGTTTCGCAAAGCCAACCCTGACCTTGCTCGGCAGCAACGAGCAACGAGAGAAATCACCGAGAAACAGCGACCCACGCGAAGCAATATTCGCACATTACGCATACGTCCGCTATATATAGAACAAAGTGCGTATACGTCTTTGGCACACATATATATATATACATTATACAATATTTATTCGCGGAGCTCGCCATGAGAGAATCACGAATCACATGCTCGGAGTCATTGCCCGAGAGGCTGACCATGTCTGGTAATATCGATTCGATAAGTCATTCATTCATTCCGCACTCCTCAGACTCGCTGAATTAAGTAATCGAGCCACACGGCGGTTAGTCAATGAGTTTCAAGTGCGTTCACTGTGCGGCTATTGTTGTTATTAACGAGCACGTGGATAACCGCACAGGCAACTAAAAAATCATCGAGTCTCTCGCTAAAAAGATCCATTTTCATCGGCAGCCACATCGATAAAAATAGTCTCAACATTTTTTATTTCACCCCATTTTTGAATCGTGTGTTTTCTGGGATACTTCATTTTTTTTCTATGCGAGATGGTGACTCTTGCTGATTTTTGTATTTCTATTGTGTAAGACGCACTTGGCATCAAGGCGCCGCGACGTCTCTCGCGACACGAGACTATTTGACGTTTCGTGTAAATGTTTCACTATCGTCGCGGACATACAATGCATTCGGTGATTCCCACCGATCGTTAGACCCGAGCGACGGCGTCTAACGATTGGTTTACAACAATTATCCTTCCCTCGTCTCTGGACATCGGATCGGAAAAATGGTCATGATCAACATCGCGCCAGAGACTTATGATTTTGCCTAGAAAAATATGGGACGCCTGGACGTGCGACGTACACCATCATGTTCCAGGAGACGAGGCTCGTCGTTCTGGAGAGACATCCATCAGGATTTCTCGATCAAGAAATAAGAAAAAATCTCCAGCATCTTTTTCCTCCACTGGACCGTTCATCGGTTGCTCTTCGAGAACATCAACGTTCCAGCCAATCCGTCGGACATGGGGCGGCGTCTGACCCATCCTCCGCCCATTTTTGTCACCCCAATTAAGACGTTCCATCGGTTTTGGATTCGGAAAAAACCTGCCGAAGGTCCGATCCAGAAAATCTTGCTGTTTGGAGATAAAATGAATCACAGCAGGTTCCTCTCTCTGTTCACCGCAGCAGGTGGTACTTTTGCTTCGTTCCAAAAAATATTGAGGAATCCCCCGGAAAACGGTTCATCCGTTTTTTCGTTATCGATCTCGCGCCCCCATGGCCGTTATCTTGTCACCAGTAAATCATAGGAAAATACAACGAAAAACTTTTCACTTTTCCCTGGAAATCCCACGATCCCAACTGCTCCGCAAAAATTCGTATCTCCTCCATCTAGACTCTCTGTTGTGCATTACGCATCGACAAGAGATCTATAAATTATTCATCCATCGAGACGCACGCCATTCTATACTTGGAAGTCATGAAGAGCACGTCTCGTGTGCTGACGTGTTTTTCTTTTCATGTATTCCCCACCTGCTCGAAATTCTTGGAAAATCAAGTCAGTCGATACGATCACAATCGTTCTGTCACGTTAAACTACTGAAGTTTTTATGGTTTCTATATGGGGTGACCCATATTCTGTGCCATGGTGTCCCAGCTACGAATTACTGTTTAATTAAAAAATTCCACCCTTACAAGGAAACTAGATCAATTGAGAAAAATAAAAACTTGAAAATATTTTGAAAAAACATTTTTTTACATGGGAAACGAGCCAATCAGTCGTCCATTTTTTTGCAGCTGCAAAAATCGTGCGATAATAATTAATCGCAACAATGTATCATTGTAAAATTAATTCAGACTCGTCTGACATCGCGACGTAATGGACAAAAATACGTCCACGCGCGATCAAACATTTAAAAACGTTTCCGCGATATAAATCTGTAACATTGAGTTTATAGCTCGTTTATATAGAGATGTGTGAACGACGAAAAGTGCATACGTGCACGCGCCGCAGTGTTAACGACGCGTGCGTGTATTTATACTCCCATGTAGCTAACTTTTGGCACAATTACAATGTGGTAAATTTTGTGGCGCAGCCAATTTACTCACGACCACTTCAAAAGGATGCAATATTTTTTTGTTCTCTCGTTTTTTACTCATTAATTTTATCGAATTTTTTTTTGTTATAATTTCGATTTTACTGTTTATTATATTTTTGTACCTTTTTCAATTTTTAGTAAATCTTTTTTTTTATTGATTCCGTTAAAGTAAAATCATTGCGTTGGAGCGTTAGATTTTCTTGGAGACGTTGCAGAAAATTTTTCATGTTCCATTAATTCTCAACGCGTAGGCGAATATTTTTATTTTTTTATTTTTAGTTTCAATTTTCCTAGCGTTTTTTTTTTCATTCCCAATTCGCATCGCTTCTCAGAGAAAAAAAAACGGTCGATTTATCTTTTTCATGCGTGATAGACTTAACTGCAAAAAACTTGGGATTTCCAGCAGGAAAAGCTGCGCAACGGACTTTTGATTTATTTCCATTCGAGATGTGACGATTTGGCACGTAACAATTGCGCATGCGAAATATAGAATAAAATTGAGTTTTTTTCTCCTGCTCGACACACAAATGAAAATATTTTCTCAATTTTGTATAAATTGATCGGTTTTCTTTGTGTTTTTTTTTTTCATCGTGCACTCGCCCTCCAATTTTTAGAAGATAAAATGGAGCCTTTGGATTAGATGAAAAAGTATTGAATGTGGTAACAAAATATTTTCGATTTTCTAGTTCCAAGAGCATCTTATTTGGTCTAGGAACATAATAATAGTGTTCGAAGCGATTTGATCTTTTTCCGACGTTTTGCGAAGGCCCAATCAAAGGTCTCAAATTCTTGGAACGAAAATCCCAAGCTCGGATACAATAAAAATAATTAAAGCGTGAAATGGGAGAGATCGACGTCTCTCTACCTGCGTCCTCGGTGGGCTCAGAGGACCGAAGTCTTCTCTGGTACACTGACAGAACGAACCTACAAGGTGTCCCTTAAACTGGAGATAAAAAACGTCAATTTGAATAAAAGCAACAGATCGAAGCTGAAATCTGTTTTAACGATTTTCGATTCGACAAAAGATGCCACACGTTTTCAAAGTTTTATTTCAACAAAACAAATTTACGTTCCCACCAAAATTTCACGTCCAGAAGCCTCAGAGCATTTTTTTGATCCGTGAATTTAGTAAAAAGTTACGAATCATTGAAAATTGCTAAAGACTTTGTATTCATTACATTTTGTACATTAAATTTGCATTTTTGTAAAAATTAATGAATCGTAAAAAATTCACTGGTACAATTCCCGGCCACTAATTTTTTCCTCAGAGCATTATCCAGAATATGAATTTAAACAACCGACTCGCCTAATTGTCATAATTAATGAGTCGCCAAGGAATTAGACGAGGAAAATATATAAAAAAATATTCGCCCGGAAATTCGGTTTCGACGATCATTCACAAGATTTTCAGTTTTGCGACACCCGTTGGATCGAAGGGTTTCCTATGCATGCAGTTGAGCGAGACAGCAGGAGGCATATGAATCTTTATCTCCAGGTTGTTGACCCCGGCAACTAAACACGCTACGAAGAGTCAAACCAAAAGGAGAATCTTCCCGATAGTGTTGGGGGAATTTGGACAGGAACGAGGACGAGCAATCAACGATCTTTTTTGGGTTGGACTGCCTCGCTCACCTGCACCAAATTCCTAGCTCAGGCCCATCCGCAGCGCTAGGTCATTCAACCTTGGCCCATCAGAACTCGACGATGGCACCAGATAAACCGGATAACACATCTACCCCAAAAAAAAAAAAAAAAAACTAGTCAACGTCAAATCCACCGGAAGAATACTTCGTCGGAATTCTTCAATCTGCCAATTTCACTCACTCTCAGAGTCTGACTCTTCAAAGTCTCTGGCCAAATAGTGACCCTGCAATTTGCTGCTGAGAAAAAAAAAACAAGCAAATCAATGATTTTCATTTTTTTAAATGAATTATTTCGTTCGACAAACAATTCTTTAACAATTACCAATTCTCAATAAATATAAATCAGCAGAAAAAATATTCAAATCGAAATTTCTAGCAATATTTTTTGAATCCCCTTGACGAAAAATCGAAAACAACAAGTTGATGAAGATAAAAATCCAAAAGTGTTAAAGAAATATTGCCAATTACGAATTCAAATAAATTTGCTAATTTAACGAAAAAATGTTTAAAAACATGAGCAAAGAAAATAGAAGGAAAGTTTCCTCGGAGTTTTCGATGATTTACCGAATTTTATTTAGAATCAAAACTGACTGTCCAAATAAAATGTATAACGCGTTACGTTTGGTGTTGTCCATTATACACTGGATTACATATAGATATGTAAATATTACACCATGTACAAGATTATATCATGAGAAGAAAGAGACACAACGAGTGGAAAAGAACAGAGAGTGATAGGGAACGAAATCATTCCTCTCTGGAATACAAAAAAATGTTGAATAAGAAACTCCAAGAAACGAGAGTATATGCATTATGCATATTACAAGTGTTCAAGTATAAATTAAAAAAATAAAATCCTCGCCATTCGAATGGTATACAACGAGACACGTTCTCATATGTTACAGAAGGCAATTAATAAGAAAGAGATTGATGGTGTAAAATAGCAACGAGTGTATTGAAAAAAAAAAATGTTAAAAAACCAGCAGTTTCCGTAAAAATAGAAACTTGTCTGTGTCAGCAAAGAAAAAAGTTTCACCAAATGTACGACGAGAAATAAGCGTGTAACTTTATTCTAGAAGGGACTAAATTTATACGTGAAAAGTTAAGTTGATTAGTGAAGAATTGTTGAAGGAATCGATTGAAAACTCTGAGTCCCTACCATTGGGTCAAATTGACCCCGGGTTTTTGAGCTCGAGTTTCTGCCAAACTTTGTTTGCATGCGAAGATGGCTGGGTCCTAGAGACCCATAGCCACAATGTTGCCAAAACGTTTACACAAACGAGATTCTCCTTTTTATCCCACGCTCAAGACCATCATGGTTTTTAATTTTTGTCGGAAATTTGATTTCGAAGATAATCTCGTGGAATCCCATAAGCTGAACATTTTCTCTTCTCTATTTTCCCGTAGGATAGGACTTGGTCTTTCTCTGATGTCATGCGAGAGCTCATTGCATAATTAACGCCAATGGACGGTGAAGGCCGTGTCACTTATTATAGCGTACACCACGTTAGGAGGAAAACCCACGTAAGAAAGTCGGATATATTTTGTACTATCTGTGTTTAAGTGTGTTTACGCATTATCGGGTTTACAAGAATAGTGGATACGCGGGCTTTGATGCATACGCATGTATATGTTAGTTAAACATACGGAGTATCCGAGAAATGACTTTTGAGGTTATTTCACTGAGAAGAATGCACAATTACAGAGAGAAAAGTCCTTAGAAATTTTTCTATTCGATGAAAAGCTGCTGAGATATTGATGAGAACATCAACAGCCAATGGGGTGCGCCAAGAAGGAGAAGTGGGCGTGGCACTACAAAGTTTGATTGGCCCGTATTGATTCGGAAATATCTGGCCAGCAGAGCATCGTAGAAAAAAATGGCTAAGGACTTTTTTGTTCAAAATTTCACAATCAACAAGTCCATCGAGTTTAAACCGAATTTAAACGACTCTCCATTCTCGTACATTTATGCACACGTTATTACGCAGATACGAGACTCGTAACAGCGCGGAATTCTCAATGCCAAATCTAGTGAAAGCGATGACCACACAAGAGAGTAAAAGCAAAAGTTGAACAAGCGATAAACCCCACGTTTAGTTGAGCACATAAACATCAGGCTAGGAGAAGATAAAAAAGGATCAAGATATTGATAATTATAATCTACAGATGCACGTCTCTCGACATGAAATAAAAAATAATCAACGCAAAATACTTTTTAACATGAGATTTCGAAATAAAAATTACGTTTCCCTAGAAATTCTCCCACGATTTTTTTCCAATCACATCCAAAAATCAGATATTCATTTTATTCCCAAAAATAATAATTTTCACTATTTCTTAGATTATTAATTAATTCCTCAAATCCTTTTCACAGAGTTGTCTTCACAGGAAAATAAAATTGGACCATCTGGAAACTCCCTAATTAGACTTTGTCTTTTTCGATAAAAAATGAATCCTCAAATTATTTGATTTATTGAATTTTTTATCAAACAATTCATCGTCCTGAATACTCCTCCTGCATTTTATTTATTTTTTTTTTTTTGCAATTGAGAGTCACTGGGGGTCCACAGAGGCTTCCTAAGCAATGCTCGACTCACTTTCACTTCCTCCCCACCACAGATCTCCCCTCTACTAATGAATATATGCATGCATTACCTACAACACGAGATGTAACACATCGACATACATACACGAATAAATTTTTGCTCATCGTTTACCATACGCACTCAATTGCACTTTTCTACCATCGCACACAATGTGTATATTCTTTGAATAATAAATACCTGTATTTCCAATCAAACATCCGTGATTCGTACAGCTGCATAATAGGAAGTACATTATTGATGATACAAAGAGACTAACGCGTTGTTCTTATTCATGTAGGCATCGAAATTTTATTCTTTTCGACCTACGATTATCTCACTATTGTTTTTATTGCACTCGGCATTGCTTTGGAGCAGGTTCAATTTGCATTTTAAAAAATATCATGTTTTGACCTCCTTCGGGAGCCTCAATTGCTTCAAAGAGTACAAACCACTGAAAATCATGACGAATTAAGATTCGTCGATATTTTTTTAGTACAAAAAAATGAAAAAAAAAAAAGAAAAACTAAACGCAGTCGCTGTAATAAATTTGTATTCATTGAAATTCATATATTTCGTGTTTAATCAGGCGGAAATCTGCAACTTTCTGAAATTATTAATCCAGACCTGAAATGGGATTTTGACATTAAAAATTAAATTTAACTATGTAATGAATTTGTTATTTTGACAATTTTTTTGTGCCGAAGATTATTCAACTATTCGTTGCTCTATCGATGCCCACCACTGACAATGGGAGTCACGAATCCAGCGCCTCATACTTCGCCTCCAAAACAATTCTCGATCTAGTTATACTTGGGAAAATTGCAAAAGCGATTCTTATCGTTCCCCTGCTTCAACGACAATGCGAGTTTGTCGCAAATCCGCTCCATATTAAATCGCCGGATCACACGGTGATTGCGACAAACGAGTCGCGTCTTACTTTCGCAGGATAATTTGCATAACCGGCGTCAAGCGACTAATTGTTCTTCAAGATAATGAAGCTATTGTAGAAAAAAACGTCAAATTTATGAGAAAATCGAAATTATCGTTTCCGAAAAACATCCAGCCAAGCAGTGTGATTTTTTTCATAATTTTCTTTCGTCAAATAATTCGATGATATTTCAAAACCCATCAAGGATGTTCGTCATTTACAGACGAAAAATAAAATCCTTCATTTTTGAATTCAAAAAAAAAAGTCAAATTTGGAAAGAATGAAAAATTCGTCATCGTTTCGTGGGTTCATTGACTCTCGATCGAGATAGAAAAAGGTTTAGGGAAAGGAACGATGATTGATGGATTGATGTGATTCATTAGTTTGACAATTAAAAATAAGTTGCAAATTACGTGACTCTGATTAAAGAAATTTAGGTGAAATTGTAAATTGCATGATGAACGTGATGTTTTTGTTGCAATACCAGTAGTACTTTGTCCCGGTTAACTGGAAGGAATTGAGGTCGGTTACATAAGGATCTCACCGATGACTACGTCGTGGAGTCTGAGCTGGTTCTGTATCCCCTTCTTTCTGACTTCCTCTCACCCATCGTCGTAATTTTCTCTCGATCCGCTTCTACTCAATTCCTCTCCTTTCTTCAATCTGCCGCTACGGCGAGCTACACCGAGGTTTTGTGAAGCAGCCGCGAAGCTACAGGCTGAAGAAGAGAAAGGCATGAACAAAAAAAGATGAACAAAAAACGTCCAGCCGGAGATGGGAAAAAATGAATACAAAAAGCGAAAAGAGACAGAGAGAATGAGGGCGAGAGAGAGAGAGAGAGGGAGGGAGACAAAGGAGAGAAAAACGAAACAAAAGTGCAAAGAACGAAATTAATGACAGTCGTGGACAACTGTGAGAAGTAGAAAAGGGCAGGAAAGATGGGAAAAAACTTGTAATAGCCTGATGGCTGAAGCAAAAAAGGGCTGAGGGTTTTTTTTCCGGTATCGTGAAATTCGAAGAGATCATAAGAAAAAAGTGAAAGTTTGCGCACCTCTCGGAGACGACAATCTTCAGTGCGATTGAAGTTTCAAAATTGTATAAGCGCGGCAGCGGAAAACGGAACTGGGAGTTGATAGATCATGAGATTTCGAAGCGAAAAGTTCTTTGGCACATCCTTCTACGATGGACCGCTCACGAGATATCCAGTCTTTTGAGACTCGGCGAATCCGGTGCTCCGATAAGAAGTGGGCGTGGCTAGCTCTGCTGCTCTGATTAGGAAATCGCGCCTGATTGGCCGAAACGAATCTCTCGGTATCTCCCTAACGATGCGTCGGAGAAAAAAATGGCCAAGAAGGTTTTTCTTTAGAATTCCGCGATCTATCTACTCGGAGAGCCTCCAGTACGTCCTTGCAGAATTCTAAATGGAAATTGGATTTTATGAAACGCTGACTACAGCATTGAGAAAAATATTATGTTAATGTAAATTTTAATTGAATTTAATATTGACCAGCACACTCGGCATCTATAAAATCACAGCACCATGTCTCGAACTCACGTCGCAAGGCATGGACAGTTGTGGCAAGAGTCGCAAAGGAATCGACACGAGTTTATGGCACTGCTAGGCCTCGTTGGGGTGCGGCATACTCCTAGTGTCCTCGATTTCACTTTCATTACGGGATCACAACTAGTATTTTGCTTGGGTGTACTCTCATTTATTCCTATACGAATACGATTAACCTCTTCCATTCTGTCGTGCCCTTTAGGACACGAGTGCATAATTAAAATTACTCCGAATGAGAAAAAATGTCTTGAGAACATGGCTGAATGGTGTGTCTCCGGAAGAAAATCGCGGCATAACTGACGCACCATCTGGCGCAACTGAGCTTCGATTCAATTGTCACTTGTTTTTCATTGGTTCGTCTTGACTCAATCATAACTCATCAAAGATACGTCGGATCGAAAATCGTCTCAGGACTTTTGAGTTTAGAATGTCATGACAAATGCATACGCCAAATATCATCGTTCATTTTTGGGACACCCCATATATTCAATTTCCACATGATAGAAATAAACAAAAATGCAGGCGATAACTGTCGCACCTCAATGTATATTCCAATTTAACTGCATTTCAAATTGCATTTTTTTCAACCGACGAGGCTTTGATGGGTGCACTGAAGCTATTCACGTTACTCTTTATCGGCGCGACTTAATCATTACGTTAAAACGGAAAATTCGATTATGCTATCTCTTATCGAGTTCATGCTTCCAAGACATTTGACTTTTTATTGTCTTCGGCAAATTACTGGCGATACTAGTGTCTGGAGACGCGGGGCAATGCGGTGATACGGAATAGACCGCTCGACAAAACGCAATTATAATGCAAAAATAAATTAATAATTCCATTTTTTTTCACATTTAACCAAATCAAGCTCGACCCAAGTTTGACCCTTTCCACGTGCTGTTTTTTTTTTTTCTTATCTTTTCGCACATGTCAAAAAGCACAAAAAACCTCACTTATCAGACATTTTTTAGACGAGCTTCTAATCGCAAAATGTGAGCTTTTTCATTTTTATTTCAAGTCCAACGTACAATCGATCGTCGAGTCAATTCCAGTTTGCGAAATAATTAAATTTTTCCGATTAAAATCACGTTCCAGACAATCGATCAGAATTTTTCCAATCTCCAGCAGCAAGCACCGAGAAAATAATGTACTATTAATATTAATAGTCTTCGTCAGTCGATCACGTAATTCTTCAAGCCCGAAGATTCGATGAAAACACGATTAAAGAAAATTCAGGACGTAATTAGTTCATTAATTTATTTTAGCAACTTGGAGTGCTGAACGTGAGTTTCGGGTACGAGGAGAATTATAATCGAATTGTGCAACTCTTTATTGTACTCGTGATCCCAGCGGCGCTATCATAGCAGCCCCACGACTGTTCTGGTCCAACTGACGTAATCTCTCGCGGATTTAATCATTATTAAAGTGACAGCTATTACCCAGATGGTACTCTTGAGAAATAAACTCGGATGCAGCGCACAATTATCCTTAGACAATAATCTCTATTAAAAGTTCTAAAAAAAAATGCCTACAATTATGAATTAAACAACAACAATTACATTAACAATTGTAATGATCATTGGCCAAATGAAATAATCGTTCCCAAGATTATAATTTCATGAAACTCTGTTAAAAAAAAAAGAAAGGATGGTGAGAAAAAAAAATGGAACGACGTACCGCAAAGCTTTTTCTGTTTCATTCGATTTTTTTTTTACACTGTAGGAGCCAGAGGAAAAAGGCAAGATAGAGAGTGAAATAAATTTGCGAATAGATAGGCACACGATGCTAGACGGTAGACAAAAAGAAGCAAAAAAAATAAGCAACTGAAAGAGAAGTCTGCGAGTCAGCGAACACTCTCGACCCAGTTGCTCGACGAAGCCTGGCATCGCGATGCAGGCCCTGCTCACTTTCGATTAAGTAATCATTCGCTCCGCTCGATAAAAGTAGCCCCCTTTCCCTTATAATTTTATGTAGGTAGTATCTAAACTTACAATCCTTGTGCTGTAAAAAAATAAATAAAAATGTGATTTTTACGAATAAAAAATGTGATTATCCGAAAAAAAATATATTCGGGTTTTTCGTAAGGGCAAAAAAATCAACGAATTCTGACGATTCGTTTGTTCCTGATTTTCGAAAAATCGTCAATTGGTCGTAATAATGATGGTTGAAAATGCGTTCACTAAGTATTATAATTATTTAAAGATAACGATAGGCAAAAAAACAGGAAAAAATGCGTACGATTCATTTGGATTGCTAATGAATTTTCATGCATGCGAATTAACTGTTAAAATCCATTCATGAACAAAACGTATGTATAGAAAATCATTCCTGAGCTCGATCCTCGTCCTTTTCGTCCCTTATCCCCAGGATCCAAGAGTTACGACGTCTCCCAAGATATTTCGAAGCAGTAATTATGGATAAGATGGTTGCGCGATTAAAAATTTTCTGGTCTACTGGAATTATCGGAGCGATCACTCGCGATTCAGTCATGCATCACGATCCATTTTCATTCCCCATAATTATTATTAGTCAATAGGCTGTAGGTGTAACGAATGTAAATCGAGGAAGAAAAATCGGTTACTCGTTTATCTCGGCAGATGATTACTAAACGAGGTAAAGATGATTTTTTCATTTTTGCATGTTGCACGTTCCAAGTGGAAATTTTACGCTGCTGTCTTCGCGAAAATAAATTATTTGAATAAAAAAATCAATCAAAATGAAATAATGGAAAATTTCATTGTAAACGTTGTCAGATTTCTGCAAAGTTCAAGTTTTCAAAATATTTGACATTTTTTATGCAGGAAGATGATTTAAAAATCGCATCGACTGAAAAAAAATGGAAAATTTGATAACATCGAGAAATCTGTGAGAAAGCAGCTGTAGAAATAATCTGCAGGATGAGGCGAGAGATGAAATTGGCTGCAGAAAGTGTTGAATTTGCCATTAAAAATCAAGCTGAACTACTTGTTCTGGTATAATGCCGTGACCTTGACTCTGGCAAGGCAACAAGCAGCTGGTCTGTGCCAAGAATAAGCTGGGAGCTAGGTTAGCGTGTTGCAACGCTAATATTAGCGCGCTGTTGTGTTTGCCTTCTCATATATGCCGCCCTTGCTACCTCTATGACAACGTGAACCGTCTGCGAGCCTGCGAACCTGACCGAGAGAACGTGTGCTTCGGATAAGCTCTCTTGTTTATAAAACGTTTTGCAATCCGGCCATTCCAATCGAACGAATAAATCAGATCAGTTCGTTCACTCCCGATCGAGGACGAAATCGACGTTTAACACTTTCTACAACAACCATACCTTTCCACTTTATCCATTCACCTTCCACTAATTAAACTAAAGTTAATCGAATCAATCAACGTGATTAATCAAGATTCATAACTCTGTCAAACGAATTTGATGGATTTTCAAAAAGTTTATTTCATTTTCATCTTAAAAAACTGACGATAAAACTGATGATAAAAAAAAACTGACAATGAGTTCAATTAATTGTGATTGTGTTTATTAGAAAAAAATCAACAGATCGTGTTTAATTAAAAATGGAATTTAAATAAAAATTCCACGTGCTGTTAGGTTTTCTAAGAATTGTTTATGAATCTCTTATTGTGCAACAATTATTATTAATCTATGAATAATAATAACAAATGTACATACAACGTGTTATTATCAAACACAATTAAGAGCTATTCAGTTATCACTGATAACCCCTTTGCTTGGGGTAACAGTTACATGATGCAGCAGCAGAATTAATCTTGCTAGGTTGGTTTCCATCAACAGCAAAGCTCTTCCTTGCTGTGCAATCTTGCTGGGCGACACGGCATACTTTTGCAGAATCCAAAAATACTCTAAAACTTTTATTTATTTATTTTTTTTGTCAAAATGGCATTGTGGTTGAGAATTCTTTGATTTTGCGACTTTTAGTCATGACCGAAAGATATTCGAGGACCTTTTCGAGCTGGAAATCAAAGAGACTCGTGCCAATTTTGTGTTGAAAAATGACTGGGATCCCATTTTATCTGATAATTATTTTTCATCGACCATTAAAAGTTCGAGTTCGTTACGATGGAAACTTTGAAAGGTCCCAGGGGTTACGACCCGACAGTTCACAAGATGGAATTTCTCCCAATTATATTGTTTCCCACTGACCTCTCGAACCATTCGTCCATATAATATCTCGTGTGATTCGTTTATAATGTACAAAGCTTTCGATTTTAATTACGTCCAGCACATCTTGCAAGGAGGTACAATCTCCTTAATTGTTCAAATTCTCACTAATCATCTCTTCGTACATTTATTTTCCATTGTTTTGCACTTTCGTTATTTGACTCTTTCCGAAACCTGCAATAACAAATTCATGACGTACGTCTTCTTCGATACAAGGTTAATCGATTGATTTATGCGCTTCACAACGATCCTGATTCAACTGGTTAGACTGTTGAAAAATTACTTTAAATAACAAGACTGATAAGTGATCTTTTGCCTCTTTGAACAAAATTTTATTCAACTTGTTTGTTCGATTCTGCAGAAATTAACGATCGCTGACTACAATGTGGACGTAAAATCAAACATTTTTTGTTGGTGTGTTAATTGATTTTCAAGGGCGTTTAAAGAAATTTTTATTTTTGAGATGAAAAAATAAATGGAAAAAGTTCAATCGAACGCATTATCGATCGAGACTGATAATTTGAATCGAATTCGGTCGGTCCATTATAATTATAATTATTAATTATACGATTGACCGTTTCGTTGGTCGAAAAACTGACAAACAATAAAAATTGCAAGATAAACATGTGAACGACAAAGGAAAAACATGTTCGATAAGTTAGTGCTAATAAATTTGTAGCTGACGCAATTTTGTTTATGTTTGCACTGACTATGGAGCGGGCGCCGAAGGCTGAACGGAAATCAAAATCTGCACGATGACGCGTTTATGTTGCGAACGATATTCCACATGTCTATAAGGTCACATGCGTGCGTTTAAATGTACGCGTAGTCCCAAAATGGATAAAAAGAGAAAAACATTAAGATTGTGGGATTTGCATATAGGACGTGCCAAAAGTTTACTTCCAAATTGACGAAGTGGAAGCCCTCGAAATTCTGCAAATAAAAGTTCCCTGACAGTTTTCTCCCTGATGCACGGTTGTTCAAATATTATCGAACTAATGCGACAGCCAATCCCGTGACTCAGAGGTGGATCGCCCAGACACGGCGTTGGGATCGTTCGAGGGGCGGAGCGTCCGCCTTTTCGTCTCACCTGCGCAGCGCATTGGCTCTCGCACTCAATCGTCAATACCACGCCCCAGAGCAGCGTAAAAAAATGCACCAAGTCGAAATCGAGAGTTTGGAAAGATTCTGTACGATTTTTGAAAAACTCTGTATACGTAATACTCGACAGTTTTCCGTCACACAGATTCCGTGATACATTGGTAAAAGATTGAGCTGTAGGGGAAAAAAATCTGATAGATAACCCCGCGAGTTCAAGAAATATTCAAAAGGGGAGATCTTCAGCTGATGCAATATGGCGTCAGTGACTTACAACCACAGGGGGTCCGCTAAACGGACTATCGTCGAAGCTTTGATACGATTTTATATCATTGGCACTTTTTATTTTTATTTTTCAATAAGAAATGTTTGCGTTAACGAAATTCCCATATGGATTTGTTGACGACTACGAGTCTTCAGTCTTCAATGCTCAAATGATTCCTCGTGGACAGATTATAACGGTTTCGAAATCACGATGCCCCCCAGCAGACACAGTAGGTCACGAAGTACATACAAAAATGGAACACTAACATCAGTATGCAATTCGTGCAATGTCTAATTCTCTAGGAAATATGAAAATATCAACAAAAGTCATATCTTTGCGTCAACAAAATCATTGCAGCACATATTCCTCGTTTTTTCTCAAGATCATCCATCGAACTCTGGTTGCACGGAAAAGGTGGAGAACGATATTCTCAAGAGAAAAGTTCTTTACTATTTTTCTCCTCGATGCATACTGCACCAGATACCAAGAGATTTCGATACAGCCAATAAGGAGCAAGGGTGGAGCCGATAGGACGCCCTCTAGCGGTAGCGTCCCGAACTATTTTCCCAATTGGCGGGAACTATTCGACTGATATTTCACGAACGGTGCATCGTAGAGAAAAATTGTAAAGAGTATTTTTCTTCGTAATTCATTGAGTTCTCCCTGGTGTCAATTTCCAGCACGATTTATGCCAAATCTCGACGAAGATTGTACTCATTTCGCATAACCTTTGTGCTCAATTGAAATTTGAACTGAAGGTATTACCGAAACGCCACGAATTCCTGATTCACTTTATCACTGACAAGTTTTTAGTCAAAACATTTCGCAGGAATTTAAACCTCGAAATCGTGTGTACTTTGTACGATGAACTTAATGGAATAAATATTGTGACCAAGTTCAGTAGCTTCGTGGGTGGGCGGACGTGGGGGCTCGTCTCTTTTTCATCATATCAATTCGTTGATGCGGAGTTCTCGTATCCGAAGACTTTGCTCTACGTACGTCACGAGATGAGGGCTTACGAGGAAAAAAGTTTTATGGTATTATCTCGTACTTCACAAATATTATGCCATTGTGTTCACGACAGTTTTTGTCCTGAAGATCTCGTAAGAACGTTACGAGATTTGAGGAGAAAAATGATGAACGTTACAATCCTCGATTTTTGCTTCAACAAACTAAATTTGCAGACTCGACAAAATGTGCAGAATGAAATTTTCTAACTGAACGATCACGTTTTTACGTAGCTAAATAAATGAATGGAACGATTAAATCTTTGTGCCGCTCTTAAAGATTTTAAATCGTAATTATTTGTCATTAAATTGCAATAATAATTTATTATAAATAAGAGATCGAAATATTTCCAACAAATTGTTGTTCACACTCGTAACTTTGTTCCTTAAATATGGACAATAACTTTTATTATGCTTCAGCGAATCGAGTGAACGTTCTCATTGTTTAATTAGCAGACTACTTTTATGATGATCTTTCAAATTCCAACGAAGCTTCGAGGAATCGGCCACGCGAGTAAACCCCGTGCACCTTCCATCAAAGTAGGTTACGGTTTTTTATTCTCTTTGAAAACAAACGTGTCATTGTTTTCGACGATCAAAACATCAGAATTATTACGAAAACGTTGTTATTAATTTTTTTTTGCTCAAAAGCTGACAAGCTCGATTTTATAAATTTTCCACACGATCAACAACGAAATGAAGTGCGTGAAAATAATTTATAAACTTCGACGAATCATAAATTGTGACTAAACTCAAAAAAATAATTGAAAAAACAATCAAAATGGAATTCTTTGGTAACAATTTTTCATTTTTTTGTAGAAAAATTATCACATTTCTACGGAAATGTTTAGAGCATCTACGAAATTTCTATGAAATTTTCGTCGATAAAGCCGATCCGGAAAATTAAATCTGTGCCAAGCAATCCTTAGACACAAATTGCGCTGGTATCGTCAAATTTTGATTAGTTGAGGAAAATTTGTGAGTATGCCGAAGATGCAAAGAGAAGGGGAAAAAAATAAGATTGAAGAGAAATCATTTGATATCGCACGTGCTCCTGTTTGTTCTTTCAGTGTTGAAAATCTCATTCGATTCTCTCGACCTCCCAACTTCGAAGACGCGATAACTCCCACGAGCCCCTTCGGCCTCAATGAGATAAAATTCTTATCCATCGGCCAATGCCTGTGAACCCCTGACAACTATCATCGTCTTTTCGGCAAGTCATTCGAGCATGCATCAACCTCCCAAAATCAATGGACACTTTTATCGACCAAAATAAATTGTGACATGTCCAAATTACGGATAAAGTTAAAAAAAATACTGCGCAGAAATACACTCAATTCCTTTTTTTCATTTTTAAACGCTCGCTCTTTCAAAAATTATCGTTGAATCATTTTTTTTCGTAATTCCATTAATTTTATGTAACTTTCATAAAATTTTTCAACGGAATCGAAAAAATGACCGAGAACGAATTAAGAATAAAATTATTGACAAAAAAATAATTTTCTCAATAAAAATTTCGAAAAAACTGAAAAAATGGGAAGAAATTAACGTTTTTTTTTTATTTTCGATCTTTAAATATTTAACAATAACGCTAATTCCGATTGACTGTCTTTCGATTCCATAAATCTCACAATTTTACGAAAGTTTCATGTCCGATAAATATTGCGTCGACCCCATAACGGTCACACAAATAGCTCGATAATCGTAACGATGATATCAATAATGAGGATAAAAAATGGAAAAATAATAACATTAATATCGTGGGCATGGATGGTTCGATCGGAAAACGAGCCAATGGCGTGGATCCTCGGTGTGCCTTACCCCCATGTGGGTGACCTCTGCACTGACGTCATCGAATATTATCTCTAGCCCGAATTAAAAAAAAGAGTGAAAATAATGAGCGAGATTTAATAAAACGCGTCTTTGATATGCGGAGGGAAAATATTTTGTGTGTTCTTCCCCGCGTTATCGCGAGGCGTGACGTGCCCTCATCCGTTCGAGAAAATATTATTGATAACGACACACTCGTGGCTCCGAAACGCTATATACGAAGTATACAGCGTCGATAACATCCCCCTTCACCGTCATGGAAGATATTTTATTTTTTCGTGCCCTCGGAGGTGCAACTTTTCCCTCGGAATCGTGGATAAATCTTGAAACGTCTGATATTTATGAGTACCTTTTATTTAATTATTATTTTTCACTTAATTAATCATTTTTCTATTAATCAATTGATTTTTAATGAACAGAAAGTCTTAAACGTCGAGGAAAGAATTATTTTTTTTTTTTTTTTTACATATTATTTATTCAACGTAAAGTTAGACACTACAACTTTGGTATAAAAACATAAAGTATAGTGGCACTGAGTAGACAGTAAAAAACGTGAATATGGATCGCAGTCGTGTGGAAAGGAAGAAATTTGCTTACGGATTTGTAAATCTTCAGCGTATACTAATACGGCACAGTTGATTACGATTTACACACGACGACGATATTTTTTTTTCATATTAAAAAGCGTGTGTTGATAATGACAATTTGATTGAAATAAATTTGAGGATAATTGTTGACTGCGATCGTTGATAACAACGAAATAGATCGTCGAGACAGTGAAGTATCGATCGGTCCACGGATCTATTGTAAAATATTCTCGTAGACGAAAAAAGCAAGCATTTACGCAGATATATATATTTATATATATATTTGATTACTTTACGAATACGAGTAAAGGATCTAGCGCCGATTGATCGAGAGCAGGAGTTCGAGATCTTGCACTTGACGATTCGAACTTTTTTTTATCGCGCCGGGACTGAAAAATGATCGAACGACGAAAAAACATCGAATTTTGAAATAATTTACGCGAAAGAAACAAAAAGATTTACGAAAATTGTGATTTTTGATTTTTTTTAAGTCCAAATTCGAATACGTTCATGCGCAAGATCGAAAAATCCTGCTGGACGATCAATGGTCATCACGATATTTATATTGAAACGGAGAAATCGAACGTAACAACGAGAGTGAAAAGCTTTCCAAGCATCACGTGATATTAAGTCGTAAATGACTATGATAATTGCTAATTAATACAGTATGTTTTACGTTTATTCATACAAGTAATAGTAATAGTTATAGTAGTAGTAGCAGTGTAGCTGTATTAGGTAATACATTCTAGTGTTATTAATTATTGATACTCGTCATTACGATATTTATTATTATATATAAGTTAGGAGGGCATAGCTAGATATTTTGTATGTTTTTTTCTGGGCTGCACAATCTTATTAAAAACATTACACGAGACACGAAAAAATTTGCAGCGTTAAATATATGTATAGATGTACTGAATTCCTGGAGAGACGAGCTTGAGGTTCATGGGGTGAGTAGATCGTCAAATTCTGAAGCAAAAAGTTCTTTTCCATTTTGCTCTACGATGCACCGTTGAGGAGATAACGTTGCAAATGGTTTCAGCCAATGGCGCGCGTGAGTGATAGCGGCGTCATGAAGGCCGCGCGGGTCCAGTGACGCCGCGTATTTACGCGTGAGATCGACTGTGCCAAATTCGTGAATATTTCACGAACGGTGGGTCGTGGAGAAATATGATCAAGGACTTTTCCCTTCAGAATTCTGTCGTCTAACCATCCTCGCCATTGCCAACACGACTTTTGCAGATCTCCGTATATTTATACCATATTCAAATATATATTTGCATGTATACGGTATATTATTATTATTATTATTTTCCTGTTTGTTTTTTGTGTGAATGTGTTTCGCTCTGTGGCTATAAATAATCGCTTGCTAGATCGTGTATAATTTCTGATGAATCACAAAATTACGAGTACAGTGCGCACGGGGGAAGGCTGTGTGGGAGACGAGGGATAGTATTGTTTTTCATTTTTTTCATTCTCCCTCCCCCTCCCCCATTCAGGGAGTTTCGCCAATTGTTTCGACTATCCTTCTCTCGTTGCAGCATTCGAATCTCGTATACTTGGTCGTTCAGTTTTATTCTCAAATCCAACCCCGTTACTATTTCTTGTTTCTTCTATTTCCTTCTCGATTATTATGACATAGACTTACACACATTAATCACAGAGCACGAAGTTCGAACATTGAAGTATACGAAAACGAATAAATGAAAAAAGGAAAGAAAAATTCTATTTTTTATTACTTTTTCAAATCGAAATAAATTTCGATTCATCACACCCTCGTCTCCCTCACACTTATTTAATTCTTAACCTCGAAAATTACGCGTTACCAATCGATGGTACGACCATATCATTTTTCATCCCCTGTCGAACTAACTCGACGACTTACTGAAAATTAAAATAATAATCAAAACTGAATAATTAAACGAAAAATATAATTATAATTCTATCAATAAAATTAATAATCATAATAATAATAATAAAGCGATGCCAGAATTTACGAAAAATAACGTACAGGCAAATTTAAAAATAATCAAAAACTTTTCACGAGAGAAAATGAGAAAAAAATCCGTTCGATCTCGTAAGGGAGAATCTCATTAATTTGAATTCTTTTAATTTCATTGAGCCTGTGCGAGGATGCGAATTCAATTAATAGAAGTTATTAAATGCGACGATTAACTAGCTACGTTCATTCATGAATAATATCAATCTCCAAAACTACTCAAATCCGCGGATGGGCCGTTAAAAATAAAATTTCCTTTTTCCACTATTATTTCATAACGGAATATTTATCGGTAATTGTCTTGCTGCAGAAACTCGTATTTTTTTCTCTAATCACACGAAACATAAAATTCCAAATTACTTGTTTTTCACGATCAGAGTTTTTACACGACTTTGTGATAATTAATCGTGGATTTTTTCGCGGATGAATAATTTTGCAATACATTTTTCGAACCGTGCCCTATCGCCGATGGAACCGAGGGTAGCTTCGCCCTTAAACTCAAGTATACAGTCCGCGGCGCACTTTTTACTGCTCGTACGTTAACCAAGTGTTCGTTTTTGCAGTTTTCTCCCCCCTTGTCGTTCTATATCGTCGGTATTTAAATATTTCGTAAATAAATTAATGTTGCGAACGATTGTGACCGTATCAGGAGCAAATTCGTTTCAAGGTATTTGTTGCGTGTGTATACGTGTGTATTAATTATTCGATAATTTATTTGTTAACTTTTAGTTCAACTCAACGCCTCATTCCGAAGTACGAAGTCGACTGGTCCGAAAATTTTGATGAAAATGAGCAAATTTTTAATTAAATCTCATTATTTCGATTTTTCCGAAAATTATTTTTAAAAAAAAGTTTTTTTTTTCCGAAACAGCTGCTCTTCGACACGAGGGAACAACGCGTTAACGTGAATTTCAATTGTTTCTTGCATTTTTTTGCTTTTCTACCGACGTTTTTACTTATTTTCATTTTTATTAATTCTCCCTTAAAAGTCGTTTTGTTTATTCGCGTGAATTTCATCTCTTTCCAGCCCCTCATGCACCCTTAATTTTTTTTTCGCCCCCCCCGACTACGGAATTAACGTCGATCGAGGAAAATTAACTTTTCGGGCAGCACAACCTTCGTTACAAGAATTCAATGAGTCAATCAATCAGAAGAACAAAATTACGAGTTTTTTTTTTCTTTTTGCCGATTGGATTCTTCGACGGGGTGGCACAACCATGACTTAATAAACGAGCAACTAATTCACCCGATTTCCAACTTTTACTCCTCCTTCTCTTCGTCTTTTTCAATCATATCCTCATAATGATCTTAATCTATTTGTTAATAATTAAAAAGAGAGAAAAATAATTTCAAAAATGATATTTTTGCTCATCTCGTTCGCGATTTTTTCGAGTCGTCGTTTCCCAATGTTCTCGAACTCTCTTGAAAAATCATAAAACACTGTGCATATTTTTTAAACTCGAATTATATCGACTAGGGAATTAGAAAACGTCGAGCAAACATTTCTGAGCAAAAAATTAATCAACGAATAAATTAACAGCTAAATTTATCGAAAAAGTAGCTTTTTCAAAGAGAAAATAAATGTTCGATAATAAAAATACAATTAAAAGACGATTAATTGATCGAAGAAATTCTATAGAAAACTTCCAGGCTCCTTCGCCTCCGAATGCTCAGAAATGTTCGTCAGCACTTATCGAGCCCCAGCAGTGGAAAAGCAGGCGATCCAAAAACTTTACAGAGCAGTTCGATCCAACAATTTGCGAAATGAGATTCGAAACGACGATTCGTGTTTTTTAAAGTCCCAAAAAAAAAACCGTAGTACTCGGATTCCCTCAACTTTCGGTTCCAAATTTCCAGAAGATCGATCAGAATGCTTTTGTTTTTTTTTGTTCTTTTGGTTGATGAGCAAAAGTGACGTTTTCCAAAAATAAATATAAATTTCAACAGAAATAAATCGATAGGAAAAAAAATGATTTTTTGTGGATCCGAACATTCTGGTCGGCAGATTTCTCAAATAAATAAACCATAATAATGAATTATCATTCGACTGCTGTGGCGCGAGTATCAATCAAGTTTTTAAGTTTGTTTGTCACAGTACTTAAACAAAGTGTCAAAAAAAAGGATTTTACGTAATAGTCGAATATCTATCTACGACGAAAAAGTGGATTAATAATTTAAAAGTTAAATCGTTGCAATTGGACCAACGCTATGAGCACTGGATAGAGGGGATAATGGAGGAGAAAGGTTAAGGGACTTTGTAGCTTAAATTTAGTTGAGTAGTACGACCTTTCCCCTTTCCTTCTTCTGGTGTTTTTTCTTCTTTTTTTTCTCGGGTACGTTTGATCGTTTTGTGGATGTCGTGGTTGTTTGTTTTTCTTTTGTTTCTCCTCACACGATTGTTATGAATTCGTTTCTTCTGAATTTCGCCCTTAAACCCGAGAAAAGCCAAAAGTCCTTGGACGACCTTGAGGCGAATGACGGTCATCCTGATGATTGATTTACAGATTACACTGCCACAGTATCGTAGGGTGTGAGGAGTCCCCCGTGATTGCTGTGGGGGGAGCCGGTTTGCCGCCCTGTTGCTTCGTTTCTGTAACAATTTTTCAAGCCCATCTCAATATTTTGATCGCAAATTTTCCCGCTCAATTCAGTCGAAGCTTCCGTTCTTTTTTTTCGTTAGCTTTTGTACAATCTCGAGACACGCTCAATCGTCATGATTTCTAAGTCCGCGGCAGTGGAAACATTTTTACAAACTATTTTCTGGATTTTTCCTTACGATACGAACTCCTTAACGCAAAAGTTCTGTCCAGGTCAATTTTTTTTTATCGAGCATTGAATAGGAAACGAATCAATAAACAAAATTTTCGAAGTGATTTGCTAATTTTCATAATTATCAAATGATCTCCGAAGGTAAGACAGTTTATTAGAATTTTTGTTACCTCGAGTGAGTAAGCGTAAAAACCATCGATAGAGAAAAATATTCAATTAATTTTTTGGGAGATTATTTACGATGAACAATCGATAATAAATTTTCTTATTATTTTGGAAATTGTTGGCGGAAAATAATTTTTTTCATTGGATAAAATACTAGAATGACGAGAAACAGTGGACTGTTTCATCAGCAGGAAAGTTATCGACTGAGAGAGATAATTGATGTGTTATTTGGAGTTCAGGGCAAAACCTTTTTTCTAGTCGGAACAATAAATTATTTCGGTTGTTTCTTAAACAGTGACAAATGACAATTGAACGTGTGAGACTGACGTGCGATAAGAGAACAACATGGCGGTGGTACAGCAAAGAGACTAGCACGGATGTGCTTGGATCTAAGCACACTGGAACCCTGTTCATGATTATTGTTGGAGAGAAAAGAATGTCAAGAAATTGACGAACTTCGTGAAGTCGTTTGGGCAAAGGTTCCAGTGTCAAATCTCCTTATTTGGGGGTCCATGATGAAAAAATTAAAGAAAGAGTGGGGGGCAGGGGCGGGGTTTGCAGCGGAGGAAATTTCTTCGGCGGCAGGATGAACAGCAACAACGCCAGCACCAGCAGTTGAATGGTTATCAGCAGTTAATGAATCTACATTGTTCTACGATGATAAATCATTGATGAAAAAACGATTCTATTGTCATTGTTATTGGAGAAACAGATTAGGAGTGCGGCGATACTGTTGGAGACGGAAATGACGTTGACACGAAGTTTCGGATTTATTTGGATAGCTGACGAAATTCTGAAGAGAAAAGTCCTTAGCCATTTTTTTCTACGAGGAACCGTTCGCGAGATAATCAATTATTAAATAAAGCCGCAGGGACCCGCCCACTTTGTCTCATCGACGCTCGCGATTGGCTCCTACTAAATTCTTGAATATCTCACGAACGGTGCATCGTAGAGACAAATGGAAAAGGACTTTTCTCTTCGGAATTTCGTAACTTGATGATCTTCGAATTTTGATTTCCTTACGGATGAGTTTTGGGCGAAAAATTCTGAACTCGAATGTGGACAATCTGTAAATAGCGAGAAAACTGGATAAAGCAGTGGCGTCAACACCGCGATCGTTAATTTGTTTCTACAATAAGCTTGCTCCTCAAAATAATTAGTCACAAACACTCACACGCGCACGTACACACAAGCAGTTATTTAAAAAAAAAATAGCGATCGATGGCATGCATGAAAAAAAAACATATACTTTCGCTAGAATATTATGTTCTCATGATGGCGATGAACGATGACGATGCGACGAAACACTTGGATTATTTTTGCGTTATTTCAACATCATTTAGCTAGATTTGTGTTAAGGGTTAAAAATCGAGAAATCTCGTTCGAGGGAACATTCCGACGACATCGTAAGGAATTTGAGAATCAGCTAATTCAACGAATAATAAAGGCTCATCAGTGCGGATTGAAATCGGTGCACTCTATGAGAAAAAAAATGGATTTTCGTTGTTGTATTTTGCTATTGAGATTGTTCGAAATGTCGGAAAGTGCCCTTAAGGTTAAAGACAGTTAACTGACTTACGGCTTCCTGAGCAAAGAGTCATGGAACAATAAAAAAGTTCACGATACATGTTAGTGGCGTCTGTGAACAAGTTCGTGAGAAGCCATTCGTTCAATTATCGTTCATACGTTCTAAAATTCAATTGTTTCACAATAATTCAATAAAAGACGATGAACGATAAGGAATTGATTAAAAACTGTTTGATTGAACGGAATAATTAGTCAGTGGAGAATTATAGAAAAAGTTCTATGAAAAGAGTAGCTGCGTCGAGTTTGTCGCGTTAAATCACTTGCCCCTAAATTTTTCCAACTCCCCCAAACATTGGAGAACCCTGGGTTACTACACTGGGTCTCTTAGACCCATAAATCTTCAGAAGCTCATAACTCTCAAAGAAATTGGTATTTTCCGACGATTTTTTTTCCAAGCGACAGGAAAAGACCAACTCTTTTAAAGATTATGACTCGGTTCGGGTCAAAATGACCCAGTGTAGTAATCTCGGGTATTTTTTTTTTTTTTTTTCATCGGCGAAGCGACCTGACGCGACGGAAAGCAATAGTCGCAATTTCTGTCCGCATAAATGCCCACACTGGAGACTTTCGGAGCGAATTTAATCTCGAGTAAGCCAAAAACGGTGGCGATTCCGTTGATAGAAAGAAATTGCATTAAAAAAACGACCTCCTTGTTGGAATTAGAGACTCTCCGACACGCGAGCTACTGACCTCTCAATGAGCTTGCGCATCTCCTCGGTGGTCATGCCGTCCTTGCTGCGAGCATTAACTGAAATAGAAAAAACACACGTACCGATTGACACAACGATTAACTACTACAGCGACGAAAAACAATAACAATAAGACAACACATGAAAAATAACAACATAAAACACACACATGTAACATGCAATTCTGAAGCAATTAAATTCTCGAAAAAAATAAACAAATTCTGCAGCTTTTTTAAAAGATATCTTGCAACTTTGCATTTTTTGTGAGTAAAAATCCGTTGAGGAAAATCGAGCAATGAGAAAGAAACTTATCATCGGGTCAGATTGACCCAGAGAGCGTAGCCAAATTATTTTTACGCATAGAACACTAGGGTCGAAATGACCCAATGGTAAGTGGGCTTACCGCAACCTCTACCGCTCGATTTTTCCTCAAAAATGATAAATTTCTACGACTCGGAAAAAAATGAAAAAAATTAAACAAAATTTTATCGAGTCGATTTAAAATTGTGACGAAGCTACGGCAGTGAAAAAAAAAAATGAGTACGGCATGCGATTGACGGAGCTATGTTACAATAGACACGAATGAAAGAAAGAAAAGTGAAAAGAGTTTCAAGAAAACGAAGTAGTATGAAAAATCCTGAAGCTGCGACGCGTTCAATTCTCAGCGAATGGTAAACATTATTTTTGGCTCCTAAACTGAAAAGCTGTAAGAAACATAATTACGCAATCGTTCATCAGAATCATGAACGAGTCAATAATCAAGAGACTGGAAAAACAAAAATTCATTATGAAAACTTGGCTCAATATTTTTCCTTCTGGGCTCGATGGTAGAGATTCATGGGGTTGAACATTTTCCCAAGACATTCGAATCGATCGATTGTCATTCTCAGCAATGAATTTGTTTGTTTGTATTTTTCGTCATACTAACCACCATAGTTGCGGTTCATCTGAAGTTGATCACGATCGCATTCGGCCTCGCTGATCTCATTGCTCTCTTTGCTGTCGTTGAAACTCGAGTTGTTTTGATCGTGGTTCCTTGGTGGAGGTGGAGGAGGTTCCGGGGATCCGGACATCGGGAGATTGCGAGCAGATCCTACACTACGGCGACCAACCGAGCCACGAGAGCCATAATGATCGTAGGGAGCTCCGTATTGACCGTATTGTGATCCGTATTGATCTTCCTCCGGTGCACAGTTTGCTGGGTCATCGTATTCCGGTGAGAAAACGTTCTGGTTACCACCTTGTGACGGGACTCGCGAGTAACGGCCGTTTTGTCGTGGCTGCAAGGTCATTTCAAGGTCAAATGAGAAAATGCTTAAAACGAGGCTAAAATTGAAAGGGATCAAGTTTTTCAAGAGTTTTTTTTTTCGTTTACCATTGATTGGGATCCTGAGCGACTATGGGCCGATGCGTTGGTTGGATGACCAGCTGGTGGTCCCATTGTGCCAGAATGTCCGTTTCCAGGGTGCGGGAATGTTTGGAATTGCATTGCTTTGCTCGGGTCCATTTCTTCGCGGAAACCAAGAAGATGGAAGGTCGCGTATGGGCAGATCTCATCCTCCATGCCTGAAATCAATTTATCACGCCGGGTAGACACTGTTGCTGAATCTTTATCATTGATTATTCTTCATTTTTATTCCTGTTTCCTACTAGCAGAGGTCAAAACTACTGGTTTAATAATTCATACAGAAATCAAGGTTTTATGTTATTTACAAAACTTTTAATTGTTTTTCAGTACGTTTCTAACCCTTTGGAGCACAATTCGTCGTTCGACTTGCCGATGAGTTGGTTCGTATGTGATTTTTCCGACAAATTTAAATTTTGTGACACGAGAAACTTTTTTTTTTTTTAATTCAACTTTTTTTTTCGGTTTTCAACTATTTTTTCGTTCGTAGCTTTACCGTGCTTCAAAGGTGACTCCCTCAAACCGTGCCCTCATGCACCAGGTGCACTAAATCGATTGAAAAGATAATCCGAAATATCGATAATGAAAATTCAGGAACTAAGAAAATTCTGTTGGTCCAAAAATACCCACCTCGAAAGATTTATTCAACGTTTGGTTCATTAAAAGTTTGTGTAAATATGAGTGAATGTGTGTCTATCAGCTGGGGTGCGAATAACGATGGAGATGATTTGTGAGGGCTTGTATTATTTTGTCGTTGATGTAGCATATATTATTTGCATGCAAACGTGCGACATTTATTTTTATAACAACCGGCGAACTTGGAGAACTTACGACTCGTCGTGTTGTATCGGCTCCTATTACGACTCGGTGCAAAGAGGCCTCTAGCAGTACTTTTGAGAATTTTCTTTTACAATTTTCTAGTTTAAGATTATAGTTTACGGAAACTTGGGTTGTCGGTTTTTTTGGCTTATCATGAAACTTTATTTCTTCATTTGGCATTTTTTTTAAGGATAAAACCGTTTGCTCATTTGAAAAGATCAATTTTGATACGAATAGACTTTGTTCGGCTTTGTACACGTTGTTAAATTTTGATTGTTACGGTTAATTTTGTTAGTTGACCATCGAATATCACGATAGAATCCCGAAAATAATTGTCAGACTCGTGAAAACTCGTTTTTCTAGCATATTTCTAGGGAAAACCCCTTAATTCGTCCCAAACCCTTAACAGGTCGATCGGCGGTGAAATTTCAAGGAGAAAAGTTCTTATGCACTTCTCTCGCGGAAGCAGTATTGTTGAGATATGAATGAAAGTATGTGATAGCCAATCCGATGTGGCAGCTGGAAGAGTTGGGCGGGACCAACGCTCGCTCCGCCCACTGAGTACCATACAAACGAATTCATCGATATCTCAACAATGGTGCATCGCACACGAAAACGTATGAGGACTTTTCGGTTCAGAATTGCACGTTCTATCAATTCCGATAAATATTTTACCTGATTTCTAAAATTTTCTCAAAATAACTCGTAATACAACTAAATTTGATTGACTTTTGAGACACGTTTCTGTTCATTGTGATATTCGCAGGTCATAGCTTATCATACATTTATGTACAACCACCAATCGTTCGCATACAAGTTATTCGTTAGTTTCGATCAATAGAAAGGAAGATAGAGAGAGAGAGAGAGAGAGCCTATTAAAATGATGTTTTCATGAACAATCAAGACGAGGCTCGATCCCCGAGGATCTCATAATGGTACCACGTGTTAACACTCGTTTTACCAACCTCTGCGAGACAGCGCATCAGTACTGCCCATACGTGGAGGAGGTGGACACCGTCTGTTAGGGGCACAGTGTGACAATTCCTCGTACATGTGCCTTCGTGGATCCCACGTCGAGTGACTCCTAAACGAGCCTGTTCCACCTGTCAAACATACGCTACACAACGACCGTCGCTAACCCGTTTGCGCTTATCAAGCCAACCAATCCTCCAATCCAAAATCGATTTTCTTCCAATTTTCGAAAATATCAAAAATTCCCGAATGTTTTTTTTTTTTTCACGTGGTAGAAAAAATTCAATGGCAATTTTTCATGATTACCAAATCACACAGCACACTAACAATTGTACCCAAAAATCTTTAAGGGCTCATTACTTCATTTTTTTCAAAATTCTCTTCTCTGACGAAAACAATTTTTCGTTCCTCTCCTGAGGAGGCTTCTTGTCATATTTAGGAAAATAATTCGTCAAATTTTTGTCAAAATATGGACTTGTTATGCGCATCGGGTTGCGCAAAGCTGGACAAAACCAAAATTTAAATAGCCACCATACGGTCACAATAAAGGTCGTTCAACGACAAAGAGTCAACGAAAGAGAAACAATAAACAAGTATGAAAGTTAAAATATTGCAAAGAAAATATAAAATTGGTGACGAGGCACCTAGGCACTAGATCGAAAGTGATTAACAAATTGCCTCTGTGGAAATACGTTGACGAGTGAAGATGATGAGAATGAAGGTGAAACGGTGGGTAATATATTTTTTTTTTTCATGCGCTGTGGTATTTGTAAACAGTGTATTCTTCCAAGGTCGTTTCAAGGTCACGGGTAAATTTGACGTATAATAACAAAGCCCGAGAAACGTCTTCAAAGGTCTATCGATCCCATCGACGACCTTCATTTGACCTTGGGAAATTGACACGTCACCTTGAACGATGTTTTGTGTGTATTGATCGGGGAAATATATAGAGAGAAAAAAAAAACGAAAAATGGACGTGCCAATGCGACATCTATAAACGTTTGTATGAAAAAATGAAAAAAGGAAAAAAAAACAACGGTTGATCTAAAATTTGGATTTGTTGGCAAGGGTGGCTTACTTATAACTGTACCTCGCTTGATACGATCACACGTGTTGTAGTTCGAGCCTGGTACCGGTGGCAGTTTTCTATTGGGTGGTGCGATGTAGCCCAATTCGTCGCGAAGGTCCGGTCGACGTTTATCCAAAGTTGCGCCACCGACACCGGTTTGTTGGTAAACAACGTCATCTGTAAATGGTGCAAACACGACTCCAAGGCTTTAGTCACCATATTCCGCCAGCGTTTCAACTCAATCGGCACGCATTTCAAGTTTTTATCTTTAAAGGTTAAGGGTGACTCTACCCTGGGTCTCTACTACGGGTCTTTGAAGGCCAGAGCGAAATTTCCAAATATAGAATATCGTCGGAATTACCAAATACCGCCTTAGCTTTTTTTTTCAAATTATAAATAACTCATTAAACGATTCGATCATAAAGAAGCATCAAATCGCA